>OY804259.1:66407304-67067793 GCA_963680825.1 Meiosimyza decipiens | reverse complement strand
CATTAAACTTTCAGATATATACATATGAATTTAGACATCAGCATCTTATGCAAAATATGGTTTGTCTGGATTTTTACCACATTTAGTTTATATCTTAGGATATTTATTACTTTCATCGCAGGAGTAGGATGTTCTGTGAGTAATGCTTTTTTTTTGGATTTTCGTGAAAAACTTCTCAAAAAATGACTGAATTTTTTGTATTCACTTGAAATGAAACCGCTTGTGAACCGCTGTATAGTCTTAATGAAAGAGAACTTATATGTTCGCTGCGTGTGTATATTAGAACGGTCCCATCGTGATATATATTGTAATAATTTTCTCCATGTGTAACCTGAATAAACGGTAATTTTTTAAAATTTTCTTGTGTCAGAAGTAATCAATATCTTTTTCATATTAGATACAAATATATCATGTATCATATATTTTAGTAAGAAAATTGGTGACATACATTTTGATATACACAATGATTAGTTTGTAGGGTATGGGATAAGTAAAAGATGTGAAGAAAAATTGATAATTTATCATTTTTGACCAAAACTTAGCAGAAATGTTAAATTGCAAAATGCGAGTATTCACTACCAAGAATTATTGAACTGCATAACTCGGAAAATATACTCGCGCTGTGATATATTTTTCTTGCTTATTAACAATTTGATATGGATTTCAATTCCTAAAGGTTGACCGAAAGGTCAATTAATTTTACTCAATTCGGGGTGGGTTTTTTTCCAATTTCGTAACTTTATGGCTGTCAATTGGAGTATCTCTTCTAGTAGAGTGCTGTAAACAATGTCACCCATTGTCACAGCAGTAGCAGCATTCTTCATCATTGTGCAGTATATTTTATTTAACTCAAATTTTTTTGAAAATTATTTCTTTTGTATCAATATTGAAACTACCTTCTATGATTTAAAGCAATTTTTTTATCAAGCTATTTAATAAAGTAACCATCTGAATTTAAAACAATTATTACTCTTTACACATACATTTGCATTGGCGTTTAAAAAAAACTCGGAATTATTTTTTCTATTTGTTCCCACCACATAAAAACAGTACACTCTCGATTATATTGCCTAATTAATGTTGAGCTTGTTCATTAATCCGAGCGTTATAAATAGCATTGATAAAAATTTCTTATCATGAGATCATACTTAAAATTAAATTTAAATTAAAAAGTTTTAATCCCTCAATTTTAGTAGTTTTTATAAACCACTTGCACCGGTAAAAATAAAGATAGTTAAAGTTTTTAAAGTGTAGTTCGATAAACTTTTAATAAAATAAATTTTGAATGCCTTAGAATGAGAAAAAAAAAAAACCGAAAGTCTCAGCTGTATAAATTGTGCAGGATTTAGATTTAACGAGGTAAGTAACAGTTGAGAGTAAAGCTATCGCACAAAAATCGCACACTCCCTCCTCCTCCTCCTTATTTTGTTTGCTTTTGTTGTTGTTGATTTTTCTGATATTAATATTTTATTAAAAATATAATAATTTAGAAAAACATTTTAAATTGCATGTTTTAGCTTTAGTAATTCTTGATAACACAATGCGGAATATAAGAAGGTGGCTTTATAATTCAATGAATTTCAAAAGAATCAGCGCATAGGTAGTAGTTTTAATTTTGTTGCACTATTTCTGCGTCCTTCAGGCTATTTCATGAATATGATAGCAGAATGTCGAAATTCTTTATAAATCTTAACAGCAAAAACATTAGAGTTGATAGTAATAATAAGCGCTTAATACTTACAGAATGCTCAGCGCTCTGCCGTACCAGGAGTAACACCTTGAGCCATTAGATTATTTTCCCTGAAAGTCTCACATAAATTATGCTGAGTAGCTCCACAGTTATAGAGTTGTTCAAGATTAAGTTAGGTTTTGTACAATAGAACTTTAACTAAGGTTGCGCTTCTGCGCTTCCTGGGCTTCGTAGTCCTATCGGCTTTCTTCCTATTTAGGTAAATAGATATGCAAAACTTTGAGTTAATCCAATAGAAATTGGTGAGGCGTTATTTTGCTCCAATAGATAACATGAATATCTAGTTCAGCTATAGCATTATTAATCTATATAAAAACTACCCAAAAACTGATTATGAAAGTGACAATGTGATACCATTGGAGAGCACAATTTTAGGATATATAAAATATTTACATTGTATTTTGATAAAGCGTTGAAACTTTTTTTTTAAATTATGATATGCCTCAAATAAAATCAAAGATTTATACACTTTAGATTAAATTTTGAACGTTGACGAATGGAGTAAAAATGATTTTTTTGAAAGCTGTCACATACTATGGTAAAAATTTGGAGTGGCCGACCACTATAAAGACTAACTTGCGGTTTTATTGAATTTTATGATTGATTCTTTTTAATATCTGACCTGGCTTATGGTACACTTTGTTGCCGATTCGGTTAGACAAAACAAGTTGTTTACATTTAACAGCTGTTTTCTCGAAAACTTGTTTTTGCACTTAAGCCCCCTTTTCATAGACTAGTTCACATACATATGATGGTAGATTATGATAGCCGATTATGGTTAATTTGTCTAATTTGGAGTTGGGATATAACAATTGAAATGTGTTGCTCTGTTAAATACTTAATAATAGCAGATGTCAAATATCATCTGAATTTCAACCTCCAATTGAATCACAATCTATAAAAGGGATTCTGTACCTAGGCATGCAATTGAGCTCAACTGATTTGCAGAATTTCTCTGTAGTCGTCAAACATAAAATTGCGGAATGACTGAAACTTCAAAAATGAGGTCACAACTATACAGTTGAGTTCGCAAAATAGCCAAGATGGTAAGCAACTCAAAGCTATGAATTTTTAAGCGATTGATTAAAAAGTTTGAATGTTGAGATTTGGTAGGCAGTGGAATTTATTACGAGCTTCACTGTAGTTTAGTCAAAAATTTTTGGAAAGAATTTGTGCACCTTAAGCAGACGCACGAAATTGGCTTAGGTCAGGATTTTTGGTACATTCAACCAAAAAAAAGCACTAAAATCTTGAACCTTAGATCAGTGTAAATATTTTTCATTAAACCAAAACATCCAGTTTAATCATTAAAATTATTATTTTATACCCTAACCCATGGTTGTGCCGAATTAAATTTAGCTTTCGAAAATCGAAATGTTTGTTATTAAAATTTTTAAATCGAATTGCTTACTTTTGGTGCATTGGCATGTAAAGAGTTCATATTTATATTTTAAGGTATTCGCTTTATGGCGTGTAGATCACATGTTTTAATTTAAAATTGAAATAAAAAAAATTTTAATTTTTTTAATATTTTTTTAATAAAACGATGGATTGATTTAAGCAGGCAGTTTGCTCTTCAAGGGCCTTGAAGGCATATTGTGAAACCCGGTAGTGTTGTATGCTTTTCTCACGTCTCTTTCTGTGACTATCGAATCCACCGAGTGCTTTGAACGAATATGGCAAGCTCCTCTAACCATTCCCAAAGTATGAACAATTCTGTCTTCGAGAAAATGTTTGTTTTCGAGGGCGACATTTGCACAGGAGGTGCTGCATCTATTCAATTTCTCCTTCATCTTTGTTGCATGTTTTATAGCCTGAATGGGCTGCCGATAGCGCTACTGTTGTTGAACCATAATGATCCGCAGACCCTACATGAGGACGTACACTTGATTTCATAAGAAATCAAGATTAGCTAATCGGTCTGCAGTACTTTAAAGCTATGTGGCTAAACTGCTCTACCTGATGAATAAAAGTCACTTTCATATTCTGCTATTCGTCTGAATTATGTCTAGGTGGCAGGCATTTCTTAACGTTTAGGATACTATTGAGTTCTTGTTCGGCGATTTGTTATACTCTATTAAAAAGAAAAAAAAAATAGTTTTTTAAAATGTTTTAACTTAATTCCACTTAAAAAAAATAATCTTTCTTTGTAAGATTTTGAAAATGCTGCCAGAGTGCTCACATATATGGACATGTTTCAACACGTTTTACATAGCTGAAAGTAGAATCGTAAAAATACTTCGATTTCGTAGTTATGATAATAATCCGCGAAAGAAAGTTTTTGGTTGCACAAAAATCGATAACGTGCTGAATTTGATTTTTAAACATCTGAAGAAACAAATCTCCACTTAATGGATTAGCGAATGCTCGAAAAATCAAAAAATTCACAATTCAAATTTTTTATTGCCGTAGCAAAGAAAAATCTAAAAAAAATGTTTACAATTACTGAAGCAAAATTATGTGGATAACATATTCATAAAACAAATCTTGCAAGAAAAACCCAAAAATTCATTTTGAACTATTGATTATTTTAATAAAATCTACTTATTGGTAAAAACTTAATTTTGAGAAAACAATTTTTTTAACAATTTGACACAAAGAAAAAAAAAAATTGTTTTGTTGGGAAAAAATCGAAAATAAATTTTGTAATGAAATCATTTCCATTCGTTTGGCGCATTTGCCCACTCTTGCTTCTTTCATGAGTTTCATCAATGAATATTTCTTTTTATTTATGGATTATTCAAAAATCCAACACTTTAATGCATATGGGATATATGTGTTCCACCAAAATATCAAACATTCATTTTTGGATAATTACATCCAATGCCTTTGACGAATTTTATTTATACAAAAATTATACTTTGTTTCCGCATTTATTAAAAGTTCAATAAAATATTTGTGTGCAGAATTTTTAATTTCTTTTCAAGATTTTAATACAATATTAAGCTCCGGAATATGTAGTGCTATATTTTTAATTAGCTGCTATAGCTGGCGACATCAAAGGATGAAGCAATTTTAAATCACATTTTATGGACTTTAAATTATTTGGTAAATGTGGATATTTTAAAGGTTAGAGACTAAAAATGCAGAAAACAATTTATTTGAATTTATTTACTGCTTTATGTAAATAGCTAAACTAAATTAAATTTTGTTTCATAATGGTTAATTGAAAAAGGCCCGTATATATACTACGCAATACTTATTGATTATTGAAATAAATCAATTGTTGTTTTTTTTTTAAAGACCTAAATCATAACTATCATCATTGTCATTTTATATTAATGATAAACTACTGCTTAACGCAACAAAATGAAATTTTTATAACAAACAAAATTTTCTATTCTTTTTCTTCTTCATCTATTAATAGGTTCTGCTTGCATCGACAAAAATGGCAATTTAATGCAATCATCAGCGGCGTCTGCCCTAACACAACAATATGCTAAGGCGTTGCTAATAGCAGCAATTTCCATCACATCGATAGTGACACTTTTCTAATTGACGATACGAGCGAAAAGGAGGAAGGATACAACAACTAGTATTGCACGAGTTAATATGTAATAAGCCACAAAACTCAAGCTTCTTTTATAGTTTTAATTTTTAAGATAAAAAATAATTTTTTTTTAAAACTTTTTTTATTGTAAAACATATTGCAGCAATAGGCTTAAAATCAGTTGAACAATTTGTGTGCAGCTTAGAGCAAAATGCGCACGGGTTTTTTGTTTCTTCAACATAAAAGTATGTAAAATAAAAGTAGTGGTATCATAAATCATCAAGTTAGAGATATTAACAACAAATTTTTAACGGAAAATAATATATATATTCAAACATATCAATACACAGTATATAGATGAAATCAATTTTCTTTTTATATTAAAATCCACATATATATTTGAAAGCTCTATTTACAATAACATCCAAAAATTCAAACCGTAAGTTTTCCATTTGTTTTTTAACTTTATGGAGAATCTGTGATTTTCTATGAAAGTCTTAAAGAAGAAGAAAAATTTTTGTAAACCCATAATGTCGAATAGTAGAACATTTTTAGAGAAGATCCAATAAATCCAATTTATTGCAAGAGCGCCAACAAACGTCTGGCATTTGCCTGTTTCCAAGGCACTTTGTAACAGCGATACAATCCTATTCCCGCTTAAAAGTAGCTTGCAACAGCAGTAGCAGCTAATCCAAGCACCAGGTTTGTGTCATGAAAAATTTTGTAATTTTTGCACAGAAAAAAATTTGATAATAATTGAAACAAATAAATAAATTTAAAAAAAAAAACCAAAACCCAATTATAGAAATTTTAACTGAAACCTTTTTCACTAATAAAACCAAAAAAAAAACCAAAACACTAAAGAAAAATTTAATGAAACAAACTTTTTTACGATGACGTTTAATGAAAAAATTAAATAAACAAAAATTTAAGAAAATAATTAGTAAAAAATACCCTTGATAAGAACCTTTTTTGTATTGATGAAAATTTTAAATTAAACGCGTATGAAAACGAAATTTTATATATATACATGCATATATATCCACATTGATATTGATATTTTAAATATAAAAAAACATAAATGTTGAGAAATCTAAAAAGAGATAGTTACCTACACAGAAAATTTGTAAAGTTTTTTTTTTAAATCAAAAGAAAGACTTTGTTGCGAACCAAAGCGTTGCTTAGCGAGTTCCAGCAAAAATTTTACATAAAAAGAATTTTAAGATCGACAAAGTTCTTATGCAAAAAAATCAACCATGATAATAATGTAACCTTACATAGGTACCAATTAATTTTGTGCACCTTCAACGATTTATTATTTAAGACACAATTTTCTCCAAAATTTTTGCTTTTCTAGCGTTTTATTTAAAATATTTTTTTTTGTATTTAAGCTTTAAAACTTAGTTTATAAAAAAATGAAAAGAAAATATGATAAAGAAAACATTATGCTGTATTCTATGAAGTAAGTTATTCTAAGCGTAATGTTAAAATAGCAAACAAAAAAGAAATCCCCTTATAATAATTGTGATCTTAAGAAGAATATACATACTATATACCTACTACTACATAAATACTTACATATATCCTAAATTATATCGTATGAGAACTAACTGAAAATACTCTTCAGCAAGCACTTGTTGCTAATACTTATAAAACTTTTACAATATATAAATTGAAAAAAATGTTTTCAAAAATAATTTTTTTGTGTTTTATTTTCGTTTAGTTTTGGATTCAGTTATTCACACCTATAACTTCGCTTTCGAAAAAAAAAATTACTGCACTGTTTTTGATTTTTTTTCAGAAGACCAAAGATCCAAATGTTTTATTGCCTTTTAAGAAGTTGAAGCTTCTCGTAAAATGCTGTTGTTTTTCTTTTCTTTAATTATTTATTTTAAGAAATAATCTTAAAGTTTCGTATAAGATCCTCAGTGAATAACAATAATAAATTTTAAACAAAATATTTTAAAACGGCTTCAGATTTTATTTTTTTGAAACAGCTCTCCACATTTCTCAGAAAGTGAGGAACAAATAATACAGTCCCTTTTGCTTATATTTATTATTAACACTTTCAAAGTAGCGCGCATCTTAAGCGTAACTAATTCTTTAAAAAAATGGATTTTCTAGAATTTGAAGAGTTTTGTAGAATTCAGAAAGGATTCTATTCCTCGTCAATTTTTACTGAAACAAAAATAGCCTTGTTGGAAAATAACTACATGGGGTCTTGATTTCTTGCACTTTGAGTGTCCAGTCCGAATGCGGTGAATACCTTATAGCAGATTACCCTAGTCATGTCTTTAGTGCATAAGTTCATTGAGGCAGTTGATGAAATCCAAAATGTGGGTATTTGAATCTGGCTTCTTCAATCAAGACATTCCACAACCAACAATAGTTAAATTTTTAAACCAATGGAACAATCATTGAAGTCTTGAAAATTACTAAGTACTGTCTTAGCACTTACGGGTAGGTTTTTTAGCGTGTTAACACCATTAAATGAAGTTATGAGAAAATAAAATGGCCGTTTTCGTACGGTCTGCTGTTTTTTATATAAAAACCATTTTGTTACCAGAAATAAAATTCGGTAAATGATGCCTATCTCTTTAATATTATTCATCAATCTGAGTAAAATGGTCAAGAAAAAAAGGAAAAATAATGGAGAAATTAAACATTTTGGCTTCGACTCTGATAAGAATATTAAAAATTTGGAAGATCGTAAAAATGCATCACAATATTTATGAACAAATGCAATTTACGTAAAGAAAATTTTGATTAGGAATGTTTTAATAATAATTGGTCATGCCCGAAAAATGATATTATACCTTCAGTTTTAAAGTTGCTGGAAAGCATGGGCATGAGCCCTCGAGACGAAGTAAAATGATAACATACATTTCTGTATACTTCTATATATTTTATGGGTTTTTATTTAATTTCAATCTTTCGCTGTTTGAATTATATATTCCCTGTGGTATCCCTTGGCTACGCTGCCGTATTCATTTAAGCCGGAATTGCTTTTTTAATCTTAAGTTTTTTTTTTTTGATCATCAATTTTCCTCTCTAACTGTTTTTTTTTTCTCTAAATGAGTCAAACTTATCTATGTTTTTTTTAACTTTGTTTTGAAATTTGCTCTATAATTTTTGACTTTATAAAGAGAGAAATCCATCCGAAAGAATATATTGAAATTCGAATATTTGGAGGTTGCCTAAGACCGATGAAGCATTTCTACATAAAAATGTCACCTGTTAAATTTTTTTCATTCAAATATTATTAAAGTGAGAGGCTTTCGTAGTTCAATTTTTAGTCACAAATCAGCATATGATTTATGTGGCACTACAATTGGTCCGATAAAAAAAAAAAAAAAAAAATTGGAAGCAAACATTTTAAAGAAAACTAAATTACTTCATAAAAGTCTGCAGCTTAAAACGTGTTCTATAAATAGATTTGAAGTGGGAGATATAATCTCTGCTCTTCAGTATGAGTCAAAGTCATTAAGTAAATGCTCTTCCAAAGTAGCATCTTGTTTAAGTTTGAGCCTTTATATCTAGAAAATCAGTGATCACAGACAAAATCTGATTTGCTTTAAAGTTTTAATTGAAAATTTATTTTATTTTCGATTAGATCAAGGGAGTGGCCTCCTAAATCAGGTATTGATGATTTGTGATCTATAATTGACTTTAAAAGCTTATATATTATATACATAACTTACATGATGAAAATTAAGTGACAGCATTTTATCTAGTGACATTTTTCAGGTGCAAAAAATCATCTATTAACATTAGTCTTATATCTGAAAATTCGGCTCTGATTTTCTCATTTTAAGCAAAAATTAGAATTTTTCCATACAACTTGCGTGGCTTCATTAGCCTCTTAATATTAAAATTTGAAAATTTTCTTTTGAGTTGATTTTTCCTTAAATACTCAAAATTAACATGTCAATTGCAAAAAAAAAAACCTATTTTTTTGTACATTTTGCAAGTTGATTTTATAATCTGACTAGCTTATAATAATAGCGCCATTTTTATCTATTTGTCTTATTTATTTTTTTTAAAAATTTATTCATATTTCTTTTAAGAGTATTTTTCTTCCCCTGATTGACGTTCACATAGCCATTTTAAAGCATTAGTCATAATTTTTAGTATTTTTTTTATATATTTTTTAGTTGAATTTAATTTACTAAATTTCATTTTTTAACCAAATAATAGATAACAATTTAAGATATGTGTGACATCTTATGCCGTATACATTTATGTATATCTTGAAAAAAAAAATGAAACAAATTTAAAATGTAAAACTTTATAGTATTAAGCAACAATTTAGCATATGAATACGTTTATTAGAGACATTAAAATGCTATTTAGCTTAAATGAAGAATCAACTGAAAATTAGTTAAATAAATAAATTAACTAACATACATATCAGTATATTTATATATACTATATACGAATATGTGTATATGTATATTATTATTGTATTTCAAATAAATACTTTATGCAAATAAAAATAAAATAAAAAATAAATAAAAAGTTAAGGTATGTCTGTATCAATCAAATATATGTAAATGATATATATATATATACATATAAATATACTGTATTATTATAAACTATAAAAAATACAAAAAAGAGAAATGTTCCACAAAAATTAAACAAAAAAAAGAACACAACATTATGGTATTATTGAGCAAATTTAAGAATGAATTAGTTAATAAAACAATAATGTTAAATTATTTAAAAATGCATATCACTATTATATAAATGAAGTACATACAAATATAAATATGTATTTCCAGTAAGCACACTCAACAAAATATGGAAGTACATACAAATATAAATATGTATTTCCAGTAAGCACACTCAACAAAATATGGTCAAGTATTAAAGTCAAGAAACAAAACAAAACAAAAACGAAAAAAAAAAAGTTTTTAAAGTAGACTTCTCAAAAAAAGACATAAAACAATATAATGATTCGAAATCTGCAACATAAAAATATGAAACAAAATTTTCAAAATTCAAAGATTCTAAAATGCTGCAACAATGCTAAATAAATTATATACATAGTGTTACTTACAATTGAGCGATGTTCGCTGAAAAGCATTAATTTTTTATTAAAACTTTAAATAATCTTTAGTTTATGTATGTATATATAATATATATATATTTTAGTTTAAAATAATTAAGTTTTTTTTATTGAATTTTTCATTCATTAATGATCCCTGAACCTTTGGTTTGAGTTTTTTGCAACTGCAAGTATTGACTTTAAAATAAAAGATCCGGGCATAAATCGTGGAAGTTTCTCTTTTGAAAATATCATCAAATTGTCTAAAATTATATGAAATGCTGTTTGACAACAGAGGCTGATCACATTGAGTCAGGTGCTAAAACTTGCCATCTTCTGACGTATGGTATGGTATCAAATACCAAATGACACTCGAAGCAACGCAATACTTGGCAATGTCGAATACTTGTATACTTAACACTAGTTTACTGCGATTTAAAACCATAAATTTTACAGTCATTTCCTAATAATATCAAAAATTATTGAAAAATTCACCATTTTCGAGATTATACGTAAAAAATGATGTTTACTTAGTTATGAATATCTGCAGTTTAACTTAGCCGATTGCAAATTAAAGGTACTATAATTGAATATCACATTGAATTGTCTTGAATATGCGTTCCCATTTTGTTTTAAACGCTCTTTATGAATATAAATACAATTTGGCATCCTTTTGATCAAAATTATAAAAAAATATTAAATCTTAATTTAGTTTTATTATAAATTACATAAAGAAACTTAAATTTTAGTTTCAGTCTCAATTACAAACCAATAGCAATTATATAAAAACAATTGAATAAAAATGCAGAACTGCAATTTTAACTTATTGAACTGGTTATGTTGACTTTATACGGAATTGGTTTGTAACGCTTTGGCGCAAAATATACTGAACCGAATTTAATAATCAACAAAGTTTTGCTAAAAAAGGTCATTGCATACATATATTTTATTTATTTTTTTTTGGACTAAGTTTTGCACAACCTTTTACAGAAATTGTCGCACGATTTTTCATTGCTTATGCTGATTTTTGAATTCTGTGACTTTTTATGTTACTCTTGAAGAGATAATATAGAATGTGATGTTAATGTTAGGTGTTGTTTATGTTACTATAAATGGCCAATTTAAATCTGTGGTGTTTTTTATCTGCTCACGGAGCATACAGTAGCAACAGTGTGGCCACGTCCACATCCATTTCCACTTTCGTCATTTGACTTGAAAGGAAACCGAATCTTGACAGCATCTGGTTAGAAATTTGATATAGGGAATGGTTTTGGGTCAGAAAAATTTCGGAATTCGGCGTATATCCAGATTTCACAACCATACAGCAGAACTATCTTTATGTTTGACTTAATGGTTTTAAGCTTGATAGGTTCAAAGACTACTAAGAATATGAGCGAAGGTACCTATCGCTTTGTTGATTCTAGCATAGATGTCCTTATTACTAAAGATATCCACTGCTTCTACGCTGGATTCGCCTGTCATGAAGGTATTGCTGGTACTGATTGATTGGGCTGCTTTCTGTTTTATTTACATTGACTTTCAGATCAAAGTTAATGAGTTTTTTTTTGATGATTGGGCTGCTTAGTGGCAAGAAATCATATGCCATCAGCTTAAGTGGGGTCTTCAAATGCTCACTGAAAGTCCGAATCATATGGAGAAAATGTCAAACTTAATCTACTCGTCAAGACAGATAAAATAATTCTTTCACCATTAAATATTAAATTTAGGCTCTTTGAGAAGACTTAATAAAATAATGGGAATTCATTTTGTTACTTGATGGTCAAGCTTTATTAGTAATCGGAATCGGATTTCATGATGAAAAATCCGGTAGTACACATAGGAATATCTCATAAATTGTGTTAAATTCTGAATTTGCAACTTTAATTTAGTATTCAGCGCGTGATTTTATGTGAGAAATGACTGTCAAATATTATAGGTAAGGAACCTTTTATAAATTTGTAAACTGGTGTAGTTGAATCGCACCTTATTTCTCTCATTTGCGGCTATAGTCTGTTCGTATTTCCACGTTAAAGTCATTTACATCACTTGCTTGTCTTTTCGTTGAACAAATCTAAACACTTACGATATTATTATTTTTATTTTCTTTTATTTATCATATGAAATAGTTAAATGAAAGTTAAATGTAACGCATTGTGTTAATTATTACAAAATAATAAAATTAGTTAATTAGCAAAATTTAGTAAAGGAAACTTAATGTTATACACTTAAGCTAATAACTATGTATGTGTTGAGATGTAAATGTTTGTATATGTAACTAGCAAACACTAAAATTACAATATATAGAAAATCACTTTAAATATACCTATATATATACATTCATATATATAAATATGAAAAAAGTATATAAATTAAATGAAAAAAGACATTATGAAAATAAATTTAAAAATACAATTTATATTTTTATACAAACCAATGAAAATAATTCATTAAAACTTCGAATTACACTTTAGACAACTAAAAAAAAAATATAATTAGAATACATCATGTAGGACATAGGCGCTACCATAAATTCAAAGTATTAATTCAATTCGAGAAATATAAGATGCCTCCATTTTATATTTTTTGAATTATAAAAATAACTTAGATTTAAAAGAAAAAACATACATATTAGTTTTTAATGCCAATACAATACAAGTATTTTTTTAAAAAGTATTAAGTTTCTGAAATCTTATTTGTCATTTTAATGGTTTTTGGCTCAAGCCACAAATTTGACAATATGAATATTTCGCCTTAACAAAAATCATTACACTTTCCATTTCTATTTTCGAAATTGAAAATCATTTTTTGAATTACTTCAATAATATAACATATATTCTCATATTTACAGCTGCAAGCTCTGCTTCAATGTATAATTTCTGTGCCATTTCGTTTCACTAAAAATATTTACATCATTCTCGCAACACAGCATTTAATTTAATTTTTCTATAAAATTTTTTCAAAACCTCGCAATTTTCTTTTTTACTTTTACCGCCTACGCCCTTTGCCTTTACATTACAATTTTTTAAATTAAAAAGTTTTTATAAAACTTAGGAAATATGAAAACTTAGAACGTTTCACTTACTATTAAAGTATTTTATAGAAAGTACATACATACATACAGCACGAGTACCTATTTTGTGGTACTATCTTATATGTTTGTATACATATATATATATATACATATGATATAATATAAACAAACATACATATATATCAATAAGTTAAGTATATACATACGAATAAATTGGTACATTTTCGATCGCAACTCGCGAATGTAACAAGTTACATTATGTTACAGATTAAAATACAGTCATGAATTTACCAATTGCATCCATTTAATGTATTATTTATTATTAGTTTTAAATAGATTTTTACTACTGTTGAAGTTATTATTAAAGAAAAATTGCTCGTTTCAAAATTCTTATACATTGTTCAAAAATATGAAAAACCCAATTTAATAATATCTTTAATTTTCCAGAGAAATAAATATTAGTTTATGTAAACAGTAGTTTTGGTAATAAAGTAGTTCAGCTACTTAAGCTATTAGTCATCTTAGCTATTTAGTATAGAGCTGTAATTCAAAAATTGTGTTTTTGTTGAATATTTTTTGTAGCATCTCGATTAACAGGAAAAGTGTAAATTAAAGCTTTAAGTACAAACTTCCTACACAAAACTGAGTCTTAAATTATGTCGAAAATTTCATTGACCTAGCTGCGTAGTCAAGCCAAAATTAGGGTTTTTTTTTTTTTTTTTTTTTTTTTTTTTTCCTTGTTTCATTGTCTTTTCATTTCCAATAAAAATTTATTTAAGTATAAATATTTACTCGAAAAAGTTATTAAAAATTAAATTGCTGCTCTACTGAAAGAATCAGGAGAAAAGTGCCCCGAATTCATTATTATTTCTAAAGTTGAAAATTAACTTAGGTACAACTATTTCTAACCAAGGTCAAAAGTTACTTTGAATACACGTCATTAATCTTTTAGCTCTTTAAGTAGACATTTTGTCCAATTTCTCAATCTATCGTTGTACCACTCTATCTAAATTTTATGTTCAAAAATTGATTTTTCTTTTAGGTAAAATATTGACCTCATTAGGTGAACGTTTCTTTCCAATACAGAGTTATATTGACAATAACTCAACTGAAAATGTTATATTCCACCTTTTATTTGCATGTTTTTGGACATGACTTACCGAGCAATTCTCATTAGATACTTTTATTTTGGTTTTTAAACTATTTTTGTTTTATCATAACATCAGCCTCACAATAGATAAATGTAATTTAGCTTTAAAATACAATATGTAATTCCAATTATTAGTAAAAAAAGTACTAACATAAAAAATCAATAAAAAGTATTGCATTAAATGAAATATACTATCCATTAAAATTAAAAATATTATTAATACTGATTAATTAATATATAGAATATATCAGCTACGACATCTGATAATAAAAACGATACACAAACAAAAATTAAATGAAATTAGTTTCTCCTCCACAAAAACAAAACAAAAAAGCCACACACACAATTGAAAGACCTAAACAAATGGCATAATTAAAGCGTTAATTATTAAATTAATTAATTGTAGTAAAAAAAAACAACAACAACAACACAAAATTAAATTCAATAAATTGATAAATGATGGTTTTATGTATTCAATATCAAAAACATATCACTTTATGGCCTATTTATATTCAATGATGATGAAAAACAAAAAACGAGAAAAAAGTTCTAAAAGTATGCAAAATAATTCAAAAAATTTAGACAAAATTATGAAAAAAAGGTATTTGTTTCTGTAAAGCAAAAAAGAAATTTAAATATACAAATACAGCTTCAAAAAATAATTTCACTTAGCGTTGCAAAATAAAAATGAATTTAAATGGAAATAAATAAAATCAGCTGATATTGCAAGTAGTCAATTTTTTTTGTACAACCGATTTAGCAAATTTATAAATAGCTATATAGTACATATGTATGGTGTAATAAGAGCATTGCTTTAAATCTGTGTTTACAAATGCTGTTGATAATTGTGTTCGTATATAGAAATAAAAAGTTTATTGGAAAAATGCTTGATATTTTCATTTCCGTCTGATTCCATTAAAAGTCAAAACGGAAGGGGCTGCACCTTGGGGTGTGCAATTGTGCTGAGTTTTGTTTTTGTTCATTTTAGCGTAATGTTGTTTCAAATTTATGAAAAAATAAATTATTAAAATTTTAAAATATTTCTTAATGCTGTGAATATCAACTTTATAAAAAAATGCATAACATAAAATGACTTACACAGAAAGTTTGAGCTTTATCTCAAAATTTTCCTCTTTCCGGAAAATTTAAAACAACGGCTGGTGAAACAAGAAGCTTTTTCCTAGCCGCATGGGTGACAAAAAATAGAAATCCTTTTGAATTCACTAATTTAATCTTAATTTGTAAATATTAAAATTACATTTTACATCTAAATTAAAACTAATGTCAAAGAAAATAAAAGTGATGCGGACGTGACCGATGATGCTGAGCTACTAACTAAATTGTTATTGACCTCAACTGTTCGTTACCTTGTACTCGTACATAGAAGAGAGCAGCTGCAAAAACTTTTCCAATTTTTTATGCATGCACTTTTCCATTACATCTCGATTAACGGCCGAAGAGAAAATCATACGATAATAGCGTTAGTGAACTGTATATGGTTGTTGTTGTTAAGAAGATTGGCTGGTGCTGATGCTTTTGTTGTTGCTAGCACGATGAGGTGATAATTCCTTTATGTTGACGAAAGCGAGGACAATGAAAATGATGAAGTTGACAATTTGACGACGATTAACTTAGGCAAGTTCGTGTAGATGTATGTGCGTAGGTATTTTATTTTACACTAGTTGCAAAATAACTAGGGCTCTCGATGTGGGGATTTTTTGGGGATCGAACAAATGCATTATAAGCTGATTTTTGAGCTTCTTTTGAGCTTTTAGCATTTATATGGAAAACCCTAGCGCTCCGGAAAAAATATGTTCCGTGTGTACGAATAAACTAAATTATTCCAGTTTAACTCTTTTTATATAATGTAACTATTTTTTTTCGTGGAGTTAATATATACATATAAAGCGATAAGATAGAGTTCATATGCTTTTTAAAAAATTTTAAAAAGCTTATGATATCTTAAAGGATTAACTTTTAAAATCTTTTTGCCTTTTGATATATCAACTGTTCGAAAAAAAAGTTTTACTACATAAGACTTAGATATTAGTTGGCGTTCTGAAAGCAGATTCATCAAATTTTTTATATTTTGTGAAGCGAATGATACTTTGAGTTGTACTTGTAAATTGAATAAAATTAAACTTGCGATAACTTTTTCTTTTCAAATCTGCAAAAAAAAATATATTTTAAGACAGAATTGGATCTAAGTGAAAAGTATTGAGATCTTATTTTGTTTTGCCACAGTTTTATTAAATTTGCAAAAACGCAATTGTTAAAAATTAAAAACACAAATATTGAGATTTGGCTTATTTTCAATTACATCTGGAAATAAAGAATTGAACAGAAGACATTTAAAAAAAAAATTTTAATGCAAAGCTGATAGTCACAGATATTTACAAGAAATGTTTTATAAAAAAAATCTTTTGCCATCATGAGTTCTAAAATATTTTGCCACAACAATGATTCAAGTTATGGTGATTTGATCAAAAATAAACAGAAAATCAGCAAGGTTCGAAGCCACAAAGTCCAGCTACATATACTGGTAATAAATGATTGCTTTTTATAATTTTAATATTTTAATAATTAATAATTGATTGTAGAGCTGATATGAAAAACCAAATAATAAGCGTGTGCATGCAAAAAAGTTTAAAATAAATAGCACATGCACGCATTCATTGAATTATTTTGGCGCTAAAACCAAATTAGAAACAAATTGTGTCTCCAAAAACATGTTGGCGCCAGCATTTTATTTCTTTTAATTTTTTTTGACCAATTAAAACAAAGTAACACCCTTAATCAGCTAAGCTACATATAAATATTTCTACCTAGCAAATTAGTATATAACACAACAATAAAAAAATTTCGTAGCCGCATTTGTAGTAAATTATAACACTTAATAAGCAAAATAAATAAATAATTATTTATATCAAAAGCAAAGAAAAATTGTACTGAAAATTCAACCAATAAATTAAAAAAAAAATATCTATGTGAAATATTCACTCAAAACAATAAAATTATATACTTAAATAATGCAAAAACAAAGACTAGGTTACTCGTCGAAAAAGGACATCATTATAAATGAAATAAAAATAAGTCAGAAATAAATAATTATGAAATATACTATTGCAATGAAAATAATAAGCAAAAACAATAAATAAAAAAGAAAAAAAAACTGAAATATCCAAATATATAAAAACAATTAAATAAAATGCCGTTACTTGAGAACATTTCACATAAAATAAAAATTGAAAACGTTATTTTATTATGAACGAAAAAAAAAATTATCAATAATTTTAGTTCAGTGTTACTTTATTTTGCTTTAGTATTCAATAAAACTAGAAACATAGAACAATTAATAAAAAATAAAAATAATAAAGAAACAAGCAAATATTTGTCTATTACAACAAAACATAAGAAATTCAGCTAAATTTAAATTATATGCAAAATAAATTAACTGAACAAAAAAAAATTATTTACTTTAAAATTGAAAAAACAAAAACAAAAATTAAATAAAAGTTTAAATATGAAATAAATTTAAAAATCGTAGGGAACATTTTATTGAATTGTAAACTCACACAAAAAAACAAAAAAATTATATATAAATATAAAAAACAAAAATATTACATAACGATTATATTGAAAGACAAATACAAAAAACAAAAAAAAAAAAACAACTGAAATAAAGAGAAATTCATATGATATATAAAATAATGTATTAAAAACGCGTTTCATTATAGTTGGGACACAAGTGATTGGGTTTGATACAAATATCCCTTGTCATATAAGGGATAACACAAATAAGGGTCCCCCGTTGGATGACCGGATCAGTGAAGTTATTTCTATGCAGCTAACTTATGATGTCTGTGAAGTTGGCCCACCATTTTTTGATTTTTTAAAAAATTAAACTTGTGCTGCGATGTGCCCGACTTGTGTTATGGTGTGCCGTATTTAAAAAAAATATCATTTCTAGGATTCGATTTTTATAAGCAAAGTAATTTTTAGTGTGAAGTTGGCCCACCATTTTTGATATTTATAAAAAAGTAGCCCTGTGCTGTAATGTGCTCATTATGTGCTGCCGTGTGCCGTAAAGGATATAAAATGAATCCTGCAATTTCGACCTTTATGAGCAAAAACATTTTTTGCGTGTGAAGTTAGCCGACCATTTTTCTATTTTTCAAAGAATTGATGTTGTGCTGTAATAATTTGGCAATGGTTACTCCAATCAGCTTGTGTCTATATTTTTGTTTACGTTTGAAATGTCAATGAAAACAAAATGGCAGCTGAATTTTGCGTCGATCGTCGTCAGACGCAAATGTGTTTATTCGAACAATTTTCCGACGAGGCTTTTTTTGACAACGAAAACCATTGCCGCTTTCCCGACCCCATCCCAATTCTGTTCAATGCGTCTGAGGGCAAGTCGTATAAAAAAACAATGTTAAATAATTTGGTTTTTTTCACAAGCTGAGCGCAAAGTTTGAGCGCATGAAGCCAATTTATACGACCATACCCTAGCTTTCATTGTTCATTCATATTTTGTCTGAAAATGAAATAATTGTTAAAAGCTTAGATATATCGAGGCAATCGATGTATTTAATTGGAACTACTAAGACCATACAAGTCGAAATACATCGAATTCAATCCAAAAACAGAAAAAGTGGAAATCTAAAATATGTTGAAAAGATTTCTGAATTTCGGGTATTAATTCCATTGAAACGAATCGCATTATATCGAAATGTTAATTAAATTAAAGAAAGCATAAAAACAATATCGAATAATATCCAAAATGTGTTAAATTAAAATATATCATATCTTAAAAGTCGATAAAAGTCAACATTCATCAAATATAATTGAGATACATCGAGAAATTCAAAAACTAATAAATATCATCGAGAGAGTCGACATAAATCGAAGAATATCGAACAAGTTGATATAAATTGGAAAATATCGAAATGCTTAGTAAAAATCGATGAAACTTGAAATGTGTAAGTTAGATCGTATCACATTAGCTATGTCGCGAAAATCGGTAACAATCAAACAAAAGCATAGAAATATATCAAAAGTTATGAAAAAGTTCAAAAGGAATATGAAAAAAATCAAATAATGTCTAAAGATAGTGAAAAATTAACGAAGTGTATTGCGTTGAAACCAGAGTTGACTTCGATAGAAGTCAAACTGTATCGAATTCAATCGAAAAGTTCAATTAAGGCTCAAGCTTATCGAAAAATTTCGAACAAGTTGCAGAAACTTCACATATTGACATATATTGAAACATAATAGCACTTCGATCAGTATTTTATGTTAATACCTGCTGTTGAAAAATATCAAATGATATCAAAAGTCGATAAAAGTTCCGAAGTATCGAAAAGAATTTAAAAATATTGCATATTAAAAAATATATTGAGAAAGTGTAATTTGGTTTGGTAAGGCTAGCAAGTTTGCACAGAAAGTGGCCGGGTTTCAGCAACTGGGCGTGGCATCTAACGTATATGGGTGATAAAAAGGTATTGTAAAAAATGTAGGCGAGGCCAGCTTAGTAGTCGTGATATGCTACGCTAAGAAAACTATTCAAGCAAACGTTGCGAAGCTTGTGGCTGGAATGCTTGGCAATTCATTAGACAGAAAATGGATGGGATCGAATAAATTGGCATGTCATGATAAAAAAGCTAAGTTCAAAAAATTATTCAAGTACGAGTACCAACATGTTTCCAAGCTCGGTATGGAAGGTTTGGTCTTGCAAATAAATGGACAAATAATGGGATAGTGCTTCTATGTATGTCAGAGTCGAGACGTACGTGTGTTTTAGAAACGCGCGTTCTAATTTTAATGAAGATTTTCTCCAGAAGACGAGCGTATGTAGAATATTTGAGACTTAAGTTTTCTTTTTATATGAATTTTGTCTTATTTAAATAAATTTTCTTAAAGTTCCTAAATTATATGGCTTCAAAATTAATTGCGATAAAAATGAAATGAATGTTTTATTTAAAAGGTTGCATTGATTATATTTTGATTGAAAATTTATCTTATTATGTCATTTAATTGTATTCATATCATTGATTACCTAACATTCATGTATCGGCAATATTACTTAAAGATTAAGTACACTGATACGGTACCTCTTGATTGATTTCTCGCATGCTAATTGATTTCATTGATGGCACCACCTTCACCACAACGGCGCGTCACTTTGCACTTACTACGTTTTACTCTGCTCGCAGAATAGGGTTATATTTCCGGGATTCAACTTAACAGCGCACTTAAGATGATGCTGCTGTTTACATTCGGTACATAAATTTCTGCATTCCATAAACAATACTCAATTAAATATTCCAGCTAAAACACCCCACTAAGTCCATAAAATGAGCAGTTGCTGTTATGTAAATTGCAACATTTCATCAATACAAAAGTTTACGAGAGTTCGCTGTGCAGCAAAGTGGTCATGTTTGTGCACAACAGCTAATTAACATGCTGAAACATTAAACATTGACCACTTGTCGTCGGAGTCGTCTGGCGGTTGTTTCTCCCAACTTTGCTTTAGATAGTCACAATTCAAAAGTTAGCATCTCTCGTATCTGCATTGTGGGTGATTTATGCGAAATTTGCATGAGTCTGTCTCACAGTTATGAGTTAGGTATGTATGTAAATTTCCACTTGATTATTATTAACAATTTATTATTAGACTTTTTTTTACTTATAAAGATTATAAATAATTAAGTGATGTCAAAAAGAAATTGACGTCTATCATGAATTAGCATGATGTCGATTTTTATGTTGAAAACTTTTTACTTTTTAACGAAAACTCTTCACAAAAGCTACACTGAGGAAAAAATTTATTTGAATGTAACAAATGTTTCTTTGATATAGAGCAATCAAATATTCATAAGCGGTATTTTCAATAAAACTATTTTATTGTGTCACTGCCTGCCTTGCACTGTCTCACTGCTTGCTGTGTGCGTTTTCTTAAAATTGACTTTTGATCACATTGCTTGGTCCCCAACGTTTTTTTTTTGTAAAAATGATATGAAATATGATTTCAAAAAACTACTAAAGTTGGACTTACATTACTAAGAAAAGTTCAGGGATATGCCGTATCAAAAGGAAGTGTCTCACTGATCGCACTCTTTTTGTATATTTGACGTTAAAGTTATGTAAAATTTGCATGAAAAAAGATATTTGTATAATCGCGGACATATATGTTATTATTTACGGAAACCAATGCAATATTGTCCAAAATCAATTTGTCAATTTGTACGCATGTCATAAATATCGTGTTAATATTTGTTTGCTGTATTTAACAAATCATACTTATTTTAATTTTCAGTAAATTGACCTCTGATCATTTTTTTAATTCGTCTATCATTTGAAACTGACGTTTCATACAAATCAATTAATTTTGTTGCAAACAAAACTTTAATGAATTCACTTAGAATTGTAAGTGCACAGTTTATTTAATTGTTTAATTAAATTGATATTTGATGAAAATCAACGCAAAAGATAATAAATTTTAATGCAATAAACATTTATGTCTAATTCGCTAGACAAATATGTGTGCACGAGCGCATATCTATGAAGTGAATCGAATTGCGGGTGTTAATGGATTTAAGCTTCATATTTGATATTTTATTACAATAAGAAAGAAAAATATATTTTACATGCAAGTATATCACGACAAATTCGATAAATTTACCAGTTAATGTAAAATTTTTATGTTAACAACCTGTTGTATTAATTATAATTTAACTATGCTGTTTGAATGCTAATGGTGCACTCTCCGAATGAAATTGATGCTGAACTTTACATGACCGGAAGTCAAGTATTTAAATGATCAATTAATTAAAAGTAGCAAAAATGTCAAAACATAACACAAATCATTTCTTTGTCATTATGATTTTTGAAATGTCTAATAAATGAAAAGTGATCTTGGCCGTGATGGGATTTGCCTATTTTAAGGGTAGAAAGAGATCAAAGCTTAGCAGGACGCTCAAGGGGGTTTTTAAGTCCCTTGTCACTTATTTTGAGTATAAAGTTGAGAAAAAATTCAGCCAAAAATAGATAGACCCTTGTCAAGTTGAAGTATTTTTGTGGAGCATCATTTCAATTATTAAACTGGAAGAACATAATGGCAACATTTTAATGTCAGATAATCTCCTAGTCATATTATGTTTCGGGAAACCAAATTGCCAAAATTGGTTCACTCGCCTGTGTATTACAACAATATCATTGTTTTTACTGTTTTGTGGAGTAGCTAGCAGAGTAATCGCTCCATATTCCTTAAAAAATTATGAAGATCAGCCAGAAATAATCAACGGAGCCTCGTTAATGAAGAGGTTTGAAATTTTTTTTTCACTTAACAAAGCAAGATTCTAAAAAAATGCAGATGGACATACACTAGAACTATTGGAACCATTGCGCTACAGTAAGTCATATCGACACATATTAAAATCTTACTATTATATCCCTCTTTTCTAAACATAATCTTAATTGAAGTAAGAGTAATTTACCAATCAGAAACTGTAAGGATTTGAATTTAATATTTGCAATAGAAACATTTTTCTAGCACAACAAACGAAAAAGTGCCCGAAATCCAAAATTTGCTTACTTTTTTTGGCTACAAAAAACCCCAAAAATTGCGCACGCGAATACTCGTGTTTACTTCGCTCAGTTCAAGTGAATCGAAATGTGAGAGTTTGTACAAACAGAGAGTGCGAGTTTGATTCCCACTCTCAAATTTCCTATGAATTCGGGTGAAAGTCAAATTCAAAAAAGGAATACCTACGAGTGTGCTGAAATGATCTTAAGTGTTTGGAATTGCAAGGTATACGCTATAGGTTACTGGTAGGTTGTCAATTTCATTTGTTTATATTAAAATTAACAAGCATTTGAAGGAAATTGGTCAAAAAATCCCCTTAATAAGGAAATAATTAGCGAATAGTCCATAGCCACAAACCACAACTTTCAGATGAAAAAAGTTTAGAGATGCGTCGTAAAAAGGTGCAAACAAAATATCTTTGTTTGTAACTAAAAATATAAAATATATTTATATATATATATATATATATTAAGTTAAGATTTAGGATTTGCAATGTTAATTGAAACATTGAGAAGTAGAGCGAGAAAATTTGAATATTCCGTTATATTTCTTTCATAAATATTCCACCGTATACACTCACTTTAAATGCTTGTAAAATTGAAAAAGGTGAACAAAAATGAATGAAATTTTCAGAGATTGTACTCCTAAATGTTCTGAAAATTTTGAGCCTAAAATGGCTGAAATCTGTTCAAATTTTGGTTTCTCGCTCTCATTCTCAATGTTTCAATTTACATTGCAAATCATAAATCTTAACTTTAAATGCTTGTAAAATCAAACAAGGTGAAAAAACATGGATAAAATTTTCAGGGATGGTACTTCTATATGTTTTGAAAATTTTAATACTTTTTGTTTTCAATTTTCTTCACTCAAATATTCGGTTTGCATCACCCATGTAATGGATTTTGGATTGAAGATTTTAGTATACGAAAAGTTAGTTTCTCTCAACCAAAAGAAATAAATATATAAGTACACACCTATATAAATTAAACACTGTCCGAAGCTTTTATATTAATGTTTTAACTTGGACTAATGTAACGAATTTATAGTTGACAAAATGCTTTACAAATTCACTAAAAACTAAAATTTATAGTTTACAAAATTGGGAAATGGACAAATCTGAAATTGCAATGAAAGTCGATATTGTTAGCTTCATAGAAATTTATTAAATTCTATGGAGACCCAACGACAAATTTTCAGAAATAATATCAATGATAATATGCAGTAATTTAGCAAATTAATTGCGCTTAGTCGAATGCAATTGTAAGCTATAATCATGTGCTTAAGTTAAATAACGATAAACGGAGTTAACGATGCCTTAAGGCGTATTACAATTAAATTAATCCACAAGACTTTAGCCGCTGATTTGTAAGCATTGCATTGATAACACAGTGCAACAATAAAAGTTTTTTTTTTTGCAACAAAGTAGCTGTGGCATAATCCTGAAAGAGAACGTTGTGTTAACTTTTCTACTATTTCTCAAAATCGGTACAATGGGCTAATATCATACCGAAAATGTTCAACTTTTGAAAAGCAATAACTTTGAATTCGACTGCCAACCTTTATTTATTTGCTGTTTATGATCCCTTTACACTTAAATTACAGGTAGAAAAAAATTTCAGCTCACAGAACCTTAACTTTTTTTCAGCAAAAATGGACAGTACTACTGTCTACTTTCAGGATTATGCTTTTGCTACTCTGTTAAAAAAATGCTATTGGACCTTGTTATTACAATTTCAAGGCCAATTATGAGTTTTGTTGATGATTACATCTACTATCTATCTATCTACCCGTATTGTCATGCAACAAACGAATATCAATTTTCCACCGAGTAGCAACACAACAGGGATTTCAAACAAAACGATGATGACTATCAATTGAAATGTCAGCAGCACAAAGCGTTTTGCATTGATGATAAATGAATTGAAAATGATGTGCTGCATTGTTAAATGAAAACTTCGACAATGCGTTTGAAGATGAAATGGAAAAGTTCGAGCCTAAAATACGGAAGAGATTTAGTGAGGATATATATTTTTTTTCATAACTAATGAACTATACACTATGGTGATGATACATGAAAACTTGTAATAAACAGGAAATGTAAAATCGTTTGAGTATTAGATAGTTTTGCCCTAGAACTATGACAACAACTTTAATTTTAAACATTTTACGATAAGTCATATGCTGTTAAAAGGAACTTAAAATCTTATGATATTATATACTTAAAAATTTAAACTTTTTTGTTCGACATACAAACGCATTTTTTTGACAAAATGCTGCATCATTTAAACACTACTGCATCACACCCTCAAAACAGCAGTAAAGTGCGGTACCCATAAAAGATAAATTTTTTTATGATGATGAAGTTGACAACTTCGTAAATACTTAACCGTTTCATGCTCAAGGATTTACACACAGTTTTAAGCTTCCGTATCTTTACGCGAACGTCACTTTGTTTTAATATTGAAAAAAATGCTCAATCGCAGTCTTAGTCTTAAGAAAATAAATAAGATTTTCATCATTTAAATCTGAGCTCATAATTTATAATTTTTAATGCTAATGGTGATGCTGATGCTAATGACGATGATGAATTTGCTTTGGGGTTGCGTAGGTGCTTTAGTCAAGTGTTTTTTGCACAAATGTTTTCTTTTCACTTTGGACGCTGACTTTCGCCGGTGATCCTTATTAATAATTCAACAGCTTTGTTGACATTTTTCCAGGAACGCAAATTATTTGTGCGTTTGTAAAATTGTTGAAAATTTCCAGTTATGAATTTCTAGGTAACTCAACAGTTTCGCCGCACTTGTGAGTCAATGCAAACTTTGCTGAAACGGCGGCACACTTAATTTTAATTAGCGGTGATAAATGCGTAAAATTGCAAAAAAGGTTTTATTAGGTTTTGTTGTTGTTGGTTGGTGAAAACGGAAATTTACGGCGTTATGATAATTCTAAGAATTTATGCTTTTTGTTGTTCCGCAAAATATTTTTAAGAAAAGGTAATTCTCTTACAGCGCTTTGTGCTTATCACGAAAGATTCATTGTTAATTTAGTGAGCCAGTATTCTGAGAGCATTCGAAACTTTAAACATTCTTTTACTTAAGAAAATATTCATAATATAAAGTTTTGATATCAAATGCATACTGTAAAGAATATTTTCCCAAATTTTGAGACCACTGGTGTAAAAGATGTGGCTACCATAATTAACAGCTGATAAACACAGCTAACTCAATTCAAAGAAAGAAATTCTTTTGCTTCGGTACAGACATTTAGTTAATATTAGCAGTTTTTTCTCAGATTAAAATTTTTTCCATGCACTAGGTTTGGGTTGGCCATTTCGCCTCCCACGGTCACGAGCTGATCTTTAATGTATTGGTTCGCTTGTGAAATAAATATGCAAGGGACCCAGTCAGAATCAAACGTGAAAAAATCGAATGTGTGCAAAAGAACTGTGGAATACCAGTTGAGAAATCGTCAGGTCAAAAACATTACTTTTGCGAAGGGCTGGTAAAAAATGAAAGACTAAAAAACTGCTCTTGTGGGCATCTTTGCTGTAACAGAAAAGTTCCTATTCATTGAAAAATAGTTCTAATGCTCGGAAAAGTACTTTTTACTTTTGTTGATGAATTTTGAGTTTCAAAATGATTTGTGTACGCGATGCTACCGCGGTTTATTTATTTATTTATAGCAGTCATACACGATTTTTTACTGGATAATGTTTTGTTTACATTTGATTTTCTATACACATGTACACACATACCTAGTAGCGTGAAATTTATATTATAATCTTCAACTCGCTGTCGACGGTTGGGCAACGTATTGGACCATCCCTACACTAGGTCAATAACGATTTTGAAAGTAAAAACTTTTCATCTAACAAAAGTTAAACAATTTTAATAATGTTATCCCTTGGTATAGTACGTAATTATGGGCGTGTGTACAGACCGTATGTATGGGTGTATATCACACATGTTTTGTCTGGGCACAATTCTCTACAGAAGAAAGCTAATAAACAAAAAAAAAACAAAAATTCCTTTGAATTTTAACTCAGCACCGAATTAAGACTTTGCGAGGTCTGGAGCTAAAAACTCTATATGAGTCCTCTATAACTAAACATAAAAGTTTTGATGATTAAAATTAAAAATGCAATTTTTTCTGCTAAAAATGCATAAAAAAATTATATAATGTTGACCAAAAAAATCGTTCATTTTATAATTCTCTGCATATAACATGAACTCACAAAAACCGTTGAAACGCCTAATAAGGCCCCCAGTAGATATTGACGCTGAGACTAAAAAAAAAGATTCTCCTGTTTTTACAAAACTCCATATATTAACACAGTTATTGGGATATTGGGGGCCTTCTAGAGCTCGGGGCTATAGCTCTTTTGAGCTCGGGGTCTAGGGCTTTAAGCCCCTCTAGCCTTACTCTCTATTCACCGCTAACAGTTCTGGCTTGTTGCTTAAATTTTTTTATTTTTTAAAGTTAAATATCCTTATTTTTAGACTTAAGTCTTTGCAAATCCTCACACAAAAAATTTTTGTTTAAATTCTGTGTTATTGTTTTTTTTTATCCATTTTTGTACCGTTTGTATTTGGCTTCGAAGTTTAAGAAGAAACTCTCTTTCTTTTCCCCTTTTTTTTGCTAATTTTGAAAAGAAAATGTAGAATGAGATGTGTTAAGAATGTAATTTCATTATGAAATAAAAAGATATAGTCAAAAGGAAGTATTATTATTGTCCAGATGATAGCCTAAATTATACTTCTGCCGAAGAAAAAATTCCTTGATAGGAGTATATTTTATACTTAACTTGAAAAGAAAACAATCGATGTCGTAGTAAATTTGTGTCTTAAGATAAAACATACTTCGAAATACATAACTATATTTACTAGGGAGCGCATACTTTCTTCAGGAGGGTACAATTTTATAAAAAAAAATTTCTGTTCAGATGAAACTATTTCTTACACTAAGAAAACCAATCCATATTGAGACAAACTTATTTTTAAAATTAAGGAATTGTTGCTTAAAAGGACCATACTTTTTTAGTAAATGTATGTGTGTGTGTGTGTGTTGCATTATAAAGAAGTTCAATTTGACGAGTTGTTCCAATATATCAATGAGTTTGAAGATATATTAATAGAGGATGAAGGTGATAAGTTACACAATTAGAATTTGGCAGAAATGAGCTTTTACGTTTCATCTTTCATACATTTATTATGCAGAATATCATTTCTGTGCGCCTATTTCCTCAATATTGAGATAAAAACTGTGCGGTTTGCATATTTCATAAGGTGCTGTGGTGCAAAATTCACAAACTGAGAAAAATATAACATCGTACCTCCATCCACTCATGTCTTCACTTATTTTAAAAGTGCTAACTAGCTCGGTATTTATAAGCAGTACAATAAGCCCATCGTTATAGAAAATTGCATGAAAAACTATGGCCTTAGTTCTGTAGAATATTTCCAAGAAACCTTTTATTAATGCAACCAATTTCTATTCTCTGATTACAGCACTGACCAAGAAATTATCCGATGTTGCACAAATTTTGGTAATCTACTTTAAGACTTGGCTTATAAGCGGTTGAATTGCAAATTGACAACAATTTTCGCCATACACCTGGGCACTTCAAGCTAAATTCAAACTACGAATCCACTACGAATTTATTCCAAAAAAACGCATCTTCCTTAAAAATTAAAGCCAACAACAACAGCAAATTTACATTTTACAGTAACAACAACATCAATATAAAATTTTAATGAGTTTGTCACACACGTTTCACAAGCAAAGAATACAAAAAATACAAAAAAAAGAACAAAAAAAAGCATTCTTAACACATCAATATCGCTATTTTGAAACACATGTCATGTTTGAAAACATTGACGTCTGTGACACGTCCACCCATGTACATAAATACAACAACATAAAAGTAACACACTCACGGAATATGACGAACAGCCATCTTTATTCAGAAGAAGGAATCGAATAGCAGCGGAGGAATAAGCGAGAATGGAGAGCGTAAAATTTATTTTGGATGAAGAGGAAGTTTGGGCGCAAATGTGCTGAAAATCGGTCAAGTTAAGCAGCAAAGTGTTGTCGCGCCGCGTCGCCCACAGCGGTATACAGGGCATCACAATTATTCAGCAACACGCGCACACACGGAATGACATTCCATGCATTTTAAATAGAAGCAGACGGCGCGCGAAATCGAGTGTCAGTTGGAGCCGCCAACAGAGGTCGCCTCTCGCCATGTTATTGATAAATAAACATAAAGTCAACACTGTCTGGAGATCGATCGAAGAGGATCACATAGAAAAAACAGAAGAAGAAGGGAAAAAACAAACGTGCCACAAAATAACAACAAATGACATTGCTATGTTAAAAGACACGCAACGCTATAACGGACACTGAGAGAAAATAATTGCAAGCAAAATGCATTTGAGTTGCAATATTTTTGCATAAATTTTTTATTTTTTTGAAAACTTTATCAATTTTGAGCTATCAAGTGTTTACTGTTCAATATTTTCTAAAAATATTGCGCAATATTTTTTATATTGTGCAACAATATTGCGCATACTTTTAGCTGCAAGCAACATTTCTTAACGTATTGCTTTTATTGTGCAATAATATTGCGCAATATTCTGTTCAATACAGCTATTTTGGTATATGCTCTTCAATATTGTTTTTTAATGTGCAATTATATTTTGATTGTGCAATAATATTGCGCAATATTTTTAAATTTGCAATATTATTCTGCAGCAAACACAATTATCATAATATGTATAATATTGCGCAATATTGCTGACAGTTTACAGTCTTCATATGCGGATTACTCGAAATTATTTAATCTGCATTTATTTATGTAGTAACAAAAATTTTTCTCAGTTTATTGAAACGAATTTGTTTTATTTATTCATTTGCTCGTATTTGTTTACAATGGAAATTATTGAAGAAGATTTATTCAGTCAACATTCAACATCATTCATTATTCATGGCGCAGTCTTCCTACGAGTGAAGAAGAGTTCTCTGCGTTCATCTTTTGGTTTATTTTTTCTTTCCACTTCAGCTACGAGTAATAAAATAAAATACAAAAATCCATCACACCAAATTTTAAGAGCATTTTAGCTTTTAAAAACCAATTTAAAATCTTTGAAATATACATATTTAGATATTAAAAAAACAAATGGTAAAAACCAATTCATTCCACGTTTGATTGTAATGCGCAAAGCACGAGTACAAAAATACAAAAACAAAATATTAATAAATCAATAAATTCTTCCACACTCCAAAAGCATTTCTTTTTTGTATTTCAATTATTGGGGGTGATTTGTTATGTATAAGCGTGTCACCTTCGAAACAATAACACTGATCCTGAAGTTTTATCAGACGATGAACCCAAGTTTTTAGTTTGATTTTTTTTTTTAAAGAAATATTGTGCTTAAAAGTGCTAAAAAAAATGGCAAATCCAAGAATCAGTTGGCTTGCATTTTACGTCCTTCTAACCACCTTTAGTGCGCAACTCACTTCATGTGCTCTTTTTTAATATGTTCTGAAAATGAAATAAATTTAGCTCAGCAGAATGAATTAAGTATCTGCCAATCCTACACTTTTTCGCAACAATTTGGCACTAATCGCACAATTCAATCGTGATTTCTGCCGATTCGTGCGCACAATTCAGTATTGTACTGTGCAAACACGAAACGTTTATTTCACCTTATAAAGTTAGCGAGCCGAAGTTCTAACGAGTACAGATACTTTTCATAAGCAAAGAGCGCACGCAACCAATCTTCTTTTGTACGTCTCTGAGCACAGAGCATTAATTTATTCACATTATGTTTTGTGAAACGGAATGAAAGGAAATCAGTTCGTTACCATGTGAAACGTGCATCTTTGTGCTGTGAGAAGCGTAAGACATGCCAAACATGAGCTGCCACCCGATTCGATATATACCGAGCCACAGCTCAAAAATAGTTTTAGACATGACTAAGGGAGCCTCGAGACCCTGAGAGAACCGTTTTAGACCCCAAAATGGATCCCCATACCATGGTACCAGTTTTCGACCCATTTTAAGGAAAACATTTTTTTTTTTGCTCCAATCCATGAGAACCGATTTCGAAAATTTTTTTTTTTTCAAACGAAAGATAGCTCCGAAAATAGTTTTAGACATAACTAAGGGAGGTTTGGGACCCTGGATAGAACTGTTTTTGACCCAAAAATTGGAGCATTATTCCTGTTTTCGAACCAAAAACCTATTTGATTTGTTTTGTTTTTTGTCTTGCTGTATATTTCTTTTTAACATTTTTTATCAATATTTTACAAAAATTTTACGTGACACCTTCCGCTGTGAACGCGGAAAATAAACCGAAAACACCCTTTTAGGAGGGTCGGGGATCTCCCCTGTCACTTCCATAATTCATTTTGGGTCTCTTCCCATCGATTCTCACGCAGTAAAATTTTTTTCAAAATACAATAATTATCATAATTTTTTTCTTTTTATAAACTTGTAAAGTTTTTTCCTTTGGATTTTATAAGGAATAATCCTTTTGAAATTTTTTGCTTAGTAATCTTGCAATTTTTTTTATGTATTATTGATATCTAAAAGTTTGATTAAAATAGTCAAAAAAAAAATATTTTATTTTCTAAAAAAAAAAATTTAAAGAAACTTTTACTTTTATTTCAAGAATAAAAAAAGTCAACTTTAAATTAAAAAAAAAAAAATTTAAAAGCTTCTTTCAAGCTGTGATGAAAATGTTGTGCATGTGAATACAAATATAACACAAAATATTTTTATGTTTTTATGATAAAGCTCTGTTTTAAGACTTTTTTCGTGAATAATTATAAAATTTAAACGGAAGTTCATCAACCAGTAGTTTATAATGAGAGTTGATTTCAACAAAAGTCACTATCTTTAATTAGTGACTAAATTTGTTTAACAAGCGTGACGTTTCCACTATTCAGCAACAGTGCGTTGGGTTCTGTTTTTCTTTCTAAATAACAAGATACCACCACAGTTATAGTATTTTATTTATTTTTCTCATCGTCGTATTTTAGTCATTGCTTTGTACACGGCGAGCTGGAGGCAAGTTAAAATGCGACATAATTGCCCACTAAAAGGGAATACGTCAACTTATATATCGAAGTAAAAAGGTTCAGAAAAATTTTAAACAATGACTTGTGCTTTTTTACGATTTTTCGAATGGGTTGCAATTCAACTACTTAAAAGAAAATAATTATGTACTGCCACAAAAAACATTTAAGATAAACATTGTTGGGATCACTATTAAATACAAAATTTGAGTAACGCCATTACTGACGTGGGTGTAATCCACTCATACTTTAAAACAGAGAATGATTCGATGTCGTTCTGTTCTATGAGCGTTAGCTTTTTCCCTCTACATTCTGTATTTCACTCATTGATTGAAACACTAACACAAACCATAACACGCGACATGAGAAATCGCAACAGAAAGGTAACGTTCTGCTCTACGTACAAAAAAGTTGTTGACTCGCGATTGATATCGGAGCCCGTACAAAATGTGGTGATCGTTTTTGTCATTAGATTCGTTAGAGGGAAACATTTTTTTTTCTATCGAACGATAGCTCAAAGAATAGTTTTGGACATCACTAAGGGAGGCTCGGGACCCTGGAAAGAACCGTTTTTGACCCAAAAATGGATCCGCATACGATGGAACCCACAATCGAATCTAATGACAAATACGATCACTACATTTGGTACGAATTCGGATAGCAATCACGAGTCAAAGCCCCAACAAAGCGAATAAAGTTTTTTGTACGTAGATTTGAACGTTATCTTAAGAAACAAGTTGTAATTAAAATTACTCTGTTGAATAAAAGTAAACCTTTGTTGTAATTAAAATAATTCTGTTAAATAAAAACAAACTTGTGTTGCATCGCTAAAAGCTGTGTTGGATCTTTATTTAACTGTTGGTGTTTGAATCAAAGAGCAAAACAAATAATGTAAGAAGTAAAGTTTGCGTTGTGCCATTTGAACGTTGCGATCATGTGCGATTTTTTCATTCGCTGCTTTAAAATAAGAGTATTTCTAAATTAGTTCCTTATATCATAAAATCGTATTTTTATATGTAAAAACACTTACCTTACATTATTTTTCATTGGACAATACTATTAAGTCGTGGCCTAGTCATTTGATCATTGCAGTTTTGCATATCCTTCCGGGCTGTTTTAAGTACTGGGATCAACTATCACAGAAGTCCAGCAGCACGTTTGATAAAAATGCAGCGACCGAAATGATCAACACTTGGAGCAAAATTGTTTTTCAACAACTGTTCTTGACATGCTTGATGTGGGATGTCCGATTTATTAGTAATGCAAGAAAAAGTTGAAACTTATGCTTCAGAGTCCGTATTCAGGAGGACAAGAAGCAGAGTTTCCATCACACCAGACAAATTTATAGAAGATCACTAACAACGAAATAAACAAACGAAAACGACAGAATTTATTGAAAATATTGTTGCTTTTAAGAACACTTTTTCAGCACGCCGTGTGTATGAGTAGCTTTTTTGTGGCTACAAAAATCGTTTTGTACCTTTTTTTTATAAAAATGTATGCACACATTGTTATAAAAATGACAAATTATCATACACGCTGTCATTTGGTTTCTATTGTGGTTTCGCATAATATTTCATTAGTTTTTAATTGTTTTGCATGTTTTATTATAATAAATAAATGCAAATATTTGTTTTTATAATTTTTGTTTTTTTTTTGCATAATTTATTAAAATCACATTAGCTGTTTTAGTGTATAAACAAAACTATTTAGTATACAACATTAAGTTTTTACAACATAAATTGACATTATTGTTATATTTAACAATAAACACAAATTTAATGTGAGAGAACATCAATAAAACAAATGTCTAAAGTTAAATAAAATTAAATTCGTTATAAATCATTTAAAAACAAATAATTCTTTCATCAGTTAAAAAATTTAAAGTTTTATATCAAATTTTAAGATCTCCGTCTATTGAGTAGTGAGTTTGTTTATATTAATTTGCTTACACATACATACACAAGTACATACTTTTGCATTCGTCAACCAACCAATTCAATTAATTCGCTGCTTCGCTACTTAACAGAAAAAGTTCCAAAAAGCATTCGTATACTGCAGGTATTAGAACGTTTCAAGTATTAAATCAACAGAACGAACATGACTCGAATTCGTAAGAGGATTTCAAGGTTCTCAATGAATTTCTGATTTTTTTTACCGTTTTGCATAACTTTCAGATTTGTTTCTTATTTCGCTGCTTTTCAATGCCAATTTACGTCGAAATAATCAAGTCAATAAGTCATGGAATGACACTTTTTTATTTGTCCGTTCGTGTGCCATTTAACTTTTTTTTTTTTGAAATTTTGTCAAAAAATGTAATAAATTGCTAAAATTTTAATGAATTTAGCTTAAGGGGTCACTATTTAATTTTTCTTTGTATTAATTTTTTGGACAAGTATTTCACACCTATTATTGTATTTGAAAATACATATCGATTTTATGACAAACATTTTAACAACGTAAATTAAACACAATTGCTTATGAGGCATATTATATAAAATGTCCGTTTTAAAAATTAACTGAGTTGAGATTTTGCTTAAATGTTGACATTATTTGTGGATATAGGATATGCAAAAAAAAAAATAAAATCTAATTTCGTATTGTGCTTTTGAAATTACAGCGTATTGAAAATTTCCACATTTTCAAAAACACAATTTTTTAGTGAACGATTAACATATACATACAAACATATGAGTATCAAAAACACTGGTCAACAGTGGTTTCGCCACAGAATAACCACGGTATAATATAATAAGTGGACGTTGTCCTGATCAATTTTTCCGAAAAAATTTATAGTTCATCAATTAAAGTTCTCGTTTAATGACACAAATATTTGTTTTAGTAAAATTAGCAATTCATTAAAGAATCAAATTTGTTTTGGAATTCGCTAGTAAAGATTTTCACACTATTCTTCAAACTATTTTACCGTGGGTTATAAATGAGAGAATCCGGCCAAAAAAGAAAATAGAACATTTGCTTGTCCCATATCTCGTAAAAAAATGTGTTCAGTGTATTAAAACAAAAAACATTTTCCATGCTCAGTATATAAAATTTATGATTTTCATTTCTGAGTAAGATTTTAGTATGAAAATGTACCATTCAAATGAGTTGCATATCAGTGTTTTTTTTAAATTTAGCTAAATTGAGGGACTTTTATAATGGATATTTATCGACATTATGAACTTTACCTTGAATCACGCTCTGTGAAAAGCATTATTTTTGAATTGCATGCTAATATGAAAGAAAACTAATACTGAGGTGAATTTGCTGGAAAGGCAGCGACTCCTCTCAACACGCTAACGTGCCACGTAAGTTACAATTAAATGCTCTATACTGTTGGATCTGATAATGTTTATCCAATCGTAAACTTATATCTATAATATGATAATCAAAAATTTTATTTTCCCTGACGGTTGGAAAGTTTCTTAGGTTTTACCTCTGTTGAAATCGTCATCAGGCACAACCGCTTATTAAAATTTATATAAACGACCTTGAAGAAGTTGGAAAATAACCAACGAAAGCTCGGGTAAATTAATGTATTTGATTTATTTACATTTAATTAAAAAAGAGTCGTTCTTATTTTTAATATGCTTATAGTCCCATTGTAATTATTCCATCGATAAGTAAAGCATTTGAAATGATCAAAAGCGACCAAATCAAATCTTGCTATAAAAATAAAAAAGATCTTCCTAGACTTTTCTAAAGCTTTTGATGGATCATAGAATATTGATATCACTTATAAATGATATTTTGGAAAATGTTACAGGCTGCAATCATCATTTCTGCGCAGATGATCTTTAAATTTTTACCATGTTTCCAAAATCTAACCAACTTAATGTTACTAATGCATTGAATATTGAACTAAATCATATTAATTTTACGACTGCTAAAAATAAACTGCAATTAAATCCATCAAAATCTAACGCCATTAATAGGAGGAGAAGCAAAGAATCACTTACCTACATAATGGAGAACAAATATAACTTTGGTATTCAGATCAATCAATCAGTGTTTTAGTTGGTATCTACATTTCAACTGGATTGTATCGAAAATTTATCGAACTCTACGAAGCCTGAACACCACTGTTATGTGCCTGACAACTCAATCATTTATTCTGCCTATAATACTGCATAGTTGTGACATGATACAGGAATCGGAACGAATGCTCACCGTTGCTCGTTAAAGTTCCGAATAAATATTAAAGACATGAACATATCTTCTACTTTATAAAAAAATAGCTGGTTGTTCATTAATATGAACCCATGCTAGTACAACCAAGGAACAAGAAAATTCCTTTGTTAGATCAAGTTTGCTAGAACACTGCAATTGCTAGTATCAAGACTGAAATACCTTGTCATTGGCCGGTCTTGTGGCGCAGTGGTAGTGTATTAGGCTTACAATGTAAGGCCACCTATGGATTGATAGACAAATATCGGTTAATAAACACCACTTATTAGCGATGTCGTCACATTAAAAATATTTTCATTCGCTCGAACATAACTGGTATTGAAAACATTGAAACTGCGTAAATCACGATAGAACCTTTCGAAACTGAGACCACACAGATGTCAAAACAAAAGCCAAAAATAACCAATCAAGAAACTCAATGTTTTTTAATTGTTCGCCCATATGCATACAAAATGTTGAATGTCACCGGTTGCGTTGATTAAGCCATTAATAAATAAACAGTTAGGTTGTTTTTATGATTTGTTTATCTTAAAATCAAGATGTTGTTAATATTTTTCTAGTTTTGGTATTCAAGTTGATATCGGATTAAATCATCAGTAGACTTACTATTGAATTCCTACAACGAAAATTAATCATTTTTATAGCTGGACAGAAATGAAATAGAAAATTGAGAATACAATTTAATAATAATTTTTTACAAAGTCTTCAATAGCCAGCGGCTGACAACGACACTTTTATAGCGTTTCATAGAAAGTTATAATAAAATTGCTAGTGATTTAATCGATCTTAAGAGCATTTCTGCATAAATATTATATGTAAATGTATTCATCGCCTCGTTATATGTATAAAGAAGTGTTATCAAGATTAATCAAGACACAGTACGAATCATTGAACTTTATGGGCTACACCATTAAGAACCGCAAAAGTTCTTATGTTTGTTGTTAAGAAAAAGCATATGGTTTCAAAATTATATTTTTAGTTTATGGAATTATTCGTTCATTTACCATAATTATGTTTGATTGCATTCGCTTTCTGCATCTTAAAGATTGTCATTACTGCAAACAAGCTATCAATTCAATGCCATTTCCGTAAGTACAACGGCTAGCGTGATCACTTTGCTTGACATTTTATTGTCATTTAGTCTTTTGGGCGTGTTAAGCACCAACATAAGTTAGTGGGTGCTATGCTTTTTATTTCCACGGTCAATTAGTACTTCATAACAATAGCGCGATTGTAAACCGATTTTTGCGCAATTTTCTTTAACAATAAAAACAATATAATGATTTCATATGGTATTTGTCACCAAATTTGGTCAAACAACCTAGAGTTGCGATCTTTCACTGGACAAAGTTTATTGGCCCAAAATGCAGCAGCGGCTTTATTGACAAGGTAAGCTGTCTGTAAGTACAGACAAGTGTTTGTACCGGTGAATTTGGCATGAATCATTCACGTGGGTTCCCATGTCGCTCAAAAGCATAACTGAGAAATACTTTGTGTATATTATTGCCTTAAACAGTCTATGAAAGTGATTATTAGAAAATCCGATTTTTAATATACTTAGTTCACGACGTACTGAAAAATTTTACAAAAATGATAAAATAAAGGTTAAGTTAATGTAAAGTTAATGTAAAGCAAAGATAAAGTTAAAGTAAAGGTAAGATTTAAAGTAGCAAAAAGTGCTTCACACCAAAAAATTTGTTTATTTCAATATATGTTATTTCATTCATAAAATTCTTCTGGAATACAAATTTTATACTAAATATTGTTAAATGTAAATATTTTTAGTAAATGTTCATAATAAATATTACCTTGCACGTGCGAATTTAAAACCGCAATACATGCGACACACAAAACTGCGTCACTAAAAGAAGATGCTCTATTGTATTGTTATTTCCAAGTAGCACACAAATACAATAAACAAAATAATTTTTAGCGAATCTTTATTTAAAATCTAGTGACAGCAAAATCTTATTCTGATGAATCAAATGAACAAAATATTTACTTAATATTTTCTCACTTTTCTAAAGAAGTTTACAAGTGAAATCCAACCAAAGACAACAAACGGAACAAAACAAAATGTTTGTTTAGTTTTATGGTTTTGCGGCAATCATCAGAATTTCCCAGTTAATTCAAAGCTCGTGTGCTGGCCGCTATTTCATTCATGAAATGATATCGAGATATTACGTTATAATTCGGTTATTGGTAGCATTCAAAAGGCCAGAAGTCAGCAACAGTTTGGTAATAATTATTTCTAAATAATAATAATTATAATTAAGCGAACAAATAAATGTATGCCGATAATATACACGACGTTGCGTCTTCTGTATCGGGCATAAATTAGTCTCAAGTGGGTGCGGCAGCTGTTTTTTAATGTATTTAAGAAATTAACATAAAGAAGCGTCAGTACGGACTTAACATGTACTAGGAGAAAGAGGGAAAGAGAAATCAGTGGAATATCTCATTAGAATGATGAATAATATAAGAAAACACCGATATAACGCAGAGACAAAAGACTTAAGTGACAAACTTGATTGCTGTGTTGCGCTTTACTCCCTTTTCTTGGGTTACGTTAAAATCAATAGATATTTTATGAAGCACAGTGGCATTAAAAGCAACTTATTTTAATTTTTTTTTTTTTAGAAAGTACACTTTTTATAAATTTACTTTTTTGCATGTGATCATCTTTTTAAATATTTGATTAATTTGTTTAACAATTGAGAATTGCAGGTTACAGCTGTTTAAATTAATAGCACCTTCATCAATGCAGGGTAACAACATTTGTTGGATATTCATTTTTATTCTCACAAGGGGACACCTTGCTATTTCACCTCAAACGAGCAGTTGCATTGTTTTGACATTTGTTGGATAGAAGTTCTGACAAGTTCTGAAAAGCTGACATCTCATAATTTAATTTCCATTGAAATGATTTACATTAAATATAAAGGAAAAACTCAAGTGTTTTTAATGTATCCAAAAATTCACAGTCGAAATAGCAGCATACAAGTTCTCGCATGCGTAACTTTCGGTAATATAAATGAAAAACTAGTTTCTAGCAATACGCCCACTTAAAGAGCAAAGCGCTTAAAGGATAAAAAAACTTCCAAAAAACTATAGACGATACCGAAAATAAATTGAGCGATATTGTGCAAGACACCTTCATTGTAAACAAAAACTTCTAAGGGACCCATTTGAAAGCGCACGATAAAGCTTTACGCTGAAGGGGCTTAAGCTGATACTGAAAAAATGTGGGTTGTGTCATCTCTTCCCGATAGCAAAAACTTAAAGACCTTAATGTTCAGAAGATTCTAAGTAAATATATTCAAACTTAAGCCAAATACTAAAAATGGTTCAAATAAGCACTGGGCAAAAAGTAGGATCTATTGGACTGGTGGATGTGTCATATTCTATAGAAAACAGACTTAAAGTTTATATGCTGGGGTAGATGCAAGTACTTGTAAAGCGCTTCTACTAGATACATATATCTTTTTTGGTAGAGATAATTTTTTCAAAAAAGGCCGAAAACTAAATCTTTGACACTAACTATAGTATTAGTACTATAATTTTTAGCCAGCATTTTGACTTATGCATTCCATAGGAGAGAGAAAAAAATGGTAAATAGTGACTGGTTAAAAAATTTCCGTTCCTAAAATCCATAGCTGTGAGCAAATGCAAGATAAAGCTTTAAGCAAAATCAAAATTCTTCACAACATCAAATGTGTATTTGTCAACAGTAACGTGTAGTCCAAAACGCGCGGGACTCTTTATTTGTTGACACAAGATATTTTGACTTGTCCTCGTTCACAACAAGACCCACTCGGCGCAATTCTCTTTCCATATTAGAAAATTCTGTGCTGACTGCCCGTGCATTGGTGCCAACAATGTCATCATCATCAGCATATGCGAGCAGCAGGATACTTTTATAGAAAATCGAGCCGGAGATGTCGATATCTGCAGCACTGACTAATTTTTCCATCATAAGATTGAAGAAGTCGCACGATAGGTGGTAACCTATCTAAAACCTCGCTTCGTTTCAAATGCGTCGGAGAGATCCTTTCCCATGCTGACTGGCCAGATTGAAAGTAAAACATTATTGTTCGCAGAAAAAACTGCGTGCTTAGTTATGGTATAATATGCACTTTATAATGCAATGAGGGGCATATTCTACGCAAGCAAAAGCTTAAAAGCACTCTACTAAGCGAGAAATTTAAGCAAATTCAATCAAGCTAAGCACGAATATCAAAAGGGTTCAGTCGTCAACCAAAAAATAAAAGTTACCAGCTTAGGCCAATTAGGTATGGCACTTCTCATATAAAAAAACATCTCTAATGCGACTTATAAAGCGAGCTATTAAATACAATTAAAATTATATTAATTAATTCAACAATGGACGTTAAGAGGTTAGCAGACTTGAACAGGACTACTATTGCATATTCTCATAGGAATTTTTGGAGGTGGCAGTAAAAATGCTATTTGATTCACTTAAATATAATATTGTTCACTCTATCAAGCATATTTATTGTTAATCCTTTTGACGGACTATTTTATTCCGCAATATCAAAACATTTCCCATTGTCTTTTCTCACTGCTGAAATCTGTCATAAATTGATATTGTTCGACTGCAGATGTTTCACTTAGTTGTTAATTGAACATATAGATTTTTACATAAATGTCGTAAGAGTACAAATAACTAAGAACATGTTACCTAATGATTTTTTAAATATCGAAAATGACCGTAAGTTCTGAGTTCAATTCGCATGAAACCAGTCAAAATTGGTAGAATCCGTACCGGGGTACATTAGCTAGACAAGTGATACGGCAACAGGTTTATTTTAATGGCTTTCATTTCGCTTGGATTGTGTCTTTTATTTCGATTTTATTTTATTAACATTTGCTGACTTTGAGTTAATAATACTGCGGTCAATTCTTGTTTAGCGAGGCTTATACATAATAGATATAAACATATAAGTATATACATCCGAGCATATGAAGTTTTGTGTTTATTGGAATTAATTTTCTATTGATTTTTTGCCAAGCTTGGCTTGGTGACTATCTGTCTCTGCATAAACCACAGCTCATTTATTTAACATTTTAAGATGCCGTAAAGTTGATGTCAGTTCGACAGTTGCTCCGTCACGTTAATTTTAGGTCGTTGAACATAAATAAAAACACAGAGTTTGAGAAATTCGAATATTTTCTGGTTTTTTTTATTGAAACGAGTGCCAAGTTTAAGGTTCTTTAGAGCTGCCAATATCATGTTGTTATTCTGCTATGAATTAGTGGCAATTTAAAAAATACAACTTTTAGTTTGTTAGTTATCTAATTTCATATGCAAACACAAATAGTTTTTATGAGTAGTTGATAAATTTGTTACATTGTTAAATGACTTGCGTCATAAATGTATCTCTCATATGGACAAAAAACAAAACCACATAAAGGTTGTTTTTAGAGCATGCCATTTGCGTACGGGGGCACAGGGGTTGAATATCATATGGATTTTATTTGAAGTTTATTGGGGTTGAAAGAAGAAGGTTCTAGCAATTCGGGCTTGGTGTCTACAAAAATGGTCAAAAATGCCTTTTATAGACGTTTTTAAGGGGTGAATTTTTGGCTATTTATTTTTTAAGCACAAAGTTTTTGACCCTTCATAAGTGATCTGTAACATGTGTTAACGCCAAAAATGCTCAGTAGAGTTTGACATTTCACTATCAATAGAATTTTATCATCGAAATTCGTTCTCTGTGAGAATTGTGATTATCCAATTTTTTATCCAAAAATTTTACTTCAGCGACGAAGCTCATTTTTGGCTCAATGGGTACGTTAACAAACAGAATTGCAAAACTTGGTCTAAAGAGCAGCCAGAGGCAGTTAAAGAGCCGCCAATGCACCCTAAAAAATGCACTGTTTGGCGCGGTTTGTCGGCCGGCGGCATCATTGGACCGTGCTTTTTCAAAAATCAGGAAAATTGCAACGCTACAGTCAATGGAGCAAGATACCGTGCGATGATTACCGACTTTTTTTCGCCCAAAATGGAAGAGTTGGACTTGGTTGACATGTGGTTTCAACAAAACGGTGCCATTTGCCACACGGCACGCGATATCATGGACCTGTTGAGAGGCGAGTTTGGTGAGCAAATAATCTCACGTTTTGGAGCAGCCCATTGGCCGCCAAGATCATGCCATTTGACCCCACTAGACTATCTTTTGCGGGTCTACGTGAAGTCCATCGTTTACAGGGACAAGCCAGACACAATTACAGCGGACATATAGCGGCCGAAAAGCTGGAAAAATGTATGCCAAAATTGGAGCTTACGAATGAAACACCTCTGGCATAGCCGCGGGCAACATTTACATGAAAGAATCTTCGAAAAGTAAATGGAAGGAATTATAATATAATGTAATATTAATATAATATAAATATTGTCGTGTGGGGATATTTCGAACATGAAATCGATGTGGCTTTTTCTGTTCTTCAACGTTGGGCCGAACATATTTTTCTAGTTTTGGCTTTCTATCCGTGTCATGGCGTACAATTTTTTTTTATCGGCCTCTCAAAACCAGGCCCACCACGATTCTGCTGACTGTCGCTTATTTCTAGTATCAGCTATACTTAAACCGTCATTTGGAAAAAAAGTGAAACAAAATTGCTTCGAAAAATGCAATGAAACCGAAACATAGCTTTTGGTGTGAAATGAACGAGCTAATTTATCTCAAATCCAAAAATTTTAAAGTTTTGATACCTTAGTGCTCTAAATTTATTTTGTTTATTTTTAGTTTATTCTTTCTAGACTTAGACTGTTACTAAGTTAATATTTTTGCAAAAAAAAAAAGTCAATAAATTTCTTTCAAAACCAGTTCATAAATTTATCTCTTTCACATCATTTTAACCTGATAATCCGCACTCCTTATCATAACAATCGAAATGAATTTATGCGAATCCAATTAAAATTCGATTTAAAATCGGTTTATATTTTTTTTTTCGGTTGCACGAGTTCATATTTTGATTGTGAGATAACAAAAGTAGATAACTGCTGCTTTTGTATCTTTGACTAATTATTCTTTTATCTACTGATTTGTTGATATCTTTTGTTTGGCAGTTTGGCAAAACCTGATATTTTTTTTTCATTCACACCTGTGTTGTATTATATTACAATTTTTCCACTTTTTTTTGAGTATAAGTTTTTAACTCATATAGAGGTTTTTGGATCTTTTTTGCTACTAAGTTTTCATTTTACTTTTTATTATAATTAACTTTACCACGTAGAAAATGTTTTTTAATTACTGAAATACTATCTTAATTGATTAAATTTATCTTTATTATATAAATTTGTATAATTCATAGGTATGAATGAATGGAACTGAAATGAATTGTAAGTTATTTATAGAGAATTTTCGTCAAGTTTCAAAATTCCCACTAAAAATAAAAACTTTTAACATTTCAATGAGAGTGTGGTTTTTCTTTAAGATTCATAGTTTCTTCAAATTTTAAAAAATTTTATATTATGAGTTTTTGCACGAACAGTACATATATACATATACCTAAAATATTTCTTTAGAGTATCATTGTAAATATAACTGTAAAAAAGACAAAATAGCATTACAAGTGACTTATAAATCGCACTGTAAGGACCTAAAAAAGACACTCGAAAACCCCAAGACACCCCAACTAAATTCTTGTTCGTAGAATACGGTGGCATACTTAATTTTTTTTTCAATTGAAGTTCTCGAGATATTCGCGATTGATATTTTGTCACTATTTTTACTTTGTTTTAGCTATATTTTGCTTATATAAATATGTATGTAGAAAAAGACATCGAAATCGAATGAAATTCGGTACATATGTTCATATGAACCCAAGGGATCACGCCCAAAATCACGATCACTTCCCTATCACCCATAATAGTGAAAACTCAATAATAGGTATTATATATGTGCTATAGATATATAATTTGTTATGTGAGTATGGAGCATCAATAACCAATATCTACGAATACGCCCACCTTCTATACCACCCGCAATAGTGTTTGTTCAATAATAGGGCTTATATATGAGATTAGGAGCAAAAATTCGCAGTTGGGTACCAAACATGGGCGTGATTATTTGACTAAACCCAAACATTAAAAACGTAATCTGAAATTATCATTAAAACTATTAAATAAATTTTTTTTTGTTGAAAAAAAAGTGTATACAAATTTATTTAAATCAATTGTATACGTCTGAAATTAACGATTTTCATTGTAAGAGTTATGCTTCGATTAATAAAAAATAAATAATTTAGTTTCAAAACATAAGAAAAACATAGCATAAAAAAGGGTCAAAAATTGACTAAATTTCAATTGCGAATATCTAAAGATCTTGATCTGATTGGGAAAAACTGAGTATGCAACTACATTCTACGACCGAAAAAAAAGGTTAACGTGTTTCGGCGTTTTTGTGTGTCTTTTCAAAAGTTGGAAATTTACCTAAAGTGTTATCAATTCATTGTAATCACTATTCTCCTTCAATTTAATGTACCGAAAAGTTTTTAAAATATCAATGGCGGTTCTTGTGAAGAAGTTATTCAACCGAATCACAAAGAGTCTTCGGATACATAGCGTATCTAACCACCACTTTGGTTATTAAACCAAAATAAACAAAAGTCTTGTGAAACACTAAAAATAATAAATTAATTATTTGCTGCATGCTGAAAGTTATGTAGGACTACTGAATTCTTATCTACATTTGCATTTTGCTTTTTTTTAAATAATTTTATTATTTATATATTCGATCAAATAATGCTCAATTAATTAATGATATTATGCTTAATCTGATAATCGATATCTGAAAATATAGTGATGGGTAAATTATACTTACAAAGCAAGGCCAGTAGTTTACGAGAAGTGTAGCTGTAAATACAACTCTTAATCTGTTGGCAGCTGTGGAGTCTGATCCACTAGCCACCGGCACAACCCTCATCCCTGGGCTCCAAAGTAAAACTATTCGATTTGAATTGCAAGATTCGTAGTCTGAAAAATGAAATCGGATATGACAAAATTGCAATGTTTCTTTATTTGAATGAAAATAGTAAAAAAAGCCTTTGCCAAATAATAAAATGATAATAATATACGAATTATTTCGTCGTGAATAAGTAAACTAAGACCCAGAATTATGATAAAATATGACTTTGTTCATGAATAAAATAAATAAAAAAGGTATTGAAACGTGAATTCATTCGCGTTAGGCTTCTCATCCCATGTTCAAATAAATGAATTTTCAACTGTAGTGTAATATATTAAATAAAATTACCTTAATTAATGCAGATTTTGAGATTCAAACGATATTTCAAATATCGCATAATAAAAAATGGTAAATTTTTTAACGAAGATTTTTAATTTAAAATCCAAATATTAATTTTTTTTTGTAAACATTTTTTTATAGTAAATTTGCATTGATAATATGATATTTCATAGCCAGAGTTCAAAGAACTGGACGCGAACCACAAATCAACAATTGACAAAGTTGATTAGTTGTGTGAACTGGAGGTAAATAGGTTTGTTTTTTTTTTTTAATCAGCGGTTGAGCCAATTAATAACAATTTTATGTAACATTATATTTTAAGCTGCGGTTCACTATTTTTTGTTTATTTTTAAATTAAGTTTTCACTATCTGAAAATGTAACATAAATAACAAAATTTAATTTATGTTAAAGTAATTTAATATAATACATCGTTTTTTGATAAATTTAATTCAATTCAATTCAATTGCAAAATTTGGTTCTTTGAATGAGTTTAATGTTCTGTACCATTATGTGTAGATTTTTCAGAGCCATTCCCAGATCACCTGTAAGCTCCAATTTTGGCATACTTTTTCCAGCATTTCGGCCAGTATCTCACCAATGGCAGCTGTAATGTTGTGGCTGGCTTATCTCTGTGGGGTTATCATCTTGGACCGCTCCAAAACGTGAGATTAATTGCTCACCAAACTCGCCTTTCAATAGGTCCATGATATTGCGTGACGTGTGGCATGTGGCACCGTTTTGTTGAAAATAAAGGTCAACCAAGTCCAAACCTTACATTTTGGACAAAAAAAAGTCGATAAGCCCTTACGTAATATCTTCCAGGTGGTCGAATATCAATAAAGTGAAACTAGTGCGAGATGTGGTCACAATAGCTTGAATAGACTGTTCGGTGGGTCGATTATAACGACCATAAAATGGACGTTATTTGCGGAATACATTTCTCACAGAGCATGAGTCTTGATAATAAAATTCAATGATTTGCAAGCGCTGTTCGTTTGTAAGTTCACGGTGAAATGGCAAAATCCTTGCTGAGCATTTTTGGCGTTGACACATGTTGCGAATCACGTGTGAGCTATCAAAAAATTTACACTGAAAAAACAAATAGCAAAAAAATCACCCTTTATAATGATAATGTTAAAAAAGCTAAAGAATTTGAAAAAGTTGGAGAAGTCAAAAACATGCTAAACATGCTGAAAATATGGAACGCTATTGAAAAAGTCCCAAATATTAGAATAACGTTACCAAAATTCCATTGTAAACTGAAATGTAACGTAAGCATAAGCTATGCTACTCCAATATAGTTCCTTTCATACCCGCCAGAAAAAAATTTTAACCACAAAAAACAACAGAATAAAAAATTCTGTATAGCGCACTTGGTTCGATTAACTCGCACGTCAGCGCTGTGGAGAACAGAAAACAATTCAGTCAATGAACTGTGCAAATTTACTCAAACGCCTCTTGAGAGTGACATAAATAAAATTATAATCAGTTAAAATCTGATTTATTCTTAATGTTTTTGACACTATATAGCGATCAGCAGCATGCAAATGGTATCAATTTATTTTCGAGTTAATAAAATATGTACTTAATTTTTGCCTTTTGACAATGTTAACAGACTTGTTGACACTTTTTGCGTTTCAAAATAATAGGCATTTTTTATGAAATGAAAATACTTTCGGAATAAGTTATGAAGTATAAGGAGATAAACTAAAATTATCAATAGATAAATATTTGCATTAAGTTATAATTATTTCCGGAGCTCATAAGATGTTGCTTAAGTTTCGAGAAAGTCAAAGAATTAAGTACTTCCTCAACTTGTATCCTCGAGATTTTAGTAAAAATCTGTTCGGAACTACGTAACTCAATCAATTTTATAGTTCGCAATAGCAAATTTAGTACAAAATATTTGATGAAATTTAAAAAATATCAATAAAAGCACCTTAACTATTTAATTAATTGTAAATCAACAAAGGCCTCTGGCATATAATTTAATCGTTTTGTTTTTATTTAATTTTATGGATTTTCGTTTTGTAAACTTTTTTGCTTGTGTTTTTTTGAAACTGTTGTTAACACTGTAGGTAGGTACGAGTATTTCGCATTTGCGTCAAGTTTTTGCTTCAGCGTAATATTAATGAGTCGTCCGTCGTCTCATTTGTTTTGCAAACGCGTGCTTCAAAACGGTGATTCAAATGGTGATTTGTTAACGTGATAACGCAATAACAACAACAGCAACAACAACGGCTTAAAACATAAATTATCAAAACAAATAACACACATTGTTTCGTGTTGTATAGCAAAGTATTTATTTATTCATTGATATGATGTATCCTGGCGTTTCATATACACGCGCCTATATATTGAATAATTACATTTTGCTTCTGTTGTCGATAACTTTCGATAGAAATCTTTTGAAAATTACTGATAAAAAATTTAATTTTTAATATTTAAAACTATCATGCAATTTTTGTGCATTACTCATCATTGTGATTTTGGAGTCACCGAATATTGGTTTATGTGCATATGCATTTAATGTTAAAAATTCCAGCACGACCATTAGCACATTGCGACCATTGTGGTTTTCTTCCTTACAAATTGCTAAATGATAACTTTTTGACATAAGAAGGTCGCTTCAATTTATTGGTGTAAACTTACATTGCCATGTCTTAACTTCTTCACACAATTTTTGAAATGATTCATATTATAATGCAATTTTTTGTCTTTTATTGTGTGAAGTGTGACACATTGAATTTGTTTTCAATATCTTCTGTTAATCATTTGAATTTTTGGGTCAATTATTTACAAAACTGCTATGCATATTCAACATGGGATTACTCATATTTTGATAAGTAAATTCCAGTCATATTATAAGAGAATTGAATATTTGGTACTCAATCAATCCCTAACGGCTGCAGGGATTTAAAAGAAACTTGGTAGAGATAGGTTAAGTAATGAATAAGCGAACAGGCTACTTTTTAAACCACGAAAATACATAATATTTTAGGCACCAACTGAAGCAGTTGGCAGTTCCAATACAAACTAAAGTGTTACCTTTGGCGTCGCTAAAAATTCAATACGCTACACCTTTATTAACAGTAAAGGTGCGCGTAAGTCTTAAATTTGCATTAAAATTGAATGTTTTCACCACACTTTGTGTTGGCTGGTTTGTCTGAACGTCATAATAGTTCTCTGAATAGCCTTTTGACGCTTAACATTGTATAGGTTGCAACACCCCTTTTTTTCGAAATTCATCAACTTCTTGTCTGCTGATAGATCAAACCATTTCTAGTATTTGTGTGAAATTTAGCTTAATTAATTTAAGCATTTCTCTCAGTAAAGCATTTTAAAATTTGGTTTCTGTGGAGAGTGCCACACCCACCCGATTCTCTAAAGTTTTGTCCAGAGCAACTCAGAATCATTTCAACTATTTGTGTGAAATTTATTCCATTACATTAAATAATTCAGCATAGTGTTTTAATTTTTTGCTGCTATGGGAAGTGTCACGCCCTCTTATCAAATTAATAATTTTAATAAATTAAAATATCACTGGTTAAAATTATATTTAGTATTTGTGAAAAAATGAGTTGCACAAAATCAAATAGCTCTCGTGACATAGCATTTTAAACGTATTAAATCTTAAACCGATTTTGTCCATTTTCCGCTCAAAGTCCGTGCTTGGAGTTGTAGAATGTGTACCGAATTTCATTGAATTAACTTGCTTAGTTTTTCCGTAATCGTTATTTCTACTGACACATAGAGAGATGAACATGACTAATCGACTCAATTGATGATGCTTATCAAGACTATATGTATATACTCTTCCATACCTGCCACGCCTTCTTCTTTGCGTTAAAAACGAAATAATAAAGTGAATATGCCCTGACACATTTGACAGTAAAAGTTGATGACTGTGAAATTGAAATACTCAAAAGTGGGGACCATTTTTTGGTGCTTCTCCTCACACTGCATCTTTCGCACTCATGAGTGTTCCGGTTTAAGCTGAAAAAATTGAAAAAAATCTGATTTCGTTCCCTCTTATCAAAGGCCTAGCTACGCTGCTGCTCAATTCCCTTAGAACATTGGCACAAAAGGCCACTCCCTTTTTAAGAGTTTTACAAATCGAGCTTTTAACAATAACAACATGTATGTATCTCGATTGAATGCTTTTCTTGTTACACAACTTTTGTTTAGAATGCAGTGTAGTAAATTGTGCACAAGCGACGTCACAGTACAGATCACTTCCCTAAGCACTAGTTATGGTCAATTAGAAAAGTTTCATGTATATCAACTATATGTACCTATTTCGTTTGAAAGGTTTTTGACAGTGCTTTAATTTTCACTTGAAAGTCAAGCTTGTGACTTGGGCGTGGGAGGCGCTAATAGCCACGAGAAAATTATTTTTGGACCATTGTAAACTAATATAAGATCGGTTCTGCATAAACCGCAACTCTCATCGATTTTCATCTAAAAAATTGTAGTTTATTGAGCTTACAAATAAAGCGTGCGCTTCGCTAATTACTTTTTTATTAGAACGATTTAATGATTAATGCTTATACGCTCTAGACTTAAGCTAGCGGGATTCATATAATAGAAAAACGATAGCTCTTTTCATAGTCCAAGATTGCTGAAACACTGATCTACTTTTCTATTTCATATAAATACACTTGCTCAACTTTTGAGACAAGCGCCGTTCACTGCCAATTATAGTTCTAACTTTCGTTTGAATGATTTTCATTTGTCTTCTGATTTTCCTTTTCACTTGAAAATCGTAATGTTGCCATATTATCAACAGCAGATTTTGTTCATTTTGTTGGCAACTATGATTTCGGAAATATGGACTTCTTTTATCGGAAACTATAAAGACATTGATATTTAGAAATATTGAATATGAAACGCTTAAGAGTTCGAAAACTCTACAACTGAGCTAAGCAATTTTTAAGTTGAGCCAAATTTAATTTTTGGCAAGCACTTGTCATATCTTTAGCTTGTCTGAGAAAACTTAATTTGGCAACACTGTGTGCCGTGAATAATGATAGTCCTTTAATTCTGTAAAAAAAAAAGAATAAATTAAGTTCTACAGACTTACTAAGAATCTTTTAGAATAAAAAAAACAAAAATATTAGGAAAAAATTACTATATCTAAGATATAAAAAAAGATGTAAAACATTTTATTTTTGAACCTTTCACATAAATGAGAGGTGCAAAGTTTATTATAAAATTTCAAACAAAATGGATTGGATTTATAACAAAAAAAAAATAGTTTAGTTCATAAGATATAAGCCGATGAGTGTGAAAGTGGTTCAGTCAAAAAAAAAAAAAATTAAATTTATTGCTATTTTTGGCAATGAAATTAAAAAAAAAATTGATCAAGACCACTTACATAACCACTGGCACAAGCATTTTTTATCTTCATAAAATGTTTGATATTTATTTTGATAGTGCTGATTACTTGACGGTTACTAATTTAAAGATTTTTTTGATCTACGAAATTGAAAACGAAGATTCAATTGAAAAAAGCAAATTTTTAAAGAACTATACAAAGAACTAGTCTCTACAACTTTCCAAAAGTTAGAAATTGGTTTAGGTCAACAGTCAACAAACGGAAAAAAAAAATTATTGGTTTTTGAGCAATCTTGAAATGAGCCAAAATTTTCAAGGAATTTTCTCCCTCCCCCCCATTTTAGTGTGACAAAATTGACTGAAATCAATTTTCAAGAATTCATTAGCAGGAGCTCTAACACAAAAATATACAGAACGCGATTAGCACTCACTATTCGCTAAGCAAAATTACTCGTTTAAATTATAATTTTACACATAAAATTGATCTCGCCAAGAGCTACAAACTTTGTTTCATAAAATAAAAGAGAAAAATATAAAAACTGTTCCCAGCTTTTAAACTGTTCTCAGCCGAAAAATTATTGCATTTGCTCAGAGCACGCATTTGCGGCTCAGAACAAAAGCTAGTAGTAAACGGAGAGTTTATTTTTTTTCTTTTGCAGAGTGCATAGGTAGAACTAAATGGTTTTATTCTGTGGCAGCAAAATAAAAAAGGAAAATAAAAAAACAAAAAAAAAATTAATAAAGAAACTCTGTCGTAAAATAAACTTAAAAAATCATATTCTTCAGAATGGGATAGCAGACATCAATCTATATTATATTACTTATATCGCACCATATAATCAAAGGCAAAGGTTTAATCCTATGTAGTTTTCAGTTTCTCTTAAAAATAACCCACCAACAAATGATCACTAAAAATCGAAGATGCTCTCACAAAACCAACGAAATAAGAGATTTTAACAACAGTAGCACCGCTAAAACGATGAGGTAGCAAACCACACACTTCCACATACTCACTCACGATACGCAACAACGACTCGTTGTCGTCGTCGTTGAGCGTGTACAAAGCCAACGTTGAAGAAAATTTTCAGTTAAAACTTCTCATGTCGATATAAAAGCATCTGTTAGCAGGCACGAGCTAATCATAAGACGCCTTCAGGTCTAGCTGACTGGACACGAGAGTGGATTTTGAAGTCGAGTCTTACAAAATTTCGGCCAAAAATTTTAATAAGCCACAAAAGCTTAAACAAAAATTAATAGTGTTAAATTGTATTTTGGAATAAAGTGAAATTTTTATTTTTTAATATTTTCCATAAAAGAAATATATATCTTTGTCTAAGCAAAAAGTTATATGTTCACAAAGTAAAAGTTATTTGAATTGCAAAAAGAAAAGATTAATAACCTATGATCCTTGCGTGAAAAGTGCGAAAAGTTAAAATTGTGTTTAATCGAAAGGATATCAACGTTTGATATAAAACGGTTAATTTATTTCAACGGATTAAATAAAAGTTTTTACTTGTGCACACGCACAGCATTAAGAGGAACCAAAATCATCATGTCATCTTCAACAGCATTGCAGCGAATCATTTTGCAGACTGCACTGGTGCTGATATCCTGCAGCGCATTCACTTATGCTTGTTATGGACAACTCTTAGGTAAGTGGGAGTGTGTGAAATGAAATATATTAGAAAAATATTTAAAAGTTTGTTAGGCTTATGATTTGTATGGGGTTTATGCTGCGCTTGTAGTAGGAATTTCTTATGATAAATGCTCTAAAAAATTATTATGAATAATACTGAAAGGATATGCGCATACATGTATATGCGCTTTATTAAATACTTATAGTAATTTAAAAAAAAACTTTTTTTTTCATAAAATATTTTACGTAATTTATGTAAAATTAGTAAACAAATTTTTTCAGAAATTAAGCATTATTCTATAAGGATTTTCTTGAATTTACCTTTAAACTATATTTTTAATGAAGAAGTTCAAAATAAAATTTTTATTTAAAGTACATAAAATCAATAATTCATCCAATTATGGAAAATATGAAGAATGACGAAATATTCTTTAGATAACAGCACACTTTGCTTTTTTTTCTTTTTTGAATATTTTTTGAAACACCAAACAGCTCAAAAGCTGTGGAAAATAGAATTCCAAACATAAAGACTTTTTTGTACATAAATTCTTTGTTAAAAAAAATAAATAAAAATCAAAATTAATTTTTTTTAATTAAGTATTATTTGACTTTTGATCTTTTGATATTTATTTTATTGTTTTTTATTTTGTTTTATTTTAAATTATTTTATTTTATTTTATTGTATTTTATTTTATTTTATTTTATTTTATTTTATTTTATTTCATTTTATTTTATTTTATTTTATTTTATTTTATTTTATTTTATTTTATTTTATTTTATTTTTTTTTATTTTATTTTATTTTATTTTATTTTATTTTATTTTATTTTATTTTATTTTATTTTATTTTATTTTATTTTATTTTATTTTATTTTATTTTATTTTATTTTATTTTATTTTATTTTATTTTATTTTATTTTATTTTATTTTATTTTATTTTATTTTATTTTATTTAATTTTATTTTATTTTATTTTACTTTATTTTATTTTATTTTATTTTATTTTATTTTATTTTATTTTATTTTATTTTATTTTATTTTATTTTATTTTATTTTATTTTATTTTATTTTATTTTATTTTATTTTATTTTATTTTATTTTATTTTATTTTATTTTATTTTATTTTATTTTATTTTATTTTATTTTATTTTATTTAATTTTATTTTATTTTATTTTATTTTATTTTGTTTTATTTTATTTTATTTTATTTTATTTTATTTTATTTTATTTTATTTTATTTTATTTTATTTTATTTTATTTTATTTTATTTTATTTTATTTTATTTTATTTTATTTTATTTTATTTTTATTCGAGCTATATTTAATTGATGTTGTCATTAATTTACGTATTTTAAAAAAATTTGTCCAATATTTCGATTTTCGTTGAAAATATTCTATAGGGACCTCGGTAGTTATTAATTCAAATACATAGCTCGAATAAAAACGAAATACAATTTCTTATTTATCAAAATCTTTCTCAAAATATCTTCGTCACAGCTTTTTTTTAATTTTTTTATATATCAATCCTTAGAAAGTAGTTGCTTCCAAATCGAAATTCCTGACATAAGTTTGTAAAATATCATACAATAACACTGGTGCGCGTCTTCAACAAAACAAATTCATATACCTTAAAGTTATGACGGGAATTTCGATCTGAAAGTAGATACATTATAAGTTTGATTGAAAAGTAACATAAAAATATGTTGAGTCCACTTTTGAAATGCTCATAACATTTTTTGAAAGTTAATCTTTAGAAGAAGAATCAAAATTCATTATTAAATTAGTACAAAATACGATATTAAAATCAAAACTTTCGGAAAAAAAGTCAAAAGTTGACTAAAAGCTATGAGCTAAATAGCTAGGAAGCCTTATAGATGAGAAGCTATAATTTCTGTAATTATATTATTTTATATATAAATAATATATTGAGTTTTTATTATTAAAAATATATTTAATTTAAAATACGAAAGTAATATAATGCAAGCTTGGTTAAATAAAAAAACTTTGAGTTAATAAGTTCATTATTTATAAACTCAGGAAAACTTTTATGGCGAATTATTTTGTATAAATACATAAATAAATAAGTACAAAAGAATCAAAATTATAAAACAAAAAGTGAAAATAATCTTAAAATTATAATTTTAATAAAAAAGCAAGTATGAGCTCAGAAGAGAGTGGAATGATAGTATCTCCCGATTTCACAGTTTTTTGTACAACAGTCTATCAATCTTTAAAAGTCTTAGAAAGAAAAAATAGGTTTTGTTATTATATTATATATTTATGGATTAATACTTTAAAAGCTTTAGCGAGATTAGCAAGCGCTCTAAACAATTTCTAAAAGTGTAAGGGATCCAAAATTTTACCTAGCCTTTGTTGAGACTAACTGTTATCTTTGGTAGCTCTGAAAGGCTTCAAAGTTGTTTATTTACAAACAAACGGTTGTATTACCAATTGGTATCATTTCTGGATTATTCTTTAATCATTTAAAGTTTTATTTAATTACATTTATTAGTTTAGGAAGATTTTTCAAACATTTTTCATATTTTTGATTATGAGATACTACCTAAAACTAATGGTCAAAATGAACGATCCATTTCAGAGATAATTGCAAAAACGCTATCCAATTGCTGCAAAGATTTAATTTGCAAATGACACTGTGATGAGAATATTCTCATTTCAAAACAAAATTTTTTGCATTAGGATTTCAAAATATAGTTCAAAAAGTTCCAATTTTCTTTGGAATAGGAAATTAGAAATAGTTTTTATTCCAAAAAGTTTTAATTATTTGAAAAAAAAGCGCTGAATAAAATTTTTAAAATAATTCGGTAGAAAGATTTTCAATGTGGCAACCTTACATTTGAAGCTAAGTGGCAAAAAGTGATATTTCTACCTTTTTCATGTTATTAATTTTGGTCAAATCAACTGAAAGCTTTGAAAAAAAGCAACAATACAAAAAAAAAGTTTATCAACCGGCAAAAAAGTAAAAATAAATTGCGCCAAATCATAGCGCAGCAGCACCGTCTCTCCATCATGAACGCGATCATTGTCAATGACTTGAGTCACGTGTGTAGGAAGTACAGAGATAACTCTTTGTTGTTGTTGTTATTGTAGTTGTTATTAGCTACTATATACAATACATCTAAGTATTATTATTGGCTTATGGGTATTCAATGGATTCACTTTCATTTAAAGGTCAATTAGCGCGCGTTATTTTGTTTTTGTTATTGATTTGTTTTGTACCTCTGTTGCTATTATTGTTGCTGTTGTTAATTTTATTTTATTTTTTGTTGTTGTTGTTTTTTTTTTAATGTGGGTCATTGAAGATATATTATCGCTTATTGCTGCCGTAGTTGTTGTAATTGTATTTTAGCGCCATTTAATGAAGCTAAAAAGTTTAGATAGCGTTGCCTATTGATTAAATTACGATTGACGATTTATCTTCAGGGTATTGCGATTGAATGTGTTTTTCGTTAATATGAACATTTTCGCGATTGATGAGTTTCATTGTATTTAGTTAAGGTGAAAAAAATAACAACGTTTTTGAACTAAGTGAGCGAGGTTTTTTAATGTTTTTACTAAGCGAATTGCCTCCAATTCTATGTGGTTTAAGCCGGAGCTTTATTTAAAAAAAATATGTTGATATAAATGTTGGAAAATTTTTAAAGTGTTTTGAAAAGTTTTGTTTAACTTCTTTGAAGATTTAAAATTGTACGCAAAAGAAACCCTTTTTTATTAAAAATTTTTGTTTGACAAAAATAACAACACGCAATAATTTTTCTTTTTAAATCTAACAAAACCAATATCTTCAAGCAAACTGCTGCTAATATACGCAAATAGAACTTGGTTCTTAAAACAACATGTCGTACAAATTAATGTGTGTAAAAAATATTTCAGCCATAACATCAAAAGCCAAAAAAAAAAACATTAAACCATACAAAAAGTACTAAAAACTAAAACAAAAATCAGCTTAGAACAAAAATCATGTGAAATCATTTGGTTAAAATAAACTTTTTTTTTTTAAAAAAATATGCAAAAGACCATAAAATTTAACACGTTTTTAAAACTTAAATCAATAAAGGAGAATAAGTGTGTTTAAACAAACTGGACATACATTTTTTATAATATTGCTAGAAAATTGCTTGTCAGTAAAAAAAAAAATTATTCAAAAAATTTCTTAAACAAATGTAGCGAAAAAAAGCTTTCAAAAAAACCAGAATTCATAATGATTTTCATAGAGCAATATGCTTTTGAATGTGGATTTTCAGCGAAATTAACTACGGATGGAATACTTTTTTTGTATAAGAGTTCATTACTTGTATGAAATGAAAACTGTGGATTTTTATTCCAATTATGCATTTTCGCATGCAACAAGCCTTTCATGAAATGACATCTGAAAAGAGTTTTTTTTTTTAGTTCAAAAAGTTGATTATTGCTCGAAATCAATAACAAAATTCTTGATATTTCATGCGCATTGACTTCACAAACAAAACTCATCATTAGCTTATGGTTGACATCAAAGAATTGTAGCGAAAACCATCAAATGAATTTAGTTTTAAATTTGAAACTTTATCAAAGAGAAAATTGTTTTTTGAATTCTAATTTTTTTAGCGTTTTTCATAGACATCATGAACAAAAACATGCTTACATAGATTTGGACACGTTGGAACTTCTTGCTTTATGAGTTTCCAAAAATTGTGGGTGTAAATAGCGCCTCATCAAAGTCAAAGTTAAAAAAAAAAGTATTAAATTCGATAAATATCTCTACAGCTGCCAATAACTTGCTCCTAGATGTGTAAACAATAAGACCGTCCCCCATTAATATGTATATACATATATCTCTCCCAACAAACCAATCCCCTATTCACACAACTTAAGGAGACTCCGGCAATTTGCTAATGCTCTCAAAGCCACCACGGTACCCACATAGTGAACAAATTTAGAACCGACTACTTATAACTTTTCACTCCCTACAATTTGTTGTAACATACCCACCCCCTATCACAATCGCTTAGAGATGCTCCCTTACAAAGATTAAAAAGTGTTCGCGAAAGTTTTGGAACATTGAGCCCATACAGGATCTAACTAGAAGAGAATCAAACCATTTCATTTTCCATTCTGAAATTTCACCCAAACCTATTTACCCCTCAATTGATAAAAATATTTAATTCTTTCTTCTATTTTCGATAAAGTCCCTAGCAGCAAAAAAGGTTTAATAGCTTCTTTTACCGACCTCTTAAAGACAAGTAGAGAGACAAATTATTAAATTTATAAATTCGTTAAAGGGGCTTATGAAGCCATTTGGCATTTAAAGTATAGAAATTTTTCTCTCTTTGTTATAGGAAATTCAAAATTAACAAAATGTTCAGCCGTATGCTGCTGAATTCTTTGACATAAGTGGGACAGCTCTGGAACTTATTTAGTTTATTTGATTAATTTAATTTAATTTAAGCTTTGGGAACAGGAAAAAGTAATATGGGGTCATACCAGTTAAATACGGTGCTTGGTCGGCGATATACATAGTACTTTTGCCTAAAACGTCTGCTGGCTGTACTTTAGCTCAAATTCGGTAATTCTGTTTGTTGACGTACTCATTGCGCCAAAAATGAGCTTTGCCGCTGAAGAAAAAGAAAGCACGAATGTTGATTTTTTAATCTATTCATGGTAAAATGGCAAACCTTGCTGAGCATTTTTGGCGTTGACACATGTTGCGAATCACGTGTGAGCTATCAAAAAATTTACACTGAAAAAACAAATAGCAAAAAAATCACCCGCCATGTGGAAAAAAAAATCAAAAATAATTCTGTGTCAGTTTTAATAAAAAAATACCCAATTTTTTTAGTGATTTGGTTACAGAGCACACACACTTTCTTATTGTTTCAAATTAAAAATGCGCAAAAGAGGTTTATAATTAAGTCACCGTAAATTTTTATTACTCTCTTTTAATAAATCTCAAGTTTCTATGGCTTTTATTCAATTAGGAATCATTTTTATTGTTTAAAAATTATGTAAATTTTGAACGAAATCTAATTTGTAATGCTGGCGCACCTGCTATACAAACGCGTTGAATTTCTCATGCATAAGTTGATGATAAAAAAAGATAAAAGTATATAACTGTTTATATGTATGTATGTATGTATATAAATTAAAAAAAGAATCATCCGACCCAACTTCATGCTCAGTTCTGTATGGCAACAGAGTTACAACACCAAAATTTGTCGTCAGCAAGTAATGGCTGTATCAAAGCTCGTTATATTGGGGTTACCATTTTAAAAATTAAATGCTGTTAAATTGTTATTCAAAACACTAAAAGGGTTAACTAATTAAGAGAAATCATAAATTCTATATTAATTTATTTAAATTTTATTGTTTCCTATTAGTTAAATATGCTGTGTAGCTTAAATCCATTGAATTATTTTAAAGATATTTATACGTTTCATAGCTAATTTTATTGTCATATTGACAAGAGTATTAATATGCGGAAAATATTTTTGATTATTTTCCAGTTTTACGCACAGATTTTTTATTATATTATTGTATTTTTAATGAAATAAGTTATAACAAAATAATTTACAATGAGTTGGGTTGATTTGATATGATGCGAGTATTTGCTTAGCTTGAGCAAAGTGTTTTGGCAAAAATGATTTTTGTAGAACAACAAATAATATTTTTAATGTTTTGTCATAATCGCCCGTATTGCTGCTTTTACAAAAAAAAATTGGATACTTCAATGAAAAGATGTTTCTTATAAAGAAAATCAAATTTTATATCCTGTGATTTTTCAGATTATTACTTATACAAAGAACAGAATTTGTTATTACTACTGGTGATAATTATTCGATATAACCTTAAACAAAGTTTTGTGGTCATTTTTGTTTTTGAGTACAACCGCAACATTTAAGCTATGACAGCTCAAACTTGGCTTAAAGAACATTTTTGATTTGATTAACATTGATAACACATAAGCTTTTCAAGTCATTTAGTAAGACACTAAGAGAAGCTATGCTCGTTTTATTTCTTTGTTTGGTTCACTGTTTATATTTCTATATATAATGGTTTTCAACTGTCATCAAGTTTTACTAAAAATAAACAATCAAAGACATGGAGTTCTCAAAAGTTCAAAATAATCAGCAAATTAAACCATTAAATATTTTCAAATCCTAGCAGTCAAGCTGGTTTTTACACTCAATTTATTATATTTTGTTTTTTATGTTTAAAAAAAAATTTAACTTCCGATCTTAAAATAAATGACATTCATTTATAACTTCATTAACATCTACTGCTAAAAATAACAAAAAAAAAAAAAAAACAAGCAAAGCCTCAATATAAAGCCAATGATTAAATGTTCTTCCTCATTTCAGAACTGAAAAACAAACAGATCATATCAGAAATTAAATGCTTGATATTTTAATTGTTTAAAGAAATTAATATGAGAAACGTCAAATTCTATAGAAGAAACTGTCAAAAATGTCAAAAGATATATATGAAAAATTACAATACCAAAAGCACATAATTTATGATGAAATATACAGAAAAACAATTATGAAACACAAAAAAATCATAAATAATAAATTGGGCGGGTGTCTGCAAAGAAAACGAAAACACTGCAGTTGCACGCAATGATCACACAACGCGCCAAGTCAAAGTGCTACAAAATTGACATTTAACAAAATTTACAAACGTCAACACGACGCCGGCATGTCTGCGGCGATGTCTGCTCACAGCCGTCGTCGTCAGTGTTAGCAGCTCGTGATAATAATGCAATTATTGCTTTTGCAAAAAAAAAAAAAACACGAAAATGAAAACACACGAAAAAAAAGTGACGTGAAATTAATGAGCCCAAATTAAAAAACCGTTAAGAAAAAAATTTGTATTGTAAATGTTCAAGGTCTTTGAGATTGTAACGCGTTAAAAGCGAACAAGATCACACGTCGATGCGCAACATGCTACTTGTAAGATAAATGTATTTACAGACATATTTACGTGTGTAATGGCATATGTACGTGCGTTTGTAAGTTGCTCGTTAGCGTTGTGTCGGCACTTTGTAGCGGCGATCTTGTTGATCGTCAATTTGTGTTTTAAGTTTTTTTAATCTTTAGAATTTTTTTTTTTTCGGTTGAAAATTTAATCAAGGTATCTTCTACCGCAAATTAATCAATATATTTTTGAAAGGCTTAAACGCTGCGCATAACTTGTTGACATTTTATTGTCAACATTGTTGCGCGATTCATTGCCGTTGGAAATTGAGCGACAGTTTTACGATCAATTTGTCAATGCATGTAACTTTTATTATTGAAAAACAAAAAACATAAATTTTTAATTTAACAACTTCTCTTCTATATTTTTAATAGTAATAATTATTTTTGAAGGTATTTTGCTGCTAATTTGCATATTGAACTTCTTGTTTTGTTTTTATATTTTGGTGGGAAATAATTAGCAACTTTATGCAAGGCATGATATGCCAACTATGCATTAAACGTCATTTGCTATAATTTTTGCTTGAAATGAAAATTAACATAATTTTGTCATGAATATCATCGGTTGTCAGCACCTTGACAGGGTGGTTTAATTGAATGATTTTTGTTTTTGTTTTTCAGTTTCATCAGTTTTGCTTTCGGAAACCTGTTTGCCATTTGGTTGTTCGTTTGATAGAGTTTTGTGCTTAGTTGCCTGCAGTAGGTTTCTGTTATATAATCTTTTTTTTTATTTCTTGGGCTGTATTTTCACTGGCTTTTTGTTTTCTATAAAAACATTGATTCACATCAGTCCTAATAATGCACAAGATGCTGCTATGATCGCAACACAAAGACATGACTGTGGAAAAATTAAAAAAAAATTGAATGCATATTCGCAAACTTTGAATAATTTTCGCATGTTTTTAATGAATGCTTACCTAATATTTTATTTATTTTACTTTTTCTTAATGTTTTCGTGCAACAAATGTGCCAATAAATAAGCAGCAAATTAATAAATGAAATTAATTTTGCAGAATTTTCCTTCGTTTATTCCATTTTCGAACACATGAACACTTTGTTTTTTTATTTTTATCAATTTGTTATGATAAGAGTACATTAATAAAATATGAAGCACGAGTGCTAAAAGAAGAAATTATTGAACAAAATATTTTATTTTAAAAACGTCATGAAAAATTGCGGAACAAGCTAAGTTATTGGATACATATCATTTTTTTTTTTTGGAGCCTTGCTATGACCGAAGTAAATGACTTTGTGCTATATTAGGCACACTATATTGAATCACCCTATTTTATTTGCTTTTTGGTTTATTTGCTCAATTTATTTACTTAGTAGTGAAGATCCAATGCTAAAGTTACAAACCAAATGTACTAAGATAGCTGCCAAGGTGACAAAGATCTTGTAGATTTTAACACTCTACACTGCAGGATATTGCTGCTGCATCGGTGAGTGTCAATTCAATGAAAATCGCTTCGTTACAGTCAATTGAGCAAGGTACCGTGCGATGATTATCGACTTTTGTTTTCCCAAAATAAAAGAATTGGATTTGGTTGAAATGTGGTTTCAACAAGACGGTGCCACATAACATACGGTACGCGATACCATGGACCTATTGAGCGGCAATTTTGGTGAGCGATTAACCTGACGTTTTGGAGCAGTCCATGGGCCTAGGTCAGGCGATTTGACCCTACTAGGTTTTTTTTTGTGGGGCTACGTGAAGTTTCTCGTATATACCGGCCGAAATGCTGGAAAAAGTATGCCAAAACTGAAGCTTACGTATGAACCACCTCAGGCGTAGTGCGGGCAACATTTACATGAAATAAACGTTAAAAAATAAGTGAAAGGTATTGATGTATCGCTTCAAATAAATATTTTATTCAGAATTGGAAATTTTCTGATTTTTTTTTTCAATCCTCAAAAACCAAACGCTTTAAAACTCCCAGTTAGATTATATTACAAAATTGCTTTATGGTAACAGTTCCTCAAATTTTGAGCTAAAAAATGTTAATTCATTTTTATTTTTGTAGCACAATATTTTAGCAAAACAATTAATAGAATCGTTGTATATTTTGATAATAATTTTTATATATAAATTATTTTTTTTGTTTCTACAAACAAAAAACTTGAGATTCACTTAGAAAAATTTATTTGCTAAGGTTTGTGCCTGAAAGCAACAGCTTCAAAAAAATTCAGAAGGAAAGTTTTCTTGCGCTATTTAATAAAAATTCAGAAGAATTTTTTCTTGAAAATAAAAAAAATTATTGGTTTGAATAAAAAAAAAATTGTCAGAATTTCGATGTTCGAAAGTTTATTCGTATTTTGTTACGTGGCATACTTTTTCATTTTTAAAGAAAAAAATTCCATTTTCTAATTTGCAGAAATTTTTTCTTAAAGGTGGTGCTTTTTCAGGTTTTACTATTACTCGTTTCTTGGAATAACCACAAGTCCTTCCGCAATGCGCCAGTTGTTGGTCAGTGTGTTTGGCCGAAATGTCATGTAATACTTCGCAAAGATATATCTGCCAACAATAAGAGGAGTTTTCTAAGGAAAATAAGTTCATAGCAACAAGAGATGCATTAAAAATATCTTGTAATTAATACAACACGAGTCTTTATTTCCGTCTGCCCACTTTATTTTTTGGAAAGATGGTCAAAGTGATGGTCAGGGTCAAGTTAAAAAAAAATATGCCAACGAGACAATTGCACGTCCCGAAACTGTCCTCGTTGTTGTTGTTGTAGTTAATGTTACTGCGAACGGCGCAGCCAACAATAAACCAGCAGTGGCAGCAAATTTTTTAATGTCGCTTTTACAAAAAAAAAAAAAAAAGCAGCCAGAGATGATCAAAAGCGGCGCAAACTGAAATTTAAATGTTCTCACGTTGAAATCACGTAACTCACCACAATCACTGCCGCAATTTGTTGTTTTTGCAATTGCATTCATTTAGTGATTTACGCATGCGCAACGTGCTGTTCATTGGATTTTATGTGATTTAGCTGCTTTTGTCTTTCGTCTCACTTTGTTGTGCTGCCATGATGATGATGTTGATAAAAAATAATATTTTGTTTTAATAAATAATAATGATCTTTCATTTAAAATATTTCATTAATATTTGCATGCATTTTATTTTTTTTTTGTTCGTCTGGACCGCCATCAGAGTCTGTAATAAATCTCAAGGGCTACATTTTTTTTACGAATTAAAAGCAAGTTTTCGAAAAAAAAAAACAGATTTAAAAATGAAAAAAAAAATTTCGAAAACCATTGTTATTAAAAATTTACTAAGCAGACATGCCATAATTATTTAAATTAAATGAGTTAGCAATAAAACGAACAACGCCCTCAATATTTAATGTGTGTCTTATTGGAGGGTAGGAATCATTAAACAAAACAAAATTAAAATAAAAATTATTGCTGTCAGAATTTAAAACATTCTAAAATTTAGCTCAGTTATAAATTTTAGTGACGAATATTTCCTTTTATAGTTCATAATATAAAACAATTAAGTTTTACATTACATTACGATTTATAGCTTTTTTTAAAAGCTGTTAAATAAATGGCCTGAACGAGTTTAAGTTAGATATAATCAGATAAATGTGTTCATTGGTGTTAGATATAAGCGCAAGATAGAACTTGACTGAAGTATAACTTTATTCAAGAAATTTAAGCATGGTAACAAATAGTCTGTGTTCTATGTATCTTTATTAAAATACACAGCTTTTAGTGTTAATTTCCCAAAATTTTTTGGGTGTTAATTTTTTAATTTCTTCATAGATTTTTTTCAATATTTTTAACAGTTTGACTACAACTTGTTGTCAACGTGAAAAAAGTTGAAAAAATGTTACTGCAGCGACTTTCTTTAAACATGTTTTATGTTACAAGTGATGTTGATTTTCCCATAAAACAAAATGACTCCCTATCACTAAGCACTAAGTTCAAATAAAATTACTAAGGGCCTTGGAAAAACGTGAAATAGTCTACATATGAATAGATTATTTATGAAGAGCCTCATGTCACAAAAAGCAAACTTTTGAAATATCAACAATTTTTTATTTTCCCACATTCTTTCATAATAAAAGAGAGAATTCAATGTGCAAAACTCTGTTTAAGATAGAACCAGACAAGAGTGCTGTCATAATCAAACAATGAATAAAAATATGAGCTACAGATTTTTGTGATAAAAGTTCATTTATAAAAAAGTGACTTAAGGCCTGTGATAAGTAATCTATTCATATATAGCGGAAAATCGTTAAAAGGGTATTTTATACGATTTTATGGGAGGGGCGGAGAAAACTCTGTACCGAGTTTTGTAGCATTTACATTTATGTACATATATAGCTCTTTCATTTGAGAACTTGAAATTTTTTGATTGTGTTAAGTGCCACGCCCATTTGTTTAAATTATCACACTCTTCATTCAATCCTTGATACACTTAAGGTTGCAATAACTACTATAGCGCTCTAAGAATACATACTTAAGCTTTTGCCACGACCCTTCGTCAAACTCATCAATTTCATTATATTCATATTCAGTTTTTTTTTGTACAAGCCATTCCAATAATTTTTATGAATTTCTTAAAGTCTCTTAAATTACTCAGTTTTCAATTCTTGTATGCCACGTCTTTTATTAAACTGTGTGAATTGTTGAATTCAGCGATGGGCACGTAGTGCACTTTCTGCTCTCATGGCCCGAACCATTATTCAACGCACAAGCAATCAAAAAACAATTCGAAGAATTTCAACGCTATCGACGCACAGCGTTGACTTGAGTTCAAATGAAAAGCAAAAGAAACTTTAAAATTTCGTTTTTTGTTGCTTGGTTTTGTTGTTGCATCCTTTTGCTAGATTTCTATGCCCACCGCTGGTTTAAATCAATGCGGATTCTATTTGAATCCAAAAACCAAAATGATTTTTTTTTCGAAATGTAAACATTTTTGGCTTTAGCGCTAAATCATAAATATATTTTTTTGGTTTTGTAGTTACAAATACTTTTAAGCTACACAAAAGAAAAAAAAAGAACTATTTTCCGCAGGATCTTAGGCCGGAAGACAAAACATATTTTTCCGTTATTTTTACATGAAAAATATTGAATATCACAAACAAAAAATCGGGCAATCAACTACTATAAGATTTCGCTCTCCCCATTTTTTTTTATTATCAGAGCGTTGAGGCAACGACTCTCCTAAGCCGGATCTTTCGTTAACGTAGGCAAACTATTTACGCGCTCAAGATCGTCGTATGCTCGATTCTTAAACAAACTGTCACCTAACTTAACATACACCAAGCGAACCATTCTATTTAGTGCCTAGAATTGAAATTGCAGCAAAAAATATTTGTTTGTCAAAAATCAATAAAACGCCTAGTAAGCAAACTGCTCATGAACCATTAGATTTTTATTTATTTATAAAAAAAGTAAAAAAAAAAAATCCATATTTATTTATTTAGTTTACTTGAAACTGGCTTATAAATGTTAATCAACTACTAAGCAAATATGGAATTTGATTTCAATATCAATAGTGAAAAAGCTTAGAATACGCTCAAGGTTACTTAACGCATTCAATATTGACTTAGTTTTAATAAAACACAATACTTGAATTAAATCAACTTAGTATGTTGTAGATTAAGAGTAATTTTTGTAGTGGATACCGCGTACACTTTAAGGAAGTTAACAATGATTAATTCGTACAACTTCATTTACGAAATCAAAAGTGAACTCAAATTAAATGTAAATATCCTGCAGTTATTTAAAAAAATTAAACTCTATATTTTTTTTAGTGAGATATATTTTTATTACATTTAAAATGCTGCAAAATATTGTTGAAACCGAAACAACAAAAGCCCTTAGGACTTGAGGGCAAAACAAGTTAAAGCGCTCAAGAATTAATGAAAGTTTCATTATTTTTACGCGAACATTAAATACAGATTTACTTAGGAAAACTCTGTAATATAACATCTCAATTAAAATCATATGATTTTATTATCTTAATTTTTATTTTGACTTTATTTCTGATAAAAATTTTTTTCATCAATAATTTTCTAAAAATAAAAATAGCAATGAGCTAATGCGTGACACGAACTTTTATTTCAAATAAATCTTGGGGTTACAAAACTTTGCTTTTATGTTGATTTTTATTTTAAAGTTTTTTTTTATTTCATCGCTATCACGCTACGACATAAAAACTCAATTATTTATGCTAACAGATTATGCTAATTTTATTAGATATTTTTATTGATTTTACTTAATATTTATATATTTTTTAATATCTTTTTAGTGTCTGGCATCAACGCAGAGGAAAAGAAAATCATTTTACAAGAGCACAATAGACTTAGGCAAACGGTCGCAACGGGACGCTATCCCGGTCAACCTGGTGCTGAAAATATGCGTGAAATTATTTGGGATGATGAATTAGCGGCACGCGCACAAAAATGGGCGGACAATTGTCAATTTCGACATGATCCACATCGCACGATAAGTGAGTTTTGTTTTGATTTTTAGTGTCGTTTTGAATTGCATATTCATATACATATACCCACCCACACTCGAGTTGTACTACTGTGGGCATATTCATAATAATTGTGTGAATTTAGTGTAATTTAATAAAAAAAATATTTAAGTAACTAATTTCGATTATATATGTACTATGAAATTTGTCAAAGTTCTTATGACTCAAATACGACGAGTACACTTTGACTTAACGTAGTTTATGTAGAACTTGTGTTTCACACTCCCCCCATATGATTTATAATTTGGATATAACAGGAGAATTTTCCAAAATCAAAGGAGAAATGGTATGTGCGGGTGGTTGTGGTTTTTACTTTTTAAAGCTTTTGTGGAATATCGTTTGTAAAAAATTTATACAGCTTGTTTTTATGGATTTATGCAAGAGGGCATTTAAGAGTTTGGAATATATTTCTTAAGTTATTTGCATTTATAATTTGAATTTTAACACTAAATTTGCTTTTACATATGTTTATAAGACCATTTAATTATACATATATGTTATATATATTTATATGCATCATCAGCTATATAGCACTTTTTTTGGAAGAATTTTCTAATTTTTATTTATTCTTTTCTTTTGTCTTCCATTGCATTTATTTCCACTTATTACAGATCGTTTTACTATGGGTCAAAATCTAGCAATTATCTGGAGTACAGCACCATTAGATCCCGATGACGGCGACTTTCCATCACGTATCCAAAGCTGGTTCAATGAAGTACAAAAGTACTCATTTGGCGATGCTTGGTCACCTAAAACAGGTCATTACTCTCAGGTTGGTACATTCGAAGACACATTACTTTTCTGAACTTTCAATATGCTAATAACTTAAATATTTTACAGCTGGTCTGGGGTGAAACTAGTTTAGTCGGTTGCGGTTATTCTGAATATAAAGACGCAAGAAAATATAATAAACTTTGGGTGTGCAACTATGGACCTGGGTGAGTTATTTAAGAAGTACATAATTTCGAGTCAAAAAATTACAATGTGAAACTCTGTCTGTAAGCAGGATAGCTCGAAATAGTTTACACAGACTCTCTAAGATAATTTAGCTATAATACAAATGATAAGTCAGCACAAAAATTAATTAATTTGACTAAAATTCAATGGAAGATTTTTTAAGAAATAGAAGCATGCCAAGATTTCGTGTTTTTTTTTTTAATTTTTCATGTGAAGTGAAATTTTTGTACGATTTCGTAACTGAATGACTTCTGATAAGTTTTTTTTTGAGGTGCGAGAATCTTACTATAATTTTACGAATTTTAATACATTTTTTTAGTGTGCGAGTACGTTAACTATAGTTTACTCATTAACTTGCTCGTTCACTGAGAAAATTAGCATGTTCATACATAAGCGTATGCCCTGTAACGCTTAGTGTAAGCGACATTTCAAAGTTGGGCCTACTAATTGACTATTTGAGCGAATACTTTGGGCGCTGGATCAGATCAAAACGAAATGCATTTAGACTTATTATCTCCTTCTTGAGATAATGAAAAAATTTACTTGATAAAATGTGTGTCCTTAATTCAGTGATCGCAATTATTGAAATTAAGTGAAAATAAGAAAATATTTCGAATTAGAAAATCCAAATAAGTGTCGATTTAATTGACGGCGTTATTCGTTAAATTGATAACTTTTCTAGTTAAATGGACAAACGATATGACACTTTAAGGTTAAAAAAATTGTCAGTATGACCAACAGTTTGACTATAAAATTAAGACCGATTTTTAGGTAAAACTTAATGCCTTTTATTCCTAAAACATACACTAGTAAGGAATTCATGTACATATTTGTGTATTTTTAACTACCAAAATTTGTCAACGCAACAAAAGATTGTTTAAATTAAATACAAATTTTATTAGATTGTTAACAAGTTGAGCAATTTAACTAAGGATGTTTCAGTCAAGCTTTTAAAATATTCAAATGTGTAAAAATTGTTGATTTGTCCAAAATTTGGTTAGTTTTATTATAAAAAAAAGTCTTTCCGATAACTAAAATATGTAATGATGTTACTAAAAGTTATTAATTTAACTAAAAAATTGTTGGTCTAACTAAAGCATTTGTTGATTTAACTAAAATGTTTCAATGTATCAGTTTAAAGAGATAAGTAAATCGTCGAAATAAATGTTAGAGCAACATTCAACATGCTAACTAAGAATTCGATACTTTCCAAGTTTTATTGACTTCGTTGACGTTGACAAACTTTTCCATATTAATCGACTTTTTCGTTGTTTTTTTTTCATCTTTCTTCGATACAATTCAATTCAAGTAAACACTTTTCGATGAATTTTGATAGTTTTCAATACCTTTAGATTTTTTGTGTTTGTTTTCTCATCTCTAGTTTTCGAAAACTTGTGACGTTTTAACGACTTTTTCGTAATTCTTTGTTACTCTTCAATGAATATTATATATATTTACATCTCTTGAATTTTACCATTGCACTTACTCTCTTCGATCAACTTTTTTGACAGTTTACAATGCTATTCGATATATTCCGACCTTCACCGACATTTTTCGATACAGTCCAATTTTTTTTGACTTTTACGATAATTTCCCAGGGATTTTTATGAGTGGAAGATTTAAAATCAAGTTTCACTATCATTGTGCACGTTTCATTAGCACATATTTTATGTCACTTCACTTCTTTGCAACATCTACAAAATGTGGAAGTACACCTAAGCTATCCGCAGACCAAACTGGGAATATATAAATCATATGTTCAATCAGTGCTTTATGCTTGCAAATTATGGACCCCTATTAGCACACACTGGCGAGGCAAATACAAATCTGAAAGTTTCTGCAAGAGATGGATATTGAGAATTTGCTGAACCCGCACTATATCGAATTACGAACTTGTTTGGTTACCAACAATACTTCTATGTCAACTGAGTTTATGAAAAGACGCTGCCAATATATAGGCCCGACGATCAGGGAAGACGCTAGGGAAACTGGTCGATCAGCGCCTTGGTGGAACTTCCAGGAAGTCAAATGCAAAAGAAATTCAAAAACATGATGGCGCCGAATGATTGAAAAATATAAAATAATAAGCCTGGGATGGAAATAGCTATAGAAATTTTGTTTAGGCCCAATGCTTCAATTTTAGGATATTAACAGGAGAAGTAGTTATATCGGACGAATAGGTAGTAGTAGTAGTAGTAGAACTGTTGCTTACGCTAGTAATTTTTTGTGGTACCTAAAGTAAAGAAAAGCCTCTATATATAGGTATAAAAACATACTGGCACATTTTATTAGAAGTAGGCGGAAGTGTCAAATGTAAGATAATCAGATAAATGATACTGTGAAGGGTTCAGTCACTAATACATGACAAAATACTTTCCCTCTGATCTTTTTATTTTTAACGTAAATTAATTTATCTCTCTTCATTTGACTTTCAGTGGAAATGTCGTCGGCTACAATCCATATGAAGCTGGAAAACCATCTTGCAAGACCTACGGCATGCGACCTTCACAACGCTACAATGGACTTTGTGCAGCACCCAAATCGGATGGGAATGGAATTGACAGCAACACCATTGAAACGTATGAGTACAAGCAAACAACTAACGCTTTTAACAACAAACAAACTGCATTAGCAACGCAAATTGTTCAACAAGTACCCACCTCCTCTTCGTACCCTCAACAGGCTACGTCCTACTTTGCGAAAGCACACACAGCAGCAGCAGCAGCACCAGTACCGACTTCAAAAGGAGGCTCCTCGTACGGTGCAGCGGGTTACGGTGGCAGTACAGCGTACACAACTGAGACCAGTCAGCAGCAGCAGCAGCAACGCATTCAATACAATAAATACAGGAATAAACTTGAATCGTATAGGCCAACGCCAGAAGAGTTTGAGAAATCGGTACAAAAACATACCGTACTACGGAACTTTTTAAATCAAGCAGCGCAACAACAACTGGTACAACAAGAGCCCGTCGACGTAAGACCACAAGAACCACAGACGCCGCAGCAACAGGGGGATGTTTATTATGTTGAGGAACAACCACAAGTGAGCACACAAAAGCCCGCTAAACGTGGATGGAGTCTTTTAACATGGCAGGGCTAAAGAAAAAAAAGAAAACAAAACAAATTAAATTATAAAATTTCGCCTACCGCCCTAGAGCAAGCACACAAACATAATTAAGCGCCAAAATTACTACTATGTAGTACCGTTAGCAGGGTTTTTCGAACATCGGTCTTGATAACGTTTCTAACCACACTTTTCGTAATGTGAGGTTAGAGACGTGCATTTTTATATTTTCTTTAAATTTCTTTTTCCACATGCTATTTAATTGATCGATTCAATGTGACACCCTGCATTGCCATTCAATATTCGTATTAGTTGTACACACAACACATGAATTTAGTTCACATATCATAAAAAAGTAAATTTATAAATTCGGTATATATTTTCTTAACATATTATATTATATAAGTAGCGCTCATTTTTAGGCAAAGTATTTACTAGTGAAAACATCGAAATCCCTGAAGGACTTCCTCCTCATACATTAAAAAACATTGAAAACCCCATTGAAAGACTTAATTTTCGCTAAGCAAAATGAATAGGAACGAAACTCAACTTCACTATTCATGCTCAGGTATAACAATTATCTCTCTTTAAACGAAGGTGTTCATTTATTGTACTATACATAATAGAATTTTCTATATTTTTAATTTTGGTAGTTCGATCCATGTACTTTGTTTCATTTAAACTGATTTACAGCATCATAAAATATTTCAGTTTTTTTTCTTTTGCAAGTCGGCGAATGTTTGTATCAAATGTTTTTCCCTACTTTTTATGCATCACTTAATTATTTCTATAAATAATATTAGCACGAGTTAAGATAATAATGAATTTCATCAAATTAACATTAGGTTAAATTTTAGGTTTAATCAAAAATGTCATTGAATGAATGTATTGTATGTTATAAGAAATGCAAACCACGTAGTTTTGTGTTCAGAATGATTTTCTATAAAAATTAAAAACATAATATAATTTCTTGTTTTATTTGTTTTTTCATGGTTCTTCTATTATTAAATTTTTTAAATCGACAAAGAAATCAGCTGACTGAAACGTTATGAACTTGAAACTTCCACTCAGGCAAAGGAAGCTATGTGAATTTAAAAATTTAACCTTAGTTTTAAAGCCGCAAATTTTGAAGTTGGAAATAGTATAAATAACATTCTGTACCTTTATTAATAACAGAAACCAATTTAAATTTGTTTTGAATTTGAAAAGTGTTGAAAATGTCAATTTTTAAATTTACTTCAAACGTAAAAACTTTTAAATTGCATTTTGAAATTGCATAGTATTTGAAGTCGAATCATAATGAAATAACTAAGTCACAGTCGATTTATTTTGAATTCAAATCTAAACTCATTTTTCCATTATATAAGAGGTCCAACAGATAAATGGCTGCTCTTACCCAGCACCCATAACCATGGCAAAGCAAAGTAAAGTTTTGTTCACTACCAATAATATGATACACCATTTACGAGGTCTTCTGGATCACTGTAATAATATTAATCACAAACCGATTCTGCAAAAAGCGGAAGAGAGATCTGACAGGTCACATTGCTCTTAACTACCTAATACTCATATTGAATTTCAAAATAAAATTTGTGTTAATAAGTATTCGAAATCGAACCTGTGGAAGGACAACTCATCGACCTTGTGCCACGCAAAGGCACCATCGCATAAAGCCATCATTGTGTGTGCCGTTTTTGAAGCGAAAATTACCTTTTCGAATAAGATGTTCTGACTCTGTTAAAGCCATACAGCAAATTTGGTGAAAAGAAGGAGATGAAAGCTGTTCCTCAATAACCTTCGCAAAATGTATAAAGCGATTATATAGTTGTATGGCAAACTGTGGGTCCAACTTTAAATTTTGGATAATATAACATAATTTTAAAACGACTTACATTATCTGCTTGGAACTAGTGCTTCACCGAGAACCGATAAAAATCGGGACCGAGAACGATAACGCGACGATTTCAAACGATATCTCGTCCTCGGCGATAATGAAGTTCTTATCGTACGGTAGGCACTAAAATGAGATTCAGCCAAAACTTTCATAATACAAAAACACCTTAAACATAATCAGTGGCGTCAATTCAGTGGGGATGGGGAGGGCATTGCCCCCCCCTTGGATTTGATACTAGATATTTTTCAATATATTGATTTAATAAACCATCTAATAGTGGTGGAATTGTAATTCTCGCCCCCCACCCCAGATTTGGTGAAGTGACGCCACTGAACATAATACAAAATCTTGGCACTTATGGTAGCAGATGTATATTGTCTATGTTACGTACCTCACAAAATCTGGACGACATTAGACAAAGGGGCATGGCACTTTTATAGAACAAAAACACTTAAAACGCCATGTCTAAGCATCTATCGCAGTTACAGTTGTGAAAACTGGTACGCAAATGTAAATTGTTTGTGCCAAGCAACTCGCTAAATGTGAACAGGGTTGGATAATGGGTCATAGCTCGTAAAATTCAACAAAAATCCTTACATGGCTATTCTTGGAACTTATACCGAGTTGTGAGATTTCGTACATGGACCCAATTGTCTGCAGTAAGCTGCTGGTTCAGTTAGTATTATATATATAAAACTGTCAACGGGACGAGAACGAGACGAGAACGATACAGATCAAAAGCTTCTCGTACGAGAACGAGATGATAAGCTTGGCGTCACTACGAGCGCGATACAAAAATTTTTGAATTATCGTGAAGCACTATTTAGAACTGATGACTTATAGTCCTCAAAAAAACAAAAAAAATTAAATCTTGATATAAGTAATAATAGAAAACTCACCGGCTTGGCAAAGCGTCTGAGAAGGTATAGTGATTTCTTTTTTTTGCAAGGGTTTGATATTCATTCACACTACTAATAAAGTGTTTACAAAAGAAATTTTTCAAGAGAGTAAAAGAGTTGCACAAAAGTCAATTAAAATGAAATGTATTTATTGAAGAAAAATTGAAATAGAAAATAATCAAAAGAACAATTAAAACTTATTTACTAAAATGATAAGCGCTCCAGATATTCAATATCTGAATGTAACGCAGTGTACAGTAAATAATTCCAGTGCATTTTCATTTATTGACTCTACTGCATTGATGACAACACATGACACAATTTGCCTTCAGACAAAATCCTGCACTCAATTAAAAAAGATTGACAGCACTTTAGTGACGATGTCAAAAAATTAAACGAAGAAGGAATAAATATTGATCTTATAACTAGAATGCTGCTGCTACTGGAGGAACAGCAGCATCAGGAGCCAACGTAGAGCTTTCTCATTATTTTTTAGTTGTAGACGTTGTCCTCATCGTCGTCGTCATCATCGATAACTGCAATGCGACGACGTTTGGCTGGTTCTTCACCCTTAGCAGCACGTTTTTGCTCCTCTTTAGTTGGCTTTTTGCGCTTAATGAAAATTGCATCCTCATCCTCATCATCAACGGAGTTGACTTCCTCGACATCGCTATGCTCAATGGAACGATGCCGTTTTTTGTTTGCATTTGATGTTGATATTGAAGTAGTCGCTTCATCTATCGCTTGATTGGCTGTTTTGTCAACAACACCATCACCGTCACCGTCGTCGACATCGTCCTTGCTGCCTTTGCTATTATTGTTGTTGCTGTTGTTGTTGTTTCCACTGTTATCAACTTTTGTCTGTTCGATTTCATTTTCATTTTCTTGTTCATCACTATCATCGGAGTCAATTACATTAGCGCGTCTGCTGCGGTTTTTCACGGTGGTCTCAGTGAAAGTTTTTTCTTCATCGTCGTCATCAGAGTCACCCAATTCTGCCAAACGTTGTCGATAGTCCTCTGAATTGAAATTGAGTTCATCGTTCTCTTCTGTGTTGACTACAGCGGCCACCATGTCGCTTAGTTTTGTTTTAGCGGAACGTTTGGCTTTTAGTTGGTTGAAAAGATCCTCTGCTGTTCCTTGGGATGGTAGCTTGGAGTCTTCATTGATGTGAGACTTCTTTTTAGTTTGCTTGCTACTTTCATCACCAGATTCATTATCACTGCTACTGCTCAGGTTATGCTTCTTCTTTTTGTCCAACTTATTTTTGATTTCGTTTATGTCAGCATCAGTGTCTTCACTGCTATCTCGCCGGGGCGTCGACTTCTGCTTCGCTTTCTTACTTTTTATTGGCTGCCTTTGCTCGTCTTCATTATCGCTCTTGCTGTACATGAGCGAGTTCATTTTCTCAAAACGTTTATTCATATAATCTCCCAAATTTTCCAATTGCTTCTTCTGGCGTTGCATATAACCATCAAAGTAATCTTCCTCACTTTCAGCTTCATCGTTGTTTGCGCTGTTGCGTTCACCAGCATTTTCTCTTTCGATATCTCCAGCATCGTTTTCATCTTCATTTTTTATATCTTCTGTATTTACTTCGATTTCTTCGCCCGCCAAAATCTTTGCTCTCAACTGTAAATCAGCTGAGTTCAAATAAACCGGTATACGCCAATAGTTTTCCATGTCCATAATGGGCGGTTGTATTCCCAATGCAACAAGCACTTTCTGAAATTTCGCATCTTCCATAGCATCCTTCTGTACCTCAAGTAGTGGTAGCAGTGGCACACCATCATCATCTTCGGCCGGCTCATCCGTGTCTTCGGCAGCGTCAACTAAGCATTCCTTCAACCAGTCGATGGCATCCTGATACTTTTCAGCATCCACCTGTTGTATAAGCGCGCGTACAGTGCCTACGTCAAGTGGCGTGCGCACAATTTGACGCGATTTTGGCTTGGCAACGGTAGACTTTTTAGGCTTGGCTTGAGGTGCACTAGCAGTGAAAATTGGTTCTTCCATATCTCCGTCGTCCTCATCATCGGCATAATTATCTCTCTTTGACTTACGCTTGCGTTGCTTACGCGGCAATATCTCAGATCGGTCCGCAATCATATGCAGCTGTAGCATGCGTTTGATGATTTGCTGTTTATTGCGACGATCAGCAAATTCACTCACGATGCGTTGTAGACAATCTGAAAGTATACTATTTTCTTATAATACATCTAATATCAATATGCCACCATAATTCTTACCTTCCTCCGTACGATACTGATCGTATAGACTACGCAGCTCTGCATCTTCTTCCTCGCGCCATAAGCTCTTTTCAGCTGCAGTTGCTGCACTTGACTTCTTCGTTGGCGCTTTAAACTTCAGTCCCAGCTCTTTAAGTTTCTTCAATATGCCACGACGTGTACGTGTCGTGTCGATTAAATTGTCCAAAATCCAATCAATCACATCTGAAAGCAGACGCAGAAAGTGAGGATGCAGAATAAAAACAGTTCGAAAATTCACTTAACCAGAAACTATTTAAGGCGCTCAACTTTCAGCTGTGATAAAAAGGATTTCAATATCTGAAGGAGCTTAGCGTTGAAACGTTGTTATTGCCAGACATTTGGGGATTAGGATTTCATTTGCTTAAATGGCAACTTGGTTGGCACTGCACCGGTTGACAGTAGTTTTGTTTGTGGGGATAATGAGAATGTTTACTATGGTACCCAACTACCCAGCACTTGTGTCAACTTTAAATTTGAGCGATTCAATAGCTAACAGTTGCGTTAGTTAGTTGAGTGCTTCGGTACAATGGTAAGCAAATTCATTGTTATCGCCTCTGCTACTGCTGGTGTGGTATAATTTATCACCGTTACCTAAGTACCTAAGAATCGCTTGCTGGGTACAGTGCACAGTGGGCTGGCTTTGTTGCGTGATTGATTTTTTGTTTGCGTATAGCATTAGGTCAAAAAATAGATTCTTCACTTCGTTTGCATAGGTCAAGTTTGTGCACATAAGTTGCTGACATTGATGAATTGATTTTGGTAAGAGTCTTAAGCTCACAGAGCCTTACACAATAAAACAAAAAAGTTGCAATACATTAAAAAGTCAAACTCAGTAGAGAAGCTTTTTGATATAAGCTATAAGTAGCTTATACTTGGAATTGAAATGATTTCTCAAAATCATAATCAATATAACTAAGTAGCTAATGTGGAATATATACACTTGTAGTAATATTGTTCATATTTTATCCAACACTGATATAAACGTACGAACGAACATTATGACATCATAAGCAAAATTCCGAATAAATATTCCTAAGAAAATCGCTGGAACAAAACCATCCCCTAAACATAAATTGTTCATGATCCCGCAATAAATGGATAAATATGTTTGTTCTGAATAATTAAAGAATATTTATCACTAAGGTTAGTGTTGTCAGTGAATTATACGACCAACTGTTTGGTTGCACTATTCGCTAGCTCTAAAGGGCGTCAGAACTAATATTTATAATAAATATTACTATTAATTTGACTGCGGTATTTTTGGAGAGTGAGTTATTTGCATAACGAAAAATTCAACAAAAAGTCTGAAATGTTAATAATAGGGGTGTTCACTCGTAGTCTTGTTTTTTGCGTTTAAGTGTTAAATTGCCTTAAAAATAAAAACAAAATACACAGCCTGCCACTATTTAGCAGTTTTTCATTATAGCAATCAATAAATAATATCGTAAAAGCTGTTCACATTTAGTATTCGCTTTACGTATTATCGATAAACTAAGTGTTCTAAGGCGTTTGAAAGGGTTCGGCAAAAAGCTACGTAGACTGCATGGGGAGCGTAGCTTGTCCAAGCTCATGTTTTGTAGTTTTTACTCAACCAATATTCAAACCGATGAGAATGCACATAAGCTTATTTTACGTGACATGTACTAAGTAACCGCTCTAATCAAAGAAATTTTTTTAAGCAAAAAGACAACGGGTTTTAAGAAGTAGGCGTGTCATTTTCAATTAAAATGTACTTATAATTCAGTGTGTAGAGCAAATACAAAATTTATAAAAAAATTGATAAATTTTACAAAAATAATAATTTGCCTAAAATTGGGAAAGATTATGCAAGTGGGTGTGGCTACAGAACTACTTTCATCGAATTAATTAAAATCTCATGCTAGCATTAGATGAGAGCCAGGATTGGATGAAAAAATACTAGGATTGCTCAAGTGGGCATGGTACCTTCAGAAGTAATGAAAATCTTAGAACCTTAGTTGCGCTATTTAGTAACCTATGATATATATGAGAATCTGAATATGTTTCTTTACATCTTAATATTGCCATTATGGAAAAACTATAGGAAGACAAGGCGTTAAATATTATTTTAGTTTATTAAAAATATGTTTCATAATTGTTTATGTTCCATAGGGTAAATGGTAAGTAAGTAAGTACAACTTGAAAATTGTTTAAAACTCAGATTTGTTTTTTTTAGTTTTAAAACTGTTGCTATGCAGACGGACGATGTGCTTTACTGTAACGCCCTACGAGAGTACGATGCGGGTGATTTTCAGAAATCGCAACATTTGCAACGTACAGCATCAATCGCTGTACGAATACCACTGTGCAGTCTTAACTTGTCCAGACAATCAAATTCTGTTGCAATAAGAAGAGCAATTTAAAACTAAGTAACTATATATTGCATACATATAGTATATACTCCAGACAGAAGACAAAATAAGATAAAAAAATCAGACAGTTAGGCAGACAATGAAACGTTAGTCAAACAGAAATGGCACTAACAGATGATGACGATGACAACGCTGATGCTGATGATGAAAAAACAATTTGCATCATTAAATCTGTCAACGCTTGGAGAATTGACTCGTTCACTCAATCACTCATCATTTTCTCAAAAAGTCAATGGTTTTGCGAAAAAATGAAGAAGCCTATACCCTACCTATTGAAGAAACGAACAGCAAGCAAAATATTTCACAACTTACCCTTATCTGTTTCAGGGTTGCGCTGATTCTCTTCGAAGAGGAAACGTAATTCAGTCTCTTGCTCCTCGCTCCAGGTACCCTTAGTGCCACTGTAAAGAAGAATGAGCAAAAAAATGAATCAAGTTGGTAAGGCACGCGCTAAAAGGGTGTTGATGCAAAAGACAATCATTTATCATTTGTCTACATAAATCGAATGCACACATACACAGACCAAACACACAGATAGACCGACATACAATCAGACTGACAGACACATTGAGTGCCCTGGTATTCAATCAACCATTGCCGATTCATTTTATTCAATAATGGACCATTTAAATTAGAAACTCCACAGGGATTTGCCTGTGGCTAAGTGAAAGTGTGAGTTTGCTCAGATATACTTAAGTGTGGTTTGTTAGTGTGTACAATACTACTTACTAAGGTGTATCACATACGAGAAATTGAAGTTGTAGGTATCATCCCTTATTTGGAAAGCTTATGCGAGAGCGTTCGGAAACATATAATTTTTCCTAAACACCCTGTAAAAACTGTCAAAATCAACATGACAAATTTTATTAAAAGGACTTGGCAAGCACTACAGGTGATAAACACACTCAAGATAAGCTCATTAAATAAAGGATAGTACTATAAACTTTCGTCATTTTGTGATACACCCTATTACTTACGTTTCATAGGCATCACAGTAACTACCGGATTCAAGTTCATTCGCCTCTTTGATTGATTTGTAAAATAATAATTCCGCATAGATTTTCGGATTGTTGGGCGCCATTTCAACGAATTTACGCACAACGTAAATGCCAAGTCGACGTAGTTCTTCCTGATGCGGATCACGTGGTGCATTGAAAACTTGTTGGAAGATACGAAAGAGTACAGCCTGAAAGTAAGAAATGCAGGAAGAAAGTTTTAAGTTTTTAAAATGTTCTAAGAATTTTATATTATGTTTTCTTAAAAAAAAAAGTAATATATAAACACGACAACTTAATATGTAAAACACTGTATCAGACTGAAGACAGCATCCTATAAAAACAAGAGCAAGGTATGTTTTTTTTCGCAACGTTTGATTTATTACATTAAAAAATCAGAGTTCAACAAATTATAAAGGAATTTTTAAAATAAATATTGGATTCTTGTTTTTTTGTGTAAAAAACCAGCAAACTTTTTAATTCGTGCGCCGTTGGATTTTATCTTGTCTGCTGTTGCATTGTGTTATTGCTGCTACTGAATCCGAAAATTACATTTCTTTATTTCGCATAGCAAACAAAATTTCTTCATGTTATCAAAGTAGAAAAAAACAACATGCGGCATTGTTGTTCCAGACTCTAACTCCTTGTAGCCTTATTGGCCTTAAAATTTTGATATTTGTAATTCCCTCAACACGCGAATTTTTGCAACTGACTTTGATTTATGTTTGCTTTGCATAAGAAGGCAGAAGAAAGCGGAAGAAATGCTGCGAAAGCAGCAAAAGAAGATGAGAAAAATTTGAAACGAAAATAACTTGTAAATTGAAAATTTAAAACATGAAAGTAAAAAACATTAAACGAAAAAAACGTTTTAATGTAAAATAGTACTTTTTTTCAATTAAATTAAAAAATAAATGTTTGTGTAAATACTTAATGCTTTTTAGTGTAGAACTTAAGTCAGTTCTTTTTTAATTCTAAAACAAGCGCCTCCTAAAAATCTTGCAAATATCACAAAAAAATAAAAATGAAGCAAAATTTCAGTTTGATATCTCAATGATAAAACGTGCCCCAAGAGAACTTAAAGTGTTCTGTGTCGGAGTTTGTGTGAAAAAATTAAAGGTAATACAGACACCACATATCGCTCAAACCATTTTTGTCAATTTCAGGAAAAAAAAAATTCATTTCATTTCTATATTGAAAGCTATTAACAGTATCGTTGTTACCAACATAATTTTTGAAAGAAATGGTCCGATGACAGCACCAGTTTTAAATACACACTAAACAATTAATTTTTCTGAATGTATTGAAACATTTTTAAACATGTCTGGATTGTGTTTATCTTAAATTGAGAGTTTTGTTTTTTTGTTCTTTCGAATGCCATACCAAGTTGTATTGTTTACCAATGCAAAAAATTGGCACTTTCGTATTTGAACATTAGATTAAGTTACATTCAGAATATGATCAGTTTCTCATCATGAACTAAAGTTATTCAAGTGGTCTACTGTATACGTAATATTAAAAACTTCGAGCGGAAACATTTGGAACAACAGGAGAAAATGAGTCGAGAGAAACAAAAATAAAAAAGAGAGAAGTGGTTTTTCGTTTGAAAAGAAGCGGCAGTCGATCCCAAAAAAAAAGTAAAGCCGTCTCTTCTATTTCGATAAATATGTGTTGTGAGCAGAGGCCGTAAATAACCATTATGTTCAATAATTTAGGTCCAAGAATCATATAATGGAAAAGTTCAAAAAGTATGAGTTTTTTTTTTAACGAAAACCCTAGATAATTGTATATGGGTATTTGCACAGAAAAGTTCACCGTGACCGAAAAATTAAAAGTTATTAAAAAATAACGTTGTTATCTGATATTAACTAAGAAAAATTTTATCAAATTTTATTAATTTAAGCAACTAACATTCGCATTCATTCACCACGCTGAGCATACCGATTTCAAAATTGCACAAATGCAGTGTCTCGTTTTTGTAACTTTGAATAGAATTTTGTCTCAAATATTTAAGTCTTTAAGAGAGATGATAGATGATGACCGTCATTCCGAAAAATATGCCTCTATGAAAAATTTAACCATAACCATATGGTGAACCATAATGGAAACTATATCCCGTACGCAATGTCCCGTAACCACTCATATTATACTTTTTTAAGAGAAAAAATATGATGTTTCAATAGAACGAAACGAATTATTCCATAACCTTTTAAGATAAGTCGCAACAAAAAATTTTGGCAGGTTACACTGACTTCCGCTTTTCTATAAATGGTCATGAAAAACATTTCCATTTTTTTCCCCGTTCGAAAAGTTCTTTTATTGCTCTTACCTTGGAACCAGTAGTAAGTCTGCCATAAGCCATATGAAAAAAAAGTGTTTTACTTTGACTTTTATTCCACTTTAAAAGTGTACCACGGCCCCGTTCGACACCATGAAATCGTAATTTTGGATTTTTATTTTTCCCGATCATGTATAATCGATATTTTAGAATTTTTATATTTTTAAATCAAATGTACCCGTTTGTACTGTTATCGATATCTTTCTGGATGTTTGTCGATGGTTTGCGAAGTTCCGCAATTGCCCACAATAGTTTTCGACATTACCGATGTTTTTCATTAACTTTCGATTTTTCAGTACTCTTCCGCGTTTTCGATAATTTCTAATTTTTATTGTGTTTTTTCGGTATGCATCGACTTTTTTCGATTTTTGTTTTCAAAACTTATCAACAATATTGAAAGAATTCTTATGTCCCCAAAATTACTGAAAATCAAAAGCTTTCGAAATACATCGATAAAGTTCAAAATTTTTCAAACTAAAGTATGGCTTGTGATAAAAAAATAGAAATTCAAAATGTCGGATATTTTGGATCTAAAAGGATAGAAAACTATTTATAGCAATTATGCAGTAATTTTTTTAATAAAATGCATAACCGTTATTGTCCCTCGTTTTAAACGTAAAGTACCGCTATTTATTTATGTAAAAAGAAAATGGTTTTCATATTCGTAACATAATATTCAACAAATACATATAAAAAAATGATTTTCTTTGAACTCACCTGGCAACTCTAAATACATATGGACACACAAAATTATAAGTATTTACATGTTACGCTGCTAAAAGCCTTACCTGAAACAACATCCCTGGACATGAGCAACCATAAGCGATGCGATGCAAAATAGTCACTGCTGCCTTAAGAGATTTTGTGGGAATTCGTTCCCAGTCGTTGAGCACAATGGTGCAGGCACGTACAATTTTTGGATTTAACAGTCTGCGTGAAAAAATAGACAAAAAAAAAACGGGGGAAAAAAAACACAAAATAAATGAACAAACGAGTAAATAAAACATTGCTAAAAAAAATCACTGGCAAAAAATATGTGTAGCTAAAATTTCAAAACTTGCGGTGAGTAAAATGGTAAAAAAAAATCACTTTTTTGCTAATTCAGATGGCTGGTAGTTGATTAATTGCTTTATATAAATTGTGGCAAAGCAAAGAGTTTGCAATGTACAGAGAAAAGAAAAGTAAATTTAGTTAAAATTCCAATTAAAAAATGCTGCTTTCGTTGTGATTTGTAACGAAAAGAATTTTTATTATGGCACACGACTAGTAGAAAGTTAAAGCCTAAAACTATGCTATTCAAAACAATAAAGGAATTGTGAAAAATTAATAGCAAAAAGCTTATAGAAATATAGTTTAAAGCATCCGTTGCGGAAAATTTAACATATTTGCAAATAATATCTATTAAATGAAATCAATTTAAAGAAATGCCTAAAACTATGCAACACATCTTTGCACATGTTGCGAACTTTTGTGAAATTGTTGTGACAGCGTTTTAAGCTGGTAGTCAATGTAAGAAAGAGCTGCCAACTAAAGAGTACTTAAATGTCAAAACGAATACTACAGCCCTGGTCTTTTCTCTTGAATTTTTGTTTTTCTTACGCTTGTCCTTTATTTCCCCCCATAACTTTAGGCATTGAACATTCTAAAAGGTAACCATGACAGTGTTTGAAAGCAAAGCTAAAATAACCTTCGACATATGAGATGTTGTTGAATGGTTTTAAGTCCGCAGGCTTAAAATGATGTCAGTATACAAAGAGGTAAAATGACAGTGAAATGGAAAATGTTTATGAATACTCAAAATCACTGTTGTTGTGTGTGAGTTGTAGCAGCAGAAAAAACAACACATATATAATAAAGGGTGTTTTTTTTAGAGGTTTGTTTTACGAATAGAGATAAAACTGGCATTTTATGGTCAAATCTGGCAACTCTAATGTCATTTATGTTCAGTTTGGTTTGCCATTTCATCGTGAACAGGTTGACAAAAGAACAACGCTTGCAAATCGTGCAAATTTATTTCGAAAATAATGGTTCAGTTCGCGAAGTTTACCGCAAGCTCCGTCCATTTTATGGTCGACATAATCGTCCATCAGAGCAATTAATTCGGTTAACCATGGATCGTTTTCGCACTACGTTTACTCTATGTGATAATACGCATCCGCAGAGACGTCAAACAGTGCGCACCGAAGAAACAATTGCCGCTGTAGAGCAAAATGTTGAAGAGGACCCGAATGAATCGATTCGCCACCGTGCACAGCAATTGGAGCTTTGTCCATCAACTTTATGGAAGATTTTGCGCAAAGATCTTGGCTTGCGACCTTACAAGATCCAGCTTGTGCAAGAATTAAAGCCGCGAGACCATGCAATGCGTCGTGATTTTGGTGTATAGACCGAAAATGAGATTGATCTCGATGCTGATTTTCATCGCAAAATTTTGTTCAGTGATGAGGCTCATTTTTGGTTGAATGGCTACGTCAACAAGCAAAATTGCCGCATTTGGAGTGAAGAGAATCCACATGAGACCCTTGAGACGCCATTACATCCACAAAAACTGACTGTTTGGTGTGCTCTATGGGCTGGTGGAGTCATTGGGCCATACTTCTTCCGAAATAATGCTGGAGAGTCAATTACCGTTAATGGAGACCGGTATAGAGCCATGATAACCGACTATTTTGTTCCCGAATTGGATGGCATGAATGTGGATGAGTTGTGGTTCCAACAAGACGGCGCTACATGCCACACAGCGTACGTCACAATCGATTTATTGAAGGAAACATTCGATGAGCGCATAATTTCGCGGAATGGACCTGTCAATTGGCCACCAAGATCGTTTGATTTGACACCATTGGATTATTTTCTTTGGGGATATGTGAAGTCGCTCGTCTACGCCAACAAACCAGAAACGTTAGGGGACTTGGAAGCCAACATTCGTGGCGTTATTGCCGACATACGGCCCCATATGCTCGAAAAAGTGGTTCAAAATTGGACCTGTAGAATTGGCTTTATTCGAGCCAGCCGCGGCGGCCACATGCCCGAAATCATATTTAAACATTAATGGCATAAAATTATCCTTCCAATAAAGCTAAATTGATGGACATTAAAACGATTTTCTTGTGTTTTATTTCAATTCGAAGCTCTATACCTCTAAAAAAAACACCCTTTATGTGTGCTGCAGCATAGTCAGTCATGAGAGTTGGGAAATAGACTACACATTTTCGTCAAAATACTGAGAGTTTTCACAAGAGCAGGACAACTCAGTGCTCAAAGTTTAAATGTTACGTATAATTTTTAATTTTTTATGACTTTTTTATTTAAGATACAAAACACTGGGTGCAATTTTTAGCACGTTTAATTAATTAATTCTTAACTTGACGTTCTATTTTTAGCAGAAAAAAGGACACGCCATATTTTTCATGTTTCACTACTGACACGTTGTTACTTGCTAAAAAAAAAATGTTAATTGGCTTCGTATATCAAGTGATATATTTTTCATATAATTGAGCATACCATCAATCAGCTGTAGCTCCATAAAAAAAAAAAAACACTTTGAAGGGTCAACAGGATATTTTTAGACATTTGCACCTATACATTACATACACAAATAAAACTCTACTGCTGTTTTGGTACAGCTGAACTGTTCAAATTTTCATCATTTTTATTTTTATCAGTTTTCCTTTTTTGTACTCTTTCATTCAGTCGACATTCATTCCATGAGTTGAATTCACACAAACTACTTTGCTTTGCTTTCATTTTGAGGGTCAATTTGTGGCAACGAAAACAAAATGTTGTCACCATTGTGTAAACATAAACAACAAGGATGTCAAGTTTTCGCAAAATAGGCCTAAAAAGCTGTTGCTATTCAGCATAAAACTTTCGGCATTCACCTTCTGTAACAAGCAAAGTTTTGTTAGATATCCGTGAAGTTTGTGGTTTCCATCTTAAGCAGCTTAGGTGCAAGTACGGAACTGAGTTTACGGTCAAACGAGAAGTGCTGTATGGACAAACGTTATTTCTTGATGAAACATAATCAGTGCTTTTATAGACAAAAGGATGTAGTTTTGTGAAAAATTCTGTGCAAATATGTCCTTGTCGCTTATTGAGGATTTTTTTTTGTATTTAAAGCACATCTATTCGGGCTAATTTTGTATTTATTATAATTAATTTTTGGCGAAACCACCCAAACCCCCATAACCAATGGAATTAAATGTCACTCATACGTCCTGTTATATATTTGAATTGCATTGCTCAGATATTATGTTTAAAAGTACTCGAGTTTCTACGCTGCAGCTTTAACTTAAAAAAGGAAATCTTTTTCTTGATTAAATCGTCACCTCTGCCCACACCATTTCCATTTTAATGACGCCTTTAATGTCCAATGCGAACACGTGGCGGTAACAGCATCGTCAATTTTCTCTTATCAGTTTTGACGTTGATTTCATTTGAAATTAACATGAAAGAACGATAAAAATACAATTTTCACTGCACTTAATGTGTGGCAACGGACAAGGAAGCACAAGGAATCAAAAGTGTTTGCAGTATTCACAGTAAAGTGGTCGCGGTTTGGCCTAAGTGTGCGCTTAAAAAAACATTTAAACTTTTTAACAGCCAACAGCGAACGATTTGAGGGCAAAAGGGGGGCGCAAACTGAAAGAAAACGCGAAACAGCGGAAGTTAATGACCACCATCACCACCATCACCACAACAACAGAAACAGCAGCAACAACAATGGCAATAACACCAATGTTTTATTTGTTGCAACAACTGCTGTTGTTGCTTAAGTGTTTTCTACTTTATTTATGGTTGACCTTGTACTCCATATTAAAAGTTAAATTAAATTTTGTTGAACGAATAAAACCAAAAATGTTGGTCATTGAAACAAAGTTTGTTTTTGGCATTTTTGATAACAACAATTCATGCGACAAAACATTGAAATTTTTATGATTTACTTGCCATGTTATTCCAATTTGTTCATGCAGTTTAGAAAAGCCATTTAACCTTAGGTATTTGAATATATGGTATCTATTCATAAGGAATGGCTAAGCTGACCGTCAGCAGGTCCAGTAGTGGCAGGAGTAGCTCTTATTGTTTTACTATAGATTTTATATTTATTTATTCGAGTCAAAGAAATACTTTTTAATTATATCGAAAAAAGTTAGATCTCGGATTTCAATAAAAAAAAAAAGTTGGATAAATGTTCGTTCTTGGCAATGATACCACATCACACAGTGCCGTTTTGGTTTTTTAACATTGGAATCAACGGGGTTGAACGATATAAGCATCATTTAAAATATATTTGTAGTGCAGCAGCTTTTGTTCAGACATTATGGTCATAAAATCACCGCAGCTTTGTACAACGAATTTAGAAGTCTCTCGTGTACAACTTATCAAAAGCGGTTCTAGAGGAGGGCAAAGGAGGCAGCTGGACCGGGGGCAATTATTTGTGGACTCAAAATTGTCATCGGTATTCAGTTGATGAAGCATGCGTTCAGAAAATACGATGAGCTTTTTTAAGTACAGTTTTATTTTTAACATAATATTAAAAATTTTCTCTACGGAAGGGGAAGGCAAATATGTCATTTAGCTCAAGGCGCCAATAACCCTAGCTCCGCTACTGTAACCTATCTCTATTTTTTTTTCTGAAAAATTTTATAACTAAACAAATTACGCAGAAAATGTGAGAAATATTTATAAAGAGCGCTTGGCGTTTCCTATATAAGCAAAAAGTTTAGAATATTACACTGATATAGCTATTGAAGGTTGTGCGAGCCAATTTTACACAAACACTAGGAATGCTTTGAAGAAGCACTAAAAGAGGTGGAGTTGGTATAAATGGACAACTTTTGGGCGTGGCATACCTCCAATAAAAGCAAAAAATTTTAAAATGCTAAACTGAGAGTGTTTTTTTGTAACTATTGTCAAATTTGGTATTGTAAAACTTAACCAGTCAAGTAAAAACCCAATAAAGAAATTGGCGTGTCACCTCCCATGCGATCAAAACCTAAAAATATTGCATTCAAGAACTTATTTCAGTAAATGATAAAAAATCAATGACACAATCTAGTATTGCAAAAGGAATTCGGATGTGGGCGTGACTCTTTTAATAAATATTTAAAGTTATAAGATATGGCCAGTAGCTAAATAAATAAGGACATTTAGTTCAACAAACAATGGATGAGTTTCATAGCAACCAGCAGGGCTTCTGTATCGCGCTTTTGCACCATAAAATAAAGCCATTTATCTGAATTTTAATTTTAAGGACATTTTCGTTAAGTGAGATTTTTACTGAAAACCGGCATTTAAGGAGCGAAAATTGTAGGTAGGAAAATGTAGGTTTGTATGAAAAAAATCACAGCTGACCTTTATTTGACCTGAAAAATTTGTTTCCAGGATTAAGAGTTTAATTTCTTCCGACGATACGAAAGCGAAACTCACGCGTTGGGTGATGAGGAGCCAACTAGATCCAATTGCGCTACTAATTGAGCTTTCATGATGAGCGTATATTTGGTAGATTTCAAAATTGATTTCTATTGCATAACAAAAAACCGAAGAATATATAAAAGTACCCATTGAGTAATGTCTTTAATCTCCAAGCTGAGATAGACACCATTCTGCATATCGTATATCCTCATTTCTTTTACCCCATTTTTTTCGTTAAAGCAACGCACTTACTCACTGTTTCTTCAAAAGTATTTTACTCATTTTAATTAAGCATCCTAGGAAAAGGATTTCCTGCTTCATTACATTCTTGAAGTAAAAGTTAAAAAACTGCTACTGCTCGAACGACAAAAACAACAGCAAAGAAAAATGAGAAAAACCAACAAAAAAGAAAACCCTTAAAGCAAAACTTTTGATTTCAATGAGGCGCCATCTGTTGGTGATAAAATATACGAGTATTTGTAAGTGAATGAATACCAACAATGATGTTGTAATTGTATTTGTAATTGTAACTGTTTACCGCATGGTTGTGATGTTGCTGCTGCTGCTGCTACTTTGGCTGCCCTCTAGGGAACTAATTAGAGATTAACGTCAAAAGTCGCTTGAGTTTTAATACCAAAAGGATGCAAAAGTAAAAGTGATGCCTTTGCAGGATAATGCCACAAACAACAACAAAAACAACAACAACAATGACGACATAAGCGGATATAACATGCAATAATGAATTGTTGTTGCTCTTGTTATAATGATTTCTATTGTTGTTGTTATTGTTCGTTCGTATGATTTTTCTTTAGTGGTTTTATGCGCGCATTTCGATAAGGATTTTCCATTCATATCCTCTTTTTTTTTGTTTTGTTTGTGCTATTGAAATCGTTTTGTTTTGCAAAATGCAAAACACAAAAGTGAACCACTTAACGTTGATAATTGTGGCAACGTTGGAAGGACAAACATTGTCCATTGGTTAGAGTGTTGAAGTGTCAAAACACAATTAAATGTATTGTGATACAGCGGTGGCATGAGCAAGAGTTGGGTGTTAAGTACTTGGTGCTATTGTTTAAAGAGTTGTGCTGCTGCAGGCCATTCTGAAGTTCACTTACCACTAATTTGATCTAAAAGTTTCTAATTAATAAATTTATTGATGGGTTCTTTGTTTTCAGTGAAAAGTTTTTCAGTGCCAAAGCCTTTGGGTAAAATTATAAAGCTTTGATGACAATTGAAATTGAAACTTTCAACATTAAAAAGAATCCTTTTAATAGAAGTGTTCAAAGCACAGGATTTGCTTGTGAAAGCCTGTTATATAGAAATGTTTTTTTTTTGTTAGAACAATAAAAACTATCGGAATTGAGGAATTGAAGAGTTTAGTTGGGTTTGGCTATGATTGTTTAACAGAAGCCATAGGATCATTATGCCACTGAATACACAAAAGTTCTAAGTATGAAAAAACCATTGCAGTCCTTTCATAAATTGAACTTTATCAGTAGACAAAAGGTTAATTTTGCCCGGGGAAAATAACTTAGAGGATCTTCCTTTCTTTATTTCGATCACTTTTGTAGAAATCTTTGTGAGTGGCGTTCAGGCCTTAATTTATTCAGATTTGCATTTTTTTTTGTCATCTACTAGTACACAACTACCTAAAAATAACATAAAAGCTAATTTGGATTGTGCTGGTTTGTTTATATTCATCAATGAATTTTTTTGTTTTACTTACGAGTTTTTTTTAACACAATTTGAAACTTTTTTTTAAAGCAATAATACTGGTCAAAAAAATTTTATCGATTTTTTTTATATCTTCTACATGATAGACCAATCACTGAAAAAAGTTTCAGCCTATTTAAAAAACATGAGGGTAATGATAGGCCCATTATAGATGGAATGACACATATGCTGTTGCCAAGTGACGGTTCAAACTTATAAAAAATCACCCTAGAGAATTTTCTCTATCTCAATTTTGCATGTCTTTTAACAAAAGAAAGCATCAATTATCTCGAAACGTATTTTTTTGCGATACGGTCTTTCCGCTTTTGAGGCCAGTATAGTCCTTTGTAGTATTCCGAAATATGTCCACCGACAAAAATCAGGAATATATTGGATTTTTTCTCACAATTCCAAAGATATTTCGAAGTCACTGCTTGATAGACTTGTTGTGTTGTAAAGACAAGGTCATCAGCATTTGATTCCGTTGTCATCTGCGCTTTCAAGAGTGAAAAGGAAGCGGCTTTTGATATAATTTAGGATGAAGTTGTATGACATATTAATTTGCATAGCTTAGCAGAAAGGATGTCCATTGAGGGCTAGCAAAATCAGGGACGTTTTCAAAGTTGGCTGACGATAAAAGTCTGGCTTGTTCCAACTTTTAATAGTACAATCACTTGAAATCGTTCTACATACAAAAAAGGTGGGGAAAATACCAGTTTCTAGTGTGTTGACTAATAACTTACTTTTAATTTATTTTATTTAATTCTTGAACATATAGCAGGGATGGTCGCTGAAAGATCGCAGTTTGAACGTCACCAATGTTAAATAATATTGAGAACTCAATCCAAAGTAAGTGCAGCTGCAAGGATATGATCACCTATAAAACACTGGTTAAGCTTAAAAAGTTTTGCCAGCGAAGAGCCTTGGAGAATTAACAGATAAGCTATCTCATTTGCGTTTATCTAAAGATTTAAGGATTGTATACGAAGTTTAATGCTTTTAAAATCTATGTCACTAGTGTTAAGGGGGGATTCTGATTCATGAGGTCCGAAAAATCACTTTTCTTATTGCTTGAATCGAATACCCAACACATTTGAGAAAATGCACAACCTGATTCAAAATCTTTCGTCCGAAGTCGAGCGTGTTCCCGCTCACAAATCTACTGTGAATTGAAAAGCATTGTATTTTATTTTATTTGGAATGAATAGATTGTAGAAAAGGTATTTTGAAACGACTTTTATGACTAGTTGAGATGATTTGTTTTGTTCCTTTTTTTTTTTCTTATTGGCATAGTAATGAAAAATCTTATTTAATTTTTTGTTTCAGACAAGAATATCGATCTGTATCTTTCTTGCCATTTGGAGACTTCAGTGGCGAGGCGCTCTTCGAATCTGCTTATAAATCGGTTCAAAATATGTGTTCCATGTTGTAAACTTTTTTTCCAAGTTATAAAGTTCGTTGAACTCAGTTGATTTGTCAATTTCCAAATACGCGAAAGCAACTTTTTTTAGACATCATAAATATCTCCCTAAATAGGATCTTAACATCATTTCCTCAAACAAATGTAATATGAAAAAGTATCTGTACCATTGATATCGAAAGTGTGACCGAATATCAAATCAATCTTGAAGTTCGATGCGCTTTTGTTCCTTTGTTTTCTAACACCACAGATTATGGTGGCATTTACGATCACTAATGCAAACTACTGGCTAATAAAAAAGTTGTTGCATTTTTGAAAATCCCCGTTGGAAGTAGCTTAGACAGCAGGATAACTGAATCCTTATACTCGCATTTATCTGCTTTGTCCGCTTATCGGTAGTGGCCTTAGGACGCAACGTGAATGATTGCATCATTCATTTTTTTTTTAACAACATCCCCTATATTGCGCTTGAGTATATGAATTGTTGTTTCCACATTCTTTATGCCAATTAGCTCCAATAAGTGCCGCATTTTTAAATTTTGCTCTGGTACTACCATAGCTATTTCGATTTAATTCAGGAAAATTATTAAAACCGTAAGATTCCAAGGTTAATCAGTGTTTTATTGTTTTAATAATAAAAATAATAAATGCCATTCTTGCTTTACGTCGCGACTTCAACAGTCTAATAAATACATACATACACACATATTTTAAGAAAAAGACGATATTTTCAATGTGTTCCCAACAAGTGACGCTGCCAAAATAAACCTCTTTTTTCTTTTTTGGATATAATTACTTGAAATAAAAAGAAAATTAAACATTTCCTTGTTTCAAAGGTTCCTTTTCTCGTGCTCTCTCGCACTCCTTAAAGTATGCCAGCAAAAATGCCCGTTTAAATTAATTTACTGCCATTTTACGACGCGCACTTTTTACGCGCCGCCACCAAAACGGGTTAATTTTGTATTTCTCTAAAAAACACCAGACTAAAGTACAAAAAGGCGGCAAATGCGAGTGATATTTATTAGAAAAACAAAACGAAAATAAATGGACTGAGTCCTTTTTTTAGCGTTTTCTTCAACGGTTGAAACTCGAAATTGCCAGTTAAATAATTTATTTACTTGTTATGCAATCAAATTTGACAAAAAAAAAAAACATCTGAGCGTGAAAAAATGCACAAAGGCTGGAGAAACCCAACCCAAGGCTGCTAAAATTTAAGCTAATTAAATGGGCGCTAACTCTGGAGGCAATAAAAACGATTTTCTCAATGCGGGACAAACCGGGAGGAAACAAAAAAAAATCAAAAGTGAAAGTTTATTCAAATTGTCTGGTTTTTTCGGGATTCAGCTGCGCATACACATTTGGGTATTTTTTTTCTTCTGCTATTTGTTTTATGTTTTCTGGCTTTAAACGCAATTTTAGCATACAACAGCTTAACATTCAGTCAGCCAACCAACAAAAAGGATGGAATACACAAGAAAAATGTAAATTAAATAAGCGTAACGCAATTAAATTTCCTCGGAATGTTTGTATACTTCGTTACTTCACTTATATTAAGAAAAAAACAAAAAAAAAAAAAAATGTGAAAAGAAAGGACTTTAAATTGTGTTTTCTTGCATAGTTTTAGATTGGCAGGCAAATGGGTTAATTACTAAAGAAAAATGGGTTGAATTTTGCTTTCAACAACTGACGTTTATATCCTGTCATTTGATATCCAACAAAAATACGAATCCTTCAATGGGAAAGGAAAATTTAAGAAAGGTTGCTATGGATTATTGTGGTGATTTTAAAGAGAAAAAAATTTAAAAAATATTTAAAAAAAAATTTATTTTAGTAAACAAAAGTCAAAACAAAATCATTTTAATGAAGTTGGTAATAAATTCCTCCACAATTTGATGTTGGTTAGGTTGGGTTAAGGTGACAGCAAGAAACTCACAGTAACTGACTATGTTTATAAAGATACAGCAAAGTCCTTTTTATTAGTAAAAGATTATTGACCTGCCTTTGTGATTTCGATAATGCTGTTTTGATATCTCATTTATGGAATTTATCTTCGCCTGTCTAACGGTAGCCAATTTGCATCTGGCTAGCGCTGGACAGTTTCAAAGTATATGTCCAAGCGTTCTTCCACGTCGGGTTCGTTGCACCTTCTAAATCAATTATTGAACAATGTCCGGTTAAGACACCGAGCTGTAATTAGCAATCATCCCTTCTTTGGTTTGCTTTTTATTATATAAAGACCAGCATTTTTGGATTAGTATTTTGCCATGGCATTTTACCCATCTTTTATACGCTGGAGAGAGTAGATGTTTGTTTTTATTTGCATAAAAAATTTAAAAGTGACTGGCACATTTTGCTTTCATATCACGTTTTATTGTTCCGCTCTATACTGTAGTGATCAGGCACCTGCAAAAACCAAACTGAGTTCATTTTGCTCAGATCCTGAAGGATATATCAACAGTTTCATTAGAAATTCTGCTGCTTTCTGAATCGTGAATACTTCCGCTTGAAGGGTACTGCACCCAGTAGTTAGCTCAAAAGACTTCTGAGAATTAGAGCTCGAAAAAAAGCTAGCACCATCACCCTGTTTATAACCATTACTGTACAGGTTGATTTTAAACGGTCCTACTGGCTTGTTGTCCAGTAGTCCTTGGACGAAAATAAAACAGAGAACTAACAAAAATAGAACTCAATAAAGCGCAGTTTTGCCGTTAATTAGTCTGTTGAAATATTTAAACTGTTTTTACATCACTACGCCCAAACTTTGGTATTTATATATACGAACAATCAAATTGCAAAAGTGATCGCAATAAACTGTGAAATTAAATATATTGGGCCAACAACTGTGGTATAAAAAGCGGTCACAAAAAATAGTTCAAATATCCAGGAGGCAGAGTGTCATATGGAAAAAGCAGTCACAAGACACCATTAAAGTACCCAGGAGGTTTTTAAGTGTATTATAAGATATGGTTTGGAATGGGTTCTTGAGTACATGCAAAAATCGTTCGCAAGATATAACTAAACTATTCAGAAGTATCCTTTATACTCAGACTATTTGAATGACCTGATAAAAAATTCCAAATATTATATGTCAACAAAAATTAGATGGATTTTAAGAGTTCATAACTTCGGAGAGATGCAATCAGTTTTTCATATATTGTTTTATCTTTAAGATTTAATATTCTAACTATGACTATTGATTTCAAAATACATTTTTGCAGTTGAATTCAAAATTTGAACTCAAAATTGGAATTTTTTATTATTGATTATGGCAAATTAAGTAAATTTTTACTGCAATGGCTCTGTCAATAAACAAAAAGAATTTGCGATTATGTGATGCAAGAGAATAATAATTTATTTGATGTGGCATCTCTGCTGAAAAGGACATAGGGTCCTACTCTTTTGAGGTCACAATTTAAAGCTGACAAAACTTATTCCTTGACTTAAAATAAAGTCAATCCTTCTCTCGTGCAATTGTTAAAAAATAATCAGAAAATTTCATAGAGCCAAATCAGTGTTGTTGAAGAAGGTGCAAAATACGATATTTCCAAAGGATCACGAGATTCGCCGCGTTATGTATTTAATATTTATGTCGAAAAGTAATGGAAAATTTCAGCAAAAGAGTGGAAGTTTACACTGTAATTCACGGTTTCTCATTTTAAATGTTCAATGTCAATATTTCAATTAAAATACATTTTATTACAAGTTTTAATAGTAACTTTCAATTGAATCACTCAATATAGGGTAGAGGTATATTCAGATATACACATATATGTAAATGATTACAAGGGTATTTCATATTTTTGTTCTTATTAAACCTGGTGTTTTTGAATTAGTCTTTCATGTTTGTAATTTTCAAAGGTTTACTATTTTCGTTAACATAAATATGAATTAATTATTTTGAAAGTAGCCTGGATATATTCATTCTTAAATGAAGATACTTAAAAGTTTTCGTGTGAGTTACCACCTTTTAAATTCTAAAATGTTCAAATAATTCGGTAATTTTTTTCTATTTCTTATAACCTAAGAAAATGCGTAAATAGACAGAATAGTTCAACCATACGATTTGATTGTACATTTTACAATTATTGTTAGATTAAATGAAACTACATGCATCGTTTATTAAATTTTTCTTAAATTATGAACAAAAGCCACTTTAAAATTAAACGGTTCATATAAATTTCATGTATATTTTTATTAATATCTCACCTTTTTGCGAAATCATTGAATTTGAAAGTTTTCTCCACCATACCATTATCTAAAAAGAAACAAATTGTAGGTGCAAGCCAAACAATAATTTATATTACACAAGTCAACAAGGATTTTGGTACCGACAAACTAACAACCATTTCTTCTGCAGAATGTGATTTTTTACACATTTAAATACACAATTTTTTGCCTATTTTTAAATTAGAACAAAGTTATAAAAAATCAAGCTCACTATCAAAAAGTCATAATGACCCTGAACTCTAAATTTTTAATGCGAATCGGTTCTGGTTTTCTAAATCAGTGCTTCATTCTGCATAAGAAATAGTAAATTTGTTGACCTAAGTATGTTAACAAACTCACTATCTAATTCCTCATTTTCTTCATCATCATAGCTATCATTGTCAGCATTTGTATCATCATCATCTTCTTGTGGTTCTTCAACTGCAATGAAATAAAAACAAATTTTTATAATTTTATAAAAACTTAAAAAAACTATAGCAATTTGGTGAATTTGACAAGGTAAAAATATTTCCCACTTAAGTACCGAGCAATAGCTTTGATTGCTTTTAAAACGTAGGTGTATGAATCCCATTTAACCTGAATAAAAAAAATATCAAATCAAGATACGAAACCAACAACGGACTAATTAAATTCTTACAACGTTTGTGCATTGCGGCTGAAAGAAAAAGCATATAGTCTGCACATACCCCTGCTGTCGATTGACTACCTTCTTCGTATGGCATAAGCCAGTCAGGCCAAAAGTTCGTTCAATAGCTCAAATTGGCCTGAATTGCATTTACAAACTCAATATTCTCGATACCAATGAAATGGCTACAACAGCAACGGCAATTGTAATGAAGACTTGCCACAATGACTAAGGCAGTTTAGTTGTAGTCGCACGGTGCAATGGCTAACAATGGTAAGAGCCTACTACATATGTAGTACTGCTTTGTTGTAGCGCTCTTCTAATGACTGAGGTAGAATTGTGGTAGAGATTTTTAGTGTAAACTTTAATTGGTAACCAAAATATTTAGTATTTGGGTAGTGAAAACTCAAGAGTGATAGAAAATAAAAAAATTCAAAGCTTCAGACCTTAATAAACTTTGGATTTGTTTTCTTGTGACAATATATATGGATGATACCATGCCATAGCAGATACCATTTTGCTTTTGCATCTCTGATTGTTTTTTAATTGTTATATCTTTAGTATTTTTATCTATTTTCATGAAATTATCTCAATGCAAACTTTCAAAATTAACGAATTTTGTTTCATACTTTAACAAAGTTTTCCATGCGCACTTGCTGAAATTTGCGCACTTTTGTTTAAGGTATTGCTTTGTTTTTGTCTTTTCATTCTCTAACCATTACAAATCGATTTCACTTGATAAAAAACCGCATATTGAAACGGCTCAATTACTTGATTTTGCATTTTCTAATTAACCCTAACTACTAATAGAATTTGTGAAGAGCTCTTAACTTTTTTTCTATCAATATTTATAGTAAGTAGCACAAAAAGGAAACTCAAATACGCACAAACACACACATCAAAATTCTTAGAGCTCATACATGCATACATATGCAATAGTTAAGTTAAGCATCAAATCGTCATGGTCATAAATTCATTAATCAAGTGTGCGAATATCTGTGGCCTTCATTGTGATGTGCTGATATTGAGTGTATGTGTTAAATGCTGTTGTCGACATACGCGTCACACACACACACAAAGGCACATTTATTGCGAGATATTGGTTTATGTGCTACTGCACACACCGTTAGCAGCACATTAAAGTCTTCAGTAATAACCGAAACCTAAATCAAATTTCCTGCGGATTTCTTCGCCTGTTGGCTTTCAACCGCAAACCAACATTTCCGAATCATCAAAGGTATTCATATATTGGATGTACACATGGCATAGACACATACACAATATATTACACACTTCCCAGCAAACATTTTTAGTCGCAGCAGGGTCATATTTTAATCGCTAGTCTTACATATTCTGATGCTAAAGGAATAGTTTCTGTGAGGGAAACTGTCCGTAGGTAAAGAGTCGGCATAGCAATTCTGTTCTAAGTCATAAGAAAAAGTTTCAAGCGCTGGTTGATGAAGGTGAGATAATGCGGAGTTATTGCATTATATTTTTCGACCGTAACATCGAAACATAATGCACCGAAACACATGAATTTTAAAAAATTGCAATTACGTTCTTCTTGAAGTTCCTACAAACACATCATCTGGTTAATAGAAAATTTCAAAAATATTGACTGGGTTACGTTCAAATATACGCCCGCACGTGCAGTCAATACATCAATAACAAATTGAAATTCCAAAAGGAGATGAATTTGTTTGTAATAGGTCAGCGCTATACAGTGGCATGTCTTTTGACCATATACTAAAATACTCTAAGCAAACGATAGTATTGCAAACTGATATATATTTTTCGATACTTTGCTATGCCAATACTAACGATAAAAACAATTTTTTAACATCAGATTTTCACTACATCTCAATCTGATAATGAGTGTACATTTCCGAACTCTTTTTTTCTTTGCTTCAGTTACATAATATTTTAAGGCCCTAAAAGATAAAACTATTGATACTATCTGCAACGATATTTGTAAATATCTATTTGAATAACTTGCCTGTCTACCACAGACAAAAGTTTTCAATTGAGCAGATGAGAAATAGAGCTAACTAACGTCTTTAGTCTTGTGGTTGGTCGAGAAATCATCACTTTTGGGTTGAAGGTTGGTGTCTTGTGTTTGACATCATGGCATCATCTTAATTTTGGCGGTGATTAATGATGTCAGTCAAATAGTTTTATCAACTTTTCGATTTTTCACTGTTTTTCCAAAGCAAAGTTCATAAACTTTGTAAGGCGTCAAACGGATGTGTGCAGAATTCAGTTGATCAATTACGTAGTTGAGGCATTGACCACAAAGACGCCATAGAAATTTTTGATATTATAAAACATAAAATATATCGAACATTTCTTTGAAAAGCTTTAGCATTTTCTGTGTATGTACATTTGGACATATATATTTAAAATTTTATAGTACAGTGAATTGAAAGACCGCATAAAACAAGGCAATAAAAAATATTTAAGATTGTCACTTTGCCATATGTGGTACAGTTTCAAGTGTTCAAAAATATTGACGTGTCTTTTCAAATATAAATTTTCGATAGGTTTTCAACTTAAACATTAGTTTTCCAGCAAAACAAAAAAAGTTAATATCTGTAACATGGAGGAAATTTTCAGTACCTTAGGTGTAATGTACAGAAATCCAATGAAAGGTCAACAGACATTTCATTACAATTTTGTACCGTCTATCACTAAGTACTCCATGGGTTAGCACACTGTCAGCAGTAATAATATTCTGATAATATAATTACTCAATTTTTTTCTAAATGCTTATTTCTAAGCCAAATTTTAGATATTAAGACTACATGATAAGAAACACACAAATATCATAATTATAAAAAAACCTTTCGCTTAAATTATAAATTTTTACACGACAAACTTTTTAAATAGCACCACAGTAACTAAAAGCGATTTAAGATTTTTCCGGATATGAAAATGATGTGATTAATTAGTTGTAGCCGCTAACGTCATCTGAATGAATCCAATTAATTTTAGCAAAACATATGAGCATAAAATAGAATTCATCTGGTGATAGTCAGGTTATTAATTATGGCCAGCATCAAGGTAAAATAGGCAGCTGCGTTACATTTTTAGACGTTTTTTATGGTTTGTTGAGCTTTGTCTAATACAAAATTTACCGCAGGTAATGTGTGCAATAATACAGAGTGCTTTACATATTTGAAAAATGTTGAAAGTATGTATAACTGCAGTTTGAATGGTTAAGGTTCTGCTTGTCAACGAACTCTGTGAAGTGAAGTGAAGTGAAGTGAAGTGAAGTGAAGTGAAGTGAAGTGAAGTGAAGTGAAGTGAAGTGAAGTGAAGTGAAGTGAAGTGAAGTGAAGTGAAGTGAAGTGAAGTGAAGTGAAGTGAAGTGAAGTGAAGTGAAGTGAAGTGAAGTGAAGTGAAGTGAAGTGAAGTGAAGTGAAGTGAAGTGAAGTGAAGTGAAGTGAAGTGAAGTGAAGTGAAGTGAAGTGAAGTGAAGTGAAGTGAAGTGAAGTGAAGTGAAGTGAAGTGAAGTGAAGTGAAGTGAAGTGAGGTGAAGTGAAGTGAGGTGAAGTGAAGTGAAGTGAAGTGAAGTGAAGTGAAGTGAAGTGAAGTGAAGTGAAGTGAAGTGAAGTGAAGTGAAGTGAAGTGAAGTGAAGTGAAGTGAAGTGAAGTGAAGTGAAGTGAAGTGAAGTGAAGTGAAGTGAAGTGAAGTGAAGTGAAGTGAAGTGAAGTGAAGTGAAGTGAAGTGAAGTGAAGTGAAGTGAAGTGAAGTGAAGTGAAGTGAAGTGAAGTGAAGTGAAGTGAAGTGAAGTGAAGTGAAGTGAAGTGAAGTGAAGTGAAGTGAAGTGAAGTGAAGCACAGGGTAAAAACATTTCAAAACAGCATACAACACCCAGTAAGCAAATACAACGTCAAGCCAATGCAGCAATATTTGTGGTTGCCTACTTCAATGATAAATTGCATTTATGCAATTAATCGAAGAGATAAACACACTCGCCCGCACATAGACAATAGGATTATGTGGATTTTGGTTTTCAATCCTAAGGGAGTTGTCCATCATGTTGTCGTCCTTTATTGCATTCATTGTTCGATTACATTAAATTACAATAAAGCAGTACAGTATGCGAATGTGGTTGTGGTGTTGATACAGTTAACTAATTTACAGTTATTGTTCTCTATAATCCGTCATTAATTTGGGACACGTACGTATGTTCTCATGGCTGCAAAAATTGTGAACATATTTGTCATTTTCCGGGAAAGCAATAAAAACAACTTCAACGTACATACTTAGGTACCATGAAGGTTTGGAAAAATCTGTTCCCATTTTGAATACATCTAATTATTTAACATATGAAACAAGAATTTTGGAATATTCGAATGGTGATTATCCTCTGACAGATATGTCTCATTTACAATACAATGGGATTCTCAGGTATATTCGGTCGCATCGAATTAACATCTTGAATTTTCTAATGTGATAATGCAAAGTTACGTAAAGTTATTTGGGCGGAGATGAAAACATATTAAAATTTTTTTGAACTTAGTTTTCGTAAGATTCAAACATATGTCAGAATTCAGGTAAGCAAAGTACACTCAAATAATGTGTAGTGCTTTGTTATAAGACTATTTATTACTTTTTCTTTTAATTTAAGGTAAAATTAAGACCAACCTATTTGAGCAAAAAACTTTAAAAAAATCATTTTGTATACAACAATGCTCAATTGACTGACTATTGAAATCATAAATAATTTAAGAACGCGCAGCTGCGCTTACACACAAATACCAATAGGTGCAAAATTTATTTTCACGTATTTTCACTAGCGAATTGAACAAGTAAACCGCATAAATACGTGCAGTTTCCAGTGAACAACCGCAGCGATACAGACAAAGCCGCTGACACATACCAATTGAAGTGAAATGAAAAATCAAACGAAAATTGCGTGCCAAGTGTTACAAATTCCTTGAATGTAAATAATTATACTTACAGATTTATTAAAGTTCTTAAAAAAAAAATTAAGTTATAAAATGTCAGGATTAATTAATCTTTTAAAAAACAATATAAGTTTCATATCATTCATTACGTAAATGATAGTTCAAGTTAAACTTTTCCAAGTTTATTTCTGAGCTACTCGCGGAATTAAAATATAAAATTAGTTCTCTTCATTAAGTTAAGCTTACCTCCGAGCACTCTATTTTTTTCCATTTAATTTATAAAAATTGAAAAATGTTTGTTGTGAACAAAACTACGTACATACTTTTTCCGGTTTATTTAAATTTCTCTTAAAGTCTTATAAAACAAAAAGAAAAAACGAGTGATATATCTACCTTCCGGTTTGTTGTCGGGTAGTAAAGAAAGTGATGTGCCATGTCTAGCGAACTCGTCAACTTTCTTGCTTCACTGAGCACCTCCATCAACATAAAAAGTAAGTTTAATTTCGCTGGCAACATAATTTTCAAATTGTCTGCCTCTTGTCGCAACAAGAGGGGCAAAGCTGAGGAATTTGATAGTGGCCTAACTGTCTGTGAAAATAATATAGTTTCTCGAAGAATTGCCATTATTTGACGCTAAAATGGTTAGGTAGTCTAAAATAGTCGAGCACACGAGAAAAAATATTGCTCACTACTTTGTCCCCCAACTTTGAACCATCGGATGTTTCCATTGCTGATAATCCAGAAGAAAGTAGTGACATACAGGAGCAAATTTCTTAAAAATTTGAAGCCAGATAAACAATAAACTCTGGATGTAATCAAAATTAGCACGGTACGATGTAACTTAATTTGAATGCAAAATTTTGTAGACTAGTGTCAGTAATTGTAGATGATAGTATTATAAATCTATGTTACGCCCAATAACAAAACGATAAAACTTCTAAATAAAGCTGTGAATTTATTATGTCAGAGTTATGCCCAACAATTGAAAATGAAAATGTCCACTAATACGACAAATTCATTTGATAACAAATATTTCTATGGCTTTACTGAAATATACAAATACCATTCGTGTGCTTTAAAAATATTTGTTTGTTATAAAACACATATGAACGTAACTTAAATTTACCCATATCAACATTTGCTATTCCCCGCCGTAGATCATCAGACCATCATGCTATTGCCTACCTAGCAGTACACCACAAATCCCACCATTGATAATTTACGAACGATTTACATTGGAAATGTGAATATACACACGCAGGGTACAGAAAGCAATTGGTATCATGTAGGACTAAATTGCCGCACTATTACAGTTGTTTTAGGGTGGTTTTCTTTTTAGTTGCTATATTTTTACTTTTATTCAAAATCAGTGTCAACCGTTTTCAATTTTTCGGGATTGTGATAGCAAATATAAAACGCCAAGCTATTAATTTATTGAAGAAGAGGATATGATTTAAGCATTTAGGGTAATATCACGCCCGAAGGTTGAGACCACTCTACCAAAGACCGTTTTCTATATCATTTTCATTCAATTTTCATATGCAAAATTTAATTAAAAGCATTTGTAAACTTAGAGAAGCGAGAAAATTGTGATTTAATTGAAGTGTCATTGCAAAATCCACCCTAATAGACAGTTCTGCACGAGTTGGCTGCTGCAAAGCATAGAAAGATAGACGTACACCAAAGTAATAATTTCAAAATTGTGCACTTTGCACACATTTCGTTGGTTTTACTAATTGGAGAGTTTCATAATTCACACACCTGGTGATCCTTCCCAAAACTAAAACCCTACCGCTATCACCCCTCGTTAACAAAAAGCTCTAATGAGCAGTTTATGTTCATATTAGAGCGAATTACTAATACATACATATTATGCATCCATGTATGCAAATTACACAGTTGCATTACTACATGGCAGCTAAAACATTATACTCATATGTAAAATTTAATATCTACGTGTACAGCTTTTAAGCGCGTACCGGGTAAGACAGTTACGTTTTAAAAATTCGCCTTAGTTGCCGAGATTAAAACCACTAGTGTTAACCTCAAAAATTAAAGCAGAGTAAGCAATTGATTAAGTGCTGTTACCTTTAAATAACAAACTTTAGACGAGTGCTGGTTTCTATCGTTAAAATGCAGTGCTTCTTAATGAGCTAAAACGAGGAAAACCTTAAAAGTATGCAACAAAAAGTACAGTTAAAGCTGATTCAAGAGAGCATAGAAAATCAAAAGGATTTTGGTTAAATGCATGCAAAAAACTAAAATTTTAACCTGAAAATATATTTTTTCATCAACTACAAAGTCTTTTATTTAAAAAAAAATTGCAAAATAAAATAATTTGTTTAAATTTTTTTCTTCTTTTGATACTTTCACATTTTTTGCAATTTTTCGCTATCATTCTATTGGTCAAATGTGCTTCTCATACTTAACAATGACAACGAAAAGGAAACCAGACTGCGGATTTAAAGTTTCATTTTGTTGTTATGTGCCCATGATACAGGGCGAAATCGTTTTTGTTGTTGTGTTGCAAAATACCACGTATTCATTTGCTTTTAGAAAACCTTTGTTGAAGCACCTTTGCTGTTGCTTTCAACTTACAAACAATTTGTCTGCATTCAAGTGTCCATTTAACCGTCTGCTGATCCATGTTGAACTCTACCACCAAAGGTAGCGATGACATATGTTCGTTTTGTTTTGGTTTCGGTAGCTCTCAATTTCAGAATTTCGGTATTAGAGTTAACCTTAATAAATTATTAAAAAAAAAATTCTGTACTAATTGCATATATTTGTACTAACATTAAATTTTTGATATTTCATACCATTTGGGATTTTGAGGCTCCGAAGCAATCATTAGCTGTCATCGTAAATTGCATGCATTTGGTTCATCATCGTCATCAAAAATGTCGCACATATCATCAAAGAAGTATTTACAGGGTATCAACATCACTGAAAAAAGTTCGAGCATAATTTGCATGCATATCTACACAGCAACACACATAATCATAATCGCTCTCATTTTCGCAATATCATCTTGTCTTTATCATTTTAAGTATTGTCATTTACATTAAGCTGGCTGCCACTCCTATCTGACATAACTGCACTGATGATGAATGTTATGCGACCGATCGAATCAGTTGCTGCAAATGCAACAACAGGAAGTGCGTTTTACTTCATTCGTGAAACAACATCGCATTATAAACACTCGTCAAAATTCGTGTAAATAGTCGCAAAAGTGCATAAAAGACGTTCACGAAAAGTCTGGAATTTTAACTCCTTTCTGGTTATCCCTCTTTTTTTAAATTTATTTTTAACAATGGGCCATCATTTTTACTTTAGTATTCGATCAATTTTAGCAGCATAAAAGGCACTGAACTTTTTAGTTGATAGCTTTACATTTTATTGGTGGTACAAAATGGAGCTTCAATTCCATTTGAGTTCCACTAAACATTTAGTTATAAACGAATTAAAATTTAAAACTAAAAAGGTTTTGTTATATTTAAGGGAATTGGAAGCAAAGATATTGAATTAAATTTCACAATGGAATGAGAAAATGATCGAATATATTCAAAAATCAAAATCGTATTTTTGTTAGCTTACTGACCAGTACAGAGTGTGTTAACATTATAAAAATTACACAGAACAAGGATTAATACAATAAAAAAATGACTAAGGCTGGCCAAACTAATTCTATCCATTGCTAAATGGAATCAATAGCGTCCTTTAAGCTAATTAGTAAAATTTTTAGGGCTAATATGCTTCCCAATTTTAGTAAATTTTAAATTTCATTTTAAGGAGTAGTAATGTGGTTTACGCTTTTTAAGTCATTACAAAAACAACAGCAATCGCACATGAATTGCCTATGCTATGGAATCGGTTATAAAATTAATTCCTTCAAATTTCAGTCCTTTGAATAAATTTTCAAGTCTATAGAATGAATTTAAAATAATTTAATTCTAAATTTGTATTAACTGAATTGAATTGAATGATATTGTAAAATTCGACATTAGAGATAAATTTGCATTTAACCAGGACAACGACCCAAAACAGAAGGTGCTTGGCGCATCTTCACAGTCATCGGACCTTAATGTTATTGAGCATTTGTGGGCGAAATTGAAGAAAGTGGTAGGCAAAAGATAAATTGAGGCTTTGAAAAAGGCAGCTTTCAATGAATGGTAAAATATTGGACCTTAATTCTGCAAAACACTGGTTGACAGCATATCACGACATCTGCAAGCGTTGGTCACAATCATTAGCGAATTAAAAAAAATATTAAAAATTTATCATTTATCACTGGATTCCAAAACTTCAATCAATTTTATTTAATTTTACTTTAGGATTAAAAAAAAAAATAAAAAAACTCGTTCACATTTTTATTTTTGTTTTTGAGCGGTTTGTTTCAAAATTGGCCATAAATTGAAGCTTTAAGATAAGGTATGTCGAAATAATGTATTGAATCCCATGCACGTATTTTATTTCAAATTGTACCTAAGCCCTCAATAGGTTTTTCAAATTTCGGTGAAAGGTTTCGACAGAGAACTGTCGATTTACTATGACAGAGTTATTTCAGTTTAAAGGTTTTACTTAGTACATTAACAATTGCATGGACACCAAAGTCGTAGATGATACACAAAGTGCTAAAATTTGCAAAAATATATTTATATTAGGGTGGTCTTTACAATTAAATGTTTGCACCCATAACAGATAATATATGATAGTGACGTGTAATAAATAAAACTTAACATCCAATTAACAAGACACTGTAGTAACAGAACTTAAGTTTTTAAAACCAAATTTTCAAGGTACACTCAGCGCAAAGATATTTTTTATTTATTTCGCTTTGCAGAAAAAAGAAAGGATGCGCTTTCGCTGGAATTTATTTCAATGACCACTTGATTGTTGTTTTACTTTCTTTTTACTTTGTCATAGTCGGTTGCTGTGGCTTGAATGTGATATAAATTTTGTATAACATGCGGAAAAGGTGCGAACGGAAGAATGCCATTTTTTCACTTTTCTTTTTTTTTTTGGATGCTCTTAAATTTTCAACTTTCCTCTTGGCAGAAAATTCTTATTTGTTCGTAAGCGCTAAGTGAACGTTTATTGGTACAAAAATTCTTTTGATGTTATCACTAGCAGGCATTTCGAAGTGACTTCTGCTAATGATGGCGCTGTGTGATACCATGAGAGGGGGCTGTAGAAAACGGTTTTAAGTTGACTGTGGAAATTAATGGAAGTTGTAATTTTTTAAATTTTGCTGCATTTATATTCTGCGTCGAATTTTTTCACTCTCATTTCACAACTAAGCCGACTTATTTATTGCCTTACTACACTCAATCGATTTCATGTTTTTGCCAATTTTTGCTTATCTATGCGCTACACACTTGAGCAATTCTATTTTAGCCAAAGTAGCTCACAGTGGGAACAATTTGGTTGAAGATGTCGTTATTATTTATAAAAATATGTACTGTTACTAGCTAGAATTTATTTTTTTTAAGTTAACATAATATGTACTAAATAAAATCTTAAGACTTTCACTAAATACAGAGTCGACGTAAAAAAAATCGGTGAAACCTTCAGCTATGGTGTAAAATGAATAAAGTTTTCTTCGATTACCGCTGTGTAGTGCACTCTGAATTCCCTCCAGATGGACAAACGGTAAGTGAGGAATATTATTTAGGGATTATGAGCCGCATGTGATAAATGTTGCCGAAAACGGGCAGATTTGTACAAGCAAAAACTCAAGGACTTTCTAAAACGACAATTAGCTACTGTCATGTAGTCCTCATTGTGCAAGCGTTTTCAGTCAAAAATTCAACGAATATCATGGACCAACAACCGTGTTTGTCCCCGTTAGACTTTTTCCAATACCCGAAGCAATCCTTTTTTTGTTGCTCTAGCGCTTGGCCATTTGACTTCAATTTTCATATATTTCACTTTAACATGCAATATAAAAATTTTACGTCAATCCGCGACTGAAATAATCGTTTGTGCAATAAAAAACCCCATAGTGCTTAGAACCGCCCAAAATATGCTATCGTCTAATTCATCAGCTGCCAGCAACTTATGTCGGCAAAGGCGGCAGCAGTAACGCTAGTAACAACAACAACAACATGGCAACAGCGCAGTTTTCGAAAACAACATAACGCCATTTACTAGATACTCATCTACCGGATATCGACGAAATGCAGACAAGGCTTCGTTAAAAATTGATAGATGACGCTCAACGTGGCAGCGCATCCTACTGCCATAAACAATTTTTGGACGATTGGCATCAGCAGCGCAGGCAATAGAAAAGTTGGCGGCGAACTAAGCGTTTTGCATGAATAACTCATGAAGTGAATGAATTTGTGAGAAAACGGAAAACTCACAAGTGGATCGAGAAACGTCGAAATAGAAGTTTACCAAAGTGATAGAGAGAGTAAAGCACCAAAACAGGCAGCTACTTTGGAAGGCAACAATTGAAAATGTTATGGAAATGTTTCAGTCTATACTCCAATTCTCAAGTATACGCGTACATGAGTGGGTATTTAGTTTGAATGCCTGTCTGTACTTATGTCGCTGTTGCTGTTGCATTTGTTTGGGCATGTCATGTCGCCGATTTTTTTGGTTTTGCTGTTGTGCCTTCTCAGCTTCTTTTACGATTGTAATGTGAATTTAATGACCTCATAAAACATGTCAGAGAATTTTGCATCCTCCGAAACATGAAACGATAGGCGTGCATTTTTATCAATGGCGACTTCTGTTTCTGATTCTGGGTTTTTTCTTTTTTTTTGGCGTTTTTCCGGTAAAAGGAAAAGATAAATTGAAATTTTTATGTCATTTTTGTTGACAGTCAAAAAAATATTCATTTTTCGCATAAAAGTTTATTGGGGCGTGAGTAGGCAAAATAAATTGTATATGTTGAAGTGATTCAGAGAGCTCATTTCGCTTATTTTGGCATGTTTAGTAGCATAATAATTAAAGCTACATGGATTTTACACACTTACTGCAGAGGAAGTTTTACATGGATATACTTGGATTTAATAAAATCAAAAAATTGCGCTCAAACGTTTTTCCAAGCACACAATTCAGACTGATTTTGCATAAGGCTTGTATGTCTCTCTAATGACAGAGCAAGAAATAAAGGAAATTATAGCTCTACGCAATACCATTTTAATTTGAATTTGAAAGTGGATTGGAAAATTTATGTAAATAATTTAATAAAGATCAACAAGATGATGAGCCACGTTCTTGGACATTTCTAGCCACTCTCTGTAGCAAATATTGATGGAAGGCTTGAAGATGATTTTGTATAATAGAGCATCAGCTGCTGCCTGCAGAACTCAAAGCATGCCTTTTATATAGCTAGCACACCAGAAACCTCAAACAACGCATTGCCAAAATTCCATCAAAGTTCTCTCTAAGGATTTTTGAACAAGCGGTATACTCGCCTTTGGGGCAATAATAGTTCAGCTTTTACGCATGAATCGCTTTTACATTTATTCAAAGTTTTGAAGGACTGATTGTGTCCCATTTCTTCAAAGACAATGCTGATGACAAAATTACTGTCACAGTCACCTTTCAATGTTACGTGTCTTTTTGATATCTAAACTAAATGATCTGCGGTCAGACTGCATGAACTTATTTAAGACTTTTTCCTGGTAGGTATGCTGCCGAGCATTTGCAGCTTTCAATTTAATTAGTTAAAGCTATTGATTGATTCTCATAAACAAACCACGCTGCAACTTAGTCGGCCAACGATTTAGCTTTATCCATACGCAAGCTCTTACGCTTAATGCTTACGGTTAAAACACTGCTACATTTTAGAATTTGAAAAACTTTTTCGACATTTTTTAGAATCAAAACATAAATATCTCGTTATTATAAATAAAATATAACATGTTTTAAGCTACGTTGTTAAACTTTTCATTTTCTACGCTTGAGGAAACATTAACCTCTACATGTATATAGGGTCATTCATTTTGAGTTACTTTTTTCAGTAGGAATTTTATAATAGATTTCTCGTGAATCGCGTCAAATTGTTATATTAGTTTTGTTCTGTATGGTTTGAAATTTTGTCTTGGAAAGAATTTTACAGCAACATTTGCACATTGTAGAAATTTACCAAATTCACAAAAATTTCATCTTCAAATTCATTTAAAATTTAGATAATTACTTGAAATAATGAAAAAACTTGGCTGCCTAGATCGTGTGTTATCATACTTCTAGTCATTTTTCATTTTGGGCTACGTGAAGTCCAAAGTTTACATGGATAAGCCCGCAACTATTGCGGAATTGGAAGCCAATGGTCGAACGCGCCATTGAAAATTGGAACTTTTGAATATAATTAAGATTACCCGATAAGATTGAATTTTTTCAATTGATGTATTTCTGAAAAACGTATATCTCAATGAATCACCCACAAGCTGGGTCAGGTTTCACCCAAAAAATTTATATGACTGCATAAGGGTAATCGTTCCGCGGGTAGTTGGAAGTAAATGAAACACGACATCCATGAAACTATGTTACATCGGGGTATCATGAATCAGAAAGTTCACTCCAAGGCATATTCTCTCTTATAGCCGCTAGTATAGATGTTCACAAATCAAAAATTTCGAAAGGGAATAACAATTTAACAATTGGATTATTACTTTTTTATGACTTGCAGCATTAATGTGATCAAAGCGCATGAAAACAAGAGATCTGTGATTACTTTCGGACATCACCCCTTCCTTATGTACACTTCCTATTGAGTATTTTGCGAAAAAATTACATCAAACAATAATTGAAGAGCTAAACGTAGTAAATGAGTAACCCTATAATGTCAAATGAAACAAATATTTAAGAATATAAACTCTATGGATTAAAGAAAACTTGTCAGAATCAAAATTTTTATGAATTTTTTTAAAATTCCTTAACACGTTCCCTGCCAAGCTGTTTTTCACTAGGTGTCATTTCTACGCCGCGTGTACCGAAAACAGTACACGGTAAGCGCTTTAATAATTTTGTATAAATTCTTATTTTTTTTTGTTTTTTAGAGAATTTATATTATTTTCGAGATTATTAATATTAAAACAATAATGCATACATAGTAACATCAAAAAATAATATTTATTTCAGATTGAATAATTAAATAAAAATGAAGTACAGAAAAGAACATGAAAACACGTTGGCGTAGAAATGAAGCTAAGCGTGTACTGTTTTCCGTACACGCGGCAGGGAACGTGTTAAATTAGGGTTTCTAGCTGCGTATACAAATGCCCACATAGCAGAAAAAAATAAAAACATCACTGTGAGTACGAATCCCGCTTACCGTGCATGTCATATTGCCAACACATTCACTCACACTTGCAAATATTTGCTGTCACTGTGATGTCAACAATCACCACCACAGCTTCTACTGTCAAATGCATTTGAACGCATTGAGAGAAGAGAAAGTTTTTTTAATGTTCTCTGTTGCTGTTCGGTTCGAGAAATATAAACGAGACGGAAGTGATTTGTGCAAGTAATTGTCATTGTATGTGTGTGTGTGTGTACACACACAAGTACTTTGCGTAAGCTTTACAAATGGCAGCTGCGGACGGATGCAATTCTAATGACGATACTTCCGCTGCACTTGCTGGTGATTTTACTACAACGTATGGCATATGGCGAGGTAATTAAATTTGTGACTTTAATTGCGGTGAATTGTGTTGGAAAACAAAACGACAACGCTGAGTTTGTGTTCATGGTGTGGGTGAGGAAAAATCAAATGACATTTTAATGTCTTTATTAAATACCAATTTTCTACACTCTCTCTTTCGATGCTTTAATTCCGCAATTTATGCAGTAAAAATAATTTTCCAAAGTTTTTAGTTTTTTGATTTATAAATTGCATTCTTTTTATGCCCTTCAATAAAATCTCTTTATTTTGGATAATATTTCAATTACTTATTGCAATTTTTTTCTTAAAACTGTATTTGGATCCTTTGCTTAAGTTTTTTAGTTTCATTTTGGTAAGTATTTTCGTACTATAGTATTAGCCAATTATTCTGTTGGTGCCATTGGATTTATCCGCATGTCCTGTGTGCAATGTCGTCCTGCAGCAGTTCCATTAACTTTTTGGCATGACTAACAGCAGTAGCAGGAGCTAAAAAGCAGTAAGAATGAATGCATAGCAGCTGTTACCACTCACGTTCTCAAAAAGAGGAGTAGCAGTTAATCTGCAACTTAAAGACCAAGTTACCAGGTCGCTCGCCGCTTGTTCTTCTTGCGAAATTTAATGCGGCTTAGTGAATCTGCAGAGCTGTATGTCGCTACTGTACTGCTTTTATTTTACCTGTGCTGTGGATGTAAAAATTTTCTCTTAAATAACATAATAGAGCTTCTTAGAGTTGCCAACACGACAAGATTTAACTGGTAGCTCATGCTACTTATTCCTTTGTCGTTTTTTTTGTTGTTGTTTAAAAGTGAACTTACTTTACATTTTTGAAAGCTGTGGGAGAGCACTAAAGAAATGGGGGATTAAGTTTTTTTTTTCTTTTCTACGAAAAAAAATTACCTGATTATTTGGAACTTTTTAAGGAAAAATACTGTAACCAAAAATATCAGCACCTAAGTTTTTGCTTTACTTTTATTAAACATTAATAGTTGATGAAACAAAATTAGTTGTGATCAGTAGTTAGCATTTTGCTAGAGCAGTTGTTACAGTATATAAATATCTTGATATATTTTGAGCTTTAGGAACTCTCATACTCATTATATACAATTTTTAGCTGATCAAACTAAAAGTACTAGTAAATGCATGGGCACGCTGATCGCCTTAATTTTCGGTGACTACTTATAAAACTGCATACTCAAAGCTTGCTGTCACTTAAGTGACTGAACTTTCAACCCGTTAGGAAGATGCGAGAATTCGTTGGAACTTTAATGAAAAATTAGAGGACCTCGATTACGCAGATGTCATATCATGCCTTTTAACATCAAGGCATTCAGACATGGAAAATAAAAATTAATACATTCAAAACGAAAAGCCTGAAATTGAATCCATCCAGAAATGACATCACATTTAATTTTGGAAACAGTGACATCGAAAATGCCGACAGCTAGACGTACTTGGGAAGCATCATTTCTACGGACGGAGGGACGAGATAATATATTTTGCCTTAAACAGCAAAAGCCAAAGGCACTTTTCGCTTATTTCAATTAAAACGAAAACTCGCATTTTTGACTCAAATGTGAAATCAGTTTTTCTATATGGATGCGAGACATGGATTTTCACCGAACAGCTGACGAACAATGTACAACAAATGGTTGCGACACATCCTAAAAATCTGGTGGCCTTATACCAACTCAAACGCTGATTTACACCAAAAGTGCAAACAGATGCTTGTAGCAAATGAGATCAAGCTACTCAAATGGAGCCATCCGACGAAATCTGTCGCCAAGCCATTGAGTGGAATCCACAAGGTAGCGGAGCACGTGGCAGTCAAAAAAAAGAGAATGTTGGAAAAATAAATTCGAGATTCGAAACATTAAACTCATCGCTAAAGATCGCAGTCGTTGGAGAGAATTCATTGTGGCAATATTGATAAATTGTTTTTATCGATTTTTAGATTTCGTAAGTCGTTTTTTTATGCTCTCCTTCTGCTTTTTATAGTGATATTGTGATTTAACTTCTTGATGTCTTTTGGCTTTCATACATTTGTCGATGCGATACCATTTTATGCCGTATAAAAATCTGTTTGAATGAATGTAAATTTGCATAATGCTTTTAACTTCACGATGCAACATTTGCTTTCGTTAAGTGTTTCTATTTTTATTTTTCAAACAATTTGAGCGTTGACAATCATTTTCCGTGTCCAGTAATGGCGAAATTGCACTGTGGACGATATCGCGACCATTTCGTTATTTAAGTTAAAACTGTGTAATACACGGCAAACTATTATAAACGGATACTAACGTTAGGCTCGAAAATGAGTAACTCCGGCGGATTACCATGCCCACACGCTAAATAAGTTTTACAGAAAGAAAATATACTATAGAAAATATACTGTAGAAAATATAATATATACAATTCAATATAAGGCTAAGAAGTTGGGTATGTGTTCTGAGAATGTTCAACATAGATATGTACACTTAATTTTACTCTAAGTGGCCAAGCCCCACGTCCACCTCCTATGTATTTATATGTATGTTGCCGGCCAAACAAGTTTTTAGGACAAACTAGTTCATCCAAAGCGTGGTAGGATGAACCAGTTTAGCCTAGGAAAATTTTAGTATTCCAGGGTAATTGAGCAGCCTTCAGCTGCGATTCAGGGTTTACACCTTCCAATATGCCCACATAGTATAGTGAACCGCGGCCGAAAGCCGCCGCAAAGTTGTCATTGGACATATTGGAGGATGTGAACTTTGAGCAACAACCAAAACCCACCCACTTACCATAGCAAACTGAAATTTCAAGAACATCCGGAGTGAAGCCGTTAGAATAAATAATAGCCCTAGTTCATCATAGGCAAAACTGGTTCATCCTAACTTTCAATTTGCTTGATATTTTTCTATATGTTGGATTCCCTGAAATAAAAAATAAAAATATATTTTGGGCAGTTTTTTTTAGGCAAAAACGAGAAAGCTGTTATTTGTGATTTTAAAATTTAACCGCTTTAAAAATATCAAAACCAAATTTGAGCATTTTAAATAAAAGCGCTCAAAACGTGGACTATTTTTTAAAATTATTATTATATTATTATTATACTTAAATAGACTGTTTCAACGATATACAATATTGCTAACACACGACAGTCATGCCCGAGCTATGGCGGCCAATGTTAAGGTACTTTTTAATTTCTAGTAAAAAGTTGAACTCGATTTGGGTCCATGAAAAAATTATCCGAAATTCTTAAACGATTAGAGGCTTAGAGCTTTTAGTATTGTTGTTAAACTTGGTGAAATCAAAAATCGGTACATAGTTTTTAAGGATATTCGAAGTATTCTAGAGCTCAAAGTTTAACTTTTCCTCAGAGCGAAATTATACATGGTGCGCCGGGCCGACTTTCTCTTTGACGTGTGTTCGGCGAAATGTACTTTTGTATAATAGAATACTCAAATTTTAACAAAACAATTCGAAATCTGAACTAAAAGGATCATCAACATAAATTTGTGGTTCTGAAAGTAGTTCTGAACTTAATCCGCGATATAAAAATTTTGTACAGTGTGATTTTCTGACTGAATGCGATTTCAGCCACTGTGCGTTTGTAGCGATGTAGCAATTGTGCTAAGTGAAAGAACATTTTTGTGCCGTTATTGAACTTCCGTCACAATTTTACAATGGCCAAGTACAGTACTTCGTTTTATTATTATGTGAAAATAGAGAACGTCGGCATTACGTTAAGTGGCTGCATATAGTCAAGCACAAAGTTGCTGTAACGAGATTGATGCGGAACTACGTAACTTTAATTTCTAAGTATAATAATTTAAATTGATTTTTTATATCGTTACAAGCAAAAGTTTGTTAATGATACTCTGTAACATAAACAGTATGTTTTAAATTTTTATACCTTCAAAATTTTTACTACAAATAAAAGAAATTATGACTTTAAACAACTTAAGCATGAGATTTTCGCTTCTCGCGTTACTATTTCATATATCACTTATATTTAATCCCTAACAAAGCGCCAATAAAAAGTAAACAAGCAATCCTGCCTTGATTTATCACAATAACAACAGAGTGCGGCACGGAACAACAAATCTGAGGATGGATCAAATCAAGGCAAAGTACAAGTAAAGGCAAACATCAAATGTGATTTAGCGTCAGGAATATCCTTACTAAATAGTAATAAAACCAACTGAGGAAAACCAACAAACAACAACACAGCAACAATAACAATATTGACGTGCTTGCCCAGGCTTGAAAAATATAACAACACTCAATGTTGTCTTGATCCTTGACGTAAGAAGGAACAGCAGCAGGAGTCCTACGTAAACGTACGAATGGGGTTTTTTTATTTGTGATATTTTTAACGCTTCCATTTGTCAACTATGCGCTGCTGGTTGAGCTTGAGCTTACGTAAAAACGTAATGCAATGTATTTATTTTATTACGAGTTAATGTACGCTCCCATTTTTGCAGCAGAGTATTTTGACTTTGGAGATAATATGAAATTTTATTCTTAAATATCAAACGATTTAGGGACTTGCGGAATAAAATGTAGTTTGTACATTGCAGTGAGATGGTCACAGGAATATTTTATATCGTTACAGATCCTTATGGCTAAAACATTTGTGAACAAGAAATGACAAGTTACATGGTTATGGTATGGTTAAAAGTGCATGTGAGCTGATACCACCATTAAAGTTGGAATATTTAAATTATTCTTTTCTATAGATATCAAAAATTAATTGTTCTACAGGATGTAAGGGTTCAGGTACGGAATACAGCAAATTGCAATAAAACTCAAAATTTTTACAGGCATAGTGCTTATTTGGATGGAAAGTTGCAGCCAGCCATATTTAGAAGTTTAAATATTTGAGGATCGGGCCACAGGACAATACAAGAGCCCGACAGTATACAGTGTATCAATTATCGAAAAGGAAATCTTATTAATATACACTAAAACCGCAGAAGAAGATCATATGACCCTGTTTTTTAACTATGCTCGCTGTTAGCAGTTCATCAGTATCCAAAAAAACTAAAGTTGACCAAAATCAGTCAATAAGTGCAAGACTTAGAAACTGCTTTTTTTGTCAAGGTTGGAGGCACCTGTGCAAAGCGTTCAATTTCCGAACTCATAGGTGAAGATATTGGGTTCACCAAAATGTCGTATGAGGAATATGTTATGATTAAAAAGATAAACATTTTGAGCATTCATTGATAGTCTAAAATTTAATATAAACAAATTTTTCAGTCTGAGACATATTTTATTTGAAAATACATTGTCAGTAGATACGAGATCTAGTTTTCGAGATATATGAGGTTAAGACTTTCAAAAATCACTACTTTGGCATTTATTATTATAAGTGCCAGATCTAGACTAATAGTCAACACCAAAACGGTTATGATCTAGCGTTTGGTCATAACTACTTTTAGGCGTTTTGACCACCCCAATAAGCCGTTTTCGTACAAAATGTACGATGTACTAAGCATTCGCATACTTAGATAACCTTCAGTTCAGTAACAGGTTCATGTCCTACGGCTGGTGGTTACCCACCCACCTCTGCATTCAAGCGGAACCAAAAGATTGAATCACTACATTGCTCCTGATTGGACGCATAAGCACCTTAGCAACAGATCGTTTAAGCTGTAACAGATTTCACTGCCGTAGCACAAAGATAAAGCAAGCTAGGATTGGTAGGAAAAAAAATGTTCTGAACATCGTAACACACGAACTGAAAATATGTCTCCTATACCTACGCTAAATTTCATTATTGGCAACTCGGCCGACAATACTTTTCTCACTAATGTCTTTTATTTTTGTAATTGTTGTCATTGTTTTCATTTTTTCCACTCTTTTGTCATTTCATTTCAAGTTATTTATTGTTGCTGAAACACTTCAAACAATAGCAACAACAAATCATATAACAATCGCTAAGCTTACTTTGACAAATCTCAATGCATACGTCCACAGCAACAAATTCTAACAACTTCTCATACCGAATATTCTTTTCAATTATTTGTCATATGGCTTCACTTCCTGTCAGCGAAGTTTATTTGTGGAAACCCTTTATTCATTCAATTGTTTATACGCTTAGAACTTTTTTTTATCAACAACAACAAATGAGCAGATTATGTACGAATGTCAATACAATTGCGTTAATGCGTTTGTTTGTTATCAACAATGTGATATGAATTCTTTTGTCCTTTTTTCTTTGTTTTATAGAGGGCATTTTTTATGAACCTTTGACAGATTTAAATCATTTTGAACTTGCCTGTCATTGTTGTTTTGAGTAATTTGAAAAAATATTCGATGTACTGATAACTAACGGCTTTGCTGTTAAATCCACGCGACAATACTGTTCACATTTCTCAAATATTGAAAGCGTCATTGTCTTTTTCTATCAGAAGACCGACATTTACATGTAAGGGATTACTAACATCAAAAAATAGCAGTTTTTGCAACACCTTAATTTATATATTATTTTAAAAAACATCAAAGAAATATTATTTTATATTTTTCAGCTGATAATAGACCTAATTATTTAATAGTGCCACTGAGCAGGAATGCGTGTAAATTTTGCAGCAGCATGTTAAAAGACATTAAGCGCGTTAAGCAACAGGAAATGAACGTACACACGCAAGGCAGCATGCATTATAGCAACAACAATATGAAATGATGATGGCAATTATAACACGGTTATATTATTAAAAGCAACATATGAAACAACCTTTGTGCTTGACGCACATGTACATATCTTTGTGTTTGTGTTCATGTCTATTCTGACAATTATGAACACAAAACACGCATGCAAACATAGCATTTAACTAGCAAAATTAACGACAAAAGCAGCAGCGGCAGTAACTCCTTCCAAGGTAAAAGTCGTGACAACAACAATAACAACAACAACTGAAGGGGAACTTAACGAAGCGTTGAAGCAAGTCAAATAATGCTATAAAACCATCGCTTTTACACACAACACACCCATATGCAGACATACGCACACGCAATGCATTCATTTTCTATTGCATACTTCCGTTTCCGGTTAAAGCAGATACTGCGTTTCATTGTGTTGCCAACAAAATTATATCGGTTTTAAGTAAAATGAAATCGATTTTTTTTTATTTCTATTTTTTCAGTGGTAAGCGCATTTTTGTTTGAAAAAAAAAATTGGTAGCAAAACTTTTGATGTTTCGGCGAAGTATCGACATAAGATGGTTTTCATACAGGCTACTTGTAAAAAGTCTGCTTAAACCTTTTTTCTTGATCAATATTTAAAATCATTAACCTTCTTAGCTATTAAAGGAATCAAACTTAAATGTAAACGGTGATTTCATTCATATAAAAGTTCAAAGATATTTCCTATGTACTACATACAGGGGACAATAAATTGTCAATCATTGTCATTGCCATTATAGCAAAACAAGCACCATATCAAGAGATCATCTCAGAATAAATGCGTCCCAAAGTGTGTCTTTTTTTTTTGATTTGAACCAGTGCGTGCTGCGTCCTAGGCAAACATTCTAACAACCGGTATATACATAAATATTTTTTGACTATAAAATAGTTGCCCCGATATGAAACTCTTGGCAACTTTCTACTGTCATACATTGAACCTCAAATACGAGATTTCAATCATTAGAATTGTACATTGACTTAAAAAGTTTATCCAACAAAAAAAAAATAATATTTTGAGATGATGGTCATGAGCCGTTCTTTTTGAAAGGGATTTCGATTTCATACGCTTAAAATTCGATTGTGCAAGAATTTTAGTAAAAGGTCAGGAGAAAAATTGGTTGCAGCGTGACTTTTTTTCTAGAAAATGCAATAACAATGGTAGATTTGCTTCAAATCTCAATGAGACAATTCTTTAAGTAACAATATTTTGGGGCATTCTGTGATTGAAAAATGTGCCATTGCAGATATCTTATTTTTTATGTATATCAAATTATGAATACTTAAAAATCGGAAGACGAACAAATCGGAAATGTATGTGAAGGTCTAGAAATACCATTTGAACATATCCTGAGAGTTTGGCGCATATGAAAATTGGATGAAGGTATCGACACCTCATGAGTTCACGGTAACATTTAACATATTTTTGCAAGTCAAAATATGTGCTTGATTCAAGACAAACTATCTATTTATTGTAGAATTCACTGAATTGCTTTCGTTTAACACATCATTTCTATAGGGCGAAATAGAATTTGAAAATATTTCTCTTTCAGGATGAAAGCCTTTAGTAATTACAAAAAGAACACATTTTTAATTTAATGTTTTAAAATATTGAAAATTGCCGAATTTGTTCCTCACTCCGTATATGCAATAATGGTTAAATAACCGGTTACTTTAATACGTCACAAACTAAACATCTTCAAAACTGCTTAAGTCGTTTGACGCACATGACGCACCGCAGCGTGACACGTTATTTGCACGAGATTCTAAAACGCACCTCTTTTTGTTGTTGTTGTCGCAGTTTTTGTTCTTGTTGTTGGTATTGTGATTCGCGTTTTTCGTTATTTATTTATTGCAACGCTCCCGTGCATGCAAGCGTTGACGATGATGATGATTTTTCCTTCATCAAAGCTTCCGCCATTGTCGTCATTGTTATTTCTATCGTAATTGCGTGAAAATCGCAATTTTCCTTGTTATCGCATTTGTTGCTGTTGCTTTTTCTTTTCATTTTGATACACGCCTTTATTTTGGCATTATTGCTATTGTTGTTGTTTTTGCTTTTTTTGTCACTTACGCTGTTGCATATTGTTGACAGGCATGCAAAGAGCAGTAAACGCACGTTTCATCACACACGCACACTTTTGAAAGTAATAGAAAAACAACAAGCTTGATTTAGGGTGTTTTAAAAAATATTAATTTTAGAATATTTTATAAAAGATTCTTAAGATAAAAATAACTTTTATTTGCAAGTAATTTTTATTTTTATTTCTTTTCAAAACATCCCATTGTTCACCCACAATCTCGAACTTACGTACCGGCATACTAAAGCCTGTAATTTGTTGCTTTCGTTTTGTTGTTTTTTTTTTGCAGCTACATAGCACCTGCACGTTAAACAAAAGAAAACAAATGATGGGTTTTACCTAAGGAAACGTCATTTGCTTGTGTTTTATGGGAGAGCTTTTGTCTAGAACACATGTCTGTCGGTGCGTGTGTGACTTTGAATGTTTGTGCAACGGTTGCAATCGCTCTCAATTACATGTTGTACGCAGCACATTGTCACGCCTAAAAGTATGCACGCAAATTTTTTATATATATTTTTTTTTTATTGCACTGAAATATTTTAGACTTAGGCGCCGGAAGTCGTTGTCGTCTCATGACGCTAATAGGATATCAATTGTTTGTATTGTAATTGTTGCTCATAAATGGGCGCTGCTATATGGCGACAGAGATTGACGTGAAAGATAATAAGATCATTACGATAACGTTATTATTTTAAACATGGAACTAGAGAAAACTCCACCATTTCATAAATTCATATAAGACAACAACAAAAAACCATCGAATACAAGTTAGTTTCCTTGGTATGTTCGATATAAATTAAATAGATTTTAAGCAATTGCTTTCAAGTTTAAAGAACTTTGTGATTATTTTAAATAGACATCATTAATTATTTGATCGAGCTCACAATTCAATACAGTGTCTGATAACACCAAAAACAAAAACTACAAATATATATGTATAACACAACAAAAAATGGCAAAGGCAAGTCATACTTGCGTCATTCATTTGTAAATGGTGACCTTTGAGGCGATGAGTGTAAGTTTCGAAATCTGATATGTTTCCATTTTTGTATAAGTTTTGGTGAATTCAAGCAAACAGTGACACAAAGCAAAGCCAAAATATTTATTTTGCTGTGTTTTTGGAACTCATTTGATATTACACTGAAGGTCGCTGATGATTTCATTTAGCAATGGATGAAACTAGTATGACTAGCTTTAGCCGTTTTTTGTTTTTATTTGTTTGTAAGCAGTGAAAGCGGTACAATAATTATAAATTATTTTCTGTTCTGATGTACCACAAAAAAATAATCATTAATAAAAATAGAGAACAATTTCTTATACAAAACTTTTTTTTAACCATCTATCCAATTAGTTTCATTAAAATCCGTTCAGCCATTAAGGCGTGATTGAGGAAGGAACATCCATACCTTCACATTTATTATATTAGCTTGATTCTTTGGCAAGTAGATTTATAACGAGCACTACCTGCCGTCAACATCTGATTTTCTTTTAAATAAAATTTCGAAAATGGAAATGGTTTGGAGCGAAACACGCAGGATAGCTTAGAGGTCGGCCGATTTAAATCATCGATAGCACAAAAGATTCATGATTCGGGGATACAAGCACTATATCAAGCAACGTTTTGCTTATATATAACTGTTGAAGCTTAACATAATATCGCATAAAATAGGTCACAGATGAAAACAAAAGCAATTGAAGTTCCACTTTTGAATTTATATCAAAGAAAATACAACAAAAACTAATGACTACCACTGAAACTCACTTACCATATAACCTGAGAAACTTTTTCATTCCGCCACCCATCCGAGGTTACCCATAAATTCTTTGCACTCGCTGCCCTCAACTTGACAGCCAAATTAATGCGAAACATTTAGGGAATAAAAAAGGGGGAAAAAACGTTTTCATCACACTTTAAGTGTTGCCACATGTGTGCAGAAATTATTATTATGCATTATCCTGTATAACTCAACTAGAGTTCAACCAGTCTCACTTACATACATAGTCGCATATTCACTGGTGGTGTTCTGGTATTGGCCACTCAAATTGTTCTCAAGCTTGGCTTCTTCTTCCTATTGTTATGCTGTTTTTCATGCATTTTATTTTTTTTGTTCTTTGTTTTTACCATGCAGCACTTTGCATCCGGTACACTATGCATTCATAGCGCAAAAATGTCAGGCAGACGACTGCAACTGGCTACTAGTGCTGTTGATGCTTTAGCAAAGTGTCCTCATTTTCCTTGTTCCATTTTTCATAGTAATTTTAAGATATAAAAAAGAATAAAATGATACTTTCGGTCTTGTCGAGGTATTTGTAACCTCACGTTTATTATTATTTTTATGTTAACGTTGAATATGTTCGTAGGCGCAAAATAATACCGTAAGAGGATATTTTGAGCCTTATAAAAAAAATCGATTGATTTTTATAGGATCATAAGTGTATTTGACCTCTCTTAGCGAGTGCTTTGGGTAATTTTTTTTTAAGAAAATTTAAGTGAGAATTCTATGCATAAATTGAAAATCAATTTCTGACAAGACAATAGGATGTATTAAGCTGTTGAAGAAGTATTTAATACATTTGACAGTTTGTTATTATTTTTAGTTAAGAGTTTTCATCAAAAAAACAAGTTAATTTATAAAAAATATCTGTTTTTTAATAAAAACCAAATATATTTCGAGTTATATATTTTTTTGTGAAAACCATATTTGTTTTAAATTGTTCACTAAAGGAGAGGTTTACACCAGACCTACAATTGAGAATTCAAGTTTTCATTTTGCATTTCCATTCAAATGCATTTCCATTTTGAAATAGGATGTCCCAAAACGCTCGCAAGAAGTAACTCTGATTGAAACACAGAATTTTGATTATAGCTAAAATTGTATAAAGCTACGTAGCCTTCGGGTAAATGGCCTCAACAGCTTCGATGCCACATACCCACTCTCCGTGACTTCTTAGCATGCATAAGTCTTACACTTCGAAAATCTTCAGAGATAAAAGTCCAACAAAGCTATATTCTATGATTTGGGTGGCCAGTTCTGATCATTAAAATGGGAAATTACACGACCAAGAAATCACAAATAGTTATATAGCAATTGAATTGTTTCTCAGGCTGTATGGCATGTGGCACCGTCTTGTTGAAACCACACTTCGTATACATCCATTACTTGTAATTAAAGTTTGAAGAACTGGGTTACTATGATGTGAATGCCAAATGCGGCAATTTTGAGGATTATTGAAGCCATCAAGATGATACTATCGATAAAGATGATTTTATTCAAAAAGTCAGCATCTATTTGCTCTTATTCTTTAATTCATTTGACGAGCTCTCTTCGCTTTCCTTGATCAGCAGTCTTCAGTTCTTTTGACCATTGAACTTTCTACACCCACCGCATTCGCGGGCATTCGACACTTTGATTTCTTTGCTTAAACTCTGCTCATCGTTACATATTAAAAGACGAACGCAAAACAAAATGCGAAAAAAGCAAAAATTACCAGGTTATATTTTGTTGATGAGAAGAGATGAAACGTTAGGGGCTGAGTATTTCATCACACTAAACTATGCCATCAGCTGCTGAAGCAGCAATTCATTTTAGACGGGGTGCACAAAAATAAAACATCAGCATAAGAAGCAGAAGTTGCCTGGCTACTTTAACATACATAGTACATATACGAGTGTGAGTGTATATATGAAAACTAACACCAGACGGAAATGGAGAAGTCAGAGCAAAATAATTTTTCATTGGGCTTTTGTCTCGATGGACATTGCGTCCGTTGGATTGGTTGGACGGTAGGTCGGTCAATTACACTGTCTCCAACAAAGAAGCTGAATCAGCAGCACCAAGGCAGCAGACAAGTCAAATTGTTAATTAAACGAACACATAATTAATTCCAAGAACAGACACTGTCGCCAGGATTCAAATTGGATTTTCCGTATGGATGATATGCTTTGTTACTTGGTTATTCTGCATTCATCTATTGAATGATGAAAGGATACCAAATTGCATGTTGTGTGGAGATAAGGAAATATGATTTTATTTTTGACAAGTGATTTATCAAAATAGTGTGCGAATAAAATAGGATAGGGTGTCCAGTATTGAATATAAAGCTTTATTATGTTATGTATTTTGAAACATTATATAAATTTTTAACAAAAATGCAAGTTAAGTGATATTTGTTACATGCTCTCGACAATTTCTATTCGCTCTTAATTGGACATCTAACAAAGCCACAAAACAAAGAAAAAGAATAAATCCATGACAAAATTTAGTAATAAAACCAATTTATAAATGTTGCATGTAACAACGCATTCGTTAAGCCACAGCGTCACAGTAGACAACTACAACTACACAATAGAATACAAAATATTTGAGATGAAATCCATGTTGTTTCAGCTGTTGTTTCTCTATTGCCACTGTTGTTGCTTTTCCTTTTGACCACAGGAAAACCACAAAAATAATCTGAAGCGACACTGTTGCTGTCAGCCAACTGTCCAGACATAATCGCCACAAGGCATTAGACTGTGTTTCTGCTGCTGTTGCCAGCGTTCTTCGCCTGCATGCGCATAGGAGCCATAACATTTATTTAAACATTGGGATGAATATACGTCATGATTATGGTCTGGTAACGCAGACAGACAATTTGTTGGTCACATGCGTTGGATAGTTTTTTTTATTAAAGAATTTTTTTTTGTTTGTGTTTCCTGCAAGCATAAAAACTACATTTTGAGGTTTAAGACTCAATTAGGACTTATACTAAGCAGATTGAAAAAACAAAAAGAAATGGTTTACATATACTGAAAGTTTTTTGCATAACATACCACATTTTTTGATGAGAAAACTTGAGTGTTATGGCTTTTGATGTCGTTATCATTATTACAAATTTTCGCAAGATAATTTAGTTTAGCTAGTACAGCTATTATCTGTTTCAGCTATTTAGCTCGAAGTTTGTTATAAAATAAATGGTCAAAATTAAGAAATTATGTTTGAAAATTTGTTTTGTTTTAAATATTTTCTAAAATTTTACATATGTATTTTATCAAAATACACACTCAAACTATGTGATCATATATATTGACCAAAACTAATTCGTAGTCTATCTGTTAATATATTTTTTTTATCTATATATATGGACTCCTCAACCGTTCAACAGATCGCCGAAAGATTTTGCACATATCTTTCTTATGGTCTGGAGAAGGTTCGTAGCATAGTTTGGTTTGAATAAAATGGGCGATGCAACGCCTCCATAGGAAAGAAAAATAAAATTCATCACTTCTTATAAACTATTTGATACAGATAAATGAAACTTGGTAGTTACATACCTAAAAAGCAGAGACCGAAATAAGAATTAATGAATAAATGGGCAGTGCCACGCCTTTATATGAGTAAAAATCAACTTTTTACATCTCAGCAACTACTTGAACCAGATGAATAAGATTTGGTACACATGTTTATTATAGTTTGGAAAATGTTCTTGCCAAAGTTTGGTTTGGAAAAGTGGGCAATGCCACGCCCTCCCATATAAGAGAAGAATTAAATTCATCACATCTCATAATCAATGCCAGACAGATAAATGAAACTTGGTGTGTACAGGAGAGGCAACAGTAAGATGGAATTAATTAAATTTAAAAAATGGGTAGTGCCACGCCTATAAAAAGAGAAAATATCAATATTTTTTATGTCTCTGCAACTATTTGACGCAGCTGAATGCGACTCGGTAGATATATATATAGAAGACAAGGACTTTAACCAAATTAAACGCATTCAAAGGTGCTGATTCCACGCATTCCTATGATTCCCACCAAATAAATTGTTTATCTATGCACCAAATGGAAAAATTAAAAACATTTCTTACCCACTCGCATTGAGATAAAAATTCAAAAAAAAAACAATTTTTACTTATTTAATACAACTTAAAAAATAAACACCTCATTTCATTTGCTGAGGCGTAGCAACGCGCGCCGTGCTTTGCTAGTATCAAATAGTTTTCGGTGTCAGAAAATTTGCGTAAAATGAAAGAAAAAAGAACAAAAAGCAAAACAAATATAAAAAATCAAAAATTTTATTGCATACCTTTAGTTGTTGAATAAAGGTAGTTTGTCAAATTCAATGCAACCTTGAAAGTGGTTCAAGTCAAGAATAAGCAAAAGAGGTATAGAGCTTCGAATTAAAATAAAACACAAGAAAATCGTTTTAATGTCCATCAATTTGGCTTTATTGGAAGGATAATTTTATGCCATTAATGTTTAAATATGATTTCGGGCATGTGGCCGCCGCGGCTGGCTCGAATAAAGCCAATTCTACAGGTCCAATTTTGAACCACTTTTTCGAGCATATGGGGCCGTATGTCGGCAATAACGCCACGAATGTTGGCTTCCAAGTCCCCTAACGTTTCTGGTTTGTTGGCGTAGACGAGCGACTTCACATATCCCCAAAGAAAATAATCCAATGGTGTCAAATCACACGATCTTGGTGGCCAATTGACAGGTCCATTCCGCGAAATTATGCGCTCATCGAATGTTTCCTTCAATAAATCGATTGTGACGTGCGCTGTGTGGCATGTAGCGCCGTCTTGTTGGAACCACAACTCATCCACATTCATGCCATCCAATTCGGGAACAAAATAGTCGGTTATCATGGCTCTATACCGGTCTCCATTAACGGTAACTGACTCTCCAGCATTATTTCGGAAGAAGTATGGCCCAATGACTCCACCAGCCCGTAGAGCACACCAAACAGTCAGTTTTTGTGGATGTAATGGCGTCTCAAGAGTCTCATGTGGATTCTCTTCACTCCAAATGCGGCAATTTTGCTTGTTGACGTAGCCATTCAACCAAAAATGAGCCTCATCACTGAACAAAATTTTGCGATGAAAATCAGCATCGAGATCAATCTCATTTTCGGCCCATACACCAAAATCACGACGCATTGCATGGTCTCGCGGCTTTAATTCTTGCACAAGCTGGATCTTGTAAGGTCGCAAGCCAAGATCTTTGCGCAAAATCTTCCATAAAGTTGATGGACAAAGCTCCAATTGCTGTGCACGGTGGCGAATCGATTCATTCGGGTCCTCTTCAACATTTTGCTCTACAGCGGCAATTGTTTCTTCGGTGCGCACTGTTCGACGTCTCTGCGGATGCGTATTATCACATAGAGTAAACGTAGTGCGAAAACGATCCATGGTTAACCGAATTAATTGCTCTGATGGACGATTATGTCGACCATAAAATGGACGGAGCTTGCGGTAAACTTCGCGAACTGAACCATTATTTTCGAAATAAATTTGCACGATTTGCAAGCGTTGTTCTTTTGTCAACCTGTTCATGATGAAATGGCAAACCAAACTGAACATAAATGACATTAGAGTTGCCAGATTTGACCATAAAATGCCAGTTTTATCTCTATTCAAAAAACAAACCTCTAAAAAAAACACCCTGTATAAGAAGAAAATTTAAGAGGAAGAAGGAGCCTCTAAATAACATATTAGCTTTAAATTTTAATTTGTTGTTAATATTTACTAACTAAATAAATAATTAAAAATGAATGTGTGACAGACAAACGCGTATGTTATAATATTTTTCACAAGTTTTTTTACATTTTTTCCACAAATTTTCAGCAGATAATAATTTGATAAAAATATCAAAAATTCATCAACTGCGCGTGTGGTTAAATTGCTATAGCTATTATGTGCCACAAAAAAGTTTTTCGCAACCCAATCGTCTAAGCTCAACCAAGTATTATTTAATAAAAGAAAAATATATTCAGAATAATTCTATTAAAAGTAATTTCAACAAAAAGTACTAGCTCGTAAAAGGAAGCAACAACCATTATAGTACCAACTATAAGTACAACCAAAATTTTAATAAAAAAATAAATTTCAACAACCGCGAATGATAATAAAAAGGAAAATGGGAAAACATCTGCATGCAAAAGAACATGAATAGCATCGTACATTTTAAGATACAGAAAGTAACAAAAAGCAAAACCCCCACTCGTGCTCACACTCACTAAACATATTAGCACATACTCGTACACACACATATGAACTTGTGCCTCGTACTCAAAGCTACATATTTACATATGTGTATGTTTTGCAGGAAATGCACTTTTTAATAACCTCAACATGAATCACAAGTTTACATTTGTAAATTTAACAAAAATTTTTACGACTCTTTTTCGTTATCAGCAGACTCTTTTGAATGAATATGCCAAAAGTAAACGCAACAAAATAAGAGGGAAAAGTGCCGCGAATTATAAGAAAAGTTTACTCCGTTTTATATGTAGGTGACATCTTGTCCCAAAAACCACAGCGCAACAAAAATGAAAACATCATCATAACACAAGGTTGCAGCGAAAGATAACAATGATTTAATTGCTTAATTTAATGTCGTAGGTACAGTGAATTTGAAAATGTCAAGGCAGTGGCTTGTTCCTGGAGCGAAGATTTTGTTTGTTAAAAAAGCACTGATCACAGTGAACTTAAATATAATTCGCTTTCTACGTATAGAATTTCTTGAAAAAGCCGAAAAAAGTTTGAAACTGTCAAAAAATGTTGAAAAAATGCGAAAAATTTTGAATAATTTAAATAATTCAAAAAACTCGTGATACGTAGAATAGGTCGAAAAATTTCCAAACAGCCTTAATGTTTTGAAATTTGGAAAAATATTGGACAGGTTTAAAATGTCAAAAATGTTGAAAAAATTCGAAAATGTTGGAAAAAATTGAAATAATATTTTGATATAAAATATATAGTGATAAGATCGAAAAATATTGAAAATTGTATAATAAGACGAAAATATGTGGAATAAGTTAAAAATTCTTAAAAAATCGAAACATTTCATGTAAAAGATCGAAAATTTTTAAAAAACGTTAAGAAAATTCCAAAAATGTTGAAGAGGTCGGACGATATTGAATAAATTAGAATGTTGAAAAACTCAAAATACTTTTGAAAAGTTGGAAAATATTGTTATATTCGAAAACTTATGAAAAGATCAAAAAAATATTGAAAAAGGCAGATATATCGACTGAGTCAGAAAATGTTGATAAGGCCGTAAAGTCTTGGTAAATTTGACATATATTGAAAGAATCGAAAAAATGTTGAAAAGACGATATATAAGAATATAAGACCCTGAGAAATAAGCCCCATTAAGCTTAAGCTGACGCATAGTAACCCATTTACAATTTTCATATTTCTTTTTTCAAAGATAAACAGTCCCTGAAGAAGGACTATTATCATTATATCAGCACCATTTTACCTTTCAATTTGAGATCAACGTCTGGTCTAGGTATGTCATCCCATGTTTTTTCTTGTCAATTATACTTTTCAATGATATTTGAAATAGCAAATCGATCGAAGGACATCTCGAAAGATTACTGGGATTAATGTTTTTGAGAAAAGTGCAGTCAAAACGGAAGACTCAGCCATTGTGATATACATCACGTGAAATTTTATAGATAATCAGAGTTCAAGAAACAATATTTAAAACAAGCAACTTAAAATTATTGAGATTTGGATCATTTTTGTGTGACATCAAAAGAAAAAGTTTTATAGATAGAAAATCCATTTACGATATTCATTTACTGATAATATCTTCAATAAATATTTTGATACAAAATTACTGCGCTTATGTCTACGACAATTTGCCATTGTAAACGTATCAATATTTAATTCAAAATTAATTACAAGCAACTTTGCCTGACATTTTTGTTTTTTATATTTTTTTAATATAAAAGCAGACTTACTATAATGTCGTAGGGTAAAGGAAAAAAAATCACTATAGTATTGATTTTTTATTTCATGCGATTTAAAATATATGAAACGACAGTAAAAAAAATGATTTTCGTAAGATGTTTTATGCCCCTTTGGAAAAATTAAAATATTTTTTAAAATATTGTAACAATATCTACAGACCACAAATCTATAACATTTCATGTTATAAAAAAAAACGGGTTTTCTTTCCTTTGGAAACTAAAAATTTATTAAAATTGCACAAAATGGATTTAAAATTTATGAAAACCGTTACATTTTTATCGCACGAGATTTTCCAAAATAACAATCTTTTAGTTGCAACAATTTTTGTATTGAATTTATATTATTTTCTACTTCACTGTGCGTTGGAAGGTTGAAGGCCTGAGCCAAGTTCGAAAGCATAATCGCTCAAAGATATGATAACTTAATTCTATTCATGGTCGCTTTCTTTTCATTTGTTCTGTTTAAATCGAAATTTTGTGTTACCGAAATTGCTTTGAACTTTCAAGTTGCTTTGTACTAAAAGAAATGTGTCCCGAAACAGTAATTTTTTATTTCTGGATTTACTGAAAAAGAATTTTTTTTTATAATAGTGGTAGGCTTTGACTTTGTCAAGTACATATATATTCTACTTTGTAAACGTATTTTTCGCAATTTATTTGATTATGTTTAGACATGTTAAAGTATATTTGCTTTTCTCCCGTATCCTTACAAAGATTTCGTAAATATATTCGCTTTTCTCGAAAAAAAAATTGGTTTTCATAAAATTCAGCAAAATTTATTTTTATAAAACAAAGACAAAAGATGCAATCTTGCTTTTAATCAAATCTGAATATAAGCTTTTTTTGATCAAAATCAAGTAGTCGCACAATTTTTAGAAAGTTTAAGCGAATTAACAACACAGTCTTGCCGGGCTTGCAACCAGCGTTGCTTGCTGGCTGTCTGTACAACTTCAGTACTGGTAGGTGTGCCAACAACAACAATATTTTGCAACTTTCACTATAACCTTTTTGTTGTTGATAATCTTTGTTGTAGTGTAGGTACTTCAGCGGTTATTTTGGTAAAACTAACATAAAAACTTTTCACTATAATCATAATCATGTTGAATATAATAGAAAATAATGTAATAAAATTTTACCTTTAACAAGATATGCAAAATAGCACAGGGCAGGATGCTGTTGGTTGCAAAAGACAACTAACTCAGATGATGACAGCTTTGTGAAGGAGAAAAACAAAATTCCATAATAGAAATTGTCTAGCTACAGAATGAACATTTTGTTGCAGAATAATCTTGAGCGAAAGTGACTGAAATTTATAATTGTTTCCATAATTTAACTAGCGCAATATAATTTAAATTTAATGCAATAGGCTTAAAAAGTTTCACGCGAATATAAGCGCCTAAGAATATGCAACACAAACAATAGGTTTTGTGCTTACCAATTTTTGCAAGAATTTAATCATTTTGAAATGCATAATTTTAGGTATATATTTGAATTAAGTGAACATAAAGTAGAAAATTCAATTTCAGCAATATTTGGCTTACATTTTTTCGGATATGGCTGCAATAAAAATAATTTTTTATGTATCGTAGGATTGGTAATATTGGTAACATTTATTAAATGCCGCCTATTGAATAAAAAACATACTTGCGAAAAAAACAAAATTTCATGGGGAAATGAGAAAAAAGTCAATTCAGAAAAGTTTCGTGAAGAATTGCATCAACGAATTAGAATTTGAAAAAAAGTACCTAAGTATGGGCGCGGTATTAAAAAAGCTCCAGTTACAATTGCTAGCAAACATATATGGACTTAATCTGATTTCTTTTTTCACAAACATTACAACAATGTGCCAAAAAGGCAAATCGAAGTCAATAGACAGACAGTCAACAATCCAGACAACGTGCCATTACGCTTAAGTGCGTGATAGGGAAAGAAAAACTTCCAAAATATTTGAAAAAAAAATGGATAAAGTAAGCGCTTTTTTCATTTGCTTTTTTCGCATATGCATGTCACAGCAATACCCAGGAAGAAATGTTCAGCAAAAGTCAACGATTTAATTTAATTTGATTGGTTTTAACGAGAACAATAAAATATCTAACTAATGAATAAAAAAGAAGCAGTTTAAAGAAAAAGGTTTTTTTTGCTGATCTCTAAAATTGAAGCAATTGTTTTCGAAAACAGCATTAACTTGAAAATCCAAAGCAATTACTAGAGCTGACTTTTAATTCCTACTGGGCACTTTCTGCGAGAATATGCATATGGTTAGGTATGTGTTCGTGCGATCTCAAGTTTCAAATTTCGTTATTAAATTCTTAAACCCTTCCAATTTTTTTGGGTGAAACATTGAAAGAATTTCATTGTTGCTGACGTCTGTCAATGCCGCTTGCTTGCCCCCTACCGCTGCTATCAGCGCAAGTGTGTGCTTTGTTGCCTGTTGTGTGACTGTATGCCGAAGCTCACATATATGCGTGCACATATTCCATTGACATTAACGTTGAAACTTTTATTGAAAGTGAAAAAAAGAAAAAAGTTGTCTTGTTTTTCTTTTTTCATTCAACTGAAAGTATTCGAAATATCATTGCTGCGACTCTTGACTGTTTTGCCATTTCATTTTGTCTGTTGCTTTCAGTTGGTTTTGCAAATACATGGCAGCTCTATCCACCCAAAAAATTATGAAGCAGCCTACATAGATAAAGTTATTGAAACTCTACCCTAAGGAAGCAGCAGCAGCATTAGCCGTTTTTTCACCCTATATATTTTTTAGATTGCTGCTAGCGACATATTGCAATTGTCAGGCATGCCAATATAAAGAAAAATCTTTTATTTCTGAAAGAAATTTTTTGGACATGACTAACGTACGCCTCAATGCTAAGAATAATTTTGTGGAAAAAATTATAAAGAAAGTTAGTCATTCTGAGGGTTTCACTGCACATAATTATTATGTCATATGAGCTTTATAAGCTTGTTGATCAAGATCTTAAAGCAAAATGTAGTGCAAAGCGGTTGTGGATAGGCCCAATACTATGATCGTCTCAAAATGAATACACCTCGGTTTTAAGCCACACTCTCAATAACGGTGACGATATTTTCAGCTCACCTAACCTGATGAGTACGAGTTGGAGTTTTCATATCACTAACCAGCCGCAGATGTTCAAACATATCGATAACATTCACTGTAGCTCTGCGATAAGACGCTTGTTAACGTTTGTCCAATTTCTGATGATTTGTCGCTTTTGTAGTGAATTTTCATTTTTTCAATTTGCGAGTGGGTATTTATTTTTTACTTTAGATAAAATAAAAATATCATCGCTTTTCAGAAAAATATTACGCTTTGCTTTTGATTTAAAACGAAACCTTTTATTCGATGATTCCGATCTGACACAATATAGCCGATTATCGTTTTTTATTTATTTTGTTTAATTTGATTTTAACTTTCCCTTTAAATAATTTATTTTGATACGTCGTCCCTGAAGAAAGTAAATATGCATTATATTACTTCAACATACCTTTCTGAAGATTACAAAACAGTTTTTTCAGTTAAAATTCAAAAGTCTCATAGACATTTGGTTGTAGCGTACAAATCAGATTTGGATTTATCTTGCGGTATATTTTTGTGTGGAAAATATAAAATATTTTTTTAATAATGCTGCATACTTTTTTGGAGCTGCAAAATTGTAAAGCTATTTGCAGTTGTTGTTTATTAGCTTTATTTTCAATGAAGGCTTCAATTTATTTGCGTACCTAAATCAACATACATTCACTTGCTGTAAGATTTTTATTATATATTTTATTTTTAATTTAATGCTCTTATTTACCTACAAATATTTTATACAAAAATATCACTATGTCCTTGACTCAATTTCTGAATTGCAGCTGTAGCATCGTACACATGCTGGCTGGCTACATTGTAGCATCTCAAGTGAGTTATTGTTGAGTTTTAATTTGAAGCAAATTGTTTATTTCAAGTGTTAATTGAAATTGAATCGAAATTTATTTGATTGCAATTGCAAACACTTTACTGATTTTTGCAAAACGTAAGGTACTATCTCAAAATGTTATTTTGCTGACAAACTCCAAAATTGATTTAATTATATGTCAGTTTTCGTATCCGTATTTCACGTTTCACATCAATTCTCTTAATGGTTTTGGCAACATTGTGCTAATGTTAACAGCAGTAGGTTCGTTACCAACTGAGGGTTGCAAGCGGGTCGCTCGATTTCATCTTGAATGTCTTGCTGCCTGCAATTGATGCACTTAATGGACACTCAATTGCAGACACTTTATGCGTCTACAGCAAATTTAAACGACAACAAAATTGTTTATGACCAGCAGCAGCAGCAATTTTTGTTGCTATTTTCGGAGCAGTGTATCTTCGATTATATTGCATTGCCATAAATCTTGACTTTTCTTTGCAGCTGCAGTAGATTTAATGGAAATTTAAATAGATATGCTACTGTTAAACTTAACTGAATTTATTGGATTTCATTTGTATGCAAGTGCTTTGTTTTAAGCATTTTTGTAACGTAATTTGTTCCTACGTAAGCAATAAAATATTACTGTATTATGAAGAATATGTTATTGTTACATAATTTTTACTATTTGGATGTGATCAAAAATAGAGATAAAAAATATGTTTTATATTATATACGTCTCTTGTTCTTGTAAAGGGTGATTTTTTTTGCTATTTGTTTTTTCAGTGCAAGTTTTTTGACACCTCACGAGTGATTTGTAACACGTGTCAACGTCAAAAATGCTCAGTAAGGTTTGCCATTTCACCACAAATAGACTAACAAACGAACAGCGATTGCAAATTATTGAATTTTGCTATCAAAACTCGAGCTCTGTGAGAAATGTGTTTCGCAACTTATGTACATTTTATGGTTGTCATATTAATTTATCTCAATGGGTACGTTAACAAACAGAATTGTCGAATTAGGTCCGAAGAACAGCCAGAGGCATTTCAGGAACTACCAATGCACCCTGAAAAATGCACTGTTTGGTGCGGTTTGTGGGCCGGCGGCATCATTGGACCGTACTTTTTCAAAAGTAATGAAAATCGCAACGTTAACGTTAATGGCAACGAACCGTGCGATGATTACTGACTTATTTTTTGCCCAAATTGGATGATTTGGACTTGGTTGACATGTGGTTTTAACAAGACGGTGCCACATGCCACAAGGCACGAGATACGAGGGACCAATTGAGAGGCGAGTTTGGTGAGCAATTAATCCCACGTTTTGGAGCAGTTCATTGGCCACCAAGATCATGCGATTTGACTCATCCTACTAGACTATTTTTTGTGGGGCTACGTGAAGTTTCTTAGGTACAGGGGCAACCCAACCACAATTTCAACCCTGGAAGACAACAGTACAGCTGCCATTGGTGAGATACCGGCCAAAATGATGGCAACGGTATGCCAATATTGGAGCTTATGGAAGAACTACCTTAGTCATAACCGCGTGCAATATTTACATGAAATATTCTTTAAACGGAAGGAACTGATGTATCGCTCCAAATAAATAATTTATTCAATATTGCAAATTTTCTGTTCTTTTTTCAATTTTCAAAAACCAAGCGGTTAAAATATCGCACGTTTTTAAGGAAATTTTGGATTGAATTTATGTTCTATCACTACAAGAAAATAGTCCTAACCTATCTATCACAGTAGCGAAACTCTAATTATTTATAATTTTCATACCTTGCAATTAGGGTACATTCACTTTGTCATTTCGAATATAGCGAGGCGTGGCAGATATACAAAAACATTATCATATGGGTCATTCCATCTTTAATGGGCCTATCATTGCTCTCATGTTTTTTAAATAGGCTGAAACTTTTTTGAGTGATTGGTATATCATGTAGAAGATATAAAAAAAATCCATAAAATTTGTTTAACCAATATTGTTGTTAAAAAAAAAGTTTTTAATTGTGTTCAAAAAAGCTCGTAAGTAAAACTACAACATGTCAAAAAAATTTTATCGAATTTTTTTATATCTTCTACATGATCACTCACTCAAAAAAGTTTCAGCCTATTTGAAAAACATGAGGGTAATGATAGGCCCATTATAGATGAAATAAACCATATGTATAAGGATACATAATCAGTGTCATGTCCGTCGATCTGCCTGCCTGTCTGTCTGTACAGGAAAACTGTACCAGATAATAGAATAATGTTTGAGACACACCTTTAAACAGGGTTCTTGAAATTGAAAATTTGAAAATGGACAAAATCGGTTCACGGAAACGCCTACCACCCACACAAATCAAGCATTTAAAACCAAATTTTTCATAAAATCTATGAATATCTTAAACAGGCTCTGAGCAAAAAATTAGCGAATTTTGACAAGAAAATCTCTGGACAAGACCTAGGCGAATTTCTACAAGTGGAAGTTGTGCCATCAATAGAAATAAAAACTGAGAAATTTAGTTGAAGCCAATTTTCACACAAATGGTTCGGTTTAGCATTAGACCTAAATTCGACGAATTTCGAAGGGAAGACGTGGCACTAGCTAGCATGAACTAGAACAAGCATGTTTATAATTTTCATATAATTGCACAAAGTTAAAAAAAAGACTTTGTGGTAGACGAAAGAATTATTTTGCTGGCAAAAATGAGTACATTTATTTATAAATATTAACTAGCAGAAACTCGATAAACAAAACATTTCCATTAAAAACAGTACATTTGCAAAATATTACAAATATTTAAACTTTTCGCATTTTTCAAATATTTTTCTTTCACGATTTATCTTTCATTGCACGAAAATGTGATGAAACCTTTTTGAACCCAGAGTCTATTAATTATCATTTCATTTTTATCTGACTGTCAATCAACTGATTTATTGCTTTTTTATTTGCACATATCAGCGGCGGCAGTGTAGCTACATATCATAAGCCTAAACTACAACAACGAAGCTGATAAGCTATCACGCGCGCAGCACACACACAGCCTTGGAAAAGTAGCCGCAAATCGTTCAACTATAAAATCAAGAAATCATAATTTCTCTCCATACAATCCACACTTCCGCTGCCACAGCGCTGGCTGAACTTTCTTCAGCGCTGCTTTTTCTGCACCAATTCTTGTATGTATAAATCTAAATTAAACGAGAAAAAATAGTATTTTTTCCTTCCTTTTTTTTTTCTTCTTTGGCTTTTCATACCCAATGTCCTTTTTGTAAGCACCCTGCTGGCGCTAAGTTGATTTTTTCTTTCGTATGACACTGGCATTTGTCTTTCCTCCCCCCTTGGTATTGCCATTACTATTAATGTTGTTGTAGCGGAAATAAGGTCCACCACCACCATCATCATCATAACCATCAGCAGTGTAGTCTTGCACACAACCAACCATTAATCATCGCATAATAATTTTCTGGTGTCAGCCATATTTAAGCAACGTATTCATAATCCACCAGGAATCCGCATTTGACAAATCGTCTTTGCGTATGTCACACTTCTTATTATTTGTGCTACGGATGTGGTCTGGTATTGGCTTTGGTCAGTGGGTCTGTAGACCTTAGCAAATTGTGTTTGCATGTAGCTTCTATGAGGAGAGGACTTGCATTAGAGAATTAGAGCGATGCCGTCAAAAATTTATGAACTTTTTTGTTCTGTGGTGAGTAATGTCTTAGCAATATATCTAATTCAACTCATAAAAAGTTAATTTTTTGTTTAATTGCTAAGATTCTTTTAAGATATTATTGCCTCGCAAAATATAAAAAAAAGAATAAGAAATTTGGGCACATCTTCACGGAAGAAACAGTTCCAAATTTAAGGCGATTTAATAAGATTTTTGGAAACTTCATTTTCAATTTTTGAGGAAAAATTAAAAAAGCTGAAGGAATAGTGTAGGCGAAATATGAAACTTGTTGCTAATTTTTGCCTTTTCGTTTTCAGGGAAATTTTCCAAAGAATTTTTCTGTCTAAAGTCAGAACTTAACATGCATAATTTTTTTAATTTTGGGCGATGTTGCCAACACTCTTAGTTCAAGGGGTCATAAGTCTTTTCTTTGTTAAGTACATAATTTTATTTTATTTTTATTTTTATAGGAGCGTAGTCATTATAATCAACTACGTCTCTCCCATAAAAAAAAAATCTTTAACTATGAGAAAATTTATGGCTCCTTAAACAAATCTTAAAGGAATATATTCGCGGTATGACGAAAAATCAGCAAGGACTTAAATGTATGCAATAGAAGGGATTAGGTTAGGATAAATTGGTGGTTAAAAGCCCTACATAGACACTGTGGTCCATGGAGATATCACAACTTTCAAGATTTATTTAGTTAATATTAGCTGTTTGGTTTATAGTAAAAGTGTTCGTTTGCCTGGCGAACTCGTAGATTCTGTGGAGTTTTAATTTTGCAACGTCGTTTAATGAGTGGAGGAACGAATTTCTAAGTGTTCTAAGCCTTGTCCGAGCGAGTGCAAGGCTTTCATATTGTAAGTGCTCTAGTGTTCTTTCCATATTTGGTTCCATGCAGTTCCCGCTTATTCCGTCGTATTATGATTGGGCTAAAATATTTTTCTTAGTAAGCCAGTGTTTAGCTGTACCCAGCGTGTGCTGGCTTTTGTTAACATGTATATATCCATTTGCGAGTTATAGTATTGGATCGGCGCAGCGATACTTAATGGCATTGTGTCTCTTTGTTTCACTTGTTCATCCGGCATCTCGTTACCGTCGATGCCTTGGTGTCCATGTACCCAGTACAAATAAACTTTGTTGTTTATGCTGAGATCTTGTAGAGAGCTGTAATATTTTAATTTAGACTTTATTGTGGAACTTTGGAATGCATTTAAATAATAGGAGGGGTTACTACTAAAGAATAGCTCAAGTAACATATTACTAGACAACGGCCTTAAAATTAAATACATTGCGCAAGAATTTAAAGCTTTTGGTCGCATCAATGACTATCATTACTTAATCAAATTGGTACTAGCCGATGTCTTGTTACTATAGTAAAAGAAAAAGTCCGTGAAATGAGAAAGACAGAAACCTTGTTTTTCCTATCGATTGGATTAGTAAGAAAATTTTTTCCAAAAATCGCGATGTTGGATTCCATTAAAAAAGAAAATCTGATTAGATTAACCGAATACTAGGATCAATAAACTAGGTTGCTTGATATTAACACTCTCACGTATCCTTAATTGCACTCAACAATGTACTAAGCCGAATTTTTAATGAGAACTGTGTGGTTCGGTGGGTGTCTTAGGGTCATTTGGTTGAAAGAGTATACGTATATTTTATTGCTTCGCTTTTATCAAAATTATTCGATTAACTGAACTTTTTGCAGCTTAGCGATTAGTTTTCTAATGTAGATCTACGCACTACTAGGGCAAAACTGAAGTTATATCAACAATAATTCTTAGTTCAAATAAAACAATTTTTAATCTATGAACTGCTGTGAGAAAGTTCCAGTGCTAAAAAATAAGTTAAATGTGGTACATATTTTCGGTTATAGAAACAATTTTTTAGGTATAAGGTATAATTTTTGAGGTTTTTATCTTCAAAAAGGGAAAACCGATTATTCAAAAAAAAAAAACAGATGATAAACGGAATAAGGATTTGAAAAAAAATCCATTTCTGCTCTGGATTTGTTTTCGAAAACATTGCCTAAGTTCACAAAGGAATCTCTACGTACAGTCAATGGAAAAACGATCTGACAATGCAAAGTCAAGAAAAAAAATAAAATTTTCAAATTTTGAAAATTAAGAAAAACTCTAATTGTAGAAAATGAATAATCGCTCACATTAAAAATAAATGTTTGGGAAAACCGCACAGTACAGTGCGGTAAGTCTTGAAAAAAGGATATATTTTGTAACAAAAAATAGTCATCGTACTAATAAAACCATTTTGATAACCACACATCATCGAAAGCACTTAATGCCTATATAAATTAAAAACAAAATCAGCACTTAATTTTCGCTTAATTTAATCATTGCAAGATTTTATTGTTGCCACATGCCACATATTCATTTTAGTGGTACCAAATTTTTTATGGTGCAATTTTGTTGCAACATCACTTATTGAATTTATTTATTGATGCTGCTCTAACTTTATTAATATTTCTTTTTATATATCAATTTAAGTATTAATAGCATTATTTGTTCATATGTTGGCACAATATTTCGTTGCTATTGCACACACACACACACTTACATAGATATGTACAAACACACACACACATTTTTATGGTGGTCAGCAAAATGTGCGTCAATAGATTTTCTTCCGGCCGTTGCTGTTGCTCATCATGTTTGCATTTACAATTTTTAGAGTTGTTGCTGCTGTTCTTATTTCTATTGTTGCTGCTGCTGATGCACAATCAGCTATTTTTCTTTTTCTTACTTTTGTTTTGTTTTTTTTTTTTACTTCCCATTTTATTTCATGTCTTTCCGATATACGGTTCTTTGTTGTCGTCCTTAATGTCTTGTCACAATCATGTCTTCTTTATGCCTTTTTAGCCTGTAAAGGAAGTCATAAATATTGTTCATGGGTGGACAGAAAATTTAACAGCAGCAGCAACAACAACAAAAACAAGAGCTAAGATCATCAGCAGCAGTTACAATAACATCAGCAGCATCGATAGTCAACAGCCGTGCAGGACATTTCTGTTAGAAAAGTTTTGTTATTGAAGGTTAGGGTGTTTTTTAAAAATATTTTTTTGCAAGAACGAGATCGAAATTGGGATTAAGAAACAAAAGTAGAACAAATGACAAATTAAGTTTCAACGCTGTAATACAAAATTTAGAATCGAATACTTCAGCGGAATTAAGAAAATTATTCAAAAGACTTTTCAAAACATTTGAAGGGAATCTCAGTTTTGATTTTAAGATTTAAGATTTTAATTTTTTTTTTTGTTAACAAATTTTTTATAAGTTTCTATTAAATACCCAAAGTGACACCCTAAAATCACAGCACTGTCACACAAATGCATTTTCATGAATAATCATTGTTAAGATTGTGTTGCTCTACACAAACATACACACCACCATTAACATACACATTTCTAGTCAAAGAAACTTTTTGGTGTCCACCTACCGTAGAGTGCAACTGGGCGCTACAGCTGTCATTGTATTATACAGCAAGACAGCAGTATGGATGAGTTGGTGTTATTACAGTGCTTTCAGTTTTATTATGCTGATTGTTTCTTTTTTTTTTGCACACATCGATAAGTCTTTATATATTTAAGTGCATAAGTGTGTGTTAGTTAAAGAAAAAGAAGAAGAAACTTTTTGAAATTGAATATGTTGACAATTTGAATGTCCTTTTTCAGAGTTCAACTGATATTGTTATTGCTGCTGTTACCCTCACTTCCTCTACCTTTCTCTTTCATTGTTGTCTTTACTGTTGACGCTTTATAATTTGACAACAAAGGAGTACTATAAAATTGATTTTAGACATACGCTATACAGTGGGCAGTGTAGATGAAAATATTGATATATGTATATGAAAATTTTAGCAATTTTATTTTTAGTTTTATGCTTCAATTTTATGTTGGAAACTTTTTTAGCCGAGATGAATGAAGAGATCTGTAGTCGATTTTATTTCTTTGATTATTACATTACAATAAAGATTACTTCAGTCATGCGACGCATATTCGGAACAAAAAATAATTTAAATTATTTTACTGATCTTAACAGATCAGTACAGTATGTGATAACACCTACAAAATTATAATAACAATAAATAAAATAAAAAAAAACTAGTTTCATTGAGAGCTATATGAAATCATTAGTGACCTTCAGTGTCATATCAAATAGGTTACAAAAAAAGACACTACTGAAAAAAGACATTTGGCTGTATTTTGTTTCACTTTTTGTTTGGGTTCACCACAAAAATATGAAACAACGAAAGCTTATCTGGCTTATACATTTTCGCACATCGACTCAAGGGTCACTGATGATTTCATTTGGCAATGGATGAAACTAGTGTGACTAGTTTTTGCGCGATTTCTTTGTTTTTCTATTTGTTATTGTAATTTTTTTGTTGTAATCACGCACAACTACATTTTTGTCGATAATGCAAAAAAAGATGCTTTAGAAGTTTACTTAAAATATCGACATTTACATATGTAGTCATAGTGTATCAGTTGAAATTTGCTTAATTTCTTAGTAGTCTTTAAATTTAAATCACGTTATACTTTCAACGCATTTCAGTACATATTTGTGTTTAAATTAAGTAAATGATTTTTATTTGATAACAAAAACTCTACAAAGTTTTGTTGCATATTTTTGTGCGCATTTTGTTTCATTGAAAACCATTCTTACAAAAATATTGTACTAAAAAAAAACTTTTTACGTTCACTACTGGCCTTACTATTGTTTGATTATGAATCATTTCTTGCATAACAATTTCGTGCTGTTCTGCTGAAAAATGATAATAATGAAATGCTAAAAGTGGCTTATAATGCATTCAAACAATAAATACATGTGGGGAGTTCTTTCACAAAACAAAGGAAGTTGAATCTTGAGGTCTCTTATTTTGCTTCTTTTTCTGTGGGTACTATTTGACTAGTTTTTAATTTGGTATAAATTATAAATTGTAGCGCTACAATATTTCAAAATTCATGAAAAATAAATAAAATAATTTTTAAAAAATTCCCTCGGTTCTTTTTCTACGCAAAAAGTTGTTGGAAAATAATTTAAAATTAGGTTTTTCAATTTATATTTCAAGTTAAGCTTAGTAAGTGCATAAGTTATTGCTATTTCTAGGACTGATATCTGAAGACATAAAAAAAATTCTTAAGATTTATGAGACATACAATATAAAACATAGTTATTCAGTTTTTCATAAATTTGCAAAAACTGTAGAGCACCTACGTCGAATTATGAAATTTATCATTCAATCAAATTTTACGCACAAAAAACTCAAACTTTAACTCCATACGTTTTGGCCAAGAATGGCCCCATATTTGTCACACATAAAAACACACCCACCCACAGAGATTTTTATGGTCGTTTATATTTTAATATAAATTGATTCGCATTCATTGAGCGCAAATTGACTTGAAATTTTTCGCATTTTATTTTTCTTTGGCAACTATAGAAGACACACGCATACATACACACGAACTTTTATTGACAAATAAAAGCATAAAATACCAAAAGCAGAACTCAATTTCAGCTACAAGCTGGTACAATGTATAAGATGACGACAACTTAAGCGCCTAAAACTGTGCTCGTTTTTTTACAACTTTTGCTCAAGCGATTGTTGCGCTTACGCTAATGTCTACGTATGTATTTGTTCGGGTGATTTATGAATTTAATGGAGTTTTTTTCTCGATGTGTAGGAAAACTTCAGTTATTCACTTAAAAAAAACATTTGGTTTTTTAGAGGAAGTCATGGAAAGTTTTGGTATTTACTTGAAAGCTTTTAAGAGTTAATAATAAAATTTCAGTTTTATTGTCAATTACAGATGGCGCCGTTATAATACGAAAATTTTACTAAGGAGTTTGACGATAATGCAGTTTTGCAACTATACTATTAATGCAGACGGAACACTCTTTTCGCTCGAAAGCAATTGGAAAATATACTGTAAGTTTTGCGTATGTATTTAGCTCTTAATAAGAACATAAACTTGGCAGCGAACACTGCAATAAATTTTGCTTAATGGAGAATTAATATTCAAAACTAAACTTGGAGCTTAACAGTATTAAAGGTAAAAAATCGCTTTAATGATGTATCGGAGCAGAAAATATTTTAAAATTATCTTACTGATCTACAGTGTGCAATAACACTATAAAGAGTTCAAGGCTAAAGCATTTTTGTGCAGAGCACTCTTTTTCTCTAAATAAATTTACTTTAAACTTAATTACAAGACAAAATTGCAACAACAAATTATGTTGACTCTGTTCTTCCATGCTAACAACAGAATGTTTTATTCTGCCATACAAACATTTTTCATATTATATCTTAAGGAACAGCAGCAGTAGCAAGGACAACAACAACAATAACAATAACCATATAAACTTAGGGATAATTTGAAAACCTAAATTGCACATAAGTTCACAATTATTAGTGTAATTAGAATGATTTATCAACACTTCGTCCACTCCAGCCCCCGCAAAATGTTTTACTTTAACATCAATGTCTAACTTTCATTGCTGCAGCCGCTTCAGTTACTCTTCTTCATCTTCATGTTGAGGACATGCGACAATCAACTGGCCATAATATGAAAAATACGTAAACAGTGTTGCCAGGATTTGAAAAGTTTTATCGAGATTTGAAATCATTTCGGTGCATCAATAACTGAAAAAGAGCCCGTAATTATTAAATTTTTCTATAGAGATTGTACGCTTAAGAGTTTTATTTTACTAATAATTCTTTCTCGCGTCAGCCATATTTGACTGACTCGTTAAAATGTAACGTTAACATTATTTAAGTTGATTTTTGAATTTTTTTTATTTTTTGCGTCACTCATATTTTAACCGACGGTAATGTTTAGATATGTATTTATTTGTGTATTTCAATAATATGGAACTCTTGATTTTAGGGAGAAAAAAAATCTTTAAAATAGGAAACATATAACAACCATTTTTTTTTTTAAATATGCCGCCAACATTTTCGAAATTTTTCAGTTGATAATATTCAGCCTGATTTGCTGATTTATTAAGCTGTGCGTATGTCCTTTGTCAGTCATATTTCACTGACGTTGATTTATATTTAAACAAAACTTCTTAATTTTTTCGTCAATTTTTATTAAAATCTTAAATTTAAGATTTTTATGGACAGTTACCTCTTTTTTTTGCATCGGTCAGAATTGTTTGACGCGCAAGTCAAATACTTTCCAATTTGACCTATACAAATGGCAACACCATCTAACATAACTCTGACAACAATAATTATTGCCTTAGGAACGACAAGAGGCAGAAAGCTGTTGCCAAAAACAAAGTAACAACCAAGTGAGCGCATATTTACGACGACGTAATAACATCTTCAAACAAATTCAGCCAGAGTGCTCATCGTTAACCACTAGAAAACAACAACAACACTAGCAACAATGACAGTAGAGCCAACATAAAACACACGCCGTGAGTAGCAGCAACCAACTGCTAGCAAGATATGAGCCACAAGCACTTTTGTTAAGCAAAATTATGTGAATGAGTAAAGGAATAAATAAATGAACGGAAGAAGGATATCTGTGTAGTACGGATGTATGAAGCAGCACATTGCCTGACACTGAAATGGCATTAAAATTTCTTTTGTTTATTGTACTGAGTGTAGTGACGGCTATGAAGGTTGTGGTGGCATTCTAACTTGCAGGGGTTGTATAGGTTGAATGTCCGCTCTTGTAGAGTAACCATGTCTGTATGTGTATCGAGTTAGAATGTTGGTTTTAGCTCTAAGAGGGCGTTGGTTGTTTTTGGGTGCGTAAATCGTTTGTTTTTAATGCCCATAATATGCACTCATCGGCGTCACGCAATCGTGTAATTTTTAGTTGTCTTGTTGCAGAAGGTGTCAATGGTTGGAGTAAAAGTTTCGAGGAATCAAGCATGAGTAGGCTTTCTATTTTTATTTTTTTGTTGTGTTTTAACTCTCCTATTTTGTTGCATGAATAACGAAATGAAATTACGACATAAGTAAAGTATTTTGAAGTTCAAATGAAAAGTTATATAATTACAAATTGATTTTATCAATTGTTTTTGTGAAAACCAAAAGCTGAAATAGACTTTTCCATAGCACTCAGTCCATGAATCAGTGAATAGACTGAATAGAATAAAGAAAGGAAACTGGAGGAAATAGAGTAGAAGTTACTTCTCCTCAAATTTCTTGGTTTCTTTAAAAAATTTCAGAAGCATCAGAAAAGGAAGAGGACGAGAATGAGCAGAACTGATTCCCAAGACATCGCTACTTGCATCTAGCGAAAGTCGGACAACAACAGAGGTGGAGCTCTATAGTGTCAGCTACAAGACAGGATTTGCAGGTTGAATTCATGATGACACCCATGTGGGACAAGTGTTGCCCACATGAATTATAGCAGGGGATTAACCCTGTCAGTAATTGTAGTACCTTTCTTCCCAGGTGCCGAAAATACTTTGCTACTTCCTTTGACGTTTCTTTCCAAAACGCTTTGAAATTGTCCAGGAATCAAGATCGGATCAAGGTTTTGAACTTGTGTGGCAGTTGTCATTGATTTAACAAGTGACCTCTGCGATACTGATGACTATGATTGAGTCCGGATACATTGGAGTAACCACTGAACCCTGGTAAGCCTATTCATCGGCTCGTTTAATTTTTGTGACACCACAGTATCCTGAAAACCCAAATGAGACTCAACTCATGTACCTGCTACACAATTAGGTTTCACCTTAAATGTGTAGCTATGATCTTCGAATAGCTTAGTAACAGTCATATGCGTAGCCTGACTGCCATTACAGACACCTATGCACATCCTATGGCATCTTTTTTTGATGATCTAGCAAGCCACAATTAAAATGGTAAGGACTTTCGTTCGGAAAACCTGTGCCATCTGTGGTGTGGCACAAGAATACCTGATCTCGTCGTCAAGATAACAAGCGGAACCCGTCCCAAAAGACATCTAGAAAGAACCTGAAGTATATCATATGAAGTTTACTATTGGTAAGCCACATCGTACTTCGCTCTGAAGCGGGTGGAAGGCAGACGATTGTCCATAAGCATCAAGAACAGTGGGTACTGCTCTGATAACTGATGGTGCATCTGTCTATGCCCTACATCAACATCATCATGACAGACTTCATAAGACTTCAGCCTGCACGTAGCTTTCATTTCCTACTTTTTGATTTGGAGGTCTAGAGATAGCAAATCAATCAAAGCATTAAGTTCAGCACTACTTTCATAAGATTTTGACTGAGGACTAAATGATTGCAATGGGCAAAAAGTATCAAAAATTGTTTCATAACATTCGTTGAAATTTTGGCTGAAAACTCTCGTACAATGATGGCTTTATGAGATGGTGCAAACTCCATGAGTTGTGCTTTTACGAATTTGCCGATTTTCGGCGAACATTCTAACGTGTAATATTCTATATGTACACATTTCATCTTTTTGGAAGGTTAACAAAACCCAGTAATGGAAGAACACTCAACTACTGACTCTTTACACAAGGAAGTGTATCCTGCTGCTGAACTTTCTTTTGAATTTTTCAAGTTAAGCTGATGCTTGCTGTTGGAAACGTGATTGATTCACTTACCAAATATTTAAAATTCCAGAAAAATATCAAGTTGAAGAGAGTTTACCTGAAATAATATTAAAAAAAAATCAGAATTATGTTGGGCAAAGATAACATATGTATATCTATACTATTTGTATAATAGCGCATTCATAGAAATGGCTTGTAACGCTTTGGAGCAAAATACACTGAACTTATTTTAGTAATTACTTTTTTAAAACAACAAATTTGTGCTGAAGAAAGTTTTGGCGTACTTAATTTTTTTTTATTTTTGTCAAGTAAAATATACCGTTTTTAGAATAAAGTTCTTGCAAAATCTCACACAAAAATTGTCAACTGATTTTTTCTTTGCTTATGCTGCTTCTTGAATTCTGTACTTATTGTAACTGTTTTTTTTTTTTGATTTGCAGCGCTTGTATTTTGCATGGAAGTTCAAAGAACAAACTATTTTTCAATTGTTTTTTGTTCTTAAGAGAGAAGATAGAATGTGATGTTTAGAGAATAATTTCATTATGAAAAAAAACGGGACGTGCCTGTGCAAAGCCGCAGGTACTACTAGTTGCAAATATATATTATTTTTAAATGAATACAAGTCTGCACAAATGTAACAAATTCCAGCGTAAGAGGCCCTACCTAAATTCTCTTAATGAATTGCATTTCTTAACAAAACTGTGTCTCTAGGTTTTCGTATCACGTCGGTACTTTGAATAGTAAAATCATTAAGAAAAGCTTTGTCTGGCTTCGTTCATAGAAATTTGTATACTTTTGTTTACTTTCAAATTTGTCACAAATTTACAATGTCAAGCAGGAATGATTCAAATACAAAAAAAAATTCAAACAAAAATTTGTTAAAAATAGTCAATTCATACAGAAGAATTAGGTCTGATCTCTTACGAATATCTGTGGATCGTATTGTAATTTCAATTTCATATTTTGGTACATAATTCATTTTATAAAAGAATAGTTCCACAGTACACAATAGTTACTCACACCTTAACCCAACCCAGTCAAGAGAATTTCATAACGTACCAACTATATAGCAAAATTAAATCTTTATTCAATAAAATTTCCATACATTTTTTGCTACACCTTTTCTTCACAAACATTCATATAAAAAATGATTTAATTCAATTCTGAGTTACTACTGGAACGCGTTGCTATGTAGGGTGGCAGTCGTGCAAGCAGCAGCAACGAACGCGTCATGCTTTAAATGGGTGAGCATTTTAAGACAAATAATAGCAGCACTGAAAAAATAAAGCGAAAAAACAATTCCTCCAAAAAAATAGAGATAAACGAGCGTGCGAACGAACGTAAAACCCCAAATTATTGCCAAAAATCCCAAAGCGCACATTTGCATGCATCCAGTACATCCGGCGCAACGCAATGCTGTACTGTATGCCACACTTACACCCCGCATCCGAAAAGCATGCTATGGTTTTTTTTCTTATTTTATTTGTTGTTATCATCCCAGTCCCACGACTATACGCTGCTATTTTATAGATTTCCATGACGATGGTGTTTGACAGCATCGTCCTTGGAGTGAATTTTCTCTGGTAACCGTTGGCAAATAAACGCTTTAGCTCAAGTCGTGTTTTTTTAGTGTGTGTGGAGCGATGCGATGCGGTGCATCCACTCACAATTGGGTTTGGTTGCTTTTACTATCAACGGGCGCGGAGGGGAATACAGTTTGTTAAATGATTTCTCGCTTGGTTTGTTGCATCGTTCGTCCATTTGTTTGGTGAAAAATCCATAAATTGAAATTAAATACTTTTGAATATTCAAAGAGTGTGCTCTCTGAGTATGAGTAAGATCAACATTCAATCGGTCATATACACATACACATGCGAGTGACCCTGTGCGAAAGGTTGCTATAATATCGCTGATATTGTTTATAGAGTTTTAACATATTTTACTGAATTTGTGTTAATTTTTCCAAAAAAAATTAGTATTTTGAAATGTATGCGTATTTATATGATATTTTTTATTTTATCCATTTTTTTTCGGGGACCGTGTTTTTTACTAGGAATCGCTACATAATAGTTTAAAATGCGTATTATTTAGATCCGAATATATTTTGGATTTTCAAAGCATTTGACCTTCTTTGAATTTTTCGGCGGCAGCTTGCGAACATCAGATCTTTTTCGATGTTTTCGACAAGTAACAGAAAGAATTCAAAAAGTTGATGAATGCCGAAAATCATCAAGATACACGATAAATGTCAAAAATTGTCGAAAAACGCAGAAAAATATTGAAAAAATCTAAACTAATCGAATAATATCGAAAGGGTCGAAAACTATTGCGAACAATTTAAAAACACCGATATGGTCGAAAACCTCCAAAAAGTATCGAAAAAAAACAAACCCAATCCAAGGCTATGGAAAGAGTCGATAAATTTCGAAACTTTTCGATGAAGTCAAGGTAGGTCGAAACTTATCGAAAATCATTGATTAAAATCTATTCATTCCAGGCCTTACTATTTGCGGTGTTTTATGCGTCAAGTTGCTAGCTAAGTACAAAAAAAAAAAAACGATCGAGTCGCTAAGTTTCCTAATTGTTGTTATGCTCATTTTTTGTTTTTTCTACAGTTTTGATTTAAAATTGTTTATTTTGCCGCCTGAAGTTTTAAGCAACTTGCTATGTATGCATAGCAACTATAATTTTACTCGTCGAGATTTCGATTTTGATTTTGCTATCCCATACAATTATCGTTGCTAGCTGAAGATAGCAAGGAGCAGATGGCGAATGAAATTATTATTATTATTATAATACTATATTCAAAAAGTATGAAGAAAGTTGAAATATGCATAACGAAAAAATTTTAAAAGTCGAAGAGTATCGAACTAGTTACACTATATCGGTTTAGTTGGAAGAGCATCGAAAAGTGCTTCAAATGAATGGAAATGTCGAAGAGCATCGCACACTATCTTAAAACTTCGCATAAGCCGAAGTGCAGTGCAGAGTGAATGCCAAACAAAATCCTTTTGCGAAATTCATAGATCCCAGGCCAAAAAGAAAAAATATGCCCAAAAATCCCGATGGTCCGTTGACGGAAATAGAAAATGACGGATATATTTGTTTTAAAAATATATAAATATCCATAGTTACAATTTTTGTTGATACAAAAATCAATAAAATACGATTATTTTAATGAAAAAAAAAAATATTTAAAAATTCAAAATAATGATTATTTTTAAATTTTTACATATAAATCACAAAATTAAAAATCATGTCAACTATTAACTCTTCTTGTCAAATGAAACTGTTCTGTATACATCGCAGTCAGATAGTGTCATAATATTTGAATTCGTAAATTTGCTAAAGGATTTATCTTTGTCTTTATCTTTATAAATATATATTTATCATGTTAATTTCAAAAGTCCAACACTCACAGAAGTAATATAAATTTCACCATATATATAGTAAAAAAGAAAAACCAAGCGAGAAAACTTTAACGCTATGTGAAAACATGTTTGTAAAATAAACTCAAAAGATGATATTGACTTTGAGAAATTGTTATGATAAAGTTTTGAATCAAAATCGAAATCCGTTCAAAGTTATGAAAAAATTGTGCATAAGGATTGCTATTGATTTATTTCAAAAAATGTTCCGTTAGATCAAAGGAATAAACTCAAAAATAACAAGCAGAGTTTAATAATATCATGCAAAATATAATTTATTTATCAGGAAGTTTCAGATCTAGTAAAACCTGCAATATTATTTCCTCGGAAGGAGTTTTGCACAGAAATGATTAACTGTTCTACTGCAATAGCAGTTGATCATCAAGAGCAGTACTTTTAGTTTTGATTTGATTTTATTTATGTCAGTACCATAAATTGTTAGCAAATTAGAATTTTGATGGACTAGCAGGTTACTAGCTTCGTGAGCTTGGGGAACTTACAGTTTCAATAGATCACAACTATTCAACGCAATATCCATAAATACGACATCAAAGCATTATGACAAATATCTCTAATTGTTAGATTTGGATGCATCATTCATAAAAGTATAACTTTTTTAACTTGGTGTGAAGCAATACGAAGGGATCACTAACTATTTATTTAGTTTTAGCTGTTTTCTAATATCTATGATACATTTGTTTTCGTTTTTTTTTTTTGTTTGCTAAGTTTCGCTAAATTGTTTTATAATTAGTGATCTTTTGTCCAATCAACGTCAATTTCATTCCATTTTCCATTTTTGATTTGACGAAAATTTCTTTTAGGTTACTGTCATGATTTTCATTTATTTTTTTTAACACTCTTCTTTAATTCATAATTGACAGTTTTGCACATTTTTAAAGTTCTATAATTTTCGCTTGATACAAATATTTTATGTCAATCAAATTGTGCAGCAATAGCACAATTTCTAACTGGATAAAAATATATTTCAGTGACTATAGTATGAAGCCATTAGTAGCGGTACTGACCATGTTATGTGTATTTCAGAAAAAATACCTACGACAATTAAATTGAGCTTTACGGTTTCAGTCAAACAAAAAACATAGCGGTAAAATTTTTAAAAGTTTGGTATTCAGAAAATAATAAATTTTATGTAGATACGCAAAGGTGCTTTGCGAAAAACAAAGTTTATCAACAGTAAAACAGACAAATGCGTTTAACCTTTCAATTCAACGTAGTTTCCTAGAAAAAAAATGAGCTTTTTCAATGGCAAAAGATCATAGCGACAACGTGTTGTACGAAAACAAAATTTTTTTATACTTTCAACTTGACAGCTAAACTTCATAGAAAACGAAAATAGAAAAAAGCATACAACGTGATATGCCAATGTTAAAAGGGGTTTTCAAGTAAAATGGACGAATAGCATGAATGCATTCACTGCCAAATTTTAATAGCCAACTGACAGCAGCAGCAACAAATAATACGAATGGTCAAAAGTTTGCTAAATTGGCTTAAAATATTAAAAACGTCTGCAGCTTCTGAAACATTTTTTTTATTTCGTATTTTATCAAATGTCAATAACTTTGTACTTCAAAGGAATATGTAAAAAGTGTGAGGTGGAAAAGAGAACAGCAACGATTGAAAGCATATCAACAGACTGAATAGCAGCAACGATTCTATTGTGGCGAAATTTAATTAAAGTTGACTGCAAAATGAATGCATGGTATTTATATTGAAATTTAATATTAATGTTGCTCATACGACATGCTGCACTGACATTGGTTGCAATAAAATTTTAAATAAGAGGTTTTAAGTGCACACGCTATATTTTGCAATTAATTAAAATTTTCAATCAAAATCATAACGTATTTGTGCTATCGCCCTTGAAAATATAATTTTACTGAATAGAAAACTTGGAGAAATCACGCTGACGCAAACAATTTTTGCTTTCGAAATTAAAAATGAAGCAAAAGCAAACAATCACAGCGGAACACGTAACATAGAGAGTGCATAGAATGCAAAAATAAAGCAGCGGAAGAAACTATCAACAAAGTTTTAACCAATTACCGACCAGCAGATCAAGTTTCAATTTCTATAGCGAAAACTTTGTTGAAAACTTTTCGCAAAAAGGAAACGACTGCTAGAAACTGCACAGACAGACAGACAGACATATAACAGTTAGACAGAGCTAACATACGAAATGACAAAGGAGCGGTAGACGTGCAGTCGGTATAACATTTCTCATTTAAATTGGCAACTGTTCTGTAAGAGCCAGGCCAAATTAAACTTAACTCATTAGCGTTCTTACGTTTGATACCAAGTGAAGGCACGCGCTTTAAAATTCGATTTTATTTATCTCGTACCAAATTATACCTACGCACATGAAAAATTAATTCAAAAAGAAATTAATATGCTGAAATGTATGCTACGATTTTTTTATAAAGGATCTGAGACATTGAATTCAATTGAATTTTAGCACGTAAGTTTTTCGGTTTAGTTTTGATTTTTAGCTTTTTACATTTTTCGACTTACTTATATAGCCCATAAGTATGCAACACATTTAATTGTTAGCATAAGCACGCGTAAGCATTGCAATTGATTCTGCGGAATACAATAAATCTAGAATTTTGATTTAAAATTAGCACAAACAGAGAAAGCTGTAGATTCTTTAAATGGAGGAAAATAATATAGTGCGCCTACACTTATGCTATGAAAAATTTGCTTCGGCATAAATAACTGCCTTATAAAGCGCAGTCAATGAAACTTTTAGAACAAAATAAATTAATTATTCGTTCTTATTCGCGGCGAATTATTGAATTGGGCGAAGAGTTATGTGAGCAACACGTCACACAATGTGAAACTGAGCCATTTTTGTGAAACTTCTTTCTTTGACATTTCGAATAGTTAGCCTTAGTGTTACTTTAATCACTTCTCAAACCCAATGATAGCATTACTATCAACATTAGAGATCTTTTGCTGAACTTATATGAGCAAGGAACCACTACTAAGGGCTCGGGACCGCCCAGCCTCCTTTTTTTTTACTGGCCAGCGACTTACTTCAGATGAACCGTATTCTACTGCCAGTTACCTACAAGAAAGTGGAACTTGGTTGTTTTTCTTTTAGAGCAACCTGACTTATAGAAGTAGTCTTTTTTTTAGTAGTCGGTTTATTACGGCGAATTCGTTATCATACTATCCACTGACAACTTTTCACTCAACGACAGGTTGTTGTTGAAGCAAACACCTACTCAAAGTTGACGTACTCAGGTCAACTTACTCGACCCCAGCTTTTCTAGCGGAGTGCCATATCGACAGACCCTGTTTATGCCATAAGCTTCAGCAATTGTCTTTATTTCTTGATGACGATATAATCAATTATCGTAGGATATGTTTTTTTAAATATGCACCAATGTTCAAAATATTACACAGAGCTCAAGAATACAAAAAAAAATCAGATATATTCAATTTAAACGATTTTGCAAAAATTTCCTTAATTTAAACTCACGCCCATTTGAGCACATTTGCTGGCTGCTACCGCAGGGTAGCGAAAAAGAGGGGGCAAATAAAATGCAAACGACGGCACAATGAAAATCAGCTAAGCATAGGAAGCAGCTGCCAACACTAGACAACACAAACTTTCGGTTACCTACAAAATATGCGATGAACTCATGGGGTCGAGTGATTTTGACTCTGACTACAGCAAGTCTCCACATTCAGTGCTTGGAACGAAAAACACTTGAAAATTCTTTAATATGCTAATAAAAATTTTATTAAGTCGCTTCCGTCATAACAGGGATACGACGCGCAGCTAAAGCTCCAGCTAATAATTGTGCGCTGAAAAGTATGCAAAACAACTTAGACCGAATGAACTTTAGCGTCGTCATCCACTACGACGATGTCTTGCAGTTGTAAAAAATTGGATTCGCAAAATTTATTAGTGAGTGCGAAAAACGATAAAAAAGCAACAACAGAAAATCGCAGAAGAAGAGGAAGGAGTACAGCTTCCGCCATAAAGCGCCATTGTTTTTTTAAGGCATTTAAAATTTTTACTCTGTTGTGAAAACAAGTAGCTTCAGGGAACGGCCACATAAGCGGTTCGCAATAAAAAGATAGGGAGTTGATGTGCTGTATGTTGTTGAGTAGATTGGGCTGATTATTCCAACGGAAACGGTAGAAATCGCAATTTCAATGTTTGATTTAGCAGCGCAGCAAGAAGCCTTAGCTGGGAAGCAGCAAAAAATAAATTTTAGGACTTTTGTAGCTGTCTGCTGTAACACTGATAAACATTTTTTTTTTTTCGTACATTATTTATTTTTATTTTTCATGATTTGAAACATGTTTCAATTTATTTTCGTTTTGCATACATTTAAGGGCAACATATTTAATATTATTTTGCATGAAATTTTGCGAGCGATGGTTGGTGGGTGGGGGGTAACACATTTGATTTAATCGCCGCATAATTTATGATTTATTTACATTGATTGCGTTGGCAGTACGCGTATATTGAATTATTGGCATTAAACTGCATTTTTTATTCTCATCTTTGTGCGAATAAATTTATTTTCCCCTCCGCAAAATCACATTCAACAAAATTTTTATTTTCATATCAAAATTAAAATAAAAAAACAAAATTATTTTCATATAAAAGTATCAACCTAACAAAATGAGTGTACGAATATTTTATGACATGTACACACATGTATGTATTTACCTTTTAGTTGTGTGCGTGTTTGTGTGTACGTAATTGTGCATGTGTGTGTTTGTTTACTGAATTTCAAATAACCGGAAATTGAGAAATTATATTTTTATGAAGTTGGCTTGGTATGCGTCACATGTGTGTGGAGTGCCAAGGTAATAAAATCACTAAATGGAAATTAAGTAAGGAGTTTGCTCAATCTTTAATAGGCTGGCTGTAACTTTCATGCATTATAACCATGCTTGCTCGAATAATGCCGACCACCGCTTCTTAAAGTAATTTATGCGTCACACATATATTTTATTCGAAATCATGTAACTTTTAAAGTGTGCTGAAATAACCAGAGGCTGCTTACATAGCTCAAAGACATCAGATTAAATGTACAGATTGATTTCCTAAGTAAGTATTTATCAAATAGCTAAAACAACTACAATTTTTCATACAAAGTTTGAAAGAAATTTTCAAGATAATATGACATTTTATTGAGCGATGTTTTTAATATTTGGTTTTTACTCACTTAACCACACTGCCACAATTACTTGAAAAGATCCAGCATATTGTCTATTACCTTTCAAGCTATTAATCATTTTAAGATCTATTGAGTAAGTCCCACAAAAGTACTGAGTAAAGTGTCAAGTACCATTATCTTGGTACTGGTATTTTAAAATTGCACATACTTTGAAATCTTTACTTGGAACTTCAAGTAAGTACTTCAGAAGGCGTCGCATCTCTTATACCAAATCAACACTTCAAACACTATATCTTGGCACTTATGGAGGTAACAGCTATAAAAATTGAGGATTTCTCTTAAGATATGGGCGAGTGTAGGCAACGAGGTGTGGTACCTAACATACAATAAAAACACTTAAAAACGTTATGTCTTTGTACCTACAGCAGGAACAGTTGTGAATTATGATACATGGATATATGTAGGTATTTTGTTTGCGGTTCTTCGGCCGCGGTTCAGTATATAATATGAGCAACACCGTCTTCGGTATCCACTATGGCTTTTGTGTTAAAAATAAATTGCATACTTTAAAGCATAAAAATTGACTAGTTTTGACTAAGTTAAACTAGTTTATCCTAAATACTATTTCGGCCAGTAACATACATATGACACTTAGTCAATTTCTTTCAATTTAAGTTTTATATTTTTATTAAAATTATTAAACTAATATCCAAACATTTTGTGAATTAATTTTGTAATTAGCATCAGTAACTTAGTAAGCTTCATTAATACTGACGTCACGACCTTAATTTAGCAATCACCCTGGGGTAAAAAAAATGCGAAAAACACCACAGTAGCGACACAGTTTCAATTAACATATAACATGAAACGAACAACATGAGCATTTTCAACGGCAGCATTTTTCCAACTTTAACAAAATTATCAATAATTAATTCAATACCTCTGGGGAAACTCATATATTAAAAAAAAAAAAAACCCAACGAGCTTAAGGCCAAAGTGTAAGCAAATTAAACCTCACCTCAAATTTGAAGTACAAAAAGATGTTTATATCACTAAGGTTGACATTTAAGGGTGGTTCTATCGCTACGTTGCAGATGGAGGGGGGAACAAAACAAAATTGACGATGAAGCCGCTGAAGATAAAAGACTGTTGAAATATTTGGAGTAGGGTATTTGGCAAGAAACCACAAGTGAAACTTTAAGGGAGACACATTGAAAAGCGCAATAAAATGTAAAACATCGATCAAACTTGAAAAGTCAAAGGGTACGCAGACACTACACAATGGAGCTCATTTAAACAACACCCTTATGCCAAAAAGTAGGCAATACAATTTATAGAATAAACACACGCACACAAAGTTCGACGAGACTCAGGTGTGGCGTTTTCTTAGCAACTTAAGAAATCTAATGTAGTCCTCAAATAAACAAAAACAACAACGCAACAATAACAACAAATACAGGAAAAGGTTAGTCTCATAACCAGAGTAGGAAAAAGCGGAAAATTTATTTGGTTTTTGGTTGACCATTCAGCATTTTACGCACGTAGGCAAATTGTTTGCATTTTTATGTGAATTTCAATGTTTTTCTCTTTTCGTCGATGTTGTGTGGCTGCTTAAGTAAAATTGTTGCGTGCGTTGGCTTTAGGGTGCTACGAAAAATTACGTTTATTCAGTTTGAAACTATGAGCAGCAAAAACATTAATTGAACAGCAAGTAGTAAATATCGCATTCAGCAATCATTCAAAAAACTTAGCACAGACTTCGATATAGACAAGTACTTTTGCTTAGAAATTTAGACACTTTTAATTTTCAGCCGTTCGAACTGGCTACTCCCTTAATTATTCTAAAGGATATTTGTGAAGACCAAATTTTATTGAAATATGGAACCAACGCAACTTTAAACATCGCAACAACAAATTGAAAGCAATGCGTATCACAAAACGCAGGGACATAGCTAGGGGGAGGTCGAAGGGGGCCGTCACTCCAAGCGGGAGCAAGTCTGTATTCATTGTGATTCCATTTTATAAAATTTTAATATGATGATACACATTCTCAATATTTGATGAAAGATCTGTGAAGAAAACTCGAATGGCCTTGTTTTTTATGAAAATTTTATATTCTTTGAGCCGGGCGACAAGTACTCAAGCTACGCCACTGACAAAGGGTACAGTCATGCCATAGAACCAACATAGCAAGACCTATGCACCGATGTCCGATCGTAATGTTTAAGAAATTCTACATGCAACCAGCAACGACGTAAGTCAATATTTAAAATGATAAAAAGTGAGTCAACCCCTGTGAGAAATAATGCCACGATACAGCCAAGTGCACCGAAAGGAGATTCTAAATTCAGCAAAAGAGGACAAGTAAGCAGTGAGGTCAACGTCAAAACATAAATCTAGACTTAAGGTGAGTTTACTGTAAATTTTTTTAAAAAGGAAAAGATGACGGTTAAAGTTTTACTTCAGACAGCAGAAGCGATTTTATTAATATACTATTCTATATTCTATAACTACCGGTTGTCCGATGTAAGATGTATGAGCATTTTGGCAATGCTAGTCCCAGAGAACTATGAAAAATAATAAGCCTTCGAAATTAAATGTCCAGACGTATATTTATCTAAGAACAGAACAGTTTATTCAACCAGAGGTTGATTTAAAGCTTCGAGCTAGAAAAAAAAATAGCTAAAAAGGATAATAAATAGCTGTAGTAGCAAAACTCTATTATTATTATTATTAAAAAAATTTTACGTTTCCTCATAAAAATAAAACAAGGTCCTCACTATCACTAGCTAGAACTTTTAAACAAAAATTCGCAAATTGAAAAATAAAACTAAAAGCTGGCTATTATTTTCTGGAGATGGTTGAGCCATTTTGTTAATTTTTGCAAATGATAAAGTGAGGCTGAAGTATTATCATCTAAACATTCAGATATGCAAACCAAACTAAAAGACTTTGTCTTAGAGTGGAAAAACAATTGACATATGAATCAAAATATACAAAACTTTAAGTATGAAAACTCAATCAATTCAGGCATGATTTCACTATAAAGGTTACATTGAAAACGTCAACAGCTTAATTTACTTCGAAAGCACCATTTCCACTGACATTAAATAAATAATATAGCAAAAGAAAGACGCGATATAAATAGTCTGGACTATAGCAACCGCAGATTTGCACCAATATTGCAACCAGATAGCTACAGCACAAAGTTTAAATTGCGTAGATGGGAGGAGTGAATTGTACACACTCTCGGGAAGGCAGCTACTACTACATTAAACAAATATTAGAGAAGAAGGAGTTTCAAGATGTTAGAAGGACAATGCTTAACAACTTAATAACAAACTGCTAACGAATAATGACTACTCAGAATGATGCGGTTTTCTTCAACTTTTCATTAATTTTTTCGCTAAAGGAATGATAACTAAGTTTCCATATTTTTGTATAAGGTGAAAACTAAATAACATATAGTGCATTTAAAATTTTCGCTACACTCTATTATTTGTTTTATGTTCAATTCAGCTTAATTCAGTGCGTGAGGGTGTTGACAACTTAAGTGGAATTTTGTTACCCAAGCGGAACCAGAAATTGTCAATCCATTTGGGAGGGTATTACTTGTTTGTTGTGGTCGATCTTGTGTTGTTGTTATATGTATTTGGGTTCACATTTCTTTTGGATTTTTTTTTTGTGCTGTATACGCATTTTTCAATATCAAATTATGCCAACAGCTAACAGAACTACATAGCCATTGACCCAACAATTTTGTGGATTTTTATGTATGCAGGTCAGCAAAAAACCTTTTATTAATGAAAGGTGAGGTGAGGTGAAAATGGAGGCTACGCATCACAATCCTTTTTTTTATTTTGTTGTCATTCGTCTGCATTGTTGAAATGGCAATCATGTCGCTTTTTTTCTTTTTCTTTGGTAGAAGTGTTGGGCACTTGATGAGGGTTTGACAATTAAAGTGTTTTGACACAAAGGACACTAAATAAATCTGTTTATGGTTGGTAAATAATCATATGTAGTATAACTGTAAATATGAGAAATTTTTTTTTACCGCAATATTTTTTGCTTTAAAGAATTCTGACAGTTAAATTGGCAGTGTGTAGTTTGATTGACTTTTATTGGATTCGGTTTAATCAGAATCTAAAAATAGTTCTGCTTTAAAACTTGTTAAGGAATTTAAAGAGAAAAGACTTCTAAAGTACAGTATTTTATTGGACAATAGGTAGTATAAATGCTCGATTAAATCTTTTTTTGTCAGAAACATACATACTAAGAACACGTTCCTAAGCCTTAATATTAGTAATAAAAAATCGGAAAAATTATATTAATTTTTACAGATATTTAAATTTTTGGTTGTATTAAATTTCTGCCAAACTCACTTGTGCAAACATATGTGAGTATTTCAACTCATATTATAGTGAGTTTTAAATGTGTTCTTTTGTTTTTTTAACATTACCAACATCACATTTACTTAATTTTTTCACGAAATTCACTTTCGTATCCGTTGTGTATGGAAAAAAAAACAAATTTAGGATAGATTTGATGCTGCGACCTTCATACACTAACTTACACGCACGCATATTTATGCTCGCTTTTGTTTGTAGTCTTTTGTTTATTTTGGCCTTTTGCACGCACAACTCACAACTCATGCATTCATCCAAACGCACACACACACACTCGCATATAGAAGTACGAGTACTCGTTAATTTTAAAGGTGGTTTATCTTTTTTTTCCTTTTTTTTTTTGGTAAATTGCTGCATCTATTTGCTTACGTTTTGTTTAGCGACATTACGATTTGCTTTTTGGGGGAAAAAAACATAACAAACAAATTTTCGGGTTGATATTTCAGGCAAAGTGATGTGACGCTTTCTTGTTAAAAAGTAAAACACGTTTTAAAGCCCCATAGGACTGAAATATAACTAGAAAAAAAGAGTAAAAGTCGGCCAAAGCTAAAATTAAGAAGAGGCTGTTAACAAGCCATGCGATTCATGCAAAAAGTTTTAAGCCTCAACATGTACTGAAATTACACTGTGCGACAATATTAAAAAAAAAAAATTGGCTTAAAAAGAAAGTAAATAGGCTGTCAATATTTTTTTTTTGTAAAAGAACCTTGACTAAATTAACAATAGTGTCACTTACTCTTACTAAGGCTTTCATTTCATCATAGAAATGAATTATGTAAAGTTTTGGTGCTGTGGACCAAACACAAAGATCGCATGGCGTAAGAACAATTAGAAAACCAAAGTTCACGTCAAAATAAAAAAAAGTTTTTTATCTGTAAAACCCATTTTACAAAGGAATGGGGCTATTATTAGATCGGAAATTATTAAATATTCTTGAGCGCAAGTCACGTAGCCGCTCATTTCGCTTTTAAATGGTATCTGGTACAGTATCGAAAACTTCAATATTCACCTTTTTGGTCCCTCAGACTGTAAAAGGTTTGTGCTTTTCACTGCAGTAAAGCACATATTTTTCCACAGAAACAAGCAAATTTGGAATACTTAAATTCAAACATAAAGTGTCCTACCATTTAGCCTTTGTGAATAAGAAAAAAAAGCACTACTTATAAGACCATTTTAAAACGACATACCCACTGAATTATTTCGACTTTTATCCATAAAATGGGAGATTTTGTTGCTCACACGCACCGCACGAGTGTAGTGTAGTGCGCCTTAAGCAGCATAAAAGTATGCTATAATATTTTTTTCGAAATTTTTTTTGGAAAAAGAACACACGCATTGCATTAACAAAGCAAAATAACACACACATATACATATATATATAAAAATTCCATATTAAATAAATGTATACTGCCGCTTTATACCCACATACACACATACCAAGCTAACAATTTTTTTTTGCAGGATTTAATATTGTTTATGTGATGCTTGCTTTTTACTTTTGACGAATCGTTTTGAATTAAGGTAAGTAGAGAGCGAAAGAGAAAAAGAAAGAAAAAAAAGCACCTTAACAACAAAGAAATCCTTAAAAAATGAAATCACATCAACTTCACTATTATTTGCGTAAATGTAAATGTAAATGTAAATACGCGTATGTAGGGAACACATACGAAGTTTTTTTTTCAAAAGCATACATTTAGGCGCAAACACTTTAGAGAATGCATATGTGTATGTGTTTTGAGTTACAAAACGTACCTGCTGCTGAAGCGTGCCAAGATTTCGTTTTTTTTTTTGTTTTGTTGCTTGTGCTCCCAGGGAAATGTGAGTAATCATCTTTATGGATGCGTTTAGTTGTTGTTGATGTGACGTTGACGATGTCAACGGCAATGGAGTCGATTTAATGTAAAATGGTTTTAAGTTATTGTTGGTGAGAAAATGTCGCAGTTCGTGGAAAGTTGAAAATTACATTTAGCATGAGGCAAGTTATTTTTTTGGGAGTAAGAGTTTGCTGGTGTTGCCGCGGTTTCATTAACAAATTGCTTAAACACGTGAGGATATTTGATTATAAAATTTTGGGGTTAATGTTAGGTAATTCAAATATATATTTTCGCATGTCGTCATCTTTGTATAAGGTTATGCAGCTTACAAACAATGTAAAGTAACTAAAACATCAGATTAAATTATTGATATCTCAAGCAAACTTCATTGGTCCTTAGCCCTAATCCTTATAAAAATCACAGCGATCGCTTTTTATGCTAATTTAGTAGCTAATGTTTAGCAAATTCGCATAGAATAATAGCATTGCAATTTGAGTTAATGCAGATCAGGAAATAATAGATCCAAAAATTTTAGAATATCCGATTCAAAAAAAAAAATATTCATACCGGTTCGATCACTTCTTCGATTATATTTTTTGGGAGATTTTTATCGAAGAAAAACAGCCAAAGTTATTTTAAGAAAATTAAGTCGTGCTAGCATGTTTTGGGCGTTTAGTCCAACTTTTTTGGTAGAGAACAAGTTTTTTGCTGGTCTGAATTTTCTTAGGAGAAATAGCTCATAGTTAAATATTAAAAATCACTTTGAGCTTTCGGAAGATCAAATTTCGGCAAGGTCTGAAATCTCTTTAACAAAAGATTATTCGAGCAATTTTTCTCTGTTTGGTTTTTGTTAAGTTTTTCAGCAGCTGAGTTTTAAGAAAAAATTTAATTTTTTGAAATTTTATTAAATATTTAGATAGGTTTTCATATGTATCATATCATTGGAACTTTTTTAAGAAAATTGTTCATTGGCGATTATTTCTAAACCCTTTTGCGATCATATTTTTTTTGCACAATACCAACTAACCAAATACTCGTAAGAATTAAGTATCTAAGTTTGTGCACAAAAAAATTGAATTATAGAAAATTTTATTTAAATAGAGCCTTTGCAGGAGTATTTTTGAAAAAATTGAATAAATTATATATAGATTTTGTTTAAAAATATTTGCATTTTTTTTTTTAAGCGAAACTGGTAACATCATTTTTCGGCAATATCACTAAGATTTGGATTTTTATTGAAGTTTTTTTTTACAAAATATTATTTCTTTAAAGTTTCTTAACTTTCATATTCAAAAACAAAACAAGAACATAAAAAATTTAATTGAATAAGACGCAAGCAATTCGATTGATTGCTGGCGTTCACCCTTTAACTAACAACGAACTTTGTATTCTGCTGAGAAATTAAATTAACTTCAATAATAAAACTCATACAATTACACACACACATACGCACATTTACGAAAAGGTATACACACAACGCCAAGCTAATATAATTGAGTGAAATTTCGCGCAAGGTAATTATGATTCCATTAACAAAACAAGCGTGCTTTTACCGCTTCACCATTGGCATCATCGGCATCAACATCATCATCATCATCACAATTAACACTAAACGACGTCCCAAAAATTTGAAATTTCTCCAAAAAGAAACGACTGCTGATTCATTTATAGCTTTTCTTATCATCAAAATTCCAAGAAAATTCAATACAGTAAACACTCTGTGTGCGTGGTCAAATGAAAAATTTTGAAATTTTTTGATAAATTTTTGCATCAATTTGGATTTTTCATTTTTGGAAAATGAAATTCAAAAAAACAAAACATTTATTTTTTTTCTGATATTAAAAACCATCATTGCATTACTGAGATTTTACTGTACCGCTAAATATTGAAACTATTCACTGCAGTAAATTAGAAGGTTATTTAAATACCATTTGATTGTTAGGCCATGAAATTGATGATGTTTCGCCAATGTGTCGAATGTTGGCAAACTGTTCACGAAAGTGAACGTCTATCAACGCCGACGACATCATGGCTTTGTGTGCTTGCATAGCAAAGCAACAACAACAACAACAACACAAACAATTGTGTCCGGCTTTTCTCCATTTATATCATTACTAACTAGTGTCTCTAGTTTGCAGTCAATGAATTTCCATTTTTAGTTCATGAGCTGAATTCCCATCCACCGCTTTTACTGACAACATTTGGCGTGCAGACGACCTTTTCTTGGGGGATGGTTGATCGATTTTTGATGTTTGATGTCGCGTTTATTATTGCAATGAAATGAGAAAATGAAATGTGTTGATGAAAAAATAAATATCATCAATAAGTTGGGGAACTGTCTGCGATAGCTTTCTATTGTTAAAGTACATTGGCATTAATTTCATTCCATTTATAACAAAACAAAAAATAACTTAAAAGACTGAAACTGAAATGAATAAATTAAATCGAATTGCAGTGCAGTTTATTAGATGTAATCAATTGAAGTCATTCTGAAAAATGTTTGGACATATTTTAAAATGACACATGAGTATAATTAAAAAACATAAGAGTTTTAACCCTTGAAGCCAAGGTGTATAGAAGAATTTCTTATGCCTTATCATGCAGTAGAACAAAATTTTTTTTTTTTTCCACTAAGAAATTCTACTTTCTTTTCCAATTACTTTGTTTTGTGTGATGATATTTTGATGTTAATTTTAGTACATGATTTTGATAGTAAAAAATTATTTTATTGGGATTTATGGTCACCAATCTAACTGGTTTATTGCCGCTACGGGGAGACCATTGCACCTGATATTTGGATTATTTGTTAAACGTTTTTGCTTAAAACATTGCTTTTCATCTAAATATCAAGTACCAGGAGACCGCCTATAATTCGGTTTTTCGTTTTGAGGTTGTATAGTCGAAAAAACATGCAAACTATTGAAAAAAGTTGAATGAGGTTGAGTACGCAAAAAAAAATATGGAAATTATTTTAAAAAAATTGAAACAGGTTGATAAAATTGAAAAAGTTGAGAATCTCGAAAAAAGTTTAATGAGGTTGAAAAAGTGGATAAAAATTGAAAGTGTTTAAAAAAGTCGCAAAAATATGAATCATTTTGAAAAAAATTTAAAAGGTTATAGAGTTGAAAACGGGCAGATAAAGTCGACAGTATATGGAACATGTTGAATGAGATTGAAATGGTAAAAAATTGTGAAAAAGACGAAAAATATGAAACTAATAAAGAAATTTGAAAAGGTTGAAAAGTGGAAAAAACATGGAATATATTGAAAAAGTTGAAAAATGTAGAAAAAGTCGGAAATTTTTGAAAAATATTGATAAAGGTTGTATGGCAAAAAAAATTTAAGAAAGTTGAAAATAATTTTCAAAAAGTTGAAACAGGTTGAAAAGCTAAAATATATCGATAATATATGAAAAGTGACAAAATAACTTGAATGAGGTTGAAAAAAGTGACATGATGTTGAAGCAATTGAATAAGACTGATAGCGTCCATAAAAGAGGAAAGAGAATGAAAATCTCGAAAAAAAATTGAAAAAGATAGAAAAATTCGTTTTGGATTGTTGAAAAATTTGGGTAATTTCAATGAAATTGAAGGAGGTTAAAAAAAGTCCAAAGAAAGAATGGAAAATGTGGAAAAAAGCTGATATAGTCAAAAAATATTACAACAGTCTGAAAATGACACGCTTACAACTTGTTTTTAACATGGAAGGTACCACGCCCACTGATGCAATCCCGTCATATTCCATTTAATAGCAACGCTTACTCGTAGTAGCAACATCTCAAAACAAAATTTTATTAGGATTACTCTGAAAGTGCGTTAAATATAGCTTAAAACATTTTTTGCTTGTATGGGAGGTGCCAAGCCCACCGATGTGATCCCGTCGAATTTTCATTAATTTCCAAATTCATAGTAGCCGACCTCTCTGTTAGTATTACTCGTATATAAGTACACTATCTATAACATTTAGCATTTTTGCTTGTGTGGAGGCTGCCACGCCTACTATTGCAATCCCCTAGAAATACATTTCATTTTAAAAACAACAGAATAATTGCTCCCATAGTGCACTATATGTCATATTGAAAATTTTTTGATTGTATGGGAGGTGCCACACCCACTGATGCAAGCCCGTAAAAAATCGATATAATATAAAAGCATACAGTAACCGACATCTCTGTAACAATTATTATTAGGATTACTCACATAGTACACAAAATATCATATCAATTGTTTTTTGCTTGAATAGGAGGTACCACGCCCACAGGCCGTGGGCGTGGTAGAAAAGAAAAGAAAGCTTCTGTAACCAGAATTATTTTTCAAATGAGCCACACCTTCATCATTTTTCATGAGAAACATTGTCCAAAATGTGATTTTAACTTTAGCTTCGATTTTTTAAGAAACATATTCGATTTCTTATTTATTTTTTAAAGATTTTGAAATGACATTTACGAAAATTTTGGTCCGTCAGTCTGTCTATAGTCTGTCTTCTAACTCTATTCTTAAGGCGATTCGTTTTATTGCTATTTTATGTTAATTTATTCTTTTTACGAGCAGCTTTCCGTAATTTGTTTGTCAAATTTCATTTTGAAAATCATGTTTTAAAAACCACGTATATGTTGCGACCTCAACATGTGGCAACGCTTATTTACTACTTTTTAAAAATAAAAATTTATAGATTTTTGCAACTGTGAAAATATGTTAATATTAAAATTGTTTAATTTCCCTCTCTTGAATTCTAAAGCGCGAATTGTTAACACGTATTTTTCTTTTTGATTTATTGACATAAATTTTGTAAGCCTTGTAATTTTATGTCTTTTAAATAATTAATAAGATATATAAATTTAGTGCGAGTCACTAAATATATACGAGTATAAATGTATAAAATTATATAATCTTCTTTAACCCACCTTTCTGGTAAATAATTCACAGAATTGTCTGCAGGTGCCAAAAAAAGAGCACACACCACTCTTAAATCTTACATTAAAAACTTAGCACGCATCACTGGCTAACATAGGAATAAAAATAAAAAACAAACAGCAACAATTTTAAAGTGCCATTAAATAATCTTTTAAACTTTATGTCGATTAAGACATATAAAAAAATTAAACAAACAAAACAAAAAATGCCAAAAGCAGAAGCATACTTTTAGGATTTACTCGTATTTCTTCAAAAAAGTGATTTCAAGCCAAAAATCAACAACAAGCGTAGGCGAACAGCGTAGTGAAAGCGCTACTTAGAAATCATTATATTTAAATGTTACACAGGAAGACAACCACCAACTGTGAGAGTGTATAAGTGGAAAAGCGGAAAACTGTAAGTGAGTGTGCTCGTGTGTAAGCGTAGAACTCATTGAAGGTTCTAGATGGATGCGCATGGAAAATGAGGCGGAAAAATAAAATTTGTGAATTTTTGCAATAACAAAGCTAAAGTGAAAAAAGCAACAAAAAGCAAAAATACAATGTAATTGATAATAAGAACAATAAAAAGCAACAGAAAAACGTAGAACACAAACAACACAAAAACAAAAGCACAAGCGCACACAAAGCAATAAAACGAGTAGCAACAAATTGGCAACGCCATGCTGTAGAAAAAATGGCATTAAATGCAAATAAAACGCATTAAATTCAATGTTGACAACAAAAATAATCATCAGCAGCAGCGAAAGCAGCAACAACAACATCGGCGGTGGTACAAGCGCCACCAGGGAAAATGCAAATTGGGCGATTCGAAATTTATGAGGCGGTAAAAGGATGCCTGGCAGAATTAGGCGAGTTAAGAGATAAAAATAAATTTATTAGAGACATATGGTGGATTTCAATGAAATGTTATTGCAAAAGTAAATTTAATTTCATTACTAATGAAAAGAAAACAAGAACACAAATAAAGTGTTGCGATAAAATGAGTCCTGCAAATGTCTGAACGCAAGACAGAGATAAAAATCAAATTAATTTCATCAAAAAATAAAAAAATATATTTGTCGGTTAAAAGTAGATTTCTCTATAAAACAAAAATCCCAATTAATCTTAACGAGCAGCAAAATCTGTGATATCACTTACAAGCACAAGCAGCTTAAAAGCAAAGCAAAAACAAAAAAAAAGGCAACAACCAAAAACAACAACAAAATAATAAAAACCAACTGATTGACAAAAATATAAAAAAAAAGTATTAAATATCAGAAGAATGGTACTACGAACGAACGCATGTAATGCCCCGAAATCCTCAATTGCTCATGCAAACAATCATATCAGATATTTCTCAACAGTCAAATCTGCTGTCAGGGTCACCATATACAAACAACAACAACAACAATAACAATAAAATGCTGATAACAAACACAAACAACACAACACAATCTCAGCTGTCTGCAATAGTCAAATTTGATTACATACACATGCACACACGCATACACATAAGACTTCGTTACCATTACGCTAATTGTTACATTCATCCACTTCACTTGTTCCACTCACTTGACGAGATCCTCTTAAAGGGATTTGATAATCAAAAAACAAAAAAGAAAGTAGCAAAAGGGTCGTGCCTGACAATAACAACAACAATAATAACAACTGAGGTCGCATTAAATGCGTCAGGGTAACTTGAAGATGTGTATTAATTACCAAGGTATATAGGGGTTAGCACATATGTGGGGGCAATTCAATGAACGATTTTCAAATAAGAATCTTTTATATCTCACAGTGTTTATTTGATCTATAAAAATGAAAAGAATTCTTGAGAATCCCAACATTGAAAAAGTATTCAAACTTTAAGCATTTGATATTGACTCGGCCACTTGAGTGATATATTCTCATCATGTTGTAAGGCTAGTTAGTCAGTTACATAAGCACGCTCTGGTGTTACTGTACTGGAAATTTCAAATCTTTACAATTTTAAATAAATTTGCTCATACGGAAGTGGTTTGTAACGCTTTGGCGCTAAATGTTCTGAGCCGATTTGAATAGTTTCGTTTTTAAAACAGCAAATTTGTGCTAAAGAAGGTTACAGTGCAAATATTATTTAGATTTTTCAGGCATAAATATCCCTTTATTAAGATTAAGAATTTGTAAAACCACGCAAAAAAACTTTCGTTGTCTATGCTGATGCTGCATCTTGAATTTTGTGCTTTTACTGTTGTTTTTTTTTTTTCCTCTTTCATTTGTTTTTTGATACTTCTCAAAAGAAGAAAGTAAGAGAGTAATTTCATCAAGGAAAGATTTTGGGACTTAAGTTAGATAATTGGTTTGCTCGCTTAATGATGAAATTCTGCAATGGCCCCTTTACTTCTGTGGCAAACATATTCACATCAATGCTGGACTCCTGCAGAGCTTTGTCCAAAGCCCGACCGTGAACTTGGCTTTTATCAATGCCATTTGTTATCGATCATCAACTCAATCCAGTTTTTTGCAGACAACAGCCTTTTTTGTCAGCTTTGTAGAGGTTGAACGAAAAAGGCACGATATAAATGACCTATAAATGAGTTAATAAGGTCGATTTAATTGCAAGTAAAACTCAGTGTAGCTGAATAACGATTTTCGATTAAAAACAGATAGGATATTGAATGTAAAATAGATATTAACGGCAGTGCTCTAGAAAAAAAAAGTGGCCCAAATGGTTCAGGTACATATTAAGGGCTGTGCTCTAGAAAAATACATGAAGTGGCCCAACCGGTTCCAGTGTTCTCTCACACAACACGGTAGTCCTGCGCGTTCCCTTTTCTTCAGCAACTTTGGCTTAGTTGAAAATTTAAAGACTTATTCGGTTGTATTTAAGCATCTAAGCGTAGATTTGCCCCTTATTTTTGAAGCAGAGATACGCATGAAAGCCTTCATACAATTTTAACACATGTGTGTATGTGATATGTATGTATATGTTAGCAAATCCTTTCGTAAAATGTTTTTCACATTTGCCAAATTAACATTTAAAAGGACAGAAGGAAGCAGAAGAAAACAACAAACCCCAAACAACAACTGGCTTCGTTCATCAAGCTTAAAAGCCGAAACTGTGTAAAACCAGGGAAGGGGCAAACAGATGAGACCAAGCCAAGTGACACGCCCATTAACGACGACAGTAACAAAAGAAAAACAATGGGCGCCTGGCTGCGTATCATTACCCTTATCGCTTTGACATCGTCCTCGCATCATACACTCATTTTGTTGTAATTTAATGAAGAAAAGTAGTATGTAGTAAGTAGCAATATCAATGTAGTAGGCTACGATAGGATGTGTGCTGCGGTAATGAGCAAAATTAAATCTAACAGTGGTAAGCAGAACAAACAAAACGAGTGCGTGCGATTCGAGCATAAATGTTATTTTTTATTTTGACCCGACTTTTGGGAATGTAGGGAGGAGAAGGAAGTTCGGGTGCTTTTTTTGTCGTTTATTTGACGCTAACGTAGAGAGAAGGGTAAACAATTTTTGATTGTTTACATGTGTTCTTTCAGGGTTTTTGTAAATGGATATAAAATAAACTGAAAATTTCTGAAGAGAATCTATGGGAAGTATGAAATCACAATATGTACCCACGTGCTGAGTCGAAATGACATTGCAGTCCATTTTAAGAACTTTTACATATGATTAAATACTTTTTCCACACACACTTATTTAAGTTTTTTCTTGAGCGCCTTGCGTTTTACGACAGTACCAAATTTCAGTTGCTGCTTCAATTTTTTTAATAATGGTTACTTTAGTGATCTTTGCTTGCATTTTTATAGCACACCTCTTTTCCTGCGTGTAATTTTTAAAATCAAAATTTTAAAATCATTCAATATTTCGGCAACGTATAACAAAAATTAAAGCAATAACAACAAAAACTGCTACAAAGAAAATAAATGAAAGTTGAAATACGGAAATTGTAGCAAAAATTGTGTGTGTGTGTGCGTGCTTTAAAGTATATATACCCAGCAGGCAATTGAGCAAGGCCTTCCCCGGCCTTCTCAAAACTAATTTTTAATTTTTTTTTTATTATGATTTTTGTTTTTATTTACAATCTGTTAGTATTAACAATAAGTAAATTTTATAAGTAGTGAAATTTTAATTAGCAGAATAGTTGCGCTTCATTGAGTGTATACTCATGAAATGCTATTATGCCTTACCACAGCAGGCGTGCTATTATGCTTTCCCACAGCAGTACTGCTATAAGGCCTTCCCACAGCAGCAGTGCTATAAGGCCTTATATTAGAAGGCAAGGAAGAAGGACTTCATGTATTTTTTTATTTCATGTGTTTTATGATTCGACATTACTTTTTTGTCATTGCATTGTACTTATACAACATCAAAAGTAGATAAATGGTTAGAAGTAAAGAACGGTGTGGTTGTTGCTAAGCTGGTCTTCTGTTTCATGTTATGTTAAAGTGGTAGAGTGTTGTGTATTCAATGTCAAATTATAAATTAAGAAAACGTCACAAAAAATAAACATTAAAAATATCAACGCAAGCGAGGTTGACGCAGATAACAAAAACATTTAACTAACACGACGTAGTAAGATTTCATTTTTTCAAAGTACTTTTGTGACCCCTTCTACGGTAAGCGGTCTTAGAATTTCTCTTGACGCAAGCGATGTAGGAAGACCTGCTTGAAGAGTATTTCTAGTAGGCCAGATAAAAAAGGCCTGTTTTATCGGGACGTTTCATTTAAAAAAGATAGTAAGTTTGAAAGGAGGTGGCAAGGCCTTGATTTTACCAGGTAAGGCCTGCTAGAAGGCCTGCAAGCTCCTGCCTTTGCCTACTGGGTAGTGTGATTTTTCTACTACAAAACGTATGGCGGCAATAACAGTACAACTACAACAACAAAAAAACAATTGCTGCCATATGAATGCCATTAAGGCGTCATTGAATCCATGTCGGTCCAATTTTGTAGCCATAAATGAAACTGTTTTCGTTGTTACTCTGCCAGTTCTGCCAAGCTGTTGTTGTTCATTTCATTCATTCATTGTCAGATTGGATTCAGTTTTGTTTCTACTGTTGCTTTATGTTTCCACCCACACAAAGTTTGGAGGTAAAATTTGCACACCAACACCGCCCGTTCACATCAATTTAATATAAAATGGCATTTCAATCTCAATTCGCTCAAAACAATAAATTTGACCATTTGTAGGTCTTCAATAGGTTTCGTTTGGTTTCATTTCGTTTATTTATTTTGCGTATTTTTGACTTTTTGACCAATGAAACCATAGTTTCCGTGCTTATAATGAGTTTCTGTGAGCTCGTGTCTCTATCGAGCTGACTTGTTGCGGAGTTTTGAAAATGATTTTCATTTTGTGCTAAATTTGCACCCTACAACTTATGTATTTTGATATTCATTTCAATGAACATAATTGATTTTCTTACTTGGAAATCAAAGAGCCCTAAGATATGCAACAAATTTATTTGGAATTTTAGAAAATATGTAAGCAAATTACAAGTAAAAATTGTAGCAATTAGCGTTGCGCAATTGTATGAATTGTTTTATAAAACAAAAATTGCGGAAAATTTAAGCAAAATGAAGTATGCGGTTGAAACACATGAGAAATCAGAGCTGATCTCAAAATGTAGTTTATTTATTGAATCTTTTTTACTTAGTTAGTAAAAAAACATTCAATAAAATTGAATTCGTTTGTCGGCTTTGTATAATCAAAACAACGAATTGCGTTCGAATGCCAATAAATCGCTAATAAGCAATAAATCAAAAAATGCTCCACCCCGTCAATAAACTAGCAAATAAACTAAAAACTTCATATAAAAAATAATTAAGCTAATTTTATAGGAAACACACCGCAAAAGTTCATATTGAAATACATCGAATAAGGGGAAAAGTACGGAAAGCATCAAAAAGTACATACTAAGAGAGAGAAAATAGCAATTACAGTAGAACCTCAATTATCCGTCAGGCACGGGGATGACCAAAAAGACGGTTAATAGAAAACACATAAGATTCAGATAAGTTGAGAAGTTTTTCGTCGTCAATATGTAAAGAAATAAGCAAAAAAATGACAGATTAAAATTGAACGCCGAACTAACAACAAGTAATTTTCGAAATGTCCTTAAATCCAACAGGTGAATTTGTTAATTGTGAAGAAGAATCTGGACATTGTGATGAAGGCAATGAAAGTTATTTGTCTTATCGTCTTTAAGACTCATTGGGTGTTTTTTTAATTTCTCCTAATTCATAAATGCTTATTTTTATCTTCGTTAAATATGAGCTAAGAGAAACATAGCACAGACGAAACGAAAAAAATCCGTCGCATAAATGCTTAATAATAATTGATATGACTACAACTATATTAAAACATGAAATGAAATGGATCGTGACGGTTAACGGAGGTGATCGATAATCAAGGATCTACTCTATACTGAAAATGAAACAAATCAAAAGAAAATGACATCTCTGGTTGATAGAAGTAGCAAAAAGCCGGAAAATGATAAATTGTTTCGACAACCTCAGCAAATTTCGGAAAAATTCGAATAGCATCGAGCATAGATTGAAACATATCACATAGTCGTAGAGATGTAAAAATATCCAGAAACCATCGAAATTCAATAATGCAACGAGTATATTAACAAAGGAAAGCCGATTTCAGATGGGAAAGTTTCGTAATAGTAGCATTAACAAGTCGATTAGTGTGGAATTATAAAATAGATAAAAACAACGAGTTGTTAGAAAAAATGTAGGGCCATAATTTTTCTTGCGTATTTTTTCTCATTTATTTTCATTTCCGAAATATTTCAACATAGCGCTCGTAAAGAAATTTTACTTCACTAATTTGAATCCTTAATTTTAAATTTTATGCTTTTATTTAAAAATTATGTGTAAGATTTTATTCATAAATTTTTTAATGGTTTACAAATTATAATTTATAGACCTGATTATGTACTGGTATCATGTAATGGTGTATCAATTAGTTAGTCTGAACGTAGGCATGATTTCTTATTATTCACTAATCATTTTTTTTTTTCTTCTGTTATGGCACTAGCTTTTTAAATAATTTTCAACTTGTTTTCGCTCTAAAAATATTGTTGTTCTATTTACTTACTCTTCAGACCGTGCGGAATTGTGTAAATTTTAATTGGGAGAACCATATCCTGTCACGATACGACTTGAGAATTCACTTAAATGCACTGCCATATCACAGAATTTAAATTCACTGTTGGCAATTTTATATCAGCGCATCATTATGTCTAAAAAATATTTTTAGTGATATTTTTCGTTGCATACTTTGAGGCTGTTTTTAGTTGTTGAAAATCTCCAGTTTCAACACTTTCATGAAAAAACGACACAAATGTGCTGTGCTAATATATTAATAACAATGTCGTTTTTGACCAACATTAGATTTTCTGAAAGGTTTATTTTCAATTTTGAATCAAACGGACACTGCACTACATTTTGATTGTCAGTTGTTTTTGTTGCTTTAAAATGACAATTTCCATTAGAGCAGCAATCAAATCACCATTTCGATGCATTTGAAGTTGAAAAATTTGGACAGAAAGTCAAAGCGATACTTTCTCTTGCTGTTATGTGACATTTTATATTTTATTTTTTATTATGAATTGGTCAATTTATGCAATATTTCATAAAATATTTTCATGAACTTAAAGAATATTCACAGCTTCCATTTTTTTTTTTCAAATAATTATTGAATTAAGACTCAATCAAATAATACCATGTTTTAATCGACATTCACAAACAACAATTTTATGTAAAAGAATTCTCAACAAAGTGTTGGGGAAACAAAGTTTTCGTGAGAAAGACCACAATAGCTGAGCACTCTTTCTTGGATTGAATTTAATAATTTTCTAATGACAAAAATGAGTTGCTCAATTTTTTTTTGTTTTTTGTAATTTTTGTTTTAAGTTTTTATTTTTGCTTAAAATATTTTGAAAAGATATTCCTTTTCAGTTATTTTATTGTTTTTTAATTGAGAAAAAATAAGTTCAAATCAAAATAACAATTAAAAACGAAAGTGTAGCCTTCCAAATTGTTTGTGGCAAATAAAATAAATAATACAGTTGCTCAAAAACGTTAACTTGTTGTTGCTCTTATTATTAAAAATTAACATTATGTAAATTAAATTAACGTGCAATGAATAAAAAAAAGAACTCAATGTATCAAACAAAAGCAAAAAACTTTAACGCCAGCACAAAGAATTACGTTAATGGATTAAAAATTGTTGTAATGTAGTGGCAGCATCGACGTCAACTTAAAACGCTAACGTTATTCAGCGTTGCCACCTTAGTAAAACAAAAAAGAAAAAACACCCCAAGAGAGCAAAACACAAGAAGAGGATGAAAGTAATAATGAAAAAAAAACCAAAAGAAAAGTTTTTGCTGCTGCCACCTTCCGCTTTTCCAGGCAACACTCAAGGGATAGGCAAAGAAACAACTCTAAGGAAAAACAGAAAAAAAGACAAAAAAAAAAGTTCGAAGTCAAAATATTATTCTGTTCGTGAAAAATTATGCTGATAAAAGCGGCCGCCGCATTGAGAAAGTGAATTTCCTTTTACATCTTTTGTTTGTGTGGAAAAATTAAGCGAAACAATGAAGATGTATGGGACAATAGTGAAAAAAAAAACTTTCAGACAAAAAATAAAATTTTTTTCGAACTTTCTTGCGCAAAGAGCGAAATCAAATGAAGATGAAGCAAAATCAAAACTTTTCTAGTGAGTTACTTTTTGTTCATTGCAGTTGTATTGAGGTTTACGCATATATTTTTAACTGCAGCCAGCCAGCACATCAAAGGCTAGAATTGGCTTTGTCATTGCTGCAGTGAAATAAGTTGCTGTATGAATTTCTATTGCATGGGAGCGTTACTTAAGTATCATTAGTAATGTGTTGTTTTAACAAAATTTCTACAATTTTTTAATAAAGTCAATATTTTACAGCTACTTTGAATGTAGGGAAAATCGCTTTAAAAACTGATTGTACAAATTTGTGCCTAATGCAATGATACTTGTATTCAAAGACTATTTTTGTTCTTGAATTTTTTGTTCTCGATTGTTTCAGAAGAAAAATTAAATATAATTTAATAGAAAAGAAAAAATTTAAAGCAAATTTTGTGTCATAAGTAAATCACGCAAAAAACAAAAGGAATTAATTGGCATTTTCCTAAAAAATGTGGCTTCATTTTTTGGTAGAAATTTAATATTCGTTTTTGGACAAATTTCAATATTAAGGGAATTTTAAAAACTTTTGCAAACTTTCGACGCGGGCCTTAAAAACTTTCATGAATATTGTGGGGCATTATTTAGGTGACTGAGCCGCATACATTTTAAACGTAAAATGCAGTATTTGCACTGGAGAAATTGCTTTTTTAATATCCGGTTTTTGTATAACCGACGAACATTTTTTGCAAGAAGGTTTAAGAGACCAAAAATGCTTAATTCAAAGTAAGTAGTCGTTCACAACTTATGTGAGTACTTGGAATATAAATAATATTTTCTTTTACTTTAATACTTATAAACGACAGAATGTTGATTTCATTATGGACAAGCCCTACTTATCGAAGTGTTTTTAAATTGAGCGTGATTTTTCTTACTAAATATTGTAAATTCCCAAAAATATGCTATGTTACTTACTAAACATTCTGAATTCAAGATGCAACTTTGGGATATAAATTATTATTTCAAATCACATACGGAAGGCCTTACAGGTGAAAATTTCGCAAAGTAATTCAATTCTTAATTCAAAGATTTAACTTTGCAAAAGAGTGTCTTCTGGATTGTAATGCAATAAAAATCCTTTTATTTAATGTTTATTACAAGAGATTTATTTTAAACTCGAAATCTTTATAAGCGCATTAACTTATCACAGAACCGTAAAAACACTAAATTATTCGAATTTTTACTTAAAACACAATGTAACACATATGCACAATTTAAAATATCAGCTGTTGCGCTTATTAAAGACATCCCATTTACATCTGCAGATGTTCACTTGTACAAAACTTTGAAACATTCTCGTGCAATCATCAAATTCTATCGATTTTGCTACTAAGCAGTGGTAATCTCATCGAATGTCTCATTCATTCCCTCTTTCGATTGATTTAGCTCTATTTCATTTTGATTAGTTGGTATTTAATACTTCAGTCTCCGCTGCAGCGAAACTGATTTTATCCTTTCTGTTTCTCTCTTTTAAATTATGCGGTAGATGAATATTTATTTTAATTACAATTTGCATGTATTTCAATTTATATTTTTCAAATGCGTAGATTCAATTTTCTGCAGTGAAGTCGCAAATATGATAGTACTTAAATTTCGACATTGTCAAATTTAGCTTATTTCTAGGTATTATATGATCATACTTTTACTACATTTAAAAAAAATAATTGAGTACAGGCAAAAATATTTTGAACACAGCATTAGGATTAAGAAATTTCATTATTATGACTAACCTTTATCTGATTAATTTGCATCAACTAATATACTAAACAATACCAATGCAATGATAAATGATTGTATCTCGAAACTATGGCTCAAAAATACATGTTTCTAAGAGAATATATTTTGATATGTGAAGCTTCTGATATATTTTGACAATTATTTTTAAATGAAATCATGGCCCACATTTACGTTTTTTGGGTCCAAAAATAGGACATTTTGATCAATAAGGCTTCTGATATACAGATAATATTTTGAAGCATCTTATATTGCTCATTCGTCTTACTCCCGCTGTGTGATTCAAAAAAAGAGCTCAGTTCTTCGAATTATTGCAAGTCATAAGTTCATAATAATTAAGAAAATTTACTTCTAATCAAATTCTCCAAAATTTTTACAAAATTTATGAAATAGAATCCAAGAAAATTAATTTAAGTTTATTTATAGTCAAAAATTTTCTCAAATTTTTTGACCCGCCAAGATTTGTCTCAGTACAGCATATTTTTTTTTAGAATTAAATGAATACAATTTAAAGAAAATTTAGGAATTTCATAAGATTCTAATTCATATACAATCACAGTTTGCTAGTAATACATCAACTAATTAAATTCAAAAACATCAATAGCAGAAAATTTTGTTTAATTCAACATTTTTATTAATTGAAAATAGTTTGAAATAAATAGAACTAATTTTCAAATTTCATAAATAAAACAGCACATAACACGATGAAAATTTTGATGATTCAATGATAACAAAAACGTTCATTAAGTTGCTGCTATCGTTGGTCGGTTCGACGACTGGCCACATATATTGCTGTCCAAGCGCTACAGCCTATCTAAAATGCGTACAACGTGCGAAATTTAAATACAACTGAATTTATTTCAATTTAGTTATGATGTTGTCAAATTACCACACGAAAATGGTGAGTCACGAGGAAATTACTATGAAAATTCTGTGCATCAATATCACATGTAGAACATATTGTCCGTTGAATATGCTATGCAACTACAAACGCCCCAGCAAATATTTTTCATTTGTTTGAAGTTGAATTATTATAGCGATCAGCTTCCAATTGCTCATAAATCATATGAAAAAGCTACAAGCAATTTTTGGAGATGAAGAAACAAAAAAAAAAACATTAAACGGAATTTATTGCTTCATTTTTATACGACACTTGAAATAGGCCTATTCACCGATTAAAAATGTTTGCTGGGGAGGTAAAAGACAATGCCAATGCTGCTAAGCTAATAATCTGTTTTCAGCTATCAAATTATTCACGTGGGAAAAGCGATGCGATAATTCCACTTTAGGGTGATCAAAATGATCACCAAGGCAACTCAATTGATATGACTCTTTCGCAACGCAAGGTCATAGAGAAACGCGTAACAGTTTAAATCGTAAAGCAAATCATACGAAATAATATTACGTAATTTGTATTTTAGTTACAGATGTAGTGAGATTTAATTCAATTCAGCTTTCTACTTCTGTATTAATTTAATATAGACATTTAAGAACCTTACGTGACGGTTTATTTCGAATGTTTCAAAACAAAAAAAAAAAAAAAATATGAGTAAAGTCTAATTTAACTTTTAATAACTACAACTTTTTGGTTAGCGTATGCCGATAATGGAAGCATGCTTTTAGGCTTAAATTAAGTGATTAAAGTACCAAGCAAGGAATTTATTTGTTTAGTCTTGTTTTCGGGAAAAGCTCTCAAAATTCCCTTTTTTTTTCAAACATATATAGATTTTTATTAGTTGGACAACTGATCGGACGACTTCAAATACACAAACCGGCAAATCAAAGCAATAACTTATTTTTTGTAAGTCGAGTAAAAAAAATAACCTAGTAAGATGTATCTTTAGCCTCGCAAAAAAATGCCCTAAATTTCATTAACAGTAAGCGCGTAAATATTAAATTTTTAAAAAATGGTAATTTATTTGTCACGCCCGGTGATGGCTGGTTCTACCACATGTTCCCATATTGAGTTTGACACCGTTTACTTAAATAGGTTTTGAAATAATTGTTGGTATTATAGGTCACACGATCAGTTGTCGAAATTCTTCAAATTTTTGTCCAGAGCTATTCCAAGTAATTGTCAGAAATAAATTAAGTTATGTTTGTATGGGGCGTTTGTTTAAATGTGCCCACTTTTAGTCTGATACAACAGCGTTTAAAAGTTTGTTTTTTTTTTGTATGGGAGGTGTCACGCCCTCTATTCTTTAAAATTATGCCAATGTGTTCAGAGCTTGTCCTAGAGATTTTAGTACTTATATGAATTTTGCCTGCACTCTTCTTGTATAGCGTTTTGAAGTGGTGCTTTATGTCCCACGCTCCACAGGCAAATGTGCATTACATAGATGGCTATGGTTAAATTGCCTAAGAAGGTGACGCTGATCAAAAATGTAAGTACTTGTCTGTCATGCGTTTTTCTATGCGTTACAAACGGAAGGACAAAATTGGGTAAATTTAACCCCGATTATGGGGTATAAAAAATTTTCCTGTTTGAAATTAAAAGATTTAGCAAATTTTCACGATTATACCAACAGCAAAATTCATGTTTTTCAATCTGCTGTCCGCGCACCAATATTTTTTAACAATATCCTATTGCACTTAACGTTAATTGGGTTTGTCAGCACGCATAGATGACATCATCGCCAAAGTAAATAGCAAATATAACAACAACACCAAAATAAAATATCATCCTATTAACACAGTCAACAACTTTTCATCCAGTCGTTGGCAGCTGGCATTCGCATTTTCAACTTCTTTTTTATCCGTTGCATACATTTGTGCATGATTGATTTTTATGCATTGTCATAAATATACAAATGAAACAAAAGCACATGCACACACATGCAGAAATCAACAACACAAATTGCAAGCGTTCATGATGAAGTAAAATTTATGACATTTGTTGTTGTTTCCGCACAAAAATCAGGGTACCACAAAACAAAAAAAAAAGTGTGCAAAATGCATTTATATTCGCTTCTTGATCGCTTCATCGTTTTCACTCTGTCGCTCTCTTTCTCTCTTTCTCTCTCTCTGTCAGTTGTTTATTGTTTTTTTAATCAACATAAAGATATATATATAAATTTTTTACAGTCGTTGATTTTATGTTTATTTAAAATTTTTTATGTTTTTGTTTTTGTCAGCACTTTTTATTTGTTTTTTATTTTTGGTTTTGTTGTTGTTTATTTTTATGTCTAGCGCAAGGATTTATTAAAATTTATTTATGAATGTATTGATAGAGGCGCTTAATAATTTATTGCCACGCAGACAACTGATAAATATGTATGCATACTTTTAGGAGCTGGCTGGAGCACACAAGTGCAATTAAAGAATTTGACAAACAAGATGAGGATTATATTTGGTGGAGCGCAAAAATAAACAAAAACAAAAAGTTCAATAAGAACTTAATTACTTTATTTGAGATGCAAGGTTATTTTTTGAAATAGAAATTTATAGTTTGAGGTTTTTGAAGAAAGAAAACATAAAAAACGTACGAATTCTATTGAGAATATTTATTATTATTAAATGCGAACGACGAGCAACTTAAAAAAAAACACTGACAAAAAATAGGATTCAAAAGGTAAAATTCTCAATCTCTTGGTGCATCTCTTCTTGAAAAACTGGTAAACTAAAAAAGTAATCTTTCATGCTTAATGAAGATATATTCTGTCGAATTTTCTCCCTCAGAATCAAAACACATTGAAAGTGTTGGGAATTCATGTTTCGATCAAGCTACTGCCGGTCACAGTAATAATTTCATATACAATATATATAAAATTGTTAAGGTTTCACTAAGTCCGAGGTTTTATCAGTCAATACAGTTAACATTGCAAGCAAGATCGTGGTTTGTCCAGTCAACGTATCCATAGTATAATAAATCAGTCAATCGATCAGCTAAGATTTTGTTATTGGTATTTTATTATTATCAGAGCGTTCAGAAAACGATTCCGATAAGTCGAATTTTTCGTTAACTTATGCAAACTTTTTTCGCATTCAAGACCACTGTGCTATGCGTCGTTATTTTGCTCTGTGGTATGGAATTTTTTAATTTTTTCATTGTGTTGCGATTTTTCAATCAATCATTTTCAACCAAAACTACTAGCCAGGATTTACACGCGAAAAAATTTTGTGCCGTAGTTAGCCAAAGTTCTTTCTTCGTATGTAGAACTACCTATATATTTTTTAACAAGTTCAAATATTTAAATATTAAAACATTTTAGCTCAATAAATAATTGCTACTGAATATTTGTTCATACAAACAAGTCATATATACATGTATGTAGTACGTACACTATAAAAAATAATTAAATTTTTAATTTACTTGCCATTTAATAACACACATACCATACATATGCTGTCAATTTAAAAATTCTGCATGAAATACCACATTTACTCAGTTCATTATTTTTATAATTTCTTTATGCTTTAATTATGTCTGTCTTAGCACACATGCATACATACGCACATACATGAACAATTAGAAAAGCACGATTCTGTGCGCACACACGTGCACTTCATTATACGAAGAGTTTTCTTTGTAATCTTTACTTTTTCTTTTTCGCTTTTACCCCCCCCCCCACACCATAACATGTCGCGTCGTCGTCTAGTTTATTAAATTAATGAGTTTTGCAATTTTTATGACAAAAATTTCACCGCAAGATGTCGCCGGGTAAAACGCTTTAATGACAATATTGATGCTTATGGTACGGCAACAACAAGAACACCAACAACGGCTTTCACATTAACTACAACAACAATAATGATTGTTGTGGTTATTGCATTTATTACACATACGAACGTATACACTGTAAGAAAATTCAGCTTTCGGATATATCGGATAAAAATGTTGAATTGCAGCTTAAAGCGATAAAATCGTGAGGGCAAATTAATTTCGCTAAGCAATATCTACAATGTAAAGAAAAATTTGCAAATTTTCAATTTGTTTTTGTATACATGACGTATGAGCAACAATTATTTAAATTACTAGATTAAAAGTTTTGATTAAAGTATTATACAAAGGGTCGGGTCTATTTATCGTACACCGCCGGAGAATGAGGTATGAAATAAAAACCTAATTACTGTAAGCTGTGAGCGTGAATTGCATAAATTTACAGCAAGTGAAAGACGAAAAAAGTTTTTGTTTCATAGTGATTCTGAAAACATTTCCAGTCGAAATTCGGACACTGATATTTCAGCTCAGATATGACTTAGAATTCAATCGTTTTTTGCATTGCGTATACTTAAGCATACATTGACAAAATTTCAAATTTGAATGGTGGCTGCTTAGCTTTTCAAAAGAAATCTTGAGACAACGCTGCAATTTGTAAATCAAAACAAAATTTTTTTTTGTGCATTTTTACACAGACACTGTGGGATCAGTGAGAAAAAGCACCGAATACTAAATGATGTTTGCCTGCAATGCGATGCTTTGGCAATAGTCAAGTCACATGTATACACATGTGCGTATAATTTGTATGATTGTAAGTGTGTACATGCATATGTGTCTTGAATGTTGGGTGTATTAAATGAATTAAAAGAAAAAAATACGACAAAAAATTCAAAAAAAATAAACCCAAAATAAAATCAACGTAAATGTAAAACGGAAACAATGAAAAACAACTACACCTACTTATTTATAATTCTATACGCGTTTACCACATCAACCAACCGCCACCACAATATACTATACATATATGCACAACATAAAATACGTATGCATGGGTTTGTGTACCACAAACAATACATATACGTCACTGACATGAAAATGGGTTTCATGAACTACGCGCCGGAATTTTTATTTAGTTTGGAAAACACAATTTATTTGTTCACTTTCTTTTAGGATATTTTTTTTTTGGGTAAAAGTTCTTAGAATCCTTTTTTGTAGATTTTACAATCGCAAGTACAAAATGTTAAATAAACAAATGTGAAACCACTATTTGTCAAGAGATACTTAAGAAACCAATTCAAATTTTCAACAATGGAACTACAATGGAACTGCCACATTTTATTAAAATTTAAAAAATTAAAAATAAGTGGTATATCTAAAAATTTAAGGATTTAAAGAGCGTAGGTATACGAGTGAGTATGTGAGTGCTCATGAATAAGGAAGTTCACTCCTCACATCAAGTAGCGAGCAATAGTTTTAAATAAAAGAATATATAGGTGCTTGGCTTGCGTCACGCCATGGATGAGATGAAATATAAAGCATCAAATTAAGTCAGGTTATATAATAAACGCACAGGAATTGGAACTGCAAACTTTTCACATATAAACACATATGTTTTTATAATAAGTGCTTAATATACATAACATTATTGCTGCATTTAAAGCCGCAAAGACCAAAATTCAAATCAGTTAAGGGAGGAATTTTCCACGCTTTGTAAATCAGAGTTTTTATGTTTTTATTTATTTTTTCTTTATGTATTGCGTATCATATGCATATCTCATGTTTTTGTTATTATTTTCATAATTTATGAGTTTTTTATGCAAAATACGCTTAAGCATTATAATATTAAAAACATTCAAAAACATCTGCTTAAGAATTAATAAAAATGCCATACTGTTTTTAATCTTTTTAAATATAAATTTCGCAAGAGTAAAAGTAGGTTTGGCTGAGAGGAATATGATAAATTTTTACAACAAACAAAAAAAAACGACAGAAAGTCTTAAAATTCTGCCTTCCGGTTGTAAATCAATTTTTAAATATTTCATTGGAAAATTAAAAAAAACAGAGAGCGTAGTTCGAATTGGGTTATACTTAATGAGGAACTTAAGTCAGCCACTACTATAATTTATATTAAAATATAGAATGGTTACATAAGAATATAAATTGAAAGACAACTCGGTTGTAAAAGGCAGCGCTGCTGGCATATAATAGTTCAAAATTTATACAACACGGCGTATGAATAACATTTAACAACAGCAGAGTGCATAAGATATGTTTTGCATTCTAATGCGTTACTTACAAAGAGATAAATGTCTCTGATTAGATATGTTCATTTCTGTAAAAAGTTTTGATACTAGAATTACAAAATACTTGTTCCAGTCGAATATTTCCAAAATACCATATAGTGATAAATTTTCGATTTTTATTTTATTCACAAATTTCAAATCGTAAAGACCCATTTATTTTTAAACTATTTCTTTTCGATCTTTTGCTTTTTTTAAAGAAAAATATGCAAAAAGTTATAAATAAAATGATTTAAAAAAAAAGGTGTGGTGACTTAATACCACCACATTTAAACAATAGCACACAAGAAACACTATACACAACAACAACTTATCTAAAATCAATAATGTTTAAGTTTTAATTGTAAGTTTATTATTAATAATCAAAAATTTGTTTTCATATAAAAAAATTTAATTCAATTCAAAATATTTATTCAAATTTCATTTACTAAAAATATGATTTCAAAAAAATTAAATAATGTCTCAAATAAAATTTGTAACATTAAAAAACTAAATATGTATTTTATCAACTCCTTAAAGGCTGGAGCTTGCAGGCCTTCTAGCAGGGCTTACCTGGTAAGATTAAGGCCTTATCACCTCGTTTCAAACTTACTTTCTTTTTTATATGAAACGTCCCGATAAAACAGGCCTTCTTTAGCAGGCCTGATAGAAATACTCTTCAAGCAGGCCTTCCTACATCGCTTGCGTCAAGAGCCCTTCTAAGAGCGCTTACCGTAGAAGGGGTCATAGAAGTACTTTGAAAAAATTAAATCTTAATACGTCGTGAGACTCTTAGTTAAATGTTTTTTTTATCTGTTTCAACCTCCTTTGCGTTGATATTTTTAATGTTTATTCTTTGTGACGTTTTCTTAATTTATAATTTGACATTGAATACACAACACTCTACCACTTTAACATAACATGAAACAGAAGACCAGCCTAGCAACATGCACACCGTTCCTTACTTCTAACCATTTATCTACTTTTGATGTCGTATAAGTACAATCCAATGACAAAAAAGTAATGTCGAATCATAAAACATTGCAATGGATGAAATAAAAAAAAGATGAAGTCCTTCTTTTTTACCTTCTATTATGAGGCCTTATAACAATGCTGCTGTGGGAAGGCCTTATAGCAGTACTGCTGTGGGAAGGCATAATAACACGCCTGCCGTGGTAAGGCATAATAGCATTTCATGAGTATAGACTCAATGGCGTGTAACTATTCTGCTAAATAAAATTTACTTATTGTTAATATTGAAAAAAAAAAAAATAATAAAAAAAAAAAAATTTTTTTATTTGCATGAATATTTAGTTTTGAGAAGGCCTCTTACAATCTTACAAGGGAAGGCCTTATTCAATTGCCTGCTGGGATACACAGAGTTAAATAAATGTACATATAAAATAAAGATATTCGTATTATTACAACTTTCAATAGAGAAAGTGCTACAAAATAAAAATGTTATATGTAGCTTATTTCGGACCTGAGATATTTGATTTTACAAATTTTAGTCAGGACGTATGAGTGACTTTTAATTTGAAAAATAACATAATACTCTTTGAGTAAAGCAGCGAATGACGTCGTTTTTAACGCAAAAGAGGTAAGATAGTAAATTTTTTACATTTTCTAGGATAGATTTAAAATTACGATGAGACAATAATATTATAATCTTTGCCTTTGATAAAAACATATTTCAAACATGTTTGTAATTTTTTTTTTTCATTTAATCCAATAATTTTTTTGTTTTTATGCATAACTCCAGAAATAATTTAAGTACCGCCATAAAAGTTTACAGACTCCTATGCATTTTCTTTAACGTTATTCATTCAAAGGATTTTCTTAAGTTGCAACCTCTTTTTAAGTAGTTTTTCTAGCGATCATTGACGCAACTATGCAGAAGTTAAAAACATACATATCAGGTTCATACACAGATTCGAGCTCACTTAAAATTCAACTTCCTGTCAATAGGCAAACAATATCACACAAATACCCACTCCCACTAGAGACTTGATGATCAAAAAGTTTAAAATGTTTGGTAACAATCTTCAAACATGGTAACTGCGCTCCTCCACCCTTAAACTTCACCCACAATGTATACAATGAATTGTGCATTTGACAGTAGTGTGCATACATTGATGCAGCAGTCATTTCAACACATACCTATGAACATTGCATGTATTGCATGCATGCATGTAAATTGACTGCTTTCAACTCGCTGACTCCTGCAACTCAGTCAGTCAACTAGTTTGTGTTCGGTATTTTTCTTTCTTCTTCTTTGCTTTAATCTTCTTCTTTTGGCTTTTGTCTCATGTCAACTCGGCTGAAAACGATGTCTGTCTGTTTGTCTATCCGCCCCCTTTCTACCATCATGTCTGTCTTGGTATTTATTCACTTGCATACTCGTTACGGTATGAAAAGAATCTTTTGCATTGTTGCGCTTTTTGTGGCAGCAATGGCAATGGCAACACCAACACCATCTTCAACAACAACAACAACAACAACAAGAATAAGAGCAATCAACTTGTATGTAAATGTTGGATTAAGTTTCTGCTGCATACTTGCAGGTGTTGATACTACACACTTCTCAAGGGAGAAGTTAAATTTTTTCATACTCACTAGTAGTGCAATATCTCTTCCCCAAACTCACTGCTACATTTTTCATCTGTTACTTCCTTCCTTCCTTCCTTTAACGTGTGGAAGTTTGGCATGCACAGATAATGTAAAATTTTATCCTTTATTCAACAAGAATCAAATTTTGTTGCATCAACTTTTTTTTTTCGGTGACTGCGGAAATGACAGTACACAAAGTGTTAAGGAGAGCAGCTGAGAAGCAAAACTATTTGTTGTTGGTGACAGTAGTGACGTCATAAAAACATGCGCGCATGCAAAAACTTTATTGAAAACTTAAACAATTTTTAAAAGTATCGGTGCACAACGTCTTTAAGTTGAGTTTAACAATGTGTATAGTGTTATAAATAATATCAATTCAGCAGCTAAAACTTGAACTAACAAAGGGTGTTTTTTTTAAAGTGCCATATTTCTTGGTAGGGTCTAAATTCCAGAAATTCAAATTTTAAATGGCATAAGTCATATAAAGCCTAAATGCATTTATTATGTATTTTACTTAAATCAAAACCACGATACTCTTAAAAAAAACAATATTATAATGAACCGTTAGTTACTTAGCTTTGCATCACATGTCGTATGTGTAACCTTTGAGAAAAATTCGCTTGAAAATCTCTGAGTTTGCACACTAATGAGTACCTTAAAAAGATATAAATCATAAAAACATGCAAATCATGGCATTGCTGCTTTACTTATGCCAAAATGTATGCAACAAAACCAAAAATCAAACGTAAGCTCATCAATATCACATTTACTAGTTTTGTTTTTTATTGACTTCTGTTTCAGTTGGTGTTGTTGTTAACAAAAGAATGCACAGCGAGCATTCACTCTAACATATCAATTCAACGTCACACCAGCGGGAATACGAGATCATTAAGGCCGCCAAAAATCAACCAAAAGAGGAGTACGCTTAAGATAAATGCAAAAATATAAGATGTACAAAAGTAAGCTGCTGCTGCGCTGGGACAACCAACAAACTCTAAGCAGCATCAAAAGATAAATAAAATGAGGATTGTATAAAAGGATAGGATTGCGTCACGAATTAAGGACTTGATGAACGTCTACTACACCGCAAAAAAAAAATACTTGCAAGCAATGTTTAACAGTTTTATGTAATAAAGCATAAATTTATTTTCATTTCTACTGAAAAAGCTGAAATTTATAGAGGCACTTGATTCATAAAGAACTTTATATTGCGTATTAATTGTATTAAGTTTGTATTTAAATAAATAAAGCTTTTACAATTCAAGCTTGGAAGCGATATATTTCAATTTCGATGCACCGTAGAGTCCAGCTTTTACAAAATTCAATAATCTACTTCTGGTTTTATCAAAATTTAAAATTTAGAAAATGGCCGCTAATGTCTTTAAAACAAAAAAAATCCATCAACATCATGTTTCTTTTTTTTTTTTGTAAGCATCAATTATGACTTTTTTTCAGTTATAGCTCAACTCACTATTTTCTACTACTCCCACAATGCTTATACGTATGTCATACATGCTGCTTTATTCCCCCACAAATTCCTTGCCAACATATGAGATGATAAATGAAAGCATAAGAAAAATATTAAAAATTATGATTTTTGTTAAGTCCTCAAAAAAGCCTACACAAGAGCTCCATCATTTAGCCTCGTTACAGCAGAATTATATCTGCGCAGTATGGAGAAAGTAGCATGAGGTAAGATCTAGCATTATTATCAACGACCTCGCACGCATGTTACACAGTGAAATGAAGAACAAGAAAGAAAGAAAAAATATGACTACTACAAAAGCTTTTGTGGGAAATTTTCATATTGTAAATTTTCTAAAAGTATGTTTTTAATACTTAAGCAATAAACATAAACAACAACAGAGAGAGAGCGGCAAAGCATAAAAAGGGGAACGAGTAAAATGCTGGTACTTTGTATAGAACATCAACAGCCAAAGCAACCCACACAATGCTGCCTGCTTACTTTTGCTTGTGCCATGTTTTACGCATGCAAATGAAAGTGATTAAGTACTTTTTCCTAAAAAAAATTTTTTTTTTCCTCAATGTCCCCTTTTCTTTAACCAAACTCATTTTCTTTTTGCTTTTTCTCAAGTGCAGCTCAAGTTTATTGTTTAAAATTTTTGTGGTTTCTTTTTGGCGGCAGCGGCGGTGTTTGTTTCCTAATTTTTTCTTTAGGGTAATTCTGTGGAAATTAAAAAGAAATGATTTACTGTTTCGCAGACTCTCTGTGTTAAGTGGGTGTATTTAGAATGATTTTCTTGTTTTTGTTTTTCAGTTTACCAACTTCTTTTGTTAAACCTTCTACGCCACGACTTTGTTAATATGTTTTTACTTTTTATCATAGGGATTATGTCGGCAGCAGCAGTATGCTACATGGTGTCATCAACGTTCAGCGTTCATTTTTTTGATGCTGATGACATTTTTTGATTAAAATAATCAAATGAATAATGATTAAATTAAAACGTCTTTATGCGATTTTATCAAACCTCATGTCACTAACCTGCGCCTAACCTTTGGAGTTTTTCGGGTTGAAATTTTAAGGACTTTTTTTAATGATGTGTTAAGAATGTTAACAGATTTTATGTTGTCATCATATAAAATTGTGCCATTTATAATAAAGATTTAAAGCAAAAAAAACCAAACGTAACTCGTAATAAAATATGACACATTTTAATTCAAAAGGTCTGCCACATTTAATGGATTTAATTTTTATGTCTGTCATAAATTTTAATCGCTTTTGTCAGTACCACTCCTTCAGATTGACACTTTAACAATTTTTGCAAAAACAAATAAATAATTTCTGTACCTTGTATTAGACGAAGCTGAATCTATTTTTTTGTTTTTAATCAAAATTGATTGAGATTAGTTCAAACAAAACAAAAAAAAAAACTTTTTTAAGACATTTTTCAAAACTTTCGACTCCACTATCAAGTTGCCGATGCTACACAAAATATACATATGTGAGGCTTTTTTGTTGACGATATATTGCTCCATAAAAATTTCAAGTTTAATAATGGCCGCTCTAACCAAAACATTAAAAGACTTATGTACACTTAACTGAATTGAATAAAATAAATAAACTGCAGTTTTTCTATTAAGCTGCTGATATTCTTATTTTGATATATTATAGGACAAATGTTTAAATTTAGCTACTTGAACTAAAATTTAATTAATAAATATCGTCTGCGAACAGTAGTATAGTACAATCATTAACAGCTAAATTCCTGCTAGCACAGAGTGTTGTTCCCGAGCGTTGTTTTAGCACTTTTAGATCTTTCTTTTCAGTTGTTTTTAGACTATTCAACGATTACTTAAGATTCTTCCTGAACCAGTAAATTACAGCTTTTTAGATTAGTCATGAGTTCTTAGTTATGAAGGTTACTTAGACAACGAAAGAATGCATCATGCAATTTATTAGCGATGGGTGGAAAAAAATTTCACTTCTCAACTGATTATTTAAGAAAGTACGGTTACCTAAACTAAAAACTAAAAAAATGTGCCTATCTGACGAGGATGTTCGCGGTCTTTTAGCGAAGCACATATTATCTGAATATCTTGCAATTAACAGGGAAGGAACCTTTTACCTCAGAGTAGCTACTGTACCTTCTGGTTGTAACATAAAATGTAATGGGTCAACAATAAGTTGGGGCAATAGATTGGCACTATCAAAGCAAATAAAAAAAAAAGTAATCGGAACCAAAAAGCTGTTTTTTTAAGTATTAATACAGCAACCATGTATTGAATTTATAAATTCTTGTTGAGGTGCTTTAAGTTAACGAAAACTACTAGGCATATAAATAATGTTAAATAAGATCGGATCTGAAACATGCGCATCTAAAATTTGTATTACGCGGCGTATTAATAATATTCAATTATAGATCCATCCATACAAATTTTCCTTAAAAATATATTAAAAGTAATAATAGCAGCAACAAGTTCTATTAAGGCTCAAAGTTTCGGTTTTATGTATTCTTAAATCCATTCCTTGGCCTTTATCGTATTACGTTAAGAGCAGCCATCGACTGAATTCATGTATTACTGACAAGATATTAAAAAGAATCAATAATTTCTAAATTATACAGTCTTATATAATATCGGAAGTGAAAAATGTGAGTCTGAAGTTTGTGCTACATAGCGTATGAGTAACATTAATAATTTAACTTGACTTTCAGATATATATCAACAGTTTCTACAACTTTCGTTATCTATAATACAGGTTGATTTCAGACTTTGTTAGAATTATTAATTACTTTACAAGAATTTAAATTAAAATGTATTCTGAATCCAATCTTTGCCCAATTACCCAGTTTATTACTTTATTATTTTAGAGCGGCCTTCTATTGAATTTATGTATTATTGTTGATACATAAGAAGTGAACAACAATTAATAAAATAATTTAGGCCATGTAACATCGGAGCTGGTTAGTGCGAGTACTAGTATTAACTTTATATCACATGTTGCACAAAAAATATTCAATTATTAAAGGTAGGTACTAATAAATCTATTTTAAAAATGTAAACACACATATATACAGATTTGAGATCTGTTATCAGGCTGATTCTCCATTTCAATTAAGAGATTTTTTGCTTTAAAATAAGCTTAAGAATGTTTTGCTTTTCCACGATAAAAATCAAAAGTTTAGATTCAGATTTCACATTTTTGGGTGATTTTCCCAATGCCCTGAGCTTTCTAGAGACTTTTTTTAAAAACATATTTTCATTTCCTCAGAAAGCCTTTAAAAATGTAGGACACAAAAAACAAATCTTGTCATATTTAGCACAGTGGTATGTCTGGTGGAGGAATTTTTCCTTACAGCTGCCATCTTTGACTGCTTTCCTTCACTTCCATTCGTTTTTTTTATTTTGAATTCACTGAAAATTATTATGCATGACAAATAAATTAAACTTCATATTAACAATTCTATACCAACATGTCACGTTTGCAACTGATGCGACTTTGGCAACAGCGGCATTAACAACATGCAGCAGTTGCTGCAATAAAGGCAACACATAAAACACAACAAATGCCAACTGCTATCACCAAATACAACAGCAGCACACTCGTCGAATGCACTCGTCACTCACGTATACTCTCTTTACCCACACACACATACGTCATAATTTTGATGCAGGAAGTCGTGCAGCAAGTGCACCGGAAACGGAAGTATTCAAGGGCAGTTCAAAGTTATGTTGACGATTGCATTGCATACAACAAACACTAAGCGCAGACATCGACAAAAGGCAGGCGGCTGCAAAATGATGCAACTCAGTATGAGTAATGAACTTTAGTGTGTTGCATATTTTGTCATTTCAATATGGCGGTTATAATTTATTGTGATGAGCTTCATGAAATTTTACATAGCAACATGTGCTCGAATTGCGTTTATGTGCTGCTGTCGCTTTGTTTTTAATGGGATGTCACGTCATCAACGGGCGTAAATTGATAGCAGTTACCTTTTAATGGAAGGAATGTTATGAAGAGATACAAAAGGATTTAATGCTTTTGATATGTAAATTAACTTTAGTCAGTTGTGCCTACTTGGAATTTTATCTTAAATAAAGAGGTTCAAGGGATGATTCAAAAAACTGCAGTTAGAAACGATGATCAAAATATTTGAAATTTTGAATAAACCTTCATTGCATCATTTATCTCTGAACTGTCAACGAACTCAAGAAAAAAAATAGAGGAATAATGGAAACAACTGCAACCCTTAATGTGGTCAACAGCAGGGCAGCTGTCGCAAATGACACAAAATGAACAGCAGCAACAGCAATTACGTTTGAATAGAGGAACGCTTGGGTTTGCCAAACAAAGTCATTCGAGCAGGTGTCATCATCCATGACCAACACACACATACACACACACACACACACATAGAGCACAAATGAGTTCTTGATTATGATACTGAAGGACCGAAAAATTACATGAAAATGGAAAGCGTTGTAACCTCAAACCACAAAGCGCTGGAAGCAAAAAAATGCAGACAATGCAACAAAAAACCTTTACTCTATGCATGTATGTAAGTTGAGCAGCAAAGCAGGTGCGCTGGGTATTAATATGCAAGCACAATTTTATGACAACTGGGTACTGTTGTTTGGCACCAGATTGTTGTACCACCTTAATGTGTTTTGGAACCTATTTTATCGTGTCTGCTTCTTGGATGACTTGGTCTTTTACATATAAAAAATATAAAAAAAGCAGACGATTCAAGCGCCAGTTTATCGAAGGCAGACAAAATATCGTCCATTGGAATTTATTCCACAGGATCTATGTAAAGATCTACACAAGCTCCAGTAGGGCAGTATAACTGAAAATTTTAAGTTGACGAAGTCTCAAATCTACACAATTTAAAGTTACTTTTGAAAGCAAAAGGTTGAGCGTTTCTACTATATGATGTAATTTAATCGGAAAAATCTTGTGTCCCTAAAATTAATACACGCATTTGACCAAAATCGACGATTTCGATACTAAAATCTCATAGATTTTGAAAAAGCGGAGACATACACTGCGCCCCCTTGTATTTTCAGCTTCAAGGGGCAATACTGAAGACAATGAAACTCTAAAAAAAAAGCGATATATTGCGCCAACTAGCAAATGATTCCAAATTAATCAGGAATTGAAAGTTTTTTGTGAAGTTTTAAACTACGAGTGACAAGACACTGCGTTTTCATTGACAGTTTTGACTGATTTTTATTGGCGCTTAACTCGCCATACTAAATCATCGTTTTTATTATATTTAAAAAATTTCAATATTTTTGCTAACAAAAATTTTTTTAAACCACCCTTAAATGTGCAATCTGCAGTTAAAATGCCCAGTGGCAACACAATAATAGTAATGACCCCATTGCAAGTGCAACTAAGAGACGATACGTTTTGTCTGAATATAAAATCCTTAAACAAATACAAATATGAGTAGCTACGAATATATACAAATACAAATGCGAATGCACTTTCAACTTGAAGTTGACTTACTGAAGCCCTAATATACGTGCATGTGTATATGTGTGCAAAATGTGCGCACTGCTATCTAACAACAATACAAATGAGTGTCGCAAGCACGTTTCATAGTGCCAGCATCACCAATGACGTCGACCGCTTTATACAAATAAATTTCACCAAGGTTGCCATCATTATTAAAGTCAAACTTTAGCTCGCATATATGCACGCACAGGATGCAGGACAATCCACGAAATGCTCGTGCACACACAAATCAAGCGACAAACTGCAGCAGCAAACAAAAGTCGGTAAGTCGGTTAAAGTAGTACCAAAACTATTTGTTAAGAGCTAAGCGCTCACAAGCAGAGCAGAGAGAAGGACATCAAATAGACAAAGCAAATGACTATTGTTGAATTGTCAACAAATTTTATTTACAACGGTATGGTTAGTGATGTGAAACATTAAAGGAAACTCGGTTTTTCTTGAAAATGTCGATCAAATTAAAGTGATTTTAAAACAAACGAATCATTATAGAGCAAACCTTTTCAATCGGATTGAATTGGAAGCATTCGAACCGAATTCAATTCATTTCATATAAACAGCAATAAATTTGATACCCAATTTAATTGAGTAACCAAATTTATTTTCCACATCACGCAGTGGTACCTGCATATTTTACACAGGTAATGCATTACATTTAGTTGTAGCATGGAGCAGCATAATTGTTTCTGCTACTCCGCATTCAGACTACGATGAAATATGATAAAATTTTTCGGTTCCTCATTTTCTGTATCAGGTAATGCTTTGCAGTTATCCTTAAGCAGACGAAAGTGAACACTAGTGATGAATGCAACAACAGTTTTAGGGCACATGCATTGTAGATGAAAATTGAATTAATTATTATAATATTCAGCAATTGCAAAACATGGAAATTAAATGTCACTGCGGGACTTTAATGATGAAATATTAAGTTGTCAGCACCACAAAGCACTGCCAGCTCGAATGACTTTGATTATTTTCATATTTGTTAATAAAAGAAATAATTATATTTTCGCAGGACAATGTCAAGGGAAGCATTACGAATGAAAGGAATTTTTTTTTCTAAAAACTTCAGCCAAAAAAGTCATCGTTACTGCCATCGTACCCTTGAAAAATCAATCAAAAGATATTTATTTGAGTCAACTATCAAAAGTGTTTAAGTCTATTTTTGAAAAGTTTTTAAATTGTACAAATATTGGAACATATTAAAGAAAATAAATCTCTACTGAAATAATCATCTGTCAAAGAAGAGTGATTTAATTGCAAAATCCACTTTAAAGCTTAAAGGTTCTTTCAAGTTAAGATGATGTAAATATAATTAAAAGAATAATTAGCGTCACCCACTAATTATTTGTTTGCAGATAGACAATTTTTCTTCTTTGCCGACAATATGCTGGTCTGATAATATTTTTTCATTTTAATCCAATCCCCGCTTTTTACAGAGGCGAGATATGTGATGGCAAGTTCTCGATGGGTCTTGTTGAAACCACATGTCAACCAAGTCCAATTCTTCCATTTTGAGCAAAAAAAAACTCGGTAATCATCGCACGGTACCTTGCTCCATTGGCTCTAACGTTGCGATTTTCATTTTCATTTCATTATTTTTGAAAAAGTACGATCCAATGATGCTGCCGGCCCACAAATCGCATCAAACAGGGCGTTTTTTAGAGTACATTGGTAGCTCTTGAGCTGCCTCTGGCTGTTCTTCAGACCTAATTCGGCAATTCTGTTCGTTGACCTACTCATTGAGCCGAAAATGAGCTTCGTCGCTGAAGCAAATTTTTCGTTAAAAAATTCGATATTCACATTTCTCAAATCAAAGAGCCCGAATTTCGATAATAATATTAAATGATTTGCAAGCGCTGTTCGTTTGTAAGTCTATTCATGGTGAAATGCCAAACCTAACTGAATGTGAGACTATCAAAAAATTTACACTGAAAAATGAAATAGCAAAAAATCACCCTTTAGTAATGTCATCAATATCAAAAAAATTCGAAAAATTCCGAGAAAGTCGATGACGTCGAAGTTGAAAAATATTGAAAGAGTCGATAGAATTCAATATATTTGATATGGTTTATGAAAAGGGGGATCAGGTGTCAACAAATCATGTTCCACTTTATTGTCGAGTCAGATAGACAAGACGAGTTGTTTACTTTTAAAAGCTGTTTTCTCGAAAACATCTTTTTGTATGTATGCCCTCTTTTCATAGATCAGGTCACATATGTAGAATTTGTAACTATGGTGAGTAAAGTATATATATAGAATCTTAAATATGTAAAATGTATTATATAAACTGTGTGAAGTATATAAAGTATGCAAATTACGTAAAGTATTCAATGCAAGTAGAGTATAAATAGCATGCAAATTCAGTACGAAATCAGTGACAGAGTCAGTTCACTTTAGTATAAATTTTCTAAAATACACGACCGTATATATGTTCACATGTTTAAGGTTACTTTGCCACCGACCTGACCTAACCTTAGTTCGAAATTTTTTTTTTTTATTCAATTTATTGGCTTATGTGACGAACAAAATTACTCCCAAAAACAAACACATGTTTTATGGTTTGGTTTGGTGAAGGTAAAATTCAAATTACATTAGCCATAAAGACACCACCGGCGGCACATTTCTCACCGAGGCTATCACGACAAACTTTGTGGATTTTACAATTCTCAATCGACCTTGTAGTATTTCAAGACAGCTGGCTTGGCCTTCTTCCTCTTGTGCTTAATCTCTGTGGGTCAATGTAGAGTAATTTCTCATATTGGGTTTCTTGCCATCTCTACACAGGTGCAATACCATGTGCAATATGAATTTCATTTGAATATAAAAGTCGCACAACCATCTTCCAATCGCTTACCAGCAAAGAACAGACGTTGTTGACCTGGTGGGACTCTTTCTCTGTCTTGAATCTTGGCATTGGGATCAGCAATTCACTTCGAATTCAAAAGTGGTCTTAAGATTTAAGAAAAAAATTCAGCGCATATATTATTCTGATAATAACCAATATCCAAAAACAGTTCTTCAACAGTTCTTCTTTGGACTAATTTTGACCAATAAATAATTTTATTTGTATAAGATAATAATTCGATCAATTGATATTCTGATACCAATGTACGAGCATCATTCAAATATTCAAAATTTTGAAAGCAATAGACCAGTCGATACTCATAAGCACAAGTGTACTTAAATTTGAGACTGAAAATAACATCAACAAGACACTCCAGTAAAATGTCCTTGAAATTACATTTTGAACTGCTCTTTGACATTTAAGTATGATATACTGCCCTAAAGAATTCAAAGAAAAAAGTCTTTATGTATTCAAATGACATAAGAAACTTCATAGTTATGCGAATCACAAAACTGAAAGGAGGTGTACTCACTGCAAATATCGATATCAAAGCTTGTATCCTTCAATTTTTCAGTATCAGCTGCCATCATGCTACCCACAAATAGCGGCCTGATTAAAAATTCTCATACAAAAAACGCGAATAAAGGATACATAAAGTGCAAGTACCACTGTCAGTACAACAGTTTGCCTGAAAAAACAACCTTTTGAAATCTTGCGTAAACAAAATTTTTTTTTCAAGGGCTAAATGCTAACAGGTGAATACGACAGCGTCTATGACAAAAACAGAAACAGCAACAACAACAACATCGACGACGACATTGATTTCAAAGAGAAAGAAAGAAAATTGCTGTCAGCTAAAGAATAATAAAAACCGTGAAACCAAATGAAGAGAAAAATAAAACTAAAAAAAAAGTTATGAAAAAGCCTTTGGTGTTGACGCTGATGATGATGAACTCTATCCGCTAGCGGATAAAACTCAAGCAGAGTAGAGAGCATCTCATTACAAAAATGAATTCTTAGCCGAATGTTTGTTCATTCTCATGTAAAAGTAGCAACAATTTGCTTTGTTAACTGTCAAATTTTGACAGTTCTCTGTGGCAATGCGCATGCTTTCCGAATGTCGCTCTCATTGAATATTCGAATTGCAAGGACAAACGTCGTCAGGATAAAATGCAATCCTCAGGCAATAATGAGTATTTCGCTGTAAGTTCGTGACTGGGACAGCACAGAGCTATATTTAAGCATGTCCTAGGCGAATGCATAGCTCAGTTCAGTGTTGAATTTACGCCCGTAAGGACGAAAATGGAAAAAAGGACTTACGGCAAATTTTTTTCTAAATAGCGAGAGCGTGAATTAATTTTAGAAGAAGTTAACAAAAACAAATTTCCAAAAATAAAAAATTAACATTAAAAAACACAGCCAAAAAGTATGCTAGAGCTTACGAAAATGTCAGAGTGACACACGCACATACAGTAGTGTTGCATACTTTTAAGAGTGAAAAACTAAGTGAAGAATAAAAGAAAATTTGCTGTGTGGGTGCAAAACGTAAACGAAGCATAACACAAAAGAAAATGGAAACAAATAGTAAAAATTATTCTTACATAAAATTTTTGTTTTTTATCAATGACTCTTATAACGAAAAAAGGGGGAAAAAGCTTCTCTTAGCTAAAAGTTAAAACAAAAGAGTTCAACTACAACAAAAAAAATTGATACGCAAAAATTTACGTGAAGTCTTAAAGTTATAAAAATTATACATAATAACTCATACATAATTCAGCTGCATTTCAAGGACTTAATCTTTCAAAAAACTAAAACAAAATAAAGCAGAACCGACAGCAAGGATCCGCTTATTTATCATTTTCTTCTCCTAAATAAAAGAAAAAAACAAAGAACTATTTGCGCAAAACATTTCATAACCTTGTTCAATGTTTTATTTGAGCTCATTTCCGGTTCCCAGCCATACACACACACACATACTCAAACACATCTACACACAGTGTGAAAGAACAACACAGCAACTTTTTCAAGTTAAAAGCTAAAAAGCCGCAACCAAAAAACATACAAAATTCTACACAACACACACACTTACAAACTAACACTTACACAACAAGCAAAAAGGAAATTTCCGTCTACTTCCGTTAGCTGTCATTTTGCGCATACACGTACATTCACATTAATTTATTGTTACCCAGTGGGGATGATCGACAGAAGTATAGATCTTTACATTTTATTTAAATACAAAGCAAGCAAGCAACTCAATTTCTATCTTAATTTCTCAAAGATAATGTGTAGGTTTGATTTTGAATAAAACTTTTGCAATTAATCAGTTTTCAGCAAACTTAAATTATAAAATTTTTTCAAATTATGTTTTTATGAAGCCAATGCCTTCAAAGAAGAAATTTGTGCAAGGTTTATTTAAATCCGTTCAGCAGATTTCAAAAGCAACGTGTTTTTGTAAAGTTAACAGTACGTATGAGTAACTTTTAATTATTTGTTTTTGGTAAACGAATTTCTGGCAATATAGATGGAATCATTCGTACAAGGAATTATTTAAGCATACTAACATCAAGACCTAGCTAGAAAATTTCTTAGTAGATAAATTTGTAGAAAAATTTTATTACAAAATTCTATAAGGCAAATTTGCTTCGTTAGTTAAAGCTACATTGAAGCCGGTTCAGTAGATTTCAAAATCAAAGCGTTTCTTTAACGAAATTTTTAATTATGCTATTCGTAATAAAGATACAAAATTATGCATAAGAGAGGAGTCATTTGTCTTAATGGCGTAGAAAAGTATTTATTTACAAGCAAACAGCGGGTGAAGGTCCTGAGTTTTTACTTAATAAACTTGTAGCAAAATTTAATTTTAAAATCTTATTAAAGGTTGAATTTTTAAAGCTCGTATGCCTTGAGCACAAATTTATTATAAAATCAAAACGTTTCTTTGGAAATAGTAACTTTTAACTGTAACACCGTGGCGTGCCTTTCAGTTTCTTTTAAGGCACTTGCACGAGTATGGGCAAATGGATAAGATTAAAAGAGTATCACCATTTTACCGTATTAGGGTATTGTAAGCCTTTTTTCCAGATTTAAAATGCGCGTTTTATGAAAAAGATGCCTTTAATCCCATAGTAAAATTGTGTGAAAATAGAGCTACATAATACTTAATTTTGAGCTGCAGATTTTAACATTATAATTTATTTTTCAGAAACACAAATAAAAACATTTTTTGTTGATTTTAGAGATCTGACTTGGTATATCTGAATGATTTTCGTGTGGTTTGTTGCATGATATTTCACAAATAAAACAAAAAATTGTGTTCTATGCAAATTTGCATTAGGATCTTTTCTGAGATCCTACCCAAGATGGGATTAATTTATGTAAAAAATAGGAAATCTTTGAAAATTCATGTATCGATATATCTTTATTTTTCAAAAGTACAAATAATACTAACTTATCCAAAACTATGCTGACACAACAATTTCTTAAGAAGTTTTTCTGTATCTCTAATGGATGATAATGGATTATTTTAAGGACTTTGAAATGAAGATCAACAGCTCAAGATAACGTGGCTGCAAAAGTTAACCATTAAGCATACATATGTTTCTTTCCCTAGCATACCTAGCTTAGTGAGTAACACTTTAGAAATTGTTTTATGAAACCACAATTTTCATAATAAAAAATTACCAATTTACGGTCATGTAATTCAAGTTCTACATCAAAATATATTTCATAAAAAATTACTATTATAAGGCAAACTGAGATTGTAGAACACATATGGGTCATCCTTTGTATAATTTACAAACCCCATTGCTCAAAACTTAGACACAAAATACCCCCAGTGGATTCAGTTTTTAGTATTTAAGGGTTCACTAACTCAAGGAACTTTTTTTAACTTTATAGTACACAGAAAAGTTTTAGAATTTTAACAAAACCTCATAAAACTTTAAGCACAAGACATAACTATTTCTTAAGGTCCATAGCGGTGAAAAATCTAAGTCCACACCTAATAGCACTGAATTTTACAATCACGGAACAAAATAATTTCAATTTTCACAGAAGTAATGTCTTAAATTAAAAAAAAAACCTAAATCTGGTACCCTCTCTTTTTGTGCCCATTTGGCATGAGATGAAATTTTCGGACCACTTTTTTTTTTGCATGACCAAAGGGGCTCCGCTCGTGGGCTCTGGCGCATGCTTCTCAGAGTTTTTGTTTTCTTCTTATGTTTGACCACTTAGTTCTATATTTTTTCAACAACTGAATGTATGCAATTAATTTGTATCTTTCTTTAACATTTAAAAGTATGCAATGGAATTTATATTTACTTCTTATACTTGTTTACATATGTTCTATTATTTTTATTCTATGATTAAACGCAAATTTTCTAACACCGAAAATTATTTCATATGATAGAAATACAAAACTTAAAAACTTAATATGACAATTTAAGTCCTAAGTTTAAGAAGTTTTTGTTTTTTAAATTTAAATAAAATCTTAGCAGACAGTTCTTATATCAGGTTGTTCTATCAGAAATAGTTGGTAAAAATATGAGATACAATCGATTGAAAATTTGTTTAATAATTTAAAATTCGATTTTCTCAAAATCGATTTTTTTCATCACGCAAATTTCACCACTACCAAGAAAAGGTATTTTTCGTAGATCGTGAAAAATCCAACACTTTACACAAGCTCTTAGTATATTCTGCAATCGGTCATCTATTTCTCCACTTTCCTACTGGACATTTACATCAAACCATATTCATACAAAAAAGCACATCTTTCTAACATTTCTCAATAGTGAAAAATAAAACTAAGAGGAACAAAAAAGAGAAGGAAACAAACACAAGTAAAATGTTGGCACCTACTGCGAATATAATAAATACGTGCGAAGTTACATATTTTCTTTGATGCAGCACTATGTGGCATCTTTTTCTGCGAAGCTTTAATAGCATAGTTTTTTGTTGTTGTTTAGTTATTTATTTTTTTCTTTTTTAGAAATAGCAAACTAACACAATTTAACATGACAAGCAAAAATATGAGTGTTAAAAAACTTTAATATTTCCATGAGAAAAAGATATGACAAAGCAACAGCAAAGCAAAATTTTATGAATAAATAAAAAGTGTAGCGCTTAAAAACTGAAGGATATATATAACATTTGGAACATACAAAAAACCATTTAACAAATACACAAATTACTCAGAGTTATGCCAAAGAAAACACCAACCAAAAAGTGTTGAAAAGATTTAATGAAACCAAAGCAATAATTTGTGAAATAAAATCCTTCGCAAAAAAACGTTGCCACATTTAACAAAAAAAAAAAAATAAGAAAAAAAAACACGCAAAATAAATCACAACTCTCTGAACAGGAAAAAAAAGTTCAAGCAGTGAGAAAAAAATTTGTCAGGATTCGTGCTTATCAAGAAGCATTAAAGCACTACCAGACAGACAAACAGACAGATAGATAGAGAGTGACTTAAGCAGTGACTTTGTCGTTTGTCGCGCGATAAATGTGAATTGTGCGGCGTGGTAAGACGATATCACCCAAGCAGCAGAAGCAGCAGCAACAGACTTACGAAGTACACCATCATCAGCAGCAGGAGCTTAGTCATTTTGTCCACTGTGGATTATGTTAATGAGAAGGTAATTTTTGCTTTAACTATTTTATTTCAAAAATTAAAATTTCCATTTTTCATTTGCGTATTGGGCGCTATTTCGCTATTTAAGTTGATTTTACTTAAAATTTGAGCACCTGAAACGCGCCAACTGTTTTAATTATAAAAGAAATTAGATTGTCTTTAATTAAGCAGAAGTTATTCATGTGGAAAAATTCTTAACGGAAAGTTTATTTGGAACATACTAAAGAAAATGGTTGGCATTAATTTCCATTCCAAAAAGAAAAGCTATAACCGCCAAGACATCTAAGTACTGTCAGTGATTAAAATCACCATTCTGTATGGACAAGACCAAGAAAAATGTTTTAAAGATTTGTTCGAGTTTTGCTTTAGTTTGAATTAAAACGGCAACATACATTGTGTTTCCGAGACATAATTTAGTGCAAATTAATTAAAATTACAAACTAAAAATTTTGTTGGAATTACTTATTGCAGTTAGATCAATCATTGTAAATTGTGCTGCTCAATTTTTATTCGGTCAAAAAGTATCAAATAGTATCAATAAAATCTATTAAAACCGAAAAGTAGCTAAAAGTAACGAAAAGTTTTATTATGGTGGCAACATATCAATTAAGCCGATAAAAGTTATATTGTGTTGAATAATATCAAAAAAGTTGATATAGTCGAGATAAATAGAAAAATGTTGAGTAGCACCGAAAATTAACGAAAAAATTGATAGGGGTATTCACACCAGTTTTGTTATTTTAATAATTTGTTAGTTGGTAATAACTGCGAAGACCAAAATCTTGTTTTATTTTGTTACACTGGCAGTAGCAGCTGACTTTATGAGTTGTATCTGCAAAACACATCGAACTTATAAATTGAAACACGAAAATATTATAAATCAAAATTTGAACAGCTGATCGCTAAGTTACCAACTAACAGAAAACTATCAGGCGTGTCAACTAGTTACTTTATTACTCGTTAGTACAATAGTTCGATAGTTCAAAAACAAAAAAAACTAACAAGGTATCGAATATCGAGTAACGCATCAACGAGGCCGTTGTGAATACCACTGATATTAGTTTAAAAAAAATCGAAAAGCATAAAGTCCGATAATATTCAACAATTTAAATGCTATATGCGATTGAAATCAAAAAGTGTCGAATGGCATCAAAAATCTCAAAAATAGTCAAACATTACCACGTACTCAGTATTGGAAGTATCGATAGTAAGTACTTGAAAAATATCAAATGATTACGAAGAAGTCTATAAGAGTCGAAAGACATCAGATTGAATCTTAAGACATCGAAAAACCAATAAATTTCGAAAAATATCTAAAAAGTCGGTAATAGTTAAAATGTAGCAAAAATTATGATAAAATCCAATGCATTGAAATTATGGTTAATTATTGAATACCATTGGAAAGTATCGAAAATTAAGAAACCGTAACTACTGAAAAAAGATGCTAAAGATCAACATTATAACGATAAAATAGGCGAAATTGGAAAGTCCATATCTAATAGTTTCGGAACATCACAGGTCCTGATATGAAAAAATATATTTCTCAGAATAGTCAGACTTATATTCAGAACTTTTTACTCAGTACAGTTTTTACTGAAAATTTTCAGTTTAGGAGAAAAAAGTTGAAAATTCGACGAAAACCGTTTTTAACTTTATAGCAACAACGAAAACTTTTCTGAAAAAGCTGTGATATTCGGGTAGAGTGGTTCATTTATCATTGAATGAGAGTAATAGAAATATCGAATCTGCATTTGCGAAATAAAAGGCTATGACTTCATTTCGTAACTTCTACCTAAAACGTCGTCAGTTTAAAAGACAAATATTTTCATGAAGTTGAGCTTTTTTGGTGATTTGACCTTTTTTAAACACAAACATCTATTTATCGAATAAATTGTTTTAGAAAAAAACTTCCTAGTCAAAATTCTTAAATAAATTTTAGGCGAACAGCAAAAATTATCTCTTTTATGTGAAAAATATTACCGCTCAACATACCGCCCAACACAATGGGGATAGAGAACAGTAGTTACTTTTTAGGTATTTCTTCACCATTTTCATACAAAATATGTCGTGTCGAATCAATCCGATGCCAAAACATTAAGTCACATCATTTATTATCTCAAATTTGACCGAAATATTTGTGCTATAGCTCGCTAAGAAAAATGATATGAATATCGACTAAAAATTTTCCACCACTTACTTTTTCATCAAATTAAGTTCAGGAAAAAACGGCTGCAAAACCCGAAAGGTCAACTGAAATTTCATCTTAGTTTTCTTCTAGTGCATATGAAATACGTCAAATGAGCAAAACAGACGCAAGACTAATTCGGATTACTGCTAAAAGCAGTATGATTTTCATCAACTAAGTATCGATCTGCCTTCAATAGCCAAAATGTGCCAAAAATTTGCTTTTAATTCTAGGTACAATGCTCTTTAAAAGGGAAAGTACTTAAACAACAAAAGAAATACAACATTAAAAAATGTAACTATTAATTTAAAAAAAGCTTTGCATATTCTTCATGGTTAGCAACAATAAAAATAGCAAAAATATTTAGAACGAAAGCAAAAACAAAGTTAAATTTTAAATGAAAAACTTTAACTCAACTGTTGAAATTTGATAAAATATTCAACAAAAATAACAACAATATAAAGTAAAAATCAATTCAGTAGAGCGTGCTATTCAAATCATGCTAAAATGCTTGCAGCAAAGCTCCACACAACTCCTGATGATATGCAATGAAAAACCACATCAAACGATGAAAAATTTCTTTTGAATTTTTTTTTTTAAATAAAACAGGCAGTGAGAAAGTTTTTAAATGCTATGAACGAAGCAATTTAATCGAGAATTAATGTGGGCAGTTAATTAAAGGGCATTGATTTTTAATTTAAAGGCAATGTTGAGAATTAAGTAGCTGCTAGCGCAATGAGAATATTGATTAGTCTGTCAACATAGCTAATACTTAAAATTAGCTGCATTTAAATTATGAAACAATGTTTCAAAAGTATTGGCTATACATTTGTAAAATTAGACCAACAATGCCATGGTAGCCTTTTTTCAAAATTAGTATTCAGGTTTTAGTTATGATTAAGAACAGCAGAGGAAAATGGTTGAAGAAAATCATTTTTTTTTAAGTTTCTGCAAGCCTGATGGATGACTCTTTACTCTGCGGAAAGGCTGAAAAAATTTGCGGATGATAGCTTCATTTGTATTTCTAACAGTTTATGTTACATTTGAGGAGATCAGTTGAATCTCTGTAACAAATTTTCCTCATCTTTAGCGCGTTTTCACTATTTCTCGGTTGGAATTCAATCTCTGAATCTGATTCACTTTTTTTTGTTCCCCTTGCGAAAAAATGGTCCAAAATAATGGCTTTTTGTCAATTCCTGTGCGACGTAACTTCATTTCTCGAATTAATATTAGGAAAACTTTATATCACATTCAAAATTATTACATGCCACTATGCCCCTTTGAGGCATGGCTTTAAGTTACCTGGCTCTCATTTTCAGAAATGTGTCGAAGCGGACTAGGTATGAAATTGATTTTCTGACAAGGTTTCGTTTCAATTTTAAACAAATCATCAAGAATGGTTTTTAAGCGGAGTGTATTTTTCAATGTAGAGGATCTTGTATATTTTGCGGCGTTGAATATAATTTTAGTATCAGAAAATGACCAAATTTTATTGCTCTTTCTTCAAAACTTTGTCGAAATGGTCTTTTTCTCTTTGAGAAATTTTTGCACTAATGACTTGAAACAAGAGCAGATGTCTGCTAGAGACAGTGCAATCCTTAACCTGAGTTTGAACAAAGCGTCACAAAATATGTGGGTTTGTAGGTGCCCATCAAAAGTAATTGACAATTAAATTCGTATTTGTGTATGCCTCGTTGATTACATTAATTGTCAACAAAATAAAATCAAAGGCTACATCATTACATTTTTAAATGACAATAAGGCTTGAGCACTCTTTTACCAAACCTGCTCCTATCCATATAAGAGCTAATTTGAATAAAATGAAACCAAAAAAATCACAAATTTCAACGGCGGTATAAGCAACACAACACCCTGATGTGAAAATAATGAAAATTAGAAATCAAAGTTAAATGGAAACTTAATGAGTTGTTAGCTGGCTGATACGAAACCAAAAACAAACAGCAAGGAATACACTTTTAAAGTCATAACAAGGACACAAAGTCCAAAAAGCAATTTGCTGGAAATTTAGTACTAATTAACACAAGAATGCAATAAATGAAGTTACCACAACGGCCATCCCCCGGGATGAACGAATGGCAAATAAACAGAAAAAGCAGTACAAGATATCAGGTAGATCAAGTAGCCAAAGCAAAAAAGCAATAACTATAAAAGGAAACCAAAACCACTCTCTCTCTGCTGGTGCTGCATTCACAATAAACACAATGCCGCATATCCTGTAAGAGCGCAGCACAAAACACACACGCCGCACCAGAGTTTAAACAGAGGGGGGAAATTCAAATTAGTGATAATTAAAGCAAGAAGAAAAGTAGAAATTTAAGGCAATAGAAGATAGAATGCAGACAAAGAGTAGGTACTACCAAAGAAAGGCAAGTACACTTCAAAAATATTAGTTACATAATAGTAACTATAGTAGTTGTAGTTAAGAAACGCTTTAAAAAACTGGCCGATTTTGACTTGCATTTAAATGATATTGAAAAATTTAAAGAAAATATATAATTTTACATAAACAAAAATTTTAACGATAGCAGTTTATCCGATAAAAACATGTGATTTGGCGATTCAATGAAAACTAATTTATAGCAAAGTGGAATATTTCATAAAAAATGAATTATATGACGCAAACAGATTCATCTAAAAAAACATATAATTCGACAAAAAAAAATACTTGACACGGCACTTGATTTGCAAAAAAAAGTTACACGTTCGCCAATGAAATGTAATTTGGTTCGAAAACATCATACGACAAGACATCATATTCCAACGAAAGTATTTTGATGTTTTTTTTTTTGCGTTGCAAATTGCAAATGATATGAAAACATTTTTATATTATTGAAATATTTTTATATATATCACGGTCGATGTAGATGGTTATAGAAGAAACATACATCACCGTAATCAATTTAAATCAATACATTGTTGTTATACCAACAAGAAAAATCAACATGCCAAAATTTCTAAATTTACAAGATGATCGATCTATGCTAATGTGTGCAGTCAAATTCGAGGAAAAAGTCAATTTAGAGTAATTTGGGATTGCTGAGTTCCAACTTAAAGTTTTTGCCCCATACGTCAGCGTTTCGAGATTTTTACTTCCTGTCTGAGAGTTTTACTGTCTGGGGCAAAGTTCTTACTCACTTAAAGACAACCGTTTTTTTTTTTTCATTTACACTACTCCCCCAGCGCTACTCCTTAACCCCCCTGTGGGTTAGTTTTAGGTCTCATTTTTGCATGCAGATTAATCAGTGAATAAAAAAATATATAACTCAAATTTATAATACTAGGAAAACAATCGCTGACCTCAAATCTGTTAATCACAGTTTGAAAATCTGGCATGTTTTCAAAACAACGCACAGCGGTTCCAAATCGATTTTTTTTTTTGGTTCAAAAATGCTAGAGAGCGCACATCTTGTCGGAAATAAACAATATTTTTTTTTTTAAATGAAAGCCTAACAAATCCTTGGAACTCGAAGTAAAAAAAAAACATGCATCAGGTTATATATAAGAAATTAAAAATTTTTTTACTTTAAGTACTAAAAAAACAAATTTTTTTTTTTTAAATTCGGGCTGCGATGAACTGTCGGCCAATCTTTTGACTTTATTTAAAAAAAATGCTTAATCTCTGAAAAAAAACCGCTTTTTAGCATTTTTGAACCAAAAAAACTTCATTTGGGAGCAGTATGCAACGGTTTGACAGTTAACTAAACCTAAATAGAGGATATGTTGCCAGAGAGAGATTAACGTTTTAGTAGAGAATTTTCACAAGTGATTTATTTTAGTCTAACAGTTGATTAGTAAAAGAGATGTCCATTATGACTTGAAGTCCAGAGTTCAATTTTATCACGATGTTAATAAATCAAATTAGCATAAATTTACAAGAATATCGATCTTGACTCTTAATTCAACTAAAAATTATTTTAAAAAAATTTAGGTTTACTTTGGCTGATAGCAAGTTAAAAAGTCACAATGTAAAATGAAAACTTTTCAAATTTTAAAGTGAAGACTTATTAAATGCAAAAGATTTCAGAGCTTTCAATAGAAAATATGGAAATATTGAATGATTTCACAGGCATTATGCAAACAATATTTTACTGGTTTCATATTGGTGTTTAAAAAACTACTTAAATAGTCGCAGCACTTTTAGGATTTGATCAAAATTAGAAAATCATTTATTTGTAGCGAAAGGTAAATGGTCACAACAATTTTTTATTGTTTTTTTTGAAAATTTTTAAAGAATATTTTTAAGTGTAGTTCAAGTTTAAAATTCTCATACAGTTTCGAAAATGTATATACGCACGCAGATGTACTTTCTTAATAAGCATTATTTCGAACAAATGAAGAGAGGGGGGTTAGAAAACATTCCACACTTAAATAGATTTTACTGGTTACAATCAGGGATGAGAAAACTCCAAAGCTACGAAGTTGGACAGAGTAAAGAACATTTCATTGAATGTCTTTGATACAAATAAAAGTGAAACACAATCATAGCTCGTAATCTCATGGCCATTTACATCAATAGCACGCAAAAATCCACAATATCACCATAAGTGCTCTCAAACCCCTTGCACAGACAAAACACCACTCACAACACTGGCTGTCGTCTCCCCTACCACGCATAAAATCTATTGTTTGTTGCCACCGTCTGTGTGTGTCATCATTACGTTTTTACGTTACGTTACGTTACTTTTCATTTCGTTTCGTCTTCTTTTTACTTGCATTCTGTGCAGAATTAATCCTTGAAACAGGAACTGAAACTACGACCAATACTGACTGCTGCTGCATACAAAATAGTGAACAACCAGAAAGAAGTAGTTGGTGTCGGTGTTGGTGTTGGTGTCAGTGTTGATGTTGCCACTATGACGCAAACTTCCGAAATTGTGTTGTCTAATATATGCTAAGGATTTTGGTTTCATTCAATTTACGACTTTGCATTCGCTACTAGGGATACGACGCAAACATCCTTATGCGCACGCTGTAACTGGCATGGAAAATTGACGATAATCTATGCAGGAGTGCGCTTGCAGTTTATTTGAATGTTTTTTTTTGTTTTCGTATTAAAGCAATCTTTAGGAACAGAGAAGTGGAAGTGGCAAAATTCTAGTTGTAGTTGGAGTATTTTCAGTGCAATTTATATTGGCAGAGTTTGGCCCACTTTCAAGAGCTTAAGGCAGGTGAATTTAAAAGGGTGTAGGAACGAGAAACTTAAGCGAATGGAAAACCGTTTAGGAATACAAAGAAAATTTTATTCAAAACAAAAGAAAATGTTGCAGTCAAAAGCAAGATAAGTCCAGTCAAGGTTTGGGTTTGAAAAGTGAGTTATTTTCCAGTTTTGAAATTAAAGCATTTTTTCTAAGACAGAAAATGAAAACTTCAATGTTATGCAGAGATTTTTTCAATGGCTTCTGTTACAAATTAAACACTTTGCTTACAAATGTTCTTTAAAAAGGATAATTTACATATTTATGCAAAACCATAGCGCCTACATAAAATGTTTTGTAGTGAGATGGAAAAAGCGTTTGCACTCTGCTACTTATTTAGAAAGGAACTAATAAGAAACAGAAAAAAACGGAAGAATACAAAACAAATAGCCAGTAGAACGCAAAGCGTACATCCGGCAGACAGCAATAGCAACAACAACAAGTAACTTAAGCCGATATTGTAAAATTGCTTTTGTCTGTATGCGTGAGTGTGTCTGTTACTTAGTATTTGTAAAAAATGTTTAAAAGCTCTTGTACTGTCATGATACAGCCTTTGTTAAATTATAAAATTAGAATTAAAACCAGTGGAAATTCTTGGATTTTGTAACAGCTTTAAGGATTTAGAAACAATAAAAAATTTAAATTACATTCAGTCATACCGCAGAGTAAACAACAGTTTGTGAAAAGTGATATTGAAAACTAGAAGAGATTTCGTTTATCAGTTACATTTTAATTGGCATCATGGGGTATTTTCTACAATTTGTTTTTATACTCGGAGCTACTTTATGCAAAGACAAAAAATTTTACATTATACTATAATATATAATTGCGCCTTTTTCAATATATGTTAAAGCATCAGGATTTAAATGGGTCCATTCATCTCAGTCATTTCATACCTCAAGGGTATATCCCCAACAGCTCAACGGTCAAGGTTCCCAGTCCAGGTACAACATTAACCAAAAGCTGGTCTGGCGAGCCTATGTTTACATGTATATAAATGTGTATTTATATGACCAATTACTAGGTTAAATTGATCCACTTGTTATCTTTGTCATGTTTGGTGCAAAAAAAAGCATTGATCAACTTGTAGGAATTTACAGTATTAATGTCCTTTGCTAACTGACTGAAAAAGTTCAATGCAACATTGTTTAAATTTTTTTTTATTTTCAGTCTACATTCATTTCGTTAGCTTATTTTCGAGATATGTTCGATTTTAATCCTTATACAATAATTTTGAATAATTCTAGTGAATAATTAAAATTAGATTTCTTCGGAAATGGAAAATATTGAAAAAAGAAGTAAAACCAGCCTAAACTGATCGATTCATATGAATGCTGCTTGAGCTACGCAAAAAAGTGGTGGGAGTCAATCTACATTTCGTTGGAATTTAGTACCATTTTATGTAATGCAAAGGCTTATTGGTATATGAATTAATAATGTTTAGACACACCATAGAACATAATTTTTAATGAAAGCTGACAAACACAGATATTGTGCATATAAACTTATTTCAATATCAGTCAATGCTGGTTTCCACAAAACACTTCAATATTCTCGTGCAACCCTGAAATTTACTGATTTTTTTATGCTTTTCCTGATCTAGTCACTGCAAGCTTGGCTGCATTCTTTCCAGTCGCTAGTTTTCTAATCATGCATACGGTTATGACAAGTTTAATGGTGGAAGCTTCCAACTTATGCTTTGTAAGCACAATACCTTTCTACTGCGCCAAAAAGTTGCCCAATGATTGGTGAAATAAAATCCCTAGGTCATATTCGAAAAATCTACAGAGGGTATTTTTTGCATATTTTCGATAAAGCACTTCAGAAGGTGCTTTACTTAACTTCTCTACTTTACTACCAGTTAAACTTCCATCGAGATGGTTTTACTAAAAATTTATCTCTCATTATCTTACATCAATTTTGATGAAACAAGAATATATTTTTTTCTATTTAAATTTTTTTTTAATTGAAGAAAAAGTTCTCACATCATTTATTGTTTTTCAATTTGAAAAGTAATTTCTCCTCCTTTCAAGATGTTTTCTTTATGAAAGTTGCTAAGTTTACGTCCGCTTCCATAGTTAAAACTTTTCTCATCATGTTTTTGGTACTACTACTTGCTCTTCACAATTTTTCGGCTAAGAAAGTTAATTTTTGCACGTGTATAGGCAAAATCGCCCAAATTAATTGTGGTAAATAAAAGAAAATTAGGTCAAGAAAAAAGAAGAAAAGAAATCATTTAAGACAAAAGAAAGATAAAAACAAAAATCGCGGGTTATTTTTTGTGCGATAAAAAAAAAATTACACGAAAAATTCTTCTATAAAAGAGATGTTTTTCGAGTAGATTAAGGCTCTACATATTTTATAGGCAATATTCCCTATAGAAAATCTAATACTCCAAATTTTAGTAAGTTTTTTCTAAAGGCGACATTGTCTAAGTTTCATAAACAATACAAAAATAAAAAATGAAAAAATTACAGGGTGCAATAAGTCTGCTGCACTTGAAAATTATCAATTATATTTTTATTTCATTAAAGTTATTTTGAGAAGAAGAAGGGCTGAAAGTTTAAAATTTTTATTTATTTTATAATTAAAGTGACCAGACTTTATTTAAAACTTAGTTTTTATTTCAGGAGTAATTTTAAACAAGATATTTTTAAAAAAAATTAGTTGTGTATGTATATAGAATTTTACATTGAAATGTAATATATTGAAAGCTTTACCCCTAATGTCTTAGTACCGAACGAATTCAGCCATTTAAATTGAAGAACCTTTTTGGATGTTGCTTTATTTAATTGTCTTTTCTTGGAAAGCAATTTTTCAAGTAGACAATTCACCTGTTTTATTCAATTGCAATTAACGAATTATTCATTAACCTAATTGTTTTTTTGTAATTAAAAATTAAAATTAAAAATTTAAATTCTTACGAAAAAAAAAAAGTTTTCCAACCTTTTACTCAACTAACCAAAATACACCCTAATATGCCTATTAAAGCTCATACCACTACATTACATCAAATATTTTTCTACACCCCATCATCAAGAGTTTTACTGAAATCCTTGTAAAAAAAAAAACACAAACAAAAATCCTTAATTCGTCTGGGATCATCATTTGTGCAAAACAAAATACGAGTTTTGTGCCCACCAACACATGTATGCGCAGCTATGTGTTTGAGTGTGGATGTGTGCATATAATGGGTATGTGATCCTTTATACTTTCTAACGATACAACGCTGCTGCCAGCCTGCCTACTTGCCAGCCCGACTGGCTGGTTGGTAAAATACGACACTGTCTATGGCATCCCGCGAAAATTGAATAAATTATGTACGACGTCATCACAAGCAGCAGCAGCAGACGTTCAACTACGAATGCTGCTTGCTTGCCTGCTTGTGTGTACGAGCTCTGCTTGCTACACATGTTCAACGGAGCGGTACGGTGCGTTGCGATGAGGCGCGTCGCGTCGCATCTTCACAACGACATTTAATTAAGCATTTGTATTCATCGGAAATGCCATAAAAATGCGAAAAATCTTCACGCACAAACCAACACATATGCACTCGAACATACACTCGTGAAAATCTGGTGGTGATGGTAACTCTAAACATGTTCACCACATATGTTGTATTGTGAGTGGTGGGTGTGTCTGTGAGTTTGTGTCGGTTTTAAAGAAGTTTTAGAAAACAAAAATTCGCGTTGTAAAAGTTAGCACAAAAAAATCAACAACAACAAAAACAAAACGGTGGCGCAAAAGTTGAAAAGCTTTTTAAGTTACATCCCAGTCAGCCAGCAATATAATAAGGATTAGTACGAAGAATAAGGAGCTGCACAGCAGCGAATTGTAAGTAAGGAGTTAAAAACAAATAAAAAACGACTTAGAGAGATTTGCGAGTTAATGTGCAGAAAAGGTTGCTTTTGCAATATTGTTGTAATTTTAATTAATTAAATACTTTTAAATAATCAGGGGAATAAATGCAAATGGCAAAACTTTAAGTCACTTGAAGAGCAAAGTTTTCCATTTAGTTTATTTTTTTTTAGTTTTTTCTACAACTTTTTTTGCATGTTATTCTGTAAAGTGCAGAAAATTAAATGCTTCATCAAAAGATCAAGGATATGCATGTTAATTAGTATTCTTTTTGGTAGTAGCTTTGGCCTTTTATTTTTTGCAAAGAATAGTGAACGCATAAAAAACTAGAAGCGAAAAGCTCATAAAATGCTAATTTATTAAACAGCAAAGTTCAGCAGCAAAATAAAAATGAAGCTCTTAAAAAGCTTTTATAGCACATTCTTTTTTTTTAACTTTTCTAATATTCATAGATATATCAAATTAAATATTTAAGAAAAAATATCAACGATCTGGTTGATTCAACGCGGGAGGTGTATGTTTTTGTGTCAAATTAAAGTCTGATTATTTTAAGACGACATCAGTTTAAAAATAACAAAAAAAGAATATAGCTAGTTGATGCCATTATTTAGTTAAAAATAAAATAATGAAAATATAAAATTAAAGAAAAATGTTTAACCATGCTGGAGAAAGAACAACGATCCTTTCGAACTACAGTGCATATCTTTGCTACTGTGAACCAGGAGCACACCACAGATATGGTTTTTTACAAATTTCAACTACAAAATACATGGCAGAATATGTTTTAATTAAAATATAGAGAGGATGCGTTTCTACATAGTAAGGCTGTACAACGGGCTGATCGAACATATTCGAACTTTTGCCATACGCAACGAGCAAAGCTCGAACAACTCAATGAGTTCGTGCGACTCAACTCATGCTCAGTTCTTTCAAAGTGCGTATTATACGATTGCAAGTCATGAGTTTCGAACAACTCGTAAGTACCGGTTTGCTGACGATTTCCGTACAATTCGGGTTTTTGGTTCGGATGTGTACCAGAGAACTCCATTAAGTAGCTCACTGAGTGCTTTGAGCCACTCCAATAATATTAAATGGCTTTTGGATATCACTTAGGGTGGCTCAGGACCCTGCAAAGAACCGTTTTTGACTTTAAACTACAGTGGTGTCATGTTAATATTGTAGTGGACATTTTTAATATTCGACCACTTAGTGCGTTCAGCGCGATTTGGGGAATGTTGTTGTATCCAGAGATAGTAGTCACTCCTCATCGAGGCAAAAAAATAGTCAGTTTAATAAGCTATTTTTTAAAAATTCTTTAAATTCGGTTGAGTAGCTTCTTCTGAGAGTAAATTTGTGCTGAGAGATTTTTTTCTACCGTATGGGGCATCGCAACTTTTACTCTTCTTGGAATGAGTTGTATGCAGGCACAAAAAGAAAGAAAATATCAAAATCTGACCGAATACACCGAACTAGACGAACTGAGATTAGTCGAACCAAGCGAACTTGGTTCGGTGTTGAATTTTTGTGAAAATTTCGTGAGTTTTGAGTTTGTTTGAAAAAGTTTAGCTCGTTGCACAGCCTTACCACCTTCTAGTTTAATTTACTACAGTTGAAAAATTTTTGCATACAATAAATTGAATAAGAAATTAACCAGATGCCTGGTTAAAAACAAAACTATGGACGAAACTTGGTTTTAAAACAATGATTATGAACTACGACAACAAACAGCTAAGTAGACTGCGAACGGTTGCTCCACTCTTAAGCAGGTAAAAGAATCAAAATATTTTAAAAAGGTTATGCCATCAGTATTTTGGAACGCCCAAAGGAATTTTGTTCATCAACTACCTAGAAAAAACGCAATTAAACAAAAAAAATATTAGTGCCATTTGAGCTGAACTAAACGTAGTTCAGCAATAAAAAAACACAAGCTTTAAAAATGTAAAATGAAGAAAACTCTTTTGTTGACAAAAAAAAAAAAAGCTTAATCTTGAGCGCATTAAAAATTAATTCTTTAGTTTTTTGTGCCAATTACTGCTGTGCTACACATTGAAGGTCTTTTAAAGCATTCGGATTTTTTTTTAGATTTTCAAAGAATTTACATTGTCTTAATACTTTTACTACTTTTTTGTAATTCTTACATCCTTGTTTCTTTTCCTCTGTTTCTTCGTAATATAGATGAACTTCATTTGTTATTCACAACAGCATTTTAGGTCAGGATTGTTTTGGATTTATAAGTTTATCATATATGGTTTACATATATAGGTGTGTGTGTGTGTGTGTGTATGTGTCATATACGCGCAGCGTTATGTGAGAGTTGTTGTTTTGTTTTGTATTGGGTGACATTTTCTCTATTTTGCAATTTATCTTTTTGCTATTTTTTTGTATTTTTTCTGTTGCTGCAGTCAGTTAAATTTTTACATCGCAGCAAAATTTTTTGATAAAGTCTGCTAACGACAGCATACTGAAATTTTATTAAGAAGTCAGCAAATTTAATAATATAACAATAGCAGCAAACACTGGCAATCAAAAGAATTTTTGACATATTTTCCAGGAACTTAAATTTGTAAAAAGCAAAAAGCTTTTCTAAGGTACTTAAAGGGGGCTTTTCATAGAAGCAAAAATTTCTTACTTTATACAGTTATCAACAATATTTATAATAAAAGCAAATCGTTTCATTTTTGGCTATATGAGAAAACTAACATGGGTATTCATCTAAATGCGCTAAGTGCTCGAAAAGTGCGCATGATTTCACTCTTTCAATCGAACTGTCAAAAAACTACTGGAGATTTTTTTTTAACAAACTAGAAAAGTTTGCTCGACGCATTGTACAACTTTGTAATAATTTTTTTTTTACGTCAAGTTCTATCACCGAAATGTCAGTGCTAAAAAGCTATATATTTAAAACAAAAAATTTAATTTGGTTTTCTCCTTTTTTTTTGGCATTTTAGTTTTTTTAATTTTGACATTTTTCCAAATGTTCACCAACTTTCACAAAACGTACAAAATATTGAAAGATGCGTTCAAGTAAAACTTACGTAAAGTTATCTACTTGCGAAAATGAATATCTTGCGGGTTTATATGAATACCCTTATTATTTCTTGAATTGTCAAATTTAGTGGTAAAATTGAAGACAAAGCTATGGAAGCAAAAGTTTCATTCTGAGATTGAGATCGATAGTCAAAATATAAGCTCTATAGCGTCCTCCAACAAGTGGTGGCATTTTGAAATGTCACCAAACATTGAGATGACTTTTGATAGGTAAAATTTGAGATGTTAGTAAATACGGATTGATACAAGCTCACACAACGTGTAGAAATAGCGAAAAAATCACTACAAATTTTCTGGGCATCTGATTTCTCGAAATAAAATTTTTTATTGACCGCGGAGATCGTGCGATTTAACAACATTAAACTTTTTTAGGTGCTATGCAACATATTAAGTCTATGCCAGAGCTTCTTTAACGATTGAAGCATTAACAGAAATTATCAGTGCTGTAATTCGCAAAATACATTCGCAGTTATGCGAAAACGTCATGGAAAAGTTCATCAAAAGAATTACCATTTTTTGGCAGAGCCGAGGTGAACATTTGACAGATATTGTTTTTCATTAATAACCTCAGATTTTATACATTAGATTAAAATAAAAATACCACCAGTTTAAACAAAAATGTTGCGTTTTTCAATTGATCTAAAATGACACCTTTGATTGAATGAACAGATATTTATTGAATTAAGGCGTACTGTCTAAGTATAGCCATAAAACTTGAAATATGTAAATAAAAAAGTTTCGGACCTGAATAAAGCTCATCCCCATTTTACCGAACAAAGGTTTATTGTGCAGGAAGCCCAATTGAATTTTCATCTCTACAATTTTGAACTTAATACATTGTTTGACTTAAGACTTATTACCATACATGCCAAGAAGTATACATACCAAATAGTTTAGGCCTTTTTTATTTTCCTAAATATCCTCAGCACTTCATTTAGTAATGAATGTGTACACAAGTATTTAAGGTTTGGCTTATAAAAAGTTATGATTTTAGAAGCAGAAGCTGCTGTAATAGCAGCAAAGTAATTTACCAAATATCAATGTTGTAAGCTTTATTTATTTTTTTTCTTTTACGGTCACAAAGTAATGCACACATATTCATTTTAATGAAAAATAAATGCTACCATTCATATACAAAAAAAAAACATGATTTCCGTTACTTTGGATACGCCTGCTTGTACATATAATGGGGTGTAGCGAACAGAAATGTTTTCAATTTCAATATTGAAGTTGACACTTTCACCGACTTTTTGCTCAATAGTCACAAAGTGTCTGTCGATTTTTCCAAAGTGCGTTAAATTGCGTTTACACTGGAATTCGGCTAAAAACTTATGAAGCTTTAAGCTTCAAACCTTACTATGCTCCCTCTTTCTGGCCTAAAAAACAGCGCAAACTTTTAATTTCTTGGTTTACGGAAACCAATATTCAAAACATCACGACAGTCGAAGACGTCTCATTGGGCCAATCGTTTGAAGTAAAATGGATGATATAGACATAGATATACTAAACTAGTGATGCCCATTTCAGGACACACGGAAAAAGAGCACGAATGACTTTAGCAGAGCATGACAGCGCTTGACGAGAATACTTTTTATGAGCAGAGAAATATGGAATGAAGTCTTTAGTGTACCGGAAAATAGTAAATTAGATTTTATCAATGAAACATCTTTTTTGAGCGGGTACTAAAAGCAAGAGCAAACATCGGAACACTGAAGAGCGTAACTCACAAAGTGTAGATAGCCTGATCAAAAAATACGGGGTGTAGTGGCTGCTTGGGGGAAGTAATCTTTCTGACAAGCATCATTCGTGCGGTTGACTTGTTTTTTTTTTAGAGTTTTTTTATTATTAATTTAGAAATAGTTCATTGTGTGATATATAAATTTTCTACACAGATAAGGTTTTCTTCACTCACATAAAGTTCACGATCACAATTATTTGCAAATGTTGTGTATTTTTAAGAACTATGATAGCAGCGACTCTCACGTTTTATTTGAAAATACTACTCGTCATGCACTACTTGGCTCCCAAGTATCGTTTTGCGCGGTTGAGCTAAACATCACTATGCTAAACAATTTTCTATAGGTATGAGATAGCTCCAAGTGCGTTCCAAAACCATATTTTTTTGCAACGTCAAGTATGTCAAATCACAAAGAAGAACCAGGTCTGGAAACAGTCCTAAAAATTTGCAGAATTGTCTTATTATTGAGTTTTGTTTAAGGAAAACTTATCAGGACGAGGCTGTCCTAAATCATCATGGAAACAATCACTAGAGCAAAAAATACATAAATTTACATAAACGCGAAAGTAGGGAGAAATTTGAAAGCAGTCGCGACTATTTGCACAAAGTGGAAGACTTTTGAGGAGTTCTTATGTTCTGTGAAGAGATAAAGTACACAAGAGATAAGATAATTAGAGATAAATAATGAAGTAAATTTTTCTCTAAAATGTTCAAAACAAACTATATTTATCACAGGGGCCACTAGTAGTATACAACAAATGACCTTTATCGCTGAATAAAAGTTGAATGAGATTATTGTCCCTGAAATTTTTTCATAAGCGAACAGAATAATTGAACATTTTCTAGTTAATAACGTAGGAATTTACTTCAAAAAGTTTCAAAAGACATGCTTTAATGTCCATAGCCTCTTGTTACTTTTTGAACCAATCTTATGCACACGCACAACTCGTAAATGCTCAAATTATCTACCAAGCCTCCTACACCATGATGTTGATGATTTTCCAATATTTTACTAAATTGCCTTTGGTTGACCATTAAATGTGTGTCAATGTGTTCAACACATATACATATGTACATAAGCAATGCTTGTTAATAAATGCTAGAAAATGTGCGACGTGTGCGTGCGTGCGACATTTACCCACACAATTACTGATAATATGTTGTCATCTACAATAGCGCACGCATACAAACATTAACACTGGCTGGTGAATCCTCTAAACTTTAGCTTATGAAAAAGAAACAATGAAGTAACAATAAAAACAACAACAATAAACACGATAAACTTTTGAAAATTGTCTCCTGGGATTTAAGTGGAATACTCGAACACATGTTTAGCCACACACATCTGCATGTGTCAAGTGTGAAAATTAAAAATGTGCGAAATTGCATACTTTTAGGCGTTTCCTTAACAAATAACTACGTTAAGTGGTTGAAGAGTTCAGGGCTTTGAAAGTTTTACGAAATTAAGTGCTTTTATTAAAATGCCATTAATGAAAAACTTTCAAATATTTAGAGATCATAGAAAACAAAAAACACATGTGGTGTCACAGCTACTACACTGAGGCAAAAATATTACAAATAGCTGTATAATTTAAGCACGAAATGTAATGTCTTGGAGTTTTAATTTTCGCTCATTGCAGTTAGGCAGACACACATTAAGTAAGCAACACTTGCGCACTATTATCGCAAGCACACTCAGGCATACTATGTTTACAGCATATTTATATGCGCACACATACACATACTCGTATACTCTCAATTTGAACACATTAAAAATAAAGTTTTATAAACTTTATTTGCTTTATGCACAAATTTGTTTAATTTTGTTGATTTTTGCAAAGAATTAAATGCATTAAAAGTTATGCTGCACTTTTGCATACATTTACTATAGAAGTTATAAGTCGTTGTCATCTTAATCTCTGAGATTTTTGGGTTTTCTGTCTGTTTTTCTGCATAGTTTGTTTGTTCAAGAATTTCAAGTTACAATTTCTTAAGATTTACTTGTAAAATTACAATTAAAGAATTGTATTTTATTGTAATTGCTTAAAGTTTTTATTAGATAAATTGAAGTATTGGAAGTTAAAAGAATTTTCTCAAATTTTATTATTAAAATCAATTTTGAGTTCCATTGAAATGACTGCAAGTAAAATTATATTGAAAATAAATTTGTAAGCCCTAAACAGGATAGAAAATAATATTTATTTAATTAACCCTCACTTTTCAAACTCAAAAATTTTTGAGGACATTGTTTGAAAAAAATGATTTAACTCTGTATTTCTCGAAATTGGCATTAACGATTCTCTTAAAAGCTAAAGATGTGATGCCAGTGTAAGCAGTCATCAAAACGAGCTGACTCAGCATACTGACAAATCTCGTTAAAAAGCGTGGCACATCCCACAGTATATATAAACGTTATAATTGTTAGTTTTATATACTTTGTAGAAAACACTTATCTGAAACGAATTGTTAATTATAAATGTTTCATTGATTTATGTATTTAATATTTGATTTTCAAATAAAATTATTCTCGATTTCACTTTCAAACTGCCTGGTAATTATTAATTTCCAATAGGTTATGGGCCCAGGCATTTAGATCGAGATTCGTTACCAATAATTAAGTAAATTTAAACGAAAGCGCTAAGATGACTGGAATCGCAAATTTGGAGAAGTTCGAGAAGCTCGTTGGTTCTGCTAATTGGATGACATGGAGCTTTGCAATGGAAGCGCAACTGAAGCTGGATGGACTATGGAAGTGCGTAGCTGATTCTGGTGAGGAAGTTGGAGCATCCCAAGCAAATGGATCTACAGACAACGCATCCGGATCCGCAGCGAGTGTATCAGAGGAAGAGAAGGCAAAGTATCGCTTGATTTTATCCATAGATAAATCACTGTATGTGTATGTAAGAGACTCCACATCGGCTAGGAATGTCTGGAAGACATTGAAAGGCCTATTCGAGGATTCTGGTCTGGACAGAAAGGTGGGGTTGCTGCAAAAATTGTGTTCAATCCAACTGGAAGATTGCGATTCTGTTGAGGACTATGTATCGCAGATTGTGTCAACATCCCAGAAGCTGGGATCAATCGGGTTCATGGTAAATGACGAGTGGCTGGGCTGCTTGTTGCTGAAAGGACTTCCAGAGACATATCGTCCCATGATAATGTCATTGGGAAGCTGTGGCGCAAAAATTACGGCAGATTCAATAAAAATGAAGCTCTTACAAGATGTTTGCTTGGAGAACTCTAGTCATGCCTTAATAAGCAAAAAGACTTTCTATAAGAAAAAACATTCAAAGAAAGGAGGAACACAGCGCAGATGCTTTGCGTGCGATGGTGTTGGACATTTCGCATCAGAGTGCCCTACTAAAAAAGGCAAGGAGCACTACAAACCTTGGAAGAAAGATTCTTCTTTGTTTGCTGCTTACTCAGTGAGGAATATTGCCAGGAGCAAGGATTGGTATGTGGATAGTGGAGCGTCGGCTCATATGACAAATGATTGCAGCTTGATTCAAGACCCGAGGCCGTATAATGGTGAAGTGAAAATTGCAGATGACAATATCTTAAAAGCCATTTCCAGAGGAGATATCGAGTTAAAGGTGGTGAATGATGGCGATGTATGTACTATCCCAATACGTAACGTGGTATATGTATCTGGAGTTGTTGAGAACTTACTATCCGTAAGTCAGATGGTCAAACGAGGCAATCGAGTGGTATTTGATAAATCTGGATGTAAAATCTTCAATGATGAAAATCAATTAATCATGACTGCTTCAAATGTGGATGGCATGTATAAGTTGGACACGCCAAAACCTAATGAACTTTTCATAGCCAAAGCGGAAGATATGTTTCAAAAATGGCATAAACGATTTGGTCACTTACACAATGAAAGTTTGAAAATGCTGAAGAATGGACTTGTAGCAGGAATGAACTTTCAGGAAAAGGCTGTACAGAAAACTTTGTGTGAAGGTTGTGCACAAGGAAAGCACATACGAGGAAGTTTTTCCAATGATGGATACAGAGCTACAAAGGTTCTGGAGATTGTGCATAGTGACGTCTGCGGCCCAATGGAAGTTAAATCTATAGGCGGAAGCAGATATTTTGTAAATTTCATTGATGATTTTACAAGAAAAATTTTCGTGTACTTCATAAAAAGTAAAAGTGAAGTATTCGAAAAATTTAAGGAGTTTAAAACAATGGTTGAAATCCAGTCTGGAGCAAAAATAAAGATCCTGAGAAGCGATAATGGCAGTGAATATGTAAATAAGAACATGATGCATTACATAAAGGTATCCGGGATAGTTCACCAAACTTCAGTTCCATTCAATCCAGAACAAAACGGGTTGTCTGAACGAGTCAACAGAACGATAACAGAAAAGGCGAGGTGTATGTTATATGACGCAAAGCTTCCGAAACGTTTTTGGGCAGAAGCAATACAAACGGCGGTGTATATAGCAAATAGAAGTCCCCATAAATGTCTGAAAAGTACTCCTGAAGAAATGTGGACAGGACGAAAACCGGATGTAAGCCATATGAAAATTTTCGGATGTTTGGCAATGGCGTTTATACCAAAACAAAAGCGTCAGAAATGGGATCCTAAATCTGAAAAATGCATTTTTGTTGGATATGGCATAACATCAAAGGGTTATCGAGTATATGACATAAAGAGTAGAGAGGTCGTTCTTCGAAGAGATGTGCAATTCGATGAAAATGTTAAAGGTTTTGCAATACTGAGTGAGTCTGAAAACGATTTTTATTTCTTTCGCTACCCTGATGAAAAAAATGCAAGTGCATGTGAAGATTCAGATTCCGTAGAGAATTCGTGCACTAACGATTTGGACTCTAGTTCCTTGTCATTTCGATCATTGCCTGACAATAACAATGAAGTGGGGGAAATATGTCATGTTAATGAAAGTAACGCAGTGATTGAAGAAGTTCCAGTTCCAGTCACATCTGAATTAAGGAGAAGCGAGCGAATTGCAAAGAAGGAACCAAAGACCCATGCTAGTTATAAAGCAACTTTGCCAGAGATAGAAGAGCCAAATTCAATTGAAGAAGCATTTTCTTGTGAAGACAGCAATAAATGGAAAGTAGCTGTCGAAAGTGAATTAGCATCGTTGGCAGAGAATGAAACGTGGATTTCTGTACCGAAGCCACAAGATTGCAACATAATTAAAACAAAGTGGATTTTTAAAAAGAAACAGGAGCCAAATAATACCATTCGGTACAAAGCAAGGCTTGTAGTTAAGGGATATACCCAGTGCAAAGGAATGGATTACGAAGAAACGTTTTCACCTGTTGTTCGATATACGTCAGTAAGATATTTGTTCGCGTTGGCTGCACGTTATAAGCTTCAAATTGAGCAAATGGATGCTGTGACTGGATATGTTAACATATTGCAAGGAGGAGCAATATCGTGGAATAGTAAGCGCCAACCGACAGTCGCTTTATCCACTACTGAAGCTGAGTACATGGCTTTATCAGCGGCTACACAAGAGGTAATTTGGTTGCGAGCATTGGAAAAAGAAATTAATATAAATTTCAAACAAGAAAAACCAACGAAGATTTTCAGTGACAATCAGAGTGCAATTCATTTGGCATCAAATGATGCATATAGTCCGCGATCGAAGCATATTGATATTAGACATCATTTTGTAAGGGAGAAGAAGAAGAACAATGATGTTATATTTTGCAGTGTATCAACAAATGACATGCTGGCAGATTTTTTGACGAAACCAGTTTGTTTTGACAAACACAAATACTTTTCGAAACAAATAGGTTTACTATATTGAATATTTTATAAATACAATTCGAGTGGGGGTGTTAGTTTTATATACTTTGTAGAAAACACTTATCTGAAACGAATTGTTAATTATAAATGTTTCATTGATTTATGTATTTAATATTTGATTTTCAAATAAAATTATTCTCGATTTCACTTTCAAACTGCCTGGTAATTATTAATTTCCAATAATAATAAAAGAACTAACAACATGCGTGTGGTACCACCCTAAATTTTAAGACTTATAACGAAATATATCGCAAGCTACACAAGTTATTGTGATAAAATTTGGTTTGCGGATATAATTTATTGAACCAAAACTAGGAGAATTGAAAAGAGGATGTGGCATATTAGGGCTTTTTTAATTTTTTAGCAACTTTTCCATATTCAAAATTAATCGGCATCAAACTTAAATAAAATTTCTACTAAGTTCAAACGGACAGCTTTACATTTCCACGTAATGAACACAAATATTTATAAATAGAAAGCTTTAATTTAAACACTAAAATTGCCCAAAAGAAGAAATAAATCAATAATTGTGCAAAATCATAAATTTTCAAAGATATTTATTTATAAATATAAAGGACATTCCACTGAAAACCCTTAGTAAAAATTTATTTTTATTTAATAAGAAAAAATGGAAAATTTATTAATTCAACAGAATTTTCAGTGAGCACCAGTACAATGAAAATCAATTTAAACTGGCAACCCAGGCAACGATAGCAGGGTATAGCGCATTTTTCCTTTGCTGCTTTAAGGACATTGACGAAAAGCGAAACCACTTCAAAAATTGATTTTTCTACTTTAAAGCAAAACAGAGCATCCTTTCAAAAATAGAACAGAAGATGAAAGCGAAAAAGCAAAGGAAAGAGAATGAGTAGCGGCAGCATTCCAATGGTTGAGAAAACAAATTGTAAAAGGACACTTAAGAAAACATTTTGAGTTTAAGTTTTCATTTAAGGAAGTAACTTAAGCTGCAGTTTTCTGGGAGTAAGTAGTTGGTTGGATTTATTTGTTTTTGATGTGGCTAAGCGATTGATGGTGTAAATGTCAGACAAGCGCACGTAAAAAAAAAGTAAGGTACCTTAACATATAGATTTATTTTGGGAAAGTTAAATCAAATGTAATAGAGTGACTACCAAAATAAAATACTCAGGTTTTTTTCTTAATTCTAATCCTAAGGAAGTGTGAAATTAAATTCAAAACTACACTCACTCGATATAAAGATTTTTTATTCTGACTTAAAAATAACTGATTGATACAGGTATATAATATTGAAAATATGAGAATCTCTAGCAAGGCTTTATATTTACTAAAAAAAGACATTAATGAACTCTCAGAAGTCCAGAAATTAACTCGTCCATACAAAAAACTTTTTCTTAACTGAAAGTTAGTTAGACTAAGAATCAATACCTAAACGGAAATGTTTGCATGAGACATACAGAATTCGGAATATGATATCTTCATTCAATGTCAATATCCACCATGGAACGATTTTTTGAAACTCAATTCAAAAAGAGAGTGGTTGACAGCGATCAGGATTGCAAAATTCAGTTAATTAAAACAATATGCTGAGATCTTCGAGAGAGTTGTAACATTTGAAAACCGATTTTGACTTTATTGTGTTACTTTGGAGAGATTTTAAAGGAGCTTGACTATCTAAATATATTTTTATGCGACAGTTAATCTTGTCCCTTAAAATACTCCCTACTGTTTTTTGAATTGCGATTATTTCGGCTTAAAAATACTATAAGTGTTTGGAAGCCTATACTGCTCTTTAATGTTGGTATTAGCATGGAAAATGCCAGCACCTACTCCTACGTTTTGTTTAGAGCCATCTGTATATATGGTGACCCTTTCCGTACTAGACCAGTAGCTTCTTAAAGGCAATTTGATTAAAAATTGTTGATCAAAAAGAGTTCTGGACTTAAGGTAGTCCGTAGAAATATTTATTATATTTACTACGTTACCATCTCCATGATGCTTAATTTTGAAATAGTTAGTCTCTTTTAGTCTAAGCACTGTTTTATAAGCTACACTTCTGGTAAACAGATCTATAGGAAGCAAGTTTTGTACGGTATTTAGTGACGCTGTTGATGTTTTTTTCAGTGCTCTAGTAATGCCTATCCACATCAAGCGTTGGATTCTTTCTAATTTTAGAAGTAAAGGTTAACACCAGAACACGACCCCATAGGGTAAAATTGGTCTTACTATAGCGATGTATGTCGAGTATAGTCGGAGTTCAGGATCTTCATCAATTCCGATATCCTTTAAAAAAAATTTAAATTGTAGTCCAGAAGACTTACGACGTTTTCAAAAAAGCAAAAATTAGCTTTTCCAAACAAAAATTGCAGTTTTTTCCTTACGATCAATCAGACATTTTATTCGGGTTATGAGGTATCAAAACAACAGAAATATCTACAGAGAAACGGCGTGGCACCGCCCATTAATTTTCAATTGATATTTTTCCGAAATCTGTTAATACACTGAAGAAAAAATCCGTAGAATCCCTGTGTTTTAAAGGTTAAAACAACAAATATTTGTATGCTTAAAAAAACACCAACAGACCTCCTATACAAAGCTGGAATGTAGTTGAGGTGTTTTCTTCAAACTGGGTATCAGTTTCTATAAACTTGGCAATGCTGACTTCAATAATGATAGAAATTCTGCGACATCTCTTTTAGTTTTCAAAAATTAAATTAAAATTTTATTTTTTGATTGAAACGATGTTCAAATTTGTAAAGAGTTTTCTTTGCCAACACTTGATCCATCAAATTTTCAGCAATTTCCTACAAAATATAAAATTTTTTATTTATTCTATTTTATAGGCTGCTTTTATTTATATTTAATATAATAAATTATTTTTATTTATCCCCAAAATTACACTGAATTTTACGTTTGATACTGACCAGTCGCTTTCAATTTCATTTGCGCCTCAATTAAGTCGTAAAAATGTCCCTCAAAATAATAATAACAAATACGATAGCAGCAGCAGCAAAATCATTTTATTACAAAAATCATTACGTGGGGTAAGGCGGCGACAGTTGTCAGCAATAAGCGTCATTTGCCTGAACCCTTTTTCTGCACAACAACAGCGGCAGTAACAAAGACAACAACATCATGAAAAGCAACAACAAAAAATGCCTATATATAGTAAAATCATCGTCAGCATTTTCATTGGCGTTATTAAAATTTTATGACGCAACCAACCCTGCAGCAGGCAGCCAGCAATCATAATGGCTATAGCAATTTTCAATTGCAACAAAAAGCGAAATTTTAACATTTTTGCTTTTACTTTTTAGTTTGAGCCAAATCCCTGCCAATACAGCAACAATAGTGAATCTTGAAGCATCATCGTCGTCCTTTGACCATCAACGAATTGAACAGAAACAAGAATCGTATTTTGAACGAATTGAAAAGTGCCTGTCGATGAAGATTGGTACCGCTGTCGAACAAAATGAAAATTAATTCACCGGAAATTAACGTGTTCGCAAAAAATCGCAGCATTGAATTGTACGAGAAACCTTCACAGTGACGCAATTTGACCTTTTGTACCCAGGTTGTAGAATCTACTGTTTCACTTCCTTTTCACATTTTTCGCATGGCTCGTCTTTGCACTACACTGGTAATCAAAAAATTATGGAAATTTAAATCATTGAACTTTTATGATGCGTCAAAGCAGCGATAGATTATAGAAAAAGAGGTTGCAAAGTTTAAGTTCAGAGTTGAACTCTGACACCGTTCAAGATGGAAGGCAGCTTTCCTTCACGTATGGATCTAATATAGAATTCGGCGGGTTTCTATTCGGATAACATGGACATGAAGATGTTTTTGCGGTTGTGAAGCTGAAATCCATGCTATATACCAAGCCGCACAGATGTTACGGAACTAGGAATTTATTCCATTAGGTATAACCATATGTGTGGACAGTTAGTTAGCGATCAGGGCACTGAATGTGAAAATCGGAAGCCTAGATATATAGGGCACTGCGGGAAGTCAATGCGTTTAATCTGACAGCATAATATAGAGCTCTTCTGGGTGTCCGATCATAAGAGTATTTTCGTAATCAAGAAAGCAGACGAATGTGCCAAAATAGAATCAAAACAACCAGAGAATCAACAAGTGCTAGAGCTTAGGATACGGCTGGTGGAACTACACCATCAGATAGAGGACACAATCAAGAAACAAACTAACAGAAAGTGGAACCCTAACGCCGGATGCGGAACGTCTCGAAACATGTGGCCTAAAGTGAACCCAGGAAGAACACAAACTCTCTCTAAGTTCAACAGGGGAGAGAGTTAAGAATTAGTGTAGGAGTGGTGCAGAGCACTGTGTCATTGGCAACTATAGTACCAAATATGATGCCTCTTCAGAGAATTCTGCAGGAGTTGTGGAGACAAAGAAGAGGATAAGACACTTGAGCAACTACTCTGCAAATGCCCAGAGCTAATGAGGAAACGAAATAAATATTTTTTTTCTGCATTTTTTGGTGGGCTTGAGAAACAAGCCGAGTTGGAGCTCACCAGTACCCTGGCATCTGAGTGGTTTGCACCCATCGAGTGAGATAATTTTGGGAGAAGGGAGGGGATTTTATATATGTAGGGTATTATCATAATGAGTAAACAGCATCCGAGTTGAATTCGCTATATGCAAGTGACCCATTTAACCTAACCTAACGTAACCTACCGTAACCTAAACTAACCTAACCTTATCTAGATCAACCTTACCTAACCTAACCTAACCTAATTAAGTAACTCTCTCAATATAACGTATTAAACGTTTCATTTTAATGGGTGGTAGAATGTCCATGAACCGATTTCATTCCAAGAACCCTGATTGAAGTTGAAGCCTAAGTACCGAATTTCATTTAACTATCCCGCTTAGTTTTTTTGTAATTGCGATTTCCACAGACAGGCTTAATCGATTACGGTGGCCACGCTAATCTAGAATATTATACTTTTTTGTACCTGTCACGCCTTCTCCAAATCGTTATAAACGGAATTAAGAAATGAGAATAAACTTTATTTTGTTTTTTATAATTTAATAAGCTTGAACTTGATTTAAAGCTTCAAGCTAAATAGCTTAGAAGGCTAATAGCTGTAGTAGCTAAGTTCTATCATTATAATAAAAAAAGTTGATAAATGTTTAAAATTTAACACCCGTGCGAACGTGTGCGATATATTTCTACCAGTTCACCACGTTATAGATTTCCTTCGATATTTGCCAATCCACCCATCAATAATGTTTTACTTGAACTGATATTTAAAATTGAAATAAAAAAGGGGAAATGTTGAAAGCATTTAAAACTTAAATGGAGTAAAACTACCTTTTTGCTCCAATTTAACTCACACAATCAAAGTCTCTTGTTGCAGCAAAAACTCTGTTGCACAGTATTATTGGCTTTCTATGCTGTTCGTTGCGTTGATGATGCTTCAAATGGAAATTCATTCATTTCAGCCAATTTTTATGTGCGCTATATGAATGTTTTCCTTCTTTTTTATACTTTGCTTTCTTCCGTTCTATTCATTAAATTATAAAAGTCGGTCAAACTTGGTGGTCTTTTATTTTTGGATGTGCAAATTTGCATATATGGCATAAGAGTAGAGGGGGATGTTTGTGTGAGCAGCGTGTTTGCTTGCTGCGTGGACAGCGTAATTCATGCGAGTTGGCAACTCTGTTCGAGTGTGGCGGATGTAAAGCAATTAAGAATCAACAAAAAACAAAAAACAAAACAAAAATTAACAATTCAAAAAATATTGGCCTTAGAGGATGCTCGAAAATTGCATTAGCTAAACAAAAAAAAAAACTTTTTAAGAGGATTTTCAAAACTAGTAAATTGAGTTAAGAATATTTTAATTAAACTTCTGTCATATTATTTAAAGTTTTGAGTCGTTTGATTGAAATTTTCTATTTTTTTTTTAACTTTAGTGTTCACATTTTATTCAATTTCAAAAGGTTTTCGCTGTCATTAGAGATCTTTTAAAGATGACAGAATTTTTTTTTCATATGTACGTATTATAGAATTATAAATGCAGTAGCTTATGTGCACTTACAGCTACCATAGTGTTGATATTTAAATTTTTAAAGTTTTTGCCGACAACAGCAAAAAAAAATAATAATCCAAAATATGAATTATTGTGTGCTCTACTCAGTTGTTTGTATTGCATTTCTGATGCGTTTTTGTGCTCTCCTTTACGCTGTAGCTGCAGTATTTCCTGCATGTGTACTGCTATGCATTGAAATGTCGCCAACTGTGATATTTTAGACACCTGTGCAACGATAACATGATACTGCAAATAAAGTTGTTGAGTTTTTTCATCTTTGTACTTTTTGCTTTTATCAGTTGGCACGGTCTTATGCATTGGTAACGTCAAGCAGTTTTTGTTGTAAAATTTGTGACCAAAAATAAAATACATTCAACAAAAATATTGAGAGATATAAAAAATTTAATCTTTTAAGAACAGAGCATGCTTCAGTCTTTAAAAAAAAGGGCCGGGAAAAATTCATAAGTATTTAAAAAATGGTAGCATTTTTTTTTTTGTCAAAAAACACCCACATAAAATCTATTACCAGGCCAAACTATGTCCTGTATTTGTAGGAAACTTGGTAATATTATCTTAAATATTTTTTCCAAAAAATCGTTCTGGAGCATTGCCACATTTTTTAGTGCTTTTCCGAAATATTTCTTCTGTTTGGGTAAAATTCGGTCCTATTACTAAAAATAAATCTTTCAGTGTATGGTTTCGAAGTTTTCCCTTGCATGATAAGCGACACGCCTTCTCGTCGAAATTCGTAGATTTTTAGTCCAAACCTTATCTTACTTTTTTCTTGTATTTTCGAGAAATTTGGAAACACTTCATCAGAAAAACTTTATAAATGTTATATTTGTATGGGCGGAAGGCGTGTCTGTGAACTGATTTTGACCATTTTCAATGCCAAGAGCGATGTTTGTAGGCTGTGTAATAAATTTCATTGAATTATTTTTTGTTTTTGCCCTAATCGTGATTTCTACAGACATAGGGACAGAAAGACAGAGAACTAGACGGAAATAGATGAGGTCAATCGAGTGGTGTAGTGGGTGCAACTTTTCTACCTGCCACTTCTTCTTCTGTGCGTTACAAACAGAAAGAATGACAAAATCAATGTAACCTGAGTGTAGTGTAAAAAAACGGAAAATCGATATTACATAGAAAGTATCGAATTGCATCGGAGATTATCGAAAAATTTGGAAAGTGTCGAATTTTTTCAAAGAAATCTAAAGCATCGAAAAACTTGGAAAGTATCGAAAAACATCAAATAAAATCGAAATACATCAGAGATCGAATATTATCAAAGTGTATCGAAAAAGTGTGGGACTAATATTGCAAGATATCAAAGCATGAAAGCATGGAATTATTCAAAAAGTATCACAAAACATGAAAAAAAAAATCGAAATGTATCGAACAACATTCAAAAATTCAATTAAATTTAAAATGTATCAAAGAATGCCGAAAGCATAAACAAACATCAAGAAATTCGAAAACCAGTGAACTGTAGAGAAAAAATCGCAAAATTCTAAAAAATATTGAACAAGTCGATATGTTGTAATTTGATTAAATTAAATTATTATTACAAAAAATCGAAACGTATCAAACGTACGTAAAAGTAGTCGATAAGAATAAAAAGTAGAAAGGAAGCATCAAAAAAATACAAAAGTCTACAATGCTCAAAAGTTATCAATTAGCATCGTAAAAAAAAGGTATCGAGGAAGTCATAAAATATGACTGGAAGTGTGTTGAATAGTATCGAACTACATCGAATAGTCGATTGAAAGCTGAAAAGCATCGGAAAAGTTGATGCCAATACATCATTAAAATCCAATAAATAGTTAATTCCAGAGATATGGGAAAAAATAATTATTTTTCATTAAATCTCCACCAATGCTCCACGGAGCCCTCGGGAAAATACGAAGGATTTCAAAGATTTCTTGCTTTTTGTGGCTATGTACCAGACAGCGCTCTTTAGTAAATTTTTGTAAAAAAAAACAAAATATTTGGCGGCTTTTTAATCAGTGGCAGTTTTTAAACCAGCTGAATCTTAAAGTATTGCCAACTTTGTACTTCCTTTGTTTAGCTCGCTTGTGAACTTTCCAACGAAAAATGCAAATTTTGTTTGAGTGCAACAATAACAACCAAATTCTGGCCAAACTCCCATTGTTGCAGTTGCAGCTCGATATTTTTTGCATCCAAGCCCTGCACACACATACGCTCCGTATTTTATTGAGTATTAGGGACTTAAGTCCTTTTACTCTTCACAAAAAAAAATCACATTTTCTTGCATCAGATAAATTCAATGAAGAACCAAATAGCCGAAAAATGCAGAAAATGAAACGGAAGAAAAACGGGACACAAAAAGGATACAACATACTGCAGTTGGAAAATTTAGTTAGTTTTGTTGCGAATACTGCCATTATTGCTACTGCTGTTTATGCTGCTGCTGCTGCTGATGCCGCAAGCTGGCAGTGCTACAAGTAACAACATTACGAGTTTTGTATCGTTGGTATATTTTTCCAGTGAATTATTTTTAAAGCTGCAGCAATGACTGCATATTTCAGTGGATAAAAACATCCTTTTCCATATCTCGCATACCATCCTTGTAGTTCTTGTCGTCCTTGTAGCTTTTATCGTCCTTGTGTCTTTCGCTACATTTTATTTATGTTCTGCTGTGCAATGTTTTGCATTTTGTGTATATTCGTTGGCAGAACTTAACATATGTCAATGTCATGTGCTTGTGACTCCTTGCCTTACCACACCTTCGAAATATTTAGTTTAAGTAGGTCCCTAAAAAAAATATGAAAATCATTTAAAAAGCACGCCTTCTGGAAAGCGGTAAAATTCAGGCGATCACTATACACGGCACCAAAAATATTTTTGAAGCAGTTGTGACTTTTTATAAAACTATTTCAAAATACCCAATTACCCCAATAATGGGTAAGAGATGATCCGTCGAAAATTGTATACCTCAACCGTAAAAAAAAGTTGGTTCAAGTCCTAAATTTTTATCAAAAAACCACTGGTTTGACAAACCTACATAACATTTGAAAAATTTATTTAAAAAGTTCTATGTATATCGATTTAAAGCTTATGCTTGTATGGGGGTGCCACGTCCACTTTTCGAAAGAGGCCAAAATATTGCTTGATGATAGACCAAATCATTTTTTGTATTTTTGAGACCTTATATAACTTCCTCAGCATATCACTTTAAAGAATTTGTTTCTATAGAGTGTCACGTCTACTCGTAGAAATTATTTTGTTTCTTCCCATAGCGTCTCCGAATCATTTTCATTTGTTTTTGTGAAATTTAGTTTCATTGCCTCAAATAATTATCTTATAATAGTTTTTGAAGGATATGCTTGTATGGGAGGTGTCAAACCCTCTTGTCGAAATTCACTCAGGCCGTTTGACATATTTGCATCTATTTAACTCAAAAATGAGACGTTTTTTAAAAAAATGGATTCCAGATTTGTATTCAACCTTAAGAATCAACGACGGTTTAAGAAAAGTTTAAAATTTTGTTCGGAAGACGAATAACGTTTTTCTCAAAAACGGCTGGTTTTCCTGTTTTAAATATTGTGGTACATAGCACAATTCAGAAAAAAATGCTGTTTGTACAAGAATACTGAAGCTTTAAAGAACTGGATATCATGGCCTTGTATGGGGGGTCCGCTTATGGAGAATCTTATTCAACTGAAAAGTCTTTGAGCTGTACAATGATTAAGATACATGTGGTGCGGAAAGTAAAAAATTTATTTACAAAGTTAACGTTGACACATCGAGCGAATGAAAGACAAAGCTGCAGAGGAAAGAATCTTCAAACCAAAGCCAACAAGTTCAAGCTAAGTATTTCAAAGACTTGACGATCAATGACACAATATAATTGGGATTTTAAATCGACTTAGCAACAGCATCGAGGAAAATTGAAAGCTACTTGAATTCAAGACGTGACCCTACATAGGGCGGTAACTTCATAAAGTAAATAAATCAAAAAACCATGGCACAGGCACAGTGTTTGCGGATTCACTGACTGGTTAGTACCAAATGTGCTCAAAACCCAATTCATGCAAAAAGGAGAGTTATTGCCTTGAAACCGCTTCTTTGAGAAAGCAGAACCCATTCTACTTTTCAGCAGAGGCACCACAATGCGTAGTAACTTCAAGTGGATATAAAGGCGATTCGTGAATAATACACAGATATTGAGCGACGAAGAAGGGAATATTCGGATACATGACAATATCAGAGTGATGGGAATCCGTCACACAAAGAAGCTGATGATAGGAAAGTCGTCCTCTTCATATTTGAATGAATAAGTTTAAAAAGACTTGGGAGAACTGCGGGTAGTAGCTGATGCACTATCTGAGTTTTATACGAAAATATCTTGAGCATTTTTATCATAATAAGATATCGATTGGAAAAGCGCATTTGCTTATTCTGACGCATTGTCTCATTGGTGTTTCTGGACACCACTTTAACTCAGACACTTTGAGGTGTCTGACTTGGTGTCAAGTGATGTGATGAAGTTAATTTTGTGTTTTTATCACTGATGAATTATAATTCACATAGTACTGGGATTTTAAAGTCTAAAAATTTGATTTTGGCACACGCAATTTTCACGGAATTTTTCAGCTATTGCGTTTTCACATACTTTGTGCGTTGTTGCCCACTGTCGGATTGTTTCATGCGAATTTGGCGCATTTGCCTTTTGTGCATTTTTACACGGTTTTAGTATTTTCTCATACTTTCATGCATTTCGAATATCGTTACTCCGCTTGTTCGGATATTTTCGCAGAACTAGAACTAGATTTAGGCATATTTTCGCATATTAACGCGCATAATTTCGGAATTGGACGTTATCTTATCTTCTCATGCAGTATCGCACAATATCGGCTTTTCGCATTTTTACGTGTTTTTGTGTCTTTTCGCAAGCTTTCAGAATATTTTCGCATAATTTTAGACTTACGCATGTTTTGCGCGATTGTGAGCGCGTTTTCACTCGGTTTGACACATGCTCCCAGCCTTTAAGCTCATTTTGAGCGTTTTCACGCATATTGTAATTTCGCGATATCTTATGGCTATTTTCGCGAAAGTTCGCACATTTTCACGCACTTCATCGTGTTTTCGCGTAATTTTGAACTCTTCCGTGAATTTTCGCGTGCATTTTCATGCTAATACATGTTTTCGTGTAATTTCGCACGTTTTTAGTGCATTTTCGATGCGTTTTGCGATATTTTATTATTAAGCAATCACTCTTTATCATTCCACCGCATATTTTTGTACGTTTTTTATTTCATTATTTTTGCTTTAACGATTTTTTTTTTCCCCCATTATTGGCAAAATTTTCTTGGGATTTTTTTTATTAATTTCTACTTGGGTTTAATTTTTTTTTTCTTTTTTATAGATGTTTTGCTTGAATGTTTCATTAATCCTTACATACATTTTATCATACAAAAAACAACACATTTTAATTAAACTACATGACACGAGTTTTTCGCAAAAATTACACCAATAAATTGTAAAACAACGCTGTCCAGGAAACGACTGTTATTAATGATATTTTTGTTATTCAAACTTTCATTGAGTGTCAACATTTTTATTGTGGTGTCAAAGTGAAAATGCTGATGTATAAAGCTACAAAATCACTGCAGAAACTTTCTGTTGAACAAAAACAGGACAAAAAATTTAAATGAAAAAAAAAACACTACAGAGACAAAAGCAAAATATTGAGAAAAACAACAATAAAAAATAGAATAGGCACAACAATAGTAAAGGACAGACGATCATAACATTTCATATAGCAGCAGCTATCACTGAAGGGATATAAAATTTGATTTGAACTTCTTGAACTCTCATACCGCAGCGTGAAAATGTTTTTATTGAAAAACTTTTTCAATTTTCTAAAAAGGATTTTTCCTACTACATACAGCTTTTCTTTCCTTTTCTTTTTTGTTTTGTATTTGCAACGCTTAATAGTTTATTCTCACTCAGTCGCTCATGCTTTGCATGAAATCCCTCAACTTGAATTCTATCCTAAGCAAATATGGGCCAATATATTAGATGGACCCGCTGAAGAAAAAAACATCATACGTACATACAAACATTTAGAATTCTATAGAATATTTGAATTGGAATTGTTAAAGAAAATCACACATACTCATAAAGCAACTCACAAACAAACATGCATAAGTTAGCTCATATATGAGTTGCCTTTGGGCCTTTGACACAATCCGCAATTTAACAAATATAAAAATGAAATAAAAAAAAAAAAAAACTATAAAATTGGAAGAAGAAAAAAAAATTGCCCACAAAACAAAGACAACAATAAAGCGCCAAAATAAATAAATAAGAGAAAAACATAATAAAGTGAAAAAAGAAAACAACAAAAAAGAAATATGAAAGTTTATTGCATTGAAAATCCTTTGGCACACAATTCCTCGAGGGCATTAATGAAGTAATATCGTCTATTTAAACTTTTCACGTATAAAATCAAATATTTATGTACATATGTGTGTGTGTATAGTCACAGTCAAGTATTTAATCAAGTAGGGTGGACCACGTTTGGTGTTTTTTCGACTTTCTATTCTTTTAAGTTTAATTTGAAATGTTGCCAAGTCAACAGTGCGTACGAGCAAGATACTAAATGGGTTCATAGAAGCAGATAAGTTTATGAGCCACATATTTTTAAACCCATACGAGCTGTAAAATATTTTATTTTTAATTGTTCTAAAAATTTGAGAAATTTAGAGCCACCTTGATATTGGCACACACTCAGACCCAAAACAAAAATTTCGTAGATTAACAATCTCTAACAGACATAAATCTTTTCTATGATAGTCAGTAAAGATTGAAAAGTAGAAATATTTTATAACTTTTCTAATCAGTCACACAAAAACGTTTAAAAAAAAAAAACTAACAAGTTTATCTACGTATTGGAAAAACAATAAATTTGAAGTGTTCTCTTGTTTTATATTGACAATATTCTCATATTGTTGACTGAAGCGACCGACCATTACATACTCGAATATGGGGAAAAAAGTTTTTTTTTTTTTGAAGCAATAAATTAGGAATGAATGATGTATCAATCAAATAAATTTTAAATATCTAGGACATGTTATGCCCAGCAACACACACACAGTGCACACAGCGTGAGTCCTTTACATCACTCAGATGAGAATTTAAAATCGAACAAATACAGTAGAATCGCATTGTAAATTCTTTCAATAGAGAATTTGTTGGGAAAAGTTCGTTATGATAATATGATGAGTTTATATAGTCGAGTTTTTAAATCACCAAGAATATGCGGCTGCCCGGACTGGAGACCTTTTTTTTAAAAATTTGTTTATAACTCGTTTGGAGGTGGTAAGTTTTAATGACCTTTAGCTCTATTAGAGCAGGTTTTCAAAATTCGAATTCTTTTGCACTGACTAGAACTTCTGTAAAAGTTTCCTTATGACCGAAATTCTGACTTTAATCTCCATGCATACCAGTAAGTCCTTAGCTCGACAAACTAAATAGAAGTCATCATTCCCTAAAATTTCATGAATGCATTTTGGTTTTATGGAGTCAATCGAATATAAAAAATGTTATGTAGTTGCGCGCGGCTCGGATGCAAGCTACTGTTGCTGTTTTTTTGTGCAAGCTAAGTCACAAATCTTTGCAAGCCAAGCGCACAAAGCTGTAGTGACTTGTATACATTACCGGTGGTGGTTACCGGTGTTATGAGAAAAATTACTACCACGGCTCTAGAGATAAACTCTCAACATTTTCCCACAGCACCTTTTCATCTAAAGGAACGCGTTCGACTGAACGACTAAGCTCGTACTTGAAGAGACGCCAAAAACTATTCACTCCACACTAGGAAAGAATAAATAATGCAGGGTTAAGAACACAATGGTTTCAAAATAAATAGTTCATTGATTGTTAAGACAACTCGAAAAATGGGTAATGCCATACCCTCCATATACAAGAAAATCAAATTCATCAATTATTTGACGCAGATGAATGAAATTTGGTGCATATAAAAGTAAAGAGTACGGGCAAAAATAAAATTCAATGAAAAAATGGGCGGTGGCACGCCTTTCAAAAGAAAAAAAAGAAAATTTTTTTAAATCCTAGCAATTAATTGACGCAGATTGATTAGATTTGCTTCATATGATTCTAATGGTCTCTGTAAGATATTTAGCGTAGTTCGGTTTGGAAAAAATGCGCAATGTCACGCCCACATGGAAGCGTAAAATCAAAGGCATGTCTCATCAATTATTTCACGCAAATGAATGAGTTCTGGTACATATGTACGTATGGGCAAAAGTAAGTATCAATGAGAAACTGGGCGATGTCACGCCTCTTAAATGAAAAAAACATAAAATTTTTTATATCTCAGCAATTATTTGACACAAATGGATAAGGTTTGGTGTATATGATTACTATGCCTTGTGGATGATTCTTAGCATAGCTTAGTTATGAACAAACTGGGTAAAGCCACACCGCTTACATAAGAGAAAAAGTAAATTCAACATATCTCAACAACTATTTGGCGCAGATGAATGACTTAGTGCATATATAATAGGTACGGGGACCAAAATTCATCAATGAAAAAATGGCCGGTGCCACGCCAACTGAGAAAAAACCGACATTTTTTATATCGTCTCATATTCAAATCTTGGATTAAATTTCCAAAAGTCAATCAACGGATTTTAAGTTAGAATTGTCATTACTGATCAATTTTTAAAATCAAGCAGTTCATTTGCACCGCCATTTTTTGATCCCTTTTCTATTCTTCATTTGCGCCAACGAGCTCTTCTGTCCCTACATATTTGCAAAGGGACTTTAAGCACATCAAATTAATCACGCAATTTACCGAAAAGAGCATTGCAACGTCTGCCGGACCAGCAAATTAAAAATATGAGATAATGTCCAGATAGATTGTAGATTTAGTCCATAAAATTTAATTTAAAAATCAATTAATATGTGCAGTTATTTATGGAATGACCATTTTGCAATATTTGCAAAAGCAACGAATTAAATGATGGTCTCATTATTTTATGGCCTAGAATGAATATTTTAATCACTTCTGAGCTCAGTTTTTTTTTTTTCTTTAAAATTCAATGTAAATCACTTTTGCGTTGCTCATTCTGATGAAGATTTTTATTTTTTTTTTTTTATGTAGAAAAAACCCCACACTTGTAACAAGGGTGACTTACATTGGCCTGTTCATCACCCTTGTTGCCACTGCTTTGCATTTCATTTTCTGGTCCAAAAAAAAAACAAACAGAAACGAAATACAGAAGTACCCTTTTATGACCTTTTTATTTACCATGTCAAGTGACTTACTTACGATAAATTGCTTTCCGATATTTTATCAGAACACATTGGCATAAAAAAACATATGCACACAAACGAACACTTGTATGTGTACACACACATCTGCACATACATTGGCACCACTTACGAATATTCACACAGTACAGTAGCAGCATCCGCAACAACTTAATGTTCCACATTTATTGTCATTCTGGGTAAAATTTGCTGATGCATATAATTTTTTATATTGTCGAAAACATATGTAAAGTTGATTGACATACCTGAAATAAAAATGAAATGCACGAATAAGAGAAAGGATAGTAAAATTTCATTATAAAAGAAAAAGTTGCTGAAAATAGGAATAAAATAAAATGGCATTAAATTGATGTGCGCTGGTTTAGCAAGCAATAAAAGGATATCCGAGGCAGAAAGGAAGTAACTCAAGTAAAATAAAGTGATTTAGATAAAGAAGACAAAGAGGGAGACAGAGTAAATGATGCTGCTTCTGCCGAAAAAAAAGGATAATTGAAAGTGAAACGTAGATCAAAGTGATGAGTAAAAGGACTTTGGGTGCACAGGTCGTTCGTTATTTAGGTGGATGCATTGGGTGCCTTTGCATTGAAATAAATAAAGAATAAAAGGATTGAAACAAAAATAAAACCTTCTAAATTATATTTAAACACAGTAATCAGATTACAATTATGAGATTAAACTGAAAAGTCACAATTCGTATAAAGAGCTTTGATAAATGGACCCTACTAAGAGAGTGGTTGGTTTCACTACGAGTTTTTTTTATGATTTAATTCCGTAAAAAACTACATATCAGACAAATCTCAAAAGCAAATTTACGAAAAAATTTAATAATTTAAAAAAAAAATTAAATTAACTTTACTTTCTAAAATAAAATGTTTCATATCTGAAAACATTTAAACATTTTTGGCATTCGCTCTAAATTGAATTTGAAGCACCACCCAAAGTCAAAATCACAAAATCACAATCAAAGCATAATCCAGTACCTTCAACCCTGGTTTGAAGTAAGTTAATCAAAATGTCATATTACTAGCAGCTTTCAGTTTAGATCTTTTATTTGATTATTTTGATATGTCGTTCCGAAAATTGTTAGCCTGTAATGCATTAAAAATTAAAAAAAAATTAAAGATATTTGATAACATCAAGAAAACCAGAAGGAGGTATGGATTCGGTCGATATGATGACTTTAAACAGCTTAAGCTTTAATTTTTCGAAAATTTGATGTGGCCGGATATCGTTCTATTACTCTTATTTCCCATCATAAATCTCTTAATAAGTGTAGACTCCCAAAATCTCTTGCTTAGGCCTACTTGCTCCATGACCTACCATATCTTATCTGTTGAATAAAACTTATATGTATACATATTTTTTTTTTCATGGGAATAAAAAAATTTAACGAGAACCATATACGATTTCCATCTGAAATCTTGTGACTAGCACAGGCTCGATCTCTTCAAGAAAACGTAACGTTAAATAGAGAATAACGAGTAAAGATTAAATAGTGACGAGTGAATAGTACAAAGTAAAGACTGAAGAGCAATAGGAACGAGGAATAGTAACGAGGAATAGTAACGAGAAATAGTAACGAGGAAAAGTATCGAGTAAATATTTTAGATTAAAGCGATGAGAATACAGAGTAAGGAGTAAGGAACAAGTAAAATGAAGTAAGATATTTAGTTTTGATATACTATTGATTTCTCCAAGTTTTTTTCAATACTAAGAGATACTGTTCAACTTTTAAAGACTCTCGATGTTAGTCAATACTATTAGATAGATAATAAATATTATCGGGTTTTCTATGCATACAGAATTTTCTAGACTATTCGTCGACCTGTTAGGTAGAGACATTCTCATTTTTAAATAAACAGTTGAAAAATAGTAAAACCCCTTTTTAACTACCATAACACAACATAATCGCATATCTCTGTTTTTTAATTGGAAGGTTGTGAAGAGGAGCATAATAGAAGGCATTTTCACGCGTCTTCCAAAAAAATACGTTTCCACGGCTAAAGTGATGTTCTGATTTTCATTAAATTTCATTTGGAGCTAAATTAAACACTAAGAGAGGTTATTAAAAACTTTAAATTATTTAAGGGGTCGTGGCTCCACCTTTAATGAAAAAAAACGTTATCATGGTTGAGCCACTACACCGGTTTTTATGAAATTTGGTATAAAGATAGATTGAATCTTGAGAAAATGTATTTGCTGTTAAGTGGGTGGCGTCAGCCTCTAACAGGATATAATGTTTTCTTAGCTAAGCTAATCGACGGATTTTGATGAAATTTGGTATGGAGATATGTACATATATTGAACTCTAAGGGGTTAGAGATAAGGATGATACCAATATTTATATTTTGGAAGCGACGACAAAAAATAGCTCTTTTTTAAATCAGATTTTAATACTAAAAAATATTCTTTGTTTTGTTTTTGTTTTGTCACTATATGGTATAAATTTGAATCACTGGGCGCACTCTTCTGTCTCCAAACATTTCAAACATTTTTAACTTGTTTTCGACTTTTGCCAATTTTTAAAGTGTTTTTAATGGTTTTCGAAACTATTGAATAACTGGCTGTTTCAATGTTTTTCGATATTTTTCGATTTATAATGTTTTTTGGACTTTTCGATGATCATGGATAATGCTCGTCAATTTTCAAGTTTTATCGACTCTCTAAATTTTTTTTAACGGAATATTTTTACGGTCACGAGCCACGAGTGCCTGTACAACCTAATTTTTTGAGATGATTTTGATCAAGTATTTTACAAATGTGCATATTCTGAGTTTTCGGAAAGAAGCACTTCATACTGTTATATATAAAATTTGATATTGGAGATAAGTTGCCTGCTAGTGTTGGGGGACAATAAATGCCGTAGTATAATAAGAAGTGACTGTATCAAAACTGAAGAGTATTTTGAGGGTTTATAATCACCCATTCAGTTTTTAGAAATTCGGTGTGAATTTTCTTTAGGAAAAAACTTTAAAACCGTTAAAATTTAAAGCCATTTTCAACGTTAAAATTTAAAGCCATTTTCAACGAACCATTTTCATATTAAACTCATTAAAAATAACAAATTAAACTCCCCCTACAAGTATGCTTTGTAATTTTAATTTTTTTACATATAACACGTAAAAATAAAAAACAACTTTTACACTAATTACAACAATTTATTTTACATTTCATTACAGATTCTCGAGTCGAGAGTCGTCGTGAGTGAGTACAGCGCACGAAAACATTTAACAAAAGCGCACGTGATGGCATTTTAAGCAGAACGCTGAACAGCACATTGAAATAATATGCTGCTTACAGACAACAACAACCAACAAGTACTTGACATTTTAAAATGTAATCAAGTGTCACAGTCCAAATAGTTTAAAAAAAAAGTAAGAGGAGAAAACAAAAAACCACTTGCAAATAAGCATAACTGTGAAAATACAAAGCGAAACATATTTCGTTGCATATATACAGGCGACTTGACACGAATTTCATTACATTTTGTGATTATTGTGTTAAAATTAGGGAAATGCAAAAAACAGTAAAACAAAAACAGCAAATATACGAATGACCTAATAAAAAAACAGAGACGAGGGTCAAAAAAAAAACACAAAACCGAAAGCGATGAGCAGCGCACAAAACAAGAAAAGCAAATTTAATTGAATATTCAGTCCCGGAGAAAAACTTGTTAACAACAGCAGTGAATTTATGTATGCCACATAAAGAAGTAAAAAAAAAATAGCAAAAACGTAGCAGAAAAAAGGTAGTAGAAAAAATTTCTGTGGGCCAAATTAAAATGGCTACGAAAATGACTGCATTACGCAAACGGCAGTAAAACAATGAAAAACTGTTGACAACTGAAATTGTCCCTCTCCTCCATAAGGACGTGACACAAATTTCCAAAAATAAAAGAAAATCAAGAAGAAAAAAAAGGGAGCCAAAAATTGCCAAAATTAAAAAGCAGTCGAAATGACACCCACCCCGCGTCATTTTTAAATATTCACCTGTAAAATGAAACGAATGAAATAAAATGCCAACATCTTGAGGAATTCACAAATACATGCAAATTAGAGTGACGGTGAAAAACGAGAACGACACAAATAAATTGCCAAACGTCACATCAGCACGTAACGCATAAATTTCCCGACAGAGATAAATAAAGCAGAAAAAATCGACAGCATACGCATTAAAATTGAAAAACTTATTCATAGAAAGAGAAGGCAATAGCAACAGCGAAAGGGTATATTTTATACAAAAACTAATAAGAAAGAGACATAAAACAAGGAGCTCGCGCTTGTAAACGTCAACACAAAATGTCAAATCAACGTCAAAGTCGCAAAATGACATTTGTCAAAAGAAAATGGTGCCGAAGACGACAGCACACCAGTAGCTATGATATGCGGCTGCTACACACCACCGCCATATTGGTAGTTGTTGCCGTCTTGATGGCAACAACAACAACAGTAACTACCGTAGCATGTGCCAAATTAGAAACGCAAATTAAATTGTTAATTAATGACGAAGCGTTAATGCTGGAGCAGCCACCGCAAGCAGAAACTCAAACGCAAACGCATCAATTGGAAATTGCGGCATCAGCACCACGCAACGCTGAAGAGCAGCAACATTATGAAATGTACCGCAGCAGTGATCTGCGGCGTCTCTCCTACGAGACAATACATCGCATACTACGTGATGAAAATGAACCCATGTACCGTCGTGAAGATGCCGAAATGCGTTACTATCAGAAACGCTCGAATCAGCCTGCACATGAGATATTTCGGCGTGCAGCAGATGATGAGCAGCCACCAGTGCATTTGCTTAATTTCACACGTGCCAATTTAACTGATCTCGCTTTAATTGCCAGCGTAAATGTCAGTGCGGTGCGCATACTCGATGTCAGCTTCAATCGTTTGCCTGCCGTGAATTTGTCACGCTTTGCGCAACTGCAACATGCTGATCTATCAAATAATTTACTGACATCACTGCCGTTTGCAAGTAGAGAATTAAAGCTCAATATGCTCAATCTGAATGGCAACTCAATCATAGGTGGTACGCCAGCTGTTGCCTATCGACATTTACGCGAATTACATTTGAGCGCAAACAGCATTGTGAATTTGGCTTCCCTTAATCTGTCTGCGCTGAATGCTTTGGAAATTTTGGATCTATCATGCAATCGTATTGGAAATCTTGAGACTGCATTCTTTCCACAACGCATGCATAACCTGAAGTATTTAAATCTGGCCAATAATCGGCTAGGCTCAATATATCGTGAGACATTCTATAATCTGCTTAGTCTGAATACGCTAATACTCACACACAACAACATAACCGATATTGACTATGAGACATTTTTGGCATTGCCGAATCTGCAGTATTTGGATTTATCACACAATCAGTTGCATGGTGAATCAATACGTGCGCTGCAGGGCATACCCGATTTGGTTGGACTTTCAATTGCTTACAATCCAGAGTTGGGCGGCTACATGCAGGAGTTCGTTGCATCATGGAGCCTGAAAGAGCTTGATGCTAGCGGTACTGGTTTGTGTCAGATCCCTGCTGCTTTGGCACAGTCTGTGCGCACTTTAAAGTTGACGGATAATTGGCTTAAGGTGAGTTTTGGTAATTGTAAGATAATTTTCAGGAGATAGTTCTTTTTATATTACGCTTTGATTATGAAAAATATGTCAAGCATTTCGAAAATCAACATAATACGGCATATATCAACAGATTTCAGACAGATTTCTATGAAATCGAAAGGGATAAGTTGGCTATGTCAATTATCAATGAAAGTGAAAGGTTATCTCTATGTAAAAGAATAGTAGATTTCGAAACAATCTTGGTTCTTTATTAATTGTGAATGATAGCTTCAGAACTGCAGTATTCATTAAACTCAGTCTAGTTTTTAAAGAAAATATGAGATGGGAAAAAGTTTTTTAAATGTAACATTAAAACAAGACCGTGAAGTTAAATTCCATATTTAACTATCAAAGGCACAAACCATATTACTAAGCAGACGAATATTAACACGACGCTAATAGATATTTGCATATGAACAAATCGGTGTTGTTCAGCTCTTTGTAAGAAAAATTCATATATTGAAAAGAGGAATATGCAAAAAAGTGATGCTAAATAGCGGTATTATGTAAAATTGTTCGAAAGTGCTAAATTCGTTGAGAATCTAAAAGTCGGCCCTATTTGGTGATATTCTGTTGGTTTAGTATCATTTATAAATCCAAAAGATGGCGGTGCTTGTTATTCTTGTCACAATCCAAGTACTTTTAATCAGTCAAATAAATTGTGTTTGAGAAAGAGCTTCCATAATTCAATATATGGTGGTCTGTTTCTGTAGTACTCAGAATTAGTCAGATTAACAGAACTTAGTCAAATTTAGTAGGAAAAGCGTTACTGTGCTCAAAAAACCTATACAAAAAAAAATCGCACGAAATTAGATTAAACCCTCTAGATTGGACTAGAATATTGTAGTAGGCGAACGCAGAACATATATGCACTAATGCTTTGACACCTTATATGAAAACTTGATAATCTGATGATGCATTGCCTGGTAAACACTGGAGCGAATTTAAATTTCGCCTTCCAACTCCGTAAGTTTTTGGATGATTTTCCTCGTCACATGTGCGCATTCTTGATGGAAGGCGGCACATTTTTTATTTGGCAAATTTTGTGCTTCGATTTACAAAAAAAAATTACTTGATACAAAAAAACTCAAGTCAGATTCTGATAGGAATATAAGAAATATTAAGAATTATTACATTGAACTTGCAGTCATTTCGCTTTTACTTAATTGATCAATGCTTTTTATTCAACAAACATGACAAAGATAACAAATGGAACAATTTAACCTGATAATTGGTGACGGCTATTACCACATATATACATATTCTCATATGTATATACATAGCCTCATCAGACCAGTGTTTGGTTAATGTTGTACATGGGATCGAACCCCTGACCGTTCTTGAATTGCTATTTTTTATTTTTGACGGTCGCTCTTAACACTTGAGCTGTTGGGGACATGACCTTGAGGTGTACAATGTGCGCTTATCTATTTCAATCTACACACAATGTTCCATTTTTTGTTATCTATATACTTGTCACTTTCTCGCTTGTTTGCTTGATGAGGCTATGTATATACCTATGAGAATGTGTATATATGTGGTAATAGCCGAAACATATGTCACCAATTACCAGGTTAAATTGTTCCATTTGTTATCTTTGTCATGTTTGTTGAATAAAAAGCATTGATCAATTAAGTAAAAATTTTACGATCATATTGGTCTTTGCGAAATGACTGCAAGTTCAATGTAATATTTCTTAATATAATAAATTATCAGTCGCTAAAACTAAATTTCTTAAATATAAGAAATATATCAATAAAAAATTTTTTTAATGATTACAAATTTTACTGGTGCTTTATCTGAACGTTAATTCGAACATTTTCAAAACAATGATTACCACCGTATTTTTACGATAAAAAATCATATCTCGATCATTCTCTATCACACAGAGAAAAAATTATGCAAAATCATTTCAGCTACAACTCACAAAAACATTTCGTCTTTGAAGTTGATAAAAGGAATAAATGAAAATCGACAGCTATAGATACGTGGCACAGTTTATATTTTTCAGGTACACTTTGGTAGCTATAAAAGGTAACTTTTCAGCATGCACTGAAAAGGATTATTTGCACAACAGCATTAAAATTTTAATTTCGTTTCGCTTTTGTCTTCATGTGATTATTGAAGTCTGTCTACCTGTCGTTAGGTTTTCAATAAAATAGCAGGTATTGCAAGAACTCGTAAAAAAACTTTTCGGTTTAATTCGTAGCATTTGTATGGTATATGGGAACAGATGGCAGCACTAAAAATCAACCTTCTCAGTATTTTTGCAAGTGTTATAATTATTAACACAAAATGGATTAACTAAAATTATGTTTCTTATATCAAGATATATATTAATATGTTAAGGTTATTAATTTCAGTGTAATTTTAATTTTTGAACGAAAATTTTATTGAAGTAAACGAAACGTGTTTCATGCCGAATTTTTTGTTTATAGTTCTTTCAAAAAGACCCAAAGAAAATAGCCGGGAACGCCGACTTTGGAACTTGATCCAACTTGTTGAAACCCGTGATGGTTTTGCAAAACTGGTTTTGAAATATTTTGAAACAACGTCCGATATTAATCACCATTGCTGGTAACTGCGGCAACGGCTGCAATATTTGGGACAGTGTTTCTTTCGGACGATATATCAATCAGTGCACTTAGATGCGTTTGCCTTTTGCATTCTTATTTGCCCATATCATGCAGTTTCTTTATAACTTTAGCACAATGCGTACGATAAACGACTATTGGTTTTAAAAAAATATTCGATGATTTTTGTTAATTGAAATGTTCTATATGCAATTCCCCAAGACTTCAAAGTTCTGAAAAAAAAATATTGAAAGAAAATATTTGAAACGATTTCATACATTAAGGTTATTTTACGCCTCACTGTATGAACAGAAAAAACAATTGGTAACTTAACTGCTCAGTAAGGAAAATTTGCCTAAAATTTATTATCGCTTTGGTAAAAATGTTTTTACTTTTGGTGAATTTTCTTTATTAAAAAGAAGGGCTTAAAAAATAACACAAAAATCTCCCAAAAATTTTATGAAATTGTTTTGTTTGCATTGCCTTTCAAGGCTTTCCTACGTAAGTGCTTGAGAAGATGCTGTTCCGAAACATTAAGTAAGTTCAGTGATGTCATCTGTACTACGATAGTACCTTTATACTTTTCTTTCTCCAAGCATACAACTTACTACTTTACTAAAAATTATAAAACCTTAGCGTATTTTTATGCTCGTGTGCGTTACTTTTGTTTTTAGTATACGTATTTTACTATAAAAAGAAAAAGCGAATTTATAAAACCTTCTGAACGCGACCAATTTTGATTTTATTTTCGTTTTGTGATTCGTTGAAATGAGGAGCGATGATATGAAAACGGTCACGTTCTTGTCAAACCATGAGCTGTTACGGTTTCCAATGTCAAATGAAAAATTTCGAACGGCAGCGAAAAATTAAATTTGATGATACGTAGTCACGCATCATCCGGCCTGCGATACCAATTCACAAGATCGACACAGGGTCGCCGTTATAGTTTTCAAATTGAAAATAGGTTAAATTTTTCTTAAAAATGGTAGTTTTTGTTTTTACAAAAAGTTGAAACTTTTTATTTTTAGTTCCAAATTTTACAAAACTAATATTTTTCTCAATACAAAACTTCACATTTTTTTCTTTCTTTTGTTTTTGGTCAGTAAATTAGTTTATATGTAAAGTTGATGATCTCTAATTTTTTTATAGAACAAAAATGCTCGAATTAACGGATTCGAAATACGATCAAAGGCTTGGCCTCGTTAATTTTCGGCCACTTGGCCACCATGGTGTTCGTGTATAGTTTTTTAAAAATTTGTGCTCTTTACAAGCAAAATGGTACATGAAAAATTATAGGGATTGCAAAAAAATACTAAACAGTTTGATAGTATCATTTATGGAAACTATTAAATTTATATTTATATTGAACCAACTTGGAGACTAACAATTACTATACAAATCTTAAGAAACTAATAGAACGTTGGACTTTTCCTACCCATTGGTTAGAAATGTTGTTTCTGTCATGACTTGCGATTGGAGTACCCATTATGCGTATACATAATGGCTACTGGGATGGTAAGTTTTGTCCCGTGAGTCGAGACGAATACGATGTTCCTAGCCAGTATGTTTGTTTGTTGGTGTAGGTTTTGTTGATACAATCGCTGTATGTTATCATGTATTTGCATTACAACATATCATGGTGCGCCGAAAATAGTTCGCAGCATTTTTGACTGAGACCTTTGCAATCGAATGTGAATAAATTTTGTTAGTGAATTGAAGCCGATTTCTTTAAGATATTCCCCACAAGCTGCAACAATTTGTGAGAACACAAAAAATTTATATAGACTTTGACCTCTTTGCACGCCATGATTTCGCCCAGTATGATATTTTCTATGTGTGCGTTTCTTTTTTTTATGTAGCACCTTTTTGTTATATTTCTATGCACTTATCGCCAAAACACGACGTTTTTGGCATACGCGTTACTAAATATAAAAATGTCCAAGAAACATCTAGAAGTATTTTCTATATTTATTTTATTTGTATATGAAAACTCAATGAAAAATCACTTACAACGCAATTGAAATATCAAAACAAAAAAGTACTAAAAGAGTAGTAAAAATATAACAAAAGTGATAATTATGTATTTCATAGTATGAACATGTATGGCTCAATTAAGAGCAGTCACAAAGTATTATGTATCACTTCATAAATACATTATTTATTTTTATCATCAGACTAGTAAACATATATTTGTGAAATGCTACCGATTTTTACGAAATACCCACCCTTAAAACAAAATTGTGTACACACTAAAATTTTTTCGAAATACAGCACTTATTAGGTTCAGCAGTATTCAGCCATAGTCAAGTACAGCAGTTATACGTTCGCAGCTGTTCTTGAGGCATTTAATGAGACATTTGCTATAAAAATAACGTTCGCTGTCGTCATGTTCATTATTAAGTATCGTCCTCTTCTTCGTAGCAGTCGTTCCCATAGTGGCGGATGTTTTGTTATAATTTTAATTTAGTGAAGCGATTTAGCACAAAACTATGAAATTTAAAATGTCGTCTGTCTTCTTTGCTATAATAGTGAATAAATGGAACAATTGAAATATACTAAAAACTTGTTATTTACACGATCGCAAATAAAATAAAAAGCGAAAAAATGCTCAATATCGGAAAAAGTAACGTTTGCAACAGCAAAGTAAGGTAGTGAAGCCAGGTGTCACAATAGTACAGTCGCGAACATGATCGATGGTGCAGTTCAAGGCGTGGCGTGATTGTGGAAAATTTTCAATGTTTTATCAGATTGTGCTGGAGAATTCGTTTCAATTAAATTATATAAAAAAATGCATATGTGCTTAGTTAAAGAGAACATTTTTAAGGCAGAACCCGCTGAGTTTTCTGATTTTATTTTTTTTTCCAAACCGGTTCTCGTGAGCAACGCTAAGACTCTTCGCAATGGGCCAGACTCTATTTTTAGAATGCTTCCCAAAGAGTACAACAATGCAGTAGCAGTAGCAGTAAGATGAGCAACTAAGCGAGAGAGTAAAAAAGGTATATATATATATATATATATATGAAAGAATTAACATTCTAAAAATAAAATAAAAAATCGCCGCTCTCATGATATATTTTTAGTAAATCGTCACATGGTCGAGGGATTGAAAGCACACGTTGTACAAAATAAATTTTTTTTTTTCTGAGCAAAGAGAACAATTACGAAATACTTGAAAATAAAATTCTTAATGATCGAATTACACAGTACACTCTGCAATTTGCTTTAAGATCCAAAAGATGTGCTAACGTATGTTTTCTCGTCCATAAAACAATTTCTCTGCCTCAGGCAGATACAAATAATCCCTTATTTATTACTATTCGCTGGTAATATAAAGCAACAACTAAAATCCACATAGTGTGAATAATGCAATTTAACAAATTCTACGCACAAGGGAGCGTACTGACTTATCGGCGCACAGGTAGAAGAAAAAAAAGGTGATAAAGCAAAATTTACAAAGGTGCAAATCCAAGGCGCAGGTACACCGCTAAAAATTCAGCCATGCAAAGAGTCGTTATGCATTTGAGCGCTAGAGGTAAAAGTCAGATAGCTTTGCTGAAATTTAAGTAAGCAACTTTTTTTACAGTGTAACTGAACAGTCATATTGAGTATCATGTTTGCTCTTTCTATCCATTGCAAAGGTAAAGCGAGTGCAACCTTTACAAGCCGTTATCAACAATAAAAGCAGCTGTGCCAACAAAAAAAAAATCTAACATAAAACAGATTTATTTCCATAAGTCTTTTTGGCTTTTGGTTGGTGCGCTCCATTTCATTATTACAATAATTTTTACCCGAGCAACAACGGCCTTTTTGGTTTGCATGCGCGACCTCTGAAAGGTTTGTGTGGTACTTTCATTTAAACGATTTTACGGCAAGAAAATTGTGCAGACTAATGTCATAATTTTAAAAGAAAACGAGTAGAAAGAAAAAGTTCGCTGATTCACTTTAAGCAAAGTTAAAAGAAACGATAAAATTGAAGGTGAAGCAAACAAACTCATAATGGCTGTATGTCAGATCCAACCTTAAGGATGATGGGCTACACTACGATACTTTGCCTAATCTAAAAAATTAATTGCACAAGGATTTCAAGAAGAAAATTTCTTAAGCAGCAGCAGCAGCAGCAGCTTATTTAACAAGCCTGTCTGTCTGTTTTTGTTTGCCTGCCGGCAGAAGTCCAAAAGGTAGCTATAATTCCGGATAATTGGAATAAAGATAATAATAAAAGCCAGAATACAAAAAGAGGATAATCACAACAAGCCCATACACTCAAACACAGACACATACAGCTTTGCGTTACCCAGTAGGCTCTATGTAGATAGTTGATAGACAAACATACCCAATAGGAAATTCTCTGTGTTTTATTATCACGCAATGCATGTAAGGTAAAAAAAAAGGGTGGAATGGAATAGAAAATGAACTACGTAATCATATCCCACATTGTTCAGAACCTCACAAAGCGTTTTTATGCCCTACATTCAGGGTGTGTTGACTTTTTCATTCCGTTTGTAACTCATCGAGAGGGGCGTGGCGAGTAGAAAAGAGTATATTTATATGTATATGTATACTATTGAACAGCATAGTCAATTAAGCTTTATCCATCTGTCAAGCAAGGTTCTAGGCATTGAAAATTTGAGCTGGTTCGCCGACACGCTTACCGCCCATACAAATAGCACATTTTAAGCGCAATATTAACAGAGTTATTTGATGAAGTGCAACCAAATTTCTCACATATGCTAAAGGTAATTTGAGCAAACTTTCGAGATCAATTAAACAAATTTCGACAAGAGGGCGTGGCATTTTTCTTACAATCAAAAACTTCAAAACGCTATGCTGAAGTAATTATTTAAGATAATGGAACCAACAAGTGAGCGTGCCACCCTCCAAGGCAACAAAAAATTTAAAAGGTTTTATAGGGACAATTATTCAAAGTATATTTCACACAAATACAAGAAATGGTTCCATCTAGCATTAGACAAAAAGTTATCGAATTTTGAAAAGAGGACGTGGCATACAAGCATAGGCTTCAAAACGCTACACAGAGAGCTACTTAAGTAAATGTATCCAAAATTAATGTGGGTACTAGATTTTTTTATGTGGATAATTTTTCAAATTAGTGTAGTAAAACTTTTTACATTCATGCCAGAAAACTCCGAAAAGTTAGTCATTAATAACATTATTCCACATGGGTACATGCGCATGAAACTGACAAGTGAGTAGTAGATGGTTCGTTGGTTAGATAGTTGACTTGGAGCTTTTGTTTTCTTTTCATTTGTCAGCCAACATTAAAAGCGCTACAAGCTCTAATAGCAACGTAATAAGCAACACTTTGATGTTTTTACCCTCTGGTTTTTAAGCCTCCTTCAGGCGATACACTTCTGACTGGGTTTGCGTGTGTAGTACCTAACGGATAAGCCGGAAATTTGTTTATCATTAGAGTGTATGCATGGCAAAAAACCGAAAAAAAAATGCCAACAACATCGAAAAAATCCGAGAAGAGAAGAAAAAAACGTTTATTAATTTAATTGGTCTCGTCTGTATTGACTTGGCTTGGCACAGACAAAAGCCTTGCGTTACGAGCATTACAACAAAAGGTGATTCTAGTCATCATCATTATCATTATAATCACCATTATCGTTGTTATACTGTTGAACCCAATTGTAGGTGGTTGTAAGTCGTATGAGGGGCATGAGGAACATGTTGTTATTCTAGCAGTTATTATGGGAAACAAGATTAAGTTGATTGGCATTAAAGCAGACTAAATGATATAAATAGCTGCACAATCTGAAGCATAAGCTGGAATTCACATTCACAAAACGTCTGTTATATCCTTTTTTAATTGTGCTCTGTTCTCTACTGATTCAATTTAGTAGGTAATTGCAAGATTTTTCCAGCTTAGTTATTCAAGCGTTGGGTGTTGTTTTTTTTATAAAAATTTAAAAGAAAAGTTTTTTTTTTATTCCTCACATATTTTATGTGAGCCACTCATTTACCCAACGCTAATTGCTGCAGAACGCGTTCAACTTGCGGTTCGTTGGTTGCGTGCGCTTGACAGATTTTCGCTCATTTATTGATTTGGAAAAAGAAACGTTTTACATTAATTTCCAAAAAGTCAGCAAATATTTGTGGTTTCTTTTTAGAGGAGGTAGTGTTTTTAAACATTATTTAGTTTAAGGAGGTAAGAGCAAAACAGCAGAAACAATTATACAAAGTTAACGATCCATCATGCGTTTTTCGGGGCGTTTTAAGCATTATGTACAATTTAGACGGTCAAAAAAGTTTTGTCAATTTTTGCTATAGTTTTTAAAAGTGATAAGCAATGGTCTATTAGAAATTGAAACAAAAAAAATACATTTTCATTGGAAAAAAAAATAATAAGAAAAGTTAACAAACAATTCTTCGGACGGATATAATTTCGGCAAACAAAAATGAAAACGCCTGGACAAATAAAAACACTTAGAAAAACAATAAGATTAGAACCGTACAAAAAAGCTCTTCATAATATATGTATGTGACAAGAATTTAGAAAAATGGACAAGTAAATAGCACAGCGATAAATGAAAAGTGATCACCAAAACTAAACTGAACATACGAATGTTAATTTCGCAATCAAAAAAATTATTTTAGTGAACGTTAAACTTAGCAGGATAGATAGAGATAAGGAAAAAGAATCAAAAAATTAACTGAACGAACAAAAAATCATATGGTAGATATAAGGGAAAACAGCATGACTAAGAAGTGAATCAAAATATATATATATTCTTAGAAATCAAACGACTACGTACATAAATGTAATACTGGACGTACAAAGTAAGCAATGAGATATTTGAGAACAAGGAAACAACAGTCTTGCCTAAGCGAAAAAATTTAAAAGTCGACTTACGAAAAAGACCAGCACTTGCGAAAAAGTGCTGGACGAATGTTAAAGTCATTATTAGTTACCGAAAACTTTGAAGAATGGTAAATTTCCAACTTCAAAATTGAAATTTCATAGACAACTACACGTACGTTATTTATAAGCGAAAAGCCAAAACCACTTACTTTAATGAACAATGAAGCAGAAAAAAATTAACTACAATCACTTTATTAAGCCTAAAATCATAAGAAACCCGAACAATTTTCGCTGAAAAAACATAAAAAAGTGCGCACAAATGAAAATTTGAAAAATAAACATCTCAACAGAGAAAGCAAAAAGCACAACCATAAATTATATCGAGAAACAGAAATTGTTGGCAAATAATAAATACATAACAAACAGCAAATCGATAAGTTTACTTGGACAAACGAAAAGAACACTTGGACAATAACAGCCAAGTTTTAAGCATTTATTTGTAGTTTTCACAGGTGCAATTATATTTTGTCCAAATTATTTTTAATCGTTTCGCTGTAGCTGTTTCTTTCTATTAAGGCTTATTACGTTGCTTCAAGGGCAAGATACATACTTGGTCAAACAAACATAAGATTTTGAAGAAATGAAACACCTTCATTTCGAGGTGCAAAAAATTGCAGAGCTATTGTATTCTTACTTTCATATGAATATTGCTAAAAATTTTCACATTTTCAACACTCTCCTCTTTCATGATTTTCCATGCATAACTCTCTAACAATACATATTTTAATTTCTCTACCTCTCTCTTTTTGTGTAGATTATCAATTGTGGCGATCTGGACAGCTATCCACTACTTCAATATCTCGATTTATCACAAAGTCACATTGAAGATATCGAAGATGATGCGCTCGGAAGGTTGGAGATACTTGAAGTGCTCTTCCTGGATCACAACAGTTTACGCAAGGTGCCAATTAGCTTGCCAACATCACTGCAACATATATTCTTGCAGCATAATGAAATCATGGACATACAGCTGCAAGCGTTCCAAGGACTCAATCAACTGCAGACATTAGATCTCTCTGGTAACAAACTGCTTTACTTGCCGGCGCTTGTATTGCCAAAATTGTTAACGCTGAATCTACAATCTTCCGAGTTACGTGGTTTAAATCAAGCCATCGTAAATACTTTGCCACGTTTACGTGACATGTTGCTGGAAGATAATCCAATTAAATGTAGCGACTTACTGGGCATTGCCGAGTGGGCAAGTCCATGCCGGATTTCAGAGCGTGCTGGAAGCAATGCAATTTTTGCAAAAGCACAAACAATCGAAGAAAAAATCGACGCCGAAGAATTGGGTCAATTTCAAACTAAAATCGATTTAAAACAGCAATTTGTGCAAATGCATAACTTTTTAGAGAAGTTCAAAAGCAATTGTGGACAACAGTGGGTGGAGATAGCAGCAACAACAACCATTCCACCAATTTGTGCCATCGAAATGGATGCGGAAACAGAGACAACAGCAATGGAGGAAGTCGAATTTATCATGGAGTCCAATTTGCCAACTGAACCAGAAACACAAGCATTGGCCAACAACAATGAAAAACTTTATGATAATCGTTCAGTGAATTTCGCAAAAAGTTTGCAGCAAAGCGCACAAAATAATGAGACAGCCATGGCACCAACAACAACACGAATAGAAGAACCAAACGAAACCAAAATGAGCGTATCGACAGCAGCAACAATTATTCCGACCAGTAGCAGTACACCCACCAAAATCAAAAGCAGCAGCAGCAAGGGCAAAGTTTTGACAACGCATGCAACTGATAAAAGTTTTGCTGTAGCAGCTGCTGTGACCTCAAAAAGTGTTTTCGCTCCAACCAAAGAAAATTTTAAGAAGTTGCCAACTATGAAATCGACAACCATAGCTTTGACTGCCACCAGCACCATATTTCCAACAACAGCAACAACAACTGCAACGTCAGCTGCAACTGTAGCTGCCAATCAAGATGAACTATATATAGCAACTACAATAATAAATGCGAAGGAAGTTGCCAGTATGACTACAGTAGCAGCAACAGCAACAGCAGCTGCGATAAATTCTACCACAGCAACAACTAAAGAAAAGATAACATCAACGTCATCATTAAATAATAGTGATGTTGTTGCCAAAACAGAAAATGTCGATATATCAGCAACAGCAAAAATAGCTGAGACGACGATAGCATCAGCAGTAGCAATGGAAAAAATTCTTGCGGAAACTACAACAGCAACTGTGCTGCCACAATCAATTTCAGCAACGATAAAATCAAACAACAACAACAACTATGTCGAGACAACTAGTAGTAGTTTATTAAGCCAGCAAGGGTTAAAGACATCAACTGCTGCTGCCGCAATGGCTGATGTTTCCATGGGGGTAGATAAAGCTAAAAATGACAGCAATGACATCAGCAGCAGCAACAACACCAGCAGCAAAACATTGCCCAAGTCGTTGTCATCTAACCGACAGCAACTAAACTTTAATGGAATTTCCGGTCAGCAACATATTGGTGCATTGCCAACAACGGCCGAGACAATTTTGGCAAATCAGCAACGCCAGCAGCAGCAACAACAAGCCAGCAACATCAGAACACACAGACATGAACTGCTGCAATTGCATATTAAAAATAGACATTTAATTGGTACGCCATTGCTTATGCATAAGGGACATAATATGTTGGTGGAAGCAGAGCAACTGATGTTGCCAACTGCAGCAGCAACAACAACTGCGACAGTCGGCATAATAACGACGTCAGCAACGCTTAGCACAGCAGACGGCTCAGTGAGGGCAATAAAAAAACCGGCAACAGCAGGAAAAGGAAGCAAAGCCGACAAATTGGCTGAAAGCCAAAACTTTCAAGAGTTAAAAGAACCACGACATTTCTTGGCGGACAGCGATAAGCTGCAACAGCAAATGCAACAAAAAGAGGAAGCAATATTTGCTGAGACAAATGAGCAAAACGAAAATTTTGTCAAGTTTGCCGCCGTCGCCGCCGGCACCGTCAGTGATACGCGATCTGTGCCGGCAACAACGGAAATCATAAATACAGAGACCACAAATGCTGTTGCTGATGACACGAACACTGCTACTGCTGCTGCTGTTGATGAGACAAACGACAAAGTGGAAGCGATAGCAAAAATGTCCAAGAGTCGCACAGATAAAAAGAAAAAACTTTCGCTGACAATGAAAAAAATGACGGTTACAAAACATGCCGGTGCACCACAGAGCTTAGCGACATCAAAGCATCATCAGTCACTTAATACCCCACGCGAAAATGAAGCTGCGCCTTTGGCCAGCAACGACCGTGAAGGCGATTTAGTAGATTGGCAAATTTTCAAGGAGACAAAAACCGAACAGAACTTTATCGAACCAAAACCACAACCGCATAAACACAGCGCTGTTAATACGCCAACAAATTCCATAGTGCAACACTTCCCGCAACATGAATTGCCGCAGCTTTCAGCCGTGGAACAGCAGCTAACGCTAGAGAATACCCTCTCAAAGTCCGAGCAATGGCTGGATGTGCGTAAAGGCACTACTTCTTCCGGTCATCCAGGTCTTGTCATTTTAATCTCACTCATTGCCTTCATTATACTGCTGTTGGGTCTCGTTCAAGTGTACCGCTGTGACAAGCCCTGGCGCCAACAATTGGCGCATCAACAACGTCCACATCAGCTGTCGCGCTTTGGCGATTTCAATAGCGAAGCTGGCAGCAACAGTTTCCTTAGCTATCAACAGCAGCGTCAAACAATTCCAGCACAACAGAAATGGCATCACAGTACACGCCTCTTGCCACCACGTTGCTCGCCGCTACACAACCTACACGTACGCGAATTGCAACAAATTTCAGCTGTAGAAAATCGACAAATGAAAGCACATACCAAAAAAAGTTTCCAACAGACACTCAACTTATCCACAAGCGGCAGCAACAGCAGTTGCAGCTCGCATACCAGCAACTCACACTACTCATCGACCGGCGCAATTATGGAAGATGATGCTTTTTACATTGAAATGACACCCGATTCAGGACAACCCGCTGATAGCCAGCTACTCCATAGTGATTTGCTACCCATGGAGCTTTTGTCATCATCAACCACATCCCCAACAATTCAGCAACAGCAGCAATATTTAATAGATGCCACCGAATTAGATGCCACGAATGAACAACAGCAAGCATTGAGAGCTACAATAGCACCAACCGAGTTGCCGCTATTTAGTGGTGAATCAGCGACAACATCTAATAATAAGACGAACAATGAAAAACGTTTGCCTGTGGTTAAATTGGCGCCAACAACACGCAAATTCGGTCTCTGGTGACAAAAGGTATTCAAACGTAATTATTCGCCCTTTCACTAAGCTCGTCACAATGCGAGTAGGTAAGCAGCGCAGCGTGTAAGTGAGCGAGTTGGTTCTTTTACTTTGTAAGCCTAATTATAAGCGACTTAGACACACACACACAGTGTTTAGCTTTTAAGCGCCTAGTCAAAGCATGTGAATGACAACACTGTCTCGTTTATAGTGGTCGCATTCTTATCACTCGCGTTGCCAACAACAGCACTCTCTCCAGTTTGATAATAAAATTGACGCATAAAAATTTGTGGCAGTTTGGCGATTATTAAATCTCTCACTATTTCGTAACAATCAACTTGTTTCAATCCAATGAATAGTTTAGAAAAGTCTATGTCAATATTTGAATTGGAATATATTCCACTATGTCCTTGAAATGTAACTTCTTCTATTTGTACTTTTTCAAGTTCTCCTAGTCGAACTGTACTACGATATCTTTTTCCAATAGCGTCATTCAAATCTTCTTTATAACTAAAAAGATTTTGATCTTTGTTTTCAGTGCATTGGTTTATCAAAAAGTGTAAGTAGTTTAATTCGGACCTATCTGCTTTCTCAATCAATCCATTTAAAATATTTATAAGTCTCGCATGCATTTCACGTTTCACCACAGCTTGTCATAAATAGTTGACATTATACTGCCGGTGCGGTAGCATTTCTACTCCTTTTATTGTATTTCTCGTGTCGGCGTCACTCAGGTCTCATCTTTGTATTTTACTCGCTGTGTACAACTTTTATGATTGTTTAGCAAAAGTCAACATTGAGTATATCATTAAATCAGTGATGGAATTTCGTGTCGTATTAAATGATTTATGGGGTTTTGAAGTGTCAGCAAAAGCGTTTATAGTCGGCGATTCTTTAATTTGCTAAATGAAAATTGGTTTCGCTTTGAATGTATAGTAAAATTAGGGTTCAGGTACTAGTTAGTGTAGCTATAAATTCATTAATTTGACATCCTTTCCACAATTGAGCTCGTAAAATTTGTGATCAATTAGGGTATTAGGGCTTCGCTTCCCAGGAACTCCGATCTAACGGGCACAACGACGTGGTCGATGTCGACATCTGAGTAGTTAAAGATTTTTGAATTCGAAAGAGATGAATTTGTGTAGGCGTCAGAGTTCGTAGCAATGGTAATGTATGTATCAAGTGGAACCACCATGATATTGCTCTCTTGGGCTTTGAACGTATCCGGCACTGTTATGATTGGACGCACACGTGCATAAGTAGCTCTTTGGTTTATGTTACACACCAGATCGTGCATAGTGCCATCCATGCAATGTGTGTCATAGGCAAAAGATTTTCATTCGAAGAACTGGGTGATTTCGGTCATTTGAAGAAAACTTATTTTTTTTTCCTTATTTCCGAATCTAACTGGCATCATACTACGTACATTGCATAGGCCTGAGTACGATTTCTTTACACTATACATAAACGAACATCCAAGCCATCCTTCAGATGATGGCATCTCAAAAGCAGTAAATGCCTCATAGTTAGCTGTAGCTGCTTTCTGTGTTGACTGTTGTGAGCAGTTTGGCCATGGAAGTTGGTCTCCAGATCCTTGTATAGTTTGAGACAAAGGAAAGAGTGGAACACGACATTGACTCAACTGTAAATATACTGCCGTTAGAATTTCATTGTTAATAGGCAATTCAGAGTTTTCGAAGCCGAAGTCGCGTAAAGACACATTCGCACTTGCATTTCTATGCATTAGCCATTCCTATAGGAGAAACTTTTTTTACTAAATCATCTGTAGATGATTCTCAAACTTTAAACAAGATTTTTAATTTTGATTTTATTTTATATTATTTTTATTTTATTTTTATTTATTTTTTATTTTTAAAATTTTGTTGTTTCTATCGAAACTTAGAGAGCTTTAATAAGCTATTAGTTTGAAACTTTCGAAACTTCTAAAAAAACCGTTGGAATCTGATTTGAGCCAGGTGATGTATCACCTGCGCTAATTCTTATTATTTCTTCTGCATATCCAATTGCACAATATCTCATCAATCTAGCAAATTTTCCAGTACTATTGTCAATTTTATCATCATTATTCTATGCTCGTTTGTAAGTATGGAAACGTCTCGATAACCGAGGCAATTCATCGTTATGGGATGTTGCACATAACGTAACGAATCTGGTAAATCCCAATGTGGAGAGAGAGCACGATTGTTTAATTTCATTAGCTCTCTTACTATTCTCTGAACAAAAACTGCAAGGCACGGATATGACAAGAAGGCTTACTACATTTGCAGGCATTAGATACCTGACTATTAAAGTACTATTCCTTCTCTGCTTCCTCCAATTACTATATGGAGCTGCCATTAAGTTTGACTTCAAATGGCTAATTAGCTGCATTCACCTCGCTGAGGTTAGCATTTCTTTATAGCAAACAATCTGCTGGTTCATAAAAGTGAAATGTTAGCAATCGTTCAAGTCTCGGGACTTAGTTTTCCTCAACAACTTATCTTCATGAATTGAGTCGATACACTCTTTTAAAGTAAGATTGACTCAAAAACAGACAGTTCAATCAAAGCCACGCCTACAACATTAAAAACACTACCTAGTGTCAATCAATCACATGTATTTCATGCGGGATCTTCTGTATATATTCTGGTCTCAAAACTTAAAAATATTTAATTAAATTTTTTTCAAGAATTTGTATGAAAACATTGCAAAAAAATGCTTCAAATTATTACTAGTCAACGCGCCAAACTAAATGTGCCATAAATTCCCATTTAAAACAACTCAAGTGACACATATTAATTTCAATTAAAACCTGTAGTGAAATCGAGAGTAATAAAAGGTTGACCTCGATTCAAAAATTGCAAGAATATTACATTCTCATACCAAAAGAAAAGGCTATAAAATAAATGCAGCAAAGCACTAACAAAGCACCCCTCACCCACTTCGGTACTACTTCTTATTTGTACAACCAATGACCCGACATTTTTGGGTCACTCTAATCACTTTATTTGCTCATAAATTGAAACTTCATAGAAAGGTTCAGAGCAGGGAAGAAGATAGCAATTTAATAGCAACTGCAATAATTACTGCACAACTTTATTATTTGTTATTGTAGCTTTTGCTGCTGGCGCTATTGGAAGGATCCCAAAACGAAGGATAACTTTATCTCTTGCCTAAACATCTTAATATCATTGAGGCAAAACATGAAAATGACTTTATGAGTAATTCAAAAAAATTAACAAAATCTGAAGTAAGTTAGTAGGACACAAGTGGATAGAGGCCAATGACTGAAGTAGGCAGACAGACACCCGGACATAAGAAATTTTCTCAGCAATCGAACAATGGCTCTAGTAAGACCCTCATTAAATTTGACATAGAAATGCTGCCGCAGTTTCCGTCATTCCTGTATAGAAGACACAGTGTGAGTAAAACTATTCAAAGGGGGAGAGTAGTCAAAAGAAAGGTATGATGGCACTTCTTTAAATTTTTAAAGATTGAATGTGTCTTCACTTTTATTCCTGACCTTAGGCTGATTCTGATAATCATAAGGAAGTCCACAATAAGTTGCAATTAAAGAAAAATTATTTTGATAAAAAAAAATTGAATAATTTCCAAGTACTGGGAACTTTCCATTACTAAATTGCAAACCTCACTGAATACAACTGAAGTTTTTATTTTTAACAATCGGCTCCATCAATTTTTTATTGTTGATTACGTAACTTAATCGGTCATTATAATCCATGAATAATTCTTTAAAACTATTTATGATCCGAATTTTCGATTCGTCTTGCAATTTCGTCGTAATTACCTTTGCCAAATCGATGCTTGAACTTGTGGTGTTTAGTAGATGCACTTCCAACGGCTTAAGGTATTTGCCATATTCGATATTTAACGTAATATGACGTGCTTGAATGAGACGAGGTGCTTTATACTTGTTGATGCCAGTCTTTTCGACTTTTGTAAAATGGACCATTAACATACATTTTATTTATATTTAGTTTTTTAACAGCTATTACATCTACAAATTCATTAAACAATGAACTACCGCAATTTTTATAAAGAATATATTTATCAAATTTTGAAGGTTTGAATATTTTAAAAAAATTTTTTTTATTTGAAATTTAATTTTATTATCCAATTCATAAGCATCAATTATTAAATAAACAAAATCATTTCCAAAGACGGAGCAGTAAACAAACCAAATGCAAAACAAGTATGATCTAGGCTTAATCTATTAGTATTTCTTAGTTTCCTGTTTTTGCTGCAAATGTTGTTTAGTTAAGTTCTACTTCAGTCACATTAAATGGTCAATATTTTAGTGAAAGCAGGCAAGGGAAGAGATGTTTGGCTGATACCTTGTTCATTGGTCAACAGCAGTTGTATCTGCTAAATGAATCAATGGTTGAACGCCTTCATCTTATACTTATGAAGAAAATTACATTTATGGGCAAATGGGGGCGAATGCCACATGAAGGGGATAAAGAAACTTTCATTCCAACAAATTTTCACTCATACTAGACGCATTTATGTATAGTGCAAATGAATTTCTTCAAGTGGTCAAGTAAAGAATTTTTATTGTTAAAAGAGATTATGTGTGCCTGTGTGTGTGTGGGCGAGAAGTGGAAGCTGGAATGAAAAACTTTTTATCTGATAATTTCTTAATCGTTATTTCTATTAATGTTTTCAAGTGGTTTTTGTTGTTTTATATCTATCCCTCAGGCTTAACTTTGCTTAATTCGTAAATTTTGATTTTGCGTTGCAAATTGTTGGATGTCTAATAAACCCCACCCGATGACATAAAGAATTTAATTTAGTTATATTGCCAGTAAATTAAGTTCTTGAATGTATAGTGGAAATTTATTATCTGTTCTCTGGAAATGATAGCAATTTGAGATAAAGTTGCAACAAAAGTTCTTGACAGAAATAATAGAAGTTAAGATGAAATGCCATGATATAAAGTAACGCATACAAATTTAAACTACGGTCATAAGAATTTGTGAAATGAAAACAGTTTTATTTGTGCGATAATTTTCATATTATTTGATAAAAATTGATGATTTTCAAATCCGGTAGACTTTGTTTATGTTTTACAATATTTGATGCATTTTTATAGTTTTCAACTTTTTCGATACTAATCAATATATATCAATCAATTTGACGGTGCGGGCATCGATCAATGCTTGTTCTTGGTCACTGTATTGTGTTTCACCCAGTTGTCTCATTAACGTGATATTTTCAGTTTTGTTATTTTGTTTTGTTATTTTGTTTTGTTATTTTGTACTGCTAGCCGGGGTTGCTCAAGTTGCGCATGTAACCTCTCGGTTTTTAACAATCCAGAATCATCTTTATCCTCAGGCAGTGTTCCCTGCTCAAAATTTTCTTTATTCCACCGCGGTCGTTCAATCATATTTGCTTCCTCCCAATTTATACGTTCAAATTCTTTACTTTTTGTGATGAATCTTAGTATTGATTCAGCATCCCAACGAAGTTGGTATGGAGCATTCATCTCAGGATGCTTTGCACATATTTTTGTGGAAACTGGCATTGATACTTTCCGATTCTTATGGATTTGTTCGTTGTTTTTCGATAGTTTCGCAATGACATCTACTCATTCGATTTTTTTCGAGAGTTTAAATTCGTTTTGATAGTGTTCGATACAATTTAACTCGTATAAGCTCTTTCTTAATTTTTCGAAACTCTTTACTTTAAAAGACTTTTCGATGCTATTTGATATTTTCCTACTACGAGTATTATCAATTTCTACGACTTATCAACTTTTTTTATACTTATCTTTATTTTAATTTTCAGTGATTTCCGATATTCCGACTAATAGCGATAATAAAAAAGATTCCTGAAACGATTTTTTGCACCCATACTGCGATGTTGTGTCGGGTGACGTTGTGATGTTCGTAAGCGGGACGTAACTGTTGCCAACCACGGCCAAGGGGTTGACAAGGTACGAATGCACTAGTGACAAGCTCGTCTTCGCTGCTTCCGCTGTCATAGTGAAGTGGTTCAATCATTAATTTTAAGATTGACTAGACTCAAGCACGGTAGGTCCGTTTACAATTGTAAATAATGTACTACACGATACACTCAGAATCTCTTATATCTTACCATTGCCATTCTTCTTCTTCTTCCACGAAGACGAATTTCTTAAGGTGTTTGTATAATGTGTCAACATTTCCTGGATCGTATTCAACGAGCTTTCTAGGATAATGGCGGTTGACATAGCCGGCGAGGGTGGTGGTGTTGCATGGAGGGTAATAGAAATATTCGTTGGGTGCGAGAAGAGACGCCATAAACCGTAAACTGCCAACGATCCTATCGCTGCCAATCATATAGTCTTTAGGAATGATGACATTGGTCTGGATAATGTAGGACGACGTCCTACAACGACGGTTGGAGCTGCGCGGTTCAAAGCACTGGCAACTTTACCTTCTGCTATATTAGCAATTTGACGGGCTGCATTAACTTGTTTTTGGATCATCTCAAGTTCACCAGCAGTTGCGGCACTCATAACCGATTATTATCGCTATTAGTGGACTATGTGGTGAAGCCATCTGGTTACCTCTTTCCCATCCATTTCTTTTCTCATTGATTGTTACCCTCACTACTTTTAAAATATCGACTAGTCCCAACTTACTCATAAGCAATGGATCAAGCAGACTTGCGTTAACTTAGCTTAAGACAACATAGAATTCGAGCGCTTTAAGCTCCTTTGAATATGACAATATATTAAATGTTGTCACGTGACTGGGTTTGGCGTATGGTGAGAATGTGAGGACATCCCTGTCTACGGTGTTGTTCGACAGGTTTGTGTGCATACTGCCGAATTTCTGATACGGATGGTTCAGTATCAGTGAACCATCCGTATTCTTATAATATCTAGTCGTTTAAAATACATAAGTTTCTTTTGAGGGTCATATCATACGTTTCAACTGCATATAAAAAACAGTATTGCATGGCCATTGGTATTTCCTGCAACTGCATACAATTTTTCATTTAATTCGGCATTGCATTGAAACGCCTGCATTCCACTTATTTTTTTTTTATCATAAATATATACGCGATACAGCATCCTGCGCAAATTATGCAAACGCATTTAATGAAGTTACCAAATGTTCATAAACCATTTTTATGGTTTTTAATTGTCCGTGATGGTCATTATTCATCCCCACCAATACATCTTTAAGTCTTATATAGTAGGGATCATTATGCAAATCAATAGCCGTCAAGTATGTAAAAATTGGATCATAAAAATTAGTAATTTTACTGATATATCTACACCATGAATATAAGTAGCAATCAGTGCATGGGAATTTTTCACCCAATCTAAATCTCTTATGAATAACTAAAGGCAATTCCTTCTTAAATTCAGAAAAAATTCTACTATATTTAGTCATTTTAACTTGTAATTTATTACCATGAAAATTTAATACATGGTATGGGCCCGATTCAACTATTAAATGGCAAAATATTAGTGATCTAACTCCATTCACTGGCATTATGAATTTCGGGAACATCCTTTCGGCTAATGATCCGAAAAAAGTTCCCAAATCGGATTTTTTCAAATAAGTGACATTAAAAAATAAATTCGTATCTACCTGTCTGAATTCCATACTGGATTTTGTAGTATAACGAATGTTATTAGCTTTATAGGGTATCCATTCTTCAATTTCTAATTTACTTAAATCATCGGGCATATCCTCCTTTTTTAGTAAAGATATGTCCAACAACCTTTTAACGGTATCCAATGAACCAAACAGTACAGACTTTATAATAGCAGCACAGACGGCTGGTATTACCGGCCCATCACATATATCCTTTAACCGTGAATAACTGATATCGTTGATACCTATTGTTAATATCTCATGCATCATAATAAGTAACGACATTCATTCGACTCGCATCGACTCGCATCCATATTTCTATTATGGGATTCCATAATGGCGTAAGAAACGCGCTTATTGGAATCTGACATATTGACAACTCTGGTTGGTGGTCGGTTACGACTGCGAGCATAACCTGAACCAACGATTTTACCATTAGATATAGTTAGATAGAAGTTTGTATCATATAGATGGAAGCTGTCCCCACTTCCTTACTCCAAGAGCGGATATTAATTGACGTATTTCCATCATTTTCATTAACATTAAATATGGAAAATAAACCACGATATTTAGCAGCATCAGAGCAATTTATCACTAACGGGTCTTTTATATTACCGCTGTCCAATCTCTTATTAGTATTGATAAGTATCCCTTTTTAGGTTGGTTCACAATTTCTATTAAGTTATTTATTTACATGATATTTTTATCTTATCCTGCCAATCTACAACGTTAACAACTCTTTTTATGTAAGTCGGCATCTTCACAAAACTTTATATTGAAACAAAACAAAAATTCCAAGCATTCTATAGCACTCCGTGAGTGTCTGTTAGGACATTTTTTGTAATATTTATGAGTGAATTCAAGCATTTACATAGTAATATGCGCGTCGAATTCAGTGTGGTGGACTTCTATATCGAAAACCTTTGCGACACTTTTCGATGCGCTTTGCAATTTTATCGTAATTGACTTAATTAAATAAATTTTAAATTTTTGCCAAAATGGCTGCATAAAGTTTTCAGCGTCGATTTCATCAATATCAATTGTTGACATACTAGAGGCGCAATATCAACTAATTTGTAGTGAACATTTAAAACTTTGTATCACAACGTTATAATGAAAGCGGCACAAATTTTTGAACATTTACATACATATATATATGGTGTAGTTCTGATGTGAATGATCGAGGTGAGCCTCTTTTAAATTCCTTACATTTATCAGTCAAAATGACTGTTGTATGTTTTCAGCGTGGACTTTGTCAATAAATATTGCTAACATACTGAACGCAATGTCAACTAATTTGTAGTGCAATAAGTCCTTGCAATACGCACTTGCTACCGAAAGAATATTACGATGCGCTAGAATTCTTATTTCCTCCTTATAATTCCTCATACAAATCATATTTTTTAAATTGTTGCCGAAATGGCTGTAGCTTGTTTTCAGCGTGGACTTTATCAATAAATATTGTTCAAATATTAGATGCAATATCAACTAATTTATATGTATTTTAAATTGTTTAATAAACTCATTACATATATCAGTCAAATTGACTGTAATATGTTTTCAGCGTGGATTTTGTCAATAAATATTTTTGACAAATCAAAATGACATGACAAGATGTGTCACTGAACTTGCTGCGCTGGTTTGTGCGGACACGTCTTCTTTCTTTTTAAGTTGAAAGTTGGAAAGTTACCTGCAATATAGCCGTGCACCTCACTGTTACTGATGGGTTCACCCATCACTAATTTATATTTATTAATCTGTTAATTAATCTAATTATCTAATTGAAGTAACCAATAGAACAGTACCTCATCAATCTAGCAAAGGTAGCAGTTCCATTGTCTATATTCTCATCGTTATTCTTAGGAAAGTAAATGTGAACATCTTTGTAAGAAATTAATTTCCCAGAATAAATTTTAAGTTTGTTTTTTTCGTTTTCCTTGATCAGATTTTTTACGATTTCATAACATAAATACATTTTGTACCGTTTTCTATAAATTAGTCATATATTTTGGGTGAGCTTCCGAAACAGCTTTTTTGACATCTTTTCAATCGGATTTAAGTCTGGAGATCGGACTCAAGAGCTCATTACGTTGATTTGGCTATCTTGAAACCATGCCTTCGTGTACTTTGTTGTAAGTATGTTTCGGTTCCTGATGAAAAGGCTTTTGAACTTAGTTTTAACTCACAACTTCTATAAATAACATATTTAACATTCTCTCTGTTTTTTACGCACGACCGTGTCGTACTGACAGAGCCTGTTTACACAGAGCTTTATGTTTCATCAACCTGTGCAACAATACAGACCACTTAAAACTTAAAGACTTCATTTCATAACGCCTGTTGCAGTTTCCGGTTGCCATCATATGCATCGTGGATTAAAATTTGTCCAGTGTAGTTATAATTTATATGACAGTTATTTTGTTTTGGGTCATTTCACAAGAGGTTCTCAAGAATTTTGTAACCACTTGTGAGTTCTTGCTTAAGTGATTAAGTAATTTACGATTTTCTGACCAAAAGAAAATAATTTATGAACGATAAATATTTTTCTTTTGTGCGCATAATAAAGCCGTTGTCCCATACCCGGTAAGATATGACGTCGATCTCCAGACGATATTTGTCCTCTCTCTAATTCGCTTTCTTCCATCATATGGTCTCATTAGCCTCAATTAGTTTTGTCGGTTTTTAAAGAACCCTGCCGAATTGACCGGTTTCTTTTGAACGATAAATTATTTTCTTTTGAGCAGAATTTTTTTATGACCTAAAAATGTTTATTTCTTCGGCATAAACATTTTTGTCGTTAACTTACACACGGAGCAGTTCTTATATGAATGATTGAAGTGAGCAACTTTTGTTACTCATGTAGGAGCTGAGATTTTAGACATAACTTTGACCGCAGAATCTGATGAGTTGAAAGCCAATAATTGGCTTATTTCTGACAGTGCTATAATATTTTTTAACAGATGTACCTTTTTTTTATTTTTAGTTCTGATCAGAGTTCGGAAATATTCATTCATGAACGTTCGCGTAATTCGAAAACTGAACCGCGAATCTAAATATATTTCGGCCGCAAAGGCGTCGAATGGTTAAGTATCAGAGATGTAAGCTCGATTGTTTTTTGTTCTGGCACTCCGAGTTTCGCAGCTTCTACCCTAGTAAAGCTGGATTGTTTGGGTTCGGAGCCCAGTGGTCATTTCCACTCCAGATTTTAATAGTCTGTAATTAATAGTATACGGAGTGTTTGTGCTCGTTACTTTAAATTTCTACTATGCGATTGTTGTAAATTAAACATTTTTTCGTTGCAGTAGATTACATCAGTTTATCATGCACTTCTGTGCCGCTCCAGTAAATATGGCTTTTTCTCCAGTTCTTTTTCGTTTTAAGTGAGAACACTCTTTAATAAGTCTTTGCACAGTTCGGACAGAGGTTTATGTTTCCACTTTTTCTCTTATTTTGCGAGCGGGCATTGCCGAGTTAGAGGCTTTGCTTCAAATTGCTCTCCGTTCCCTTAAAGTTGTTGCCGCTCCTACAAGCCTTCTTCGGTTTTTTTTTTATTATATTCGAAAATAAATCGTTGGACAACTCAATGTTATATTGCAATTTTTGTCTAAAATTGGACTACCGCTCCAACCTTTCAACTTTGAGTATGTTTGGATGACTTTTGGTCTTCCAGTCTCGGTTCTTCTTGTTACATCGACTACCACAAATTGATTTATGCGTCTATCTCTACCATCAAGGCTGATAGTCTGCGTTGTCTTACATAGAACAGTGGCAAGTTCCTTTGTTTCAAAGTTGGGTAGAATTATTTCTCGAGCAATTTTCTTTTTGGAACAATTTTCTGCTTTAAAGGCAAGAAATCTTTCATTCTCTATTTCCGTTAACGTTTTTCCGCGGCTCATCTTTATTGAATCTGAATTAAATTAATCCGAAGGTAAAAGATTAGTTCCGATCTTCAGTTTATTTCAAATCGAATACTCGCAATTAACTTCTGAGGGCACTTGCCTAGAGCGAAATATCGAAAATCGGTTCTTCGCCGTTTACTTTCACTGCATTTTTATGCAACAAAAACATTTCACAGGGTTGCCACATAGTAATATCTTCGATGCCATTGCTGAATCTTCTTCTGCATTTGTACAAGTATCAAAAGGATTTTCTCTTATACTCGTAGTTATATGTTTTCCCTGACTTGTACTCGCAACATCTTCATCTACCTTCATCAATATATTCGCGTTGCAACATGTTAAACTTACTCATTAATTTACATGTGGCTTTTTTGTTATCTGAAACAAGTTCGAAATAACCCTTATTACCTGAAGGACGCTAATTGAAATTAACACCAATTTCTTTCATACTGCAATCATTATCTGCTCTTCCTTCAACATTTAAACTTGTCCGATTACAACACATAATAAATTTTTTCCGCAAAAATTCAAGTTTCGGGGAGTGTATATAATCAAGCGACAGTGCATGCAGCGTTTCCACTCAGGTACTTCAGAGTGGATTATATGCGCAACATTTTTGATGGTAGTGTATGTATTTAAATGGAAGGTTATGCCTAAATATTTTTTTTAATAACCCCATTTGCGCCCTAACCTCACATGATAAATCTTTACGACAAATTCGGTTTTTTAAAAAACTATTATTATTAATGCTAAGTAAAACGAGCGCAGTGTTGTCAACCGATATTCCAATTTCTTCCATTTTCTTTAAAATTAATAATAAATATTGTAGATTTGTTTCTTTGAAAAAAAAAAAAAAAAAAAAAGAAATTAAATTTTCTAATTCTTATGCAGCAGTGTAAATATGTAGTTTTCGAAAAATTTAAAAATAATAAAACACAGATTAACTTAATAAGAAAAACAAATAATGTTGATAATAAATAAAATAAGATTAATTTGTACTAAAATTAAGCCAAAGATAGTATGGCAATCTACAGTGTGTAGGATTGCAGGTATTGCATTTACTTTAAGCAGCATTTGAACAACATAAAACTTTGATTGTGCGTTAGACAAAAGAGCTGCATATATGAAAACAACAAATTTGCCAAATATTGTATTTCAATAAAATTTAATATTATAAAGAAAAAAATCCAATAAAATCCAAATAAACCAAAACAAATCCATGAATACCAAAACTATGCAAACAAATACAATCAAACATAAGTTTTCTTGTCTTTGTTTATGTGTAATTTTTGTAAACAAATGAAGCAGATTAATAATTAAAATTAAAATAATAACTCATAGTAATGAAAAACATACAGTCGAATATATTTGCATTTTGCAAATACATACAATACAAATACATGCAAATATTTCAATTTTTAAAAGTTAGTTGTGTTTTGAATTTACTCAAAAATGAAAATGTAAAATAAAACAATTTTTGTATAGCATCTAAGCCAAATTTTACTATAATGTATTTTCGAAAATTTAACATTTTTTATGTAAATAAATTTATTTAAAATATGTCACAGATAAACATTTTGTTATTTATTTTACTTATAATGAGAGAATTCAAAGTAGAGTTATCTTATTTGCTACATAGCAAATAACAATTTAGATAATTATAGAATAGCGTGTAAACACAACAAAAAAAAAAATATAAGAAATGAAACCATTTTCGAAGTAATATTGAAAAATAAAGACTTTAATATAGAAAAAAAAAACAATGAATGTTTTAGTTTCTTGAACGAATAAAATTAGATTTCGATTTTAAACAGAAAAATTTGGTAAGTACTTTTACTTTTACTACTTTTAAATATTTCAATGTGGAGGTTATATCTACAACTTCAGCGAATTTTCGAAAAATTTAAAGATATTTTTAAAAGCATGAATTTTATTTTATATTTCATTTCACATTATTTTTATTTGCTTTAAGGGGCTAATATTGGAAGTCACCTGGTTGTCATTCTATCATATTAAATAGTTTTAGACGCCATAAAATTTGCATATACAGTACACTCTCGATCAAATTTACACTTGGTAATATAGACCCTCGGTTACAAGCACACCTTGAAAGTTGTTTGGATGCGCGATAATTAGTTTTTATATTTTATTTGTTCTTTACATTGAGTTTAGTTGAAGGTGAAGAGACCCATGGTTAAATATAAATCTCGAAATTATGGACAAGCTCAACACTAATTAGATAATATAATCGAGAGAAGAAAGAACATTTGAAAAGAAAACCAAAATTCCATTGCATATTTTTATTTGTTCAAAAAGGGTAAAATTGCAACCGTGCAATTTTTAAAAGCGCTCAATTAGATGTATCTTTGTCAAGATACAGAAGCAGAGAAGGAATCAAAATGGAGTGTAAGTTGGAAAAAGAGAAGCGCTACAATATAAACTTACAAATTACAGTGCGGCCTCGCATTTGTAGCATTTATCGAGGGTTGCGTTGATCGAGGTCGCACTGTAAATCAAATATCCGATTTACTTTTTCTGGTTCAAAAACACTTTTAATAAATAGGGTTTTGGTGGAGCTAGAGACCACGAGCGAAGCGATATGCAATTCTGCGGGTGATTGATATTAACTATTGCTGGCTATTTAAAAAAAAAAAATAGCTAAGTTAATTGCAACCACTTGCACTTTTAGTGAGCTATTAAGCTCACATTTTGGAGCAGTCCCTTGGTCGCCAAGATCATGCGGTTTGACCGCACTAGACAAATTTTTTTGGGGCTACGTGAAGTTTCTCGTATACAGGGACAAGCCGGCGACAACTGCAGCCCTGGAAGACAACATTACAGCTGCCATTGGTGAGATACCGTCCAAAATGCTGGAAAAAGTATGCCAAAAATTGAAGCTTGCGGATGAACCAGCTCAGGCGCAGCCGCGAGCAACATCTACATGAAATAATCTTTAAAAAGTAAATGAAAGGAATTGATTTACTACGCTTAATAAATATTTCATTCAATTTTGCAAATTTTGTGTTCTTTTTTCAATTTTCAAAAACCAAACGCTTAAAAAATCTCCCAGAAAAGTTAAAATCTAACAAAAAATCTAAAATAAAAATATATAAATCGATTCGTATTTTCAACTAAATTTCAGAACTTGTCCGCTCAATGTCAATGTCCGCTTTATGATTTCATTTGAAACGTTTTCGAAACGATACAGACACCAAACAAACTTTTTTTATTATGTCAGCGGACATTTTTTTTATTTTGCGACACTTGCGCAATTATATTATAACGTAATCGGGACTCTGATTTATTGTTTCATTTTACCGACATCACTTGCTTTCCTACTTGATAAACAGTTATTTTAGCGACCCTACACAGAGGGTAAATTTACTTTCTCATTCCGTTTGTAACACATAAAATTCGTACAGAAAATTATATATATATTATTGATCAGCGTCACAACCTGAATCGATATAGCTATGTCCGGCTGTCTGGCTGTGTGTCTGTTTGTCTGTCTGTCTGTCTGTCTGTCTGTCTGTCTGTCTGTCTGTCTGTCTGTCTGTCTTGAAATCACGTTTACGGGAAAACTAAGCATGCTAATTCAATGAAATTTGGCACATAGGTCACACCTTCTTACTGCTGCATGCTGCTGGCATGCAGAAATGGGCAAAATCAGTTCACGCCCACCGCCCATACTCTATGTAAATATACCTCTGCGCATTTTGAAAAAAGTTGCTGCGATTTTGATGGAACTTGGTGATTTGGTGAACATGTGAACAAAATTAAGATTGGGCTAGGTTTCAAATTTGCAAATGCTCTTTAAAGGGTGTGGCACAGCCTTAAGTTTTAACTTTAATAATGCCATAACTTGTTAACCGTGCAAGATATTGTGATAAATTAAGTACACATATACAGATCATAAATATCGTGAATTGAGCTTAAAGTGGGTGGAATTTGAGAATTGGGCGTGGCACTTTTTAACAATTGCAAATTTTGATTTCGTATAGCTCACAATCGGCACATACGATTTTCATGAAAATTTTAGGTTATTAATTTTCAATGTATTTTTAACATTTTTTAGAAAGTACTTTCAAGGTATGTGAGTTTTGGCCTGGCCGAAGATAACACCTTTACTAGCTTAATTTACAACTAACAATAAACTTCACTTAACAGAATATCAAACACAGAATTATAAGACATTTTTTAGATTCCCTATTTAAATCTGGAAACTTTCAGAAACACTTCAGAATGATTACAAGTTAAAGTTTTCGTCGGTAAAGAGCCAGAAAGATTTTATTTGAATGATTCAAGAAACGATAAGTCTGGAGCCTTGCAAAGACACTTCACAATGATTGCACATAAAACATTAAATTTGAAATACCTGAGAAAGATTTCTGTAATGATTTGTTTGAAATATTTCAAATGAAACATTTTTTTTGAGGTTTTCTGAAAGGTTAGCTGCCGCGTGAGCGTTGTTTTTTTGCATTACACTTTAGCTGCTAGTATTGCTTAGGGGAATAAGTTGCCCTTATGACAAACCTATGTAGATGTAATTCATAATTTATTCTAAACAGAACAAAAAAGCTCTGATAATGCTTCGTATATCCGGTACTAAGATTTTTTGTCTTCATGCAGAACTTCGAGACTTAGTACCATAAAATGTTATACGTAAAAAAGCCCCTTATGTGTAGCAGTACTCAAATCAGTTAACGAGTAAATAGAAACTATAGACACAAATATATATATTTTTTTCGCAATAAAAATTTGCTATATCTTTCGGCAAAAATCATTTTAATTTTCTTAAAAGCCTACTCCCTCCAGTTATTTACTAATGCCGAACTATAAAAATTGTAATGGGCATTTCTGTGTGTAATCAACAATGCTACTTAAGCTGTTCATGGGTCTCATTGCTGTGCTTTGTTATTTTCACAGTTTTTTTTTTCTAACAAAAAGAGAAAAGAAAAAAAAGCCTTTTCATACGCATTTTCCAAATGACAGAAGGGTGCGGGTGTGTGTGTGCAAGTCATCGGAATGCGTTTTTGTAAATGTACGAGTACTATCATTGTTTTTGTTGTAGCAAATACACACAGTTATTGTGTAAAGCAACACACCATTCAACTTCATACAAAATAAAAATCCTTTATTACACTGCAGAGTGGAAATCACACTAAATTTGTATGTATTTCCTCGTGTAAATATGTATTTGTGGCACAATATCATGTATTCATAAGCGCGTTTCCGGTTCGAGTTAAAAAAAAAGAAAAATCAAAATAAAATGACTGCGCTTGTTATGGAACATTTGTTGCTGTTCAAGCAAAAATGCCCTAGAGGCATATTAATGTAAAAATAGCAACAAATATGTTTTTGTTCCTCTAAATTGCTTGTGGATTTAGCTTTGCTTAGATTAGAAATTGAAAAAAAAAATCGAAAAAATATCGGAAAGTTTGTGAATAAACGGAAAAACGCATTTTCATTTTGCCTCTTCATTCTTCATTTGTATTTGTGTGTTGGTGATATGTAAAAGCTTGGAAAAATACCGGTCGTGTGCATATTTGCACACAAACAAACGCTCGCTCATTGACGCGTTCACATACCAACGGAAATATCGCGTTTGTGTTGGCGTGTGGAGTTCATTACTTTTGAATTTTGATGTGCTCGTACATAGTAAAGGGAATTTTATATGAATGGTAAGTAACCGGATTTTTATAGAAAAATTCATATGAGTAATAACAAAATACATAAATAATACGATTACAAGTTACTTAAAAAAAACTGCGATAAAATTCAAAGTGAAACGATAGCAAATTGAATGGACGGTGCTTTAAGCGAAACTCTTGATATTTAGATTATTTCTTGTGGAAGAATGTGAAATCACTGGTTTCACTTGATGCATTGTTTCGAAAACTAGCACTTGCGTAATTAAAAGATGGACTAATCGAATGCGATATATTGCAGCTAGTGAAGTATTAAAAAAATTGATTCAAGCTTACTTAATTTCCAAATTTCAATTTTAAGTTCTGTAGCGCTTAAGAATCACCCTTCAAAATAACTGAAATTGTTTACATGGCGATAACATCATACCGTGATAAAAATCAAGATGAAATCGTAGAGACAATAAATAGCTGAAATAACGTAGAAAAGCAAAAACCATATTGAGTGTCTTCTAAATCATAGGGGGGTTTCGGGTCAAAGCCTACTTCAACTAAATTAACTAAACTGGTACTCTATCATTCGGTGGTATAGTGAATTCACAATTTATTATAAGGCTTTTCTATACACAAGTCCTCGATCGGCCATTGCTTTACTTTTTACGGTTGACAATTGAGGAGTGCAGTTGCAAGACCGGCCAAGTCCAAAAAAATTAAATTTTGAGATATTCTCATATATCAAAACATAGACTATGATTTATCTTTCTACTATGTTTTTAGATTTATAAAAAATGTTATCACAAAACATAGATAAACGATTTTCGTTCTTTTTCCGGTTTTCCACCTGGACGGCTCAGTTCATGCATCGTCATGGCATGAACATACGTAGCCATCCATTTGACTCAATTGTTGTGAGCTCATTCTTACAATGTTCTGGATCTGATATCTCAAAAAGAAAGGTTGTTTTCGCATTGCAGCTTTGAGTTGAAGATTCTATTCACTGGCGAGTTTTAATACATTTAATGGATATGTCCAAGCTAAGCTAGGCCTTTCGAAAGAGGAGTTTCGAGAACAACAGTTTCGATACTACAAAACCACAACGGTTGAATAAAGTTAGTCTTATTAGTTTGCTACTGCAATATTATTTGTGGATTGGACGTTTATTTTTTTTTGGACAACCGCAAAATTGTGGCTTACGATGGAAACATTTTCTCACAAGATTTGTTTTTGAAGACCATGTACTTGGTTTTCTTGTCATGTATCGCGAGAAACAATCGCTTGGTTATACTTTCACTCAAGTGGTATTTGGAACTCGCATAAGCATTTATATGGCAAAAAGAATTGATTCCATTGCAAGGATCAAAGTTTTGATGAGAAAAATGTTGATTCCATTCCAGGAAGAAGAAATCATAATAGGAGTTAATTTTTTTAATTCCATTACAAGACATTGAAATAAAGAATTTGATTCTTTAATAAATAAGAAACACGATTTCTATGGCTAATTTTTTTAAAACACATAGTTTTACCATTTTATGGGGAAATACTCTAAATTTGAGTGATGATTCAATGAGAGTTTTACTCATAATACATTCATCGCTTTTAACTCATTTCCTGAAGTACTCTTTTTTCTCTAAATTGAATTAAGAAGTAACGATTTTTAATATTCGGTTTTTTCGTTTTCAATATCAACGAAAAAGTTTCAGGCTTCACTCTCTACGATAACTATTGCCCTGTAGTGTATTAATATAAATTCGTTATTTTGCCATTTACATTTTTAGCATTCATTTCTCTGTTATTTTTATATTTATTTTGTTCTCGTTGTTATTTTTATTTTCATTCATACAATTCTGCGCCTGATTGCCATATTGAATATTGAGCTCATACATTTCGCACTCTGCTCTTCCTTCCTAAACTTCCATCATTTCCATATCTACACAGCTATTCACTATGTGAACTACCAATTGACTTCCGTTTTCCACTGCTATTTTAATAGACCTATTTTTTGTGTGGCTTCTCGGACACATGGATGTCGATTACCATTCAATAAAAAAAAATCATATAAATAAATAAATAATTGGATTTCATACAAAATTGTACTAAGTTTGTAACCAACTCAAATGCATTTTTTTTTTTCATTTAGTTTGTGCTATTCATTTGACTTCTTCGCGTACCTTTTTAACGATTTTTCTTTATGAAATAGTGATTTAATATTGGTTTATGCAAACTTTCATTAGCAATTTAAATATTGATTTTTGCGTATGGTTTATTTTAAGCGGATATTCAGGAAATTGGGTTATTTATTGCATGGTTTAACGTTTTTTTTTGAATGCAATGAAATGGGTAAAAAATTTGTTTTTACTGTGTACAACGTAACGTCGCGAATGACGTTAGTAATTATATAGTATAGATATATATAAATATTCCCCAGACGCATACATAGCAAGAAATCTCTTCATTGTATCCACAATGTTGACTCCGTTTAGCTGGCAATCTCTGTGATGGCTACTTGCGTCTAATTCAGAGGATGAAAAAAAAATCGATCGTATGGTTTGATTTCGTTCTGTTCTATGAGCGTTAACTTTTTCCCTCTGCATTTTGTATTGCACTCATTGATTGAAACAAAAACGCAAGCCATAGCAAGCGGCATAAGAGAGCGCAACAGAATGGTAACGTTCTACTCTATGTATTAAAAATTTTATTGAGTTTGTTGTGATTTCGTCTCGCGATTGCTATCCGAACCCGTACCAAATGTACTGATCATTTTCGTCATTAAATTCGAAAAGGTAGTTCAAAAAACACTTTGGACATCACTATGGGAGGATCGGGACCCTGGAAAGAACTGTTTTTGACCCGAAAATGAGTATTCGGACCATGGTATCCTCATACGAATCTATTGACAAATTCGATCACTATATTTGGTACGTATTCGGATAGCAATCGCGAGTCAAAAGCACAACAAAACGAATAAAGTTTTTTGTAGCCACGCAGGGCAGAGCGTTACCATTCTGTTCCTTTCTGTTATTTCACCTTACGGGTTGGTGTTTGAATCAAAGAGCGAAACAAAGAATGTGAGCAGTAAAGTTTTCGTTGTGCGAATTGAACGTTACGATAAGGTGCGGATATTTTTCATTCCCCGAATAATATATATAATTATTGTCAACAGTACCAACTTAGGTCAGAGTTCAATACCTACGCTACCCCAATAGCTGTGAAGAAATAATTGGAAGTAGGAGTCGAGGTGTGTTTCACTATAGACCTGCTACTTTGTTTTGAAAATGTTTTCTATCGAATGAATCTTATTGTAAACAACCACGGGAAATGTTTAAACGAAATTTAGGAAAACATACATACGATTTTCTTAGGAAACAGTCATGTGATAATGATTTTTTTTATTTTTTCTTTGCCATTTCTTCCTCATCTGTATTTGATAAATAAAAAGGGTTGCAAAGTATTAACTTTTTTAATTTATTATTTATAATGTAAAATAAAGTTTCCACATGAAAGAGATATTACAAGAAAAAAAAAGTGAAATGATTTCTTTTTGTGCACTCCTCCTGTTACCACATCATCAAATTTCAAATAAAACATACTCTAAGGGCTGAAACAATTTGTTTCGCTGTTGTTTTTCTACTGGATTTCATTCATATTTAATGCATTTTTTGCATCTGCTTAATGGTGACATTTTACAAACGAATGATTTTGTTAAGGGTGTGATGATACAGAAATTTACAAGGACACTTAAGAGACATTTACAAATAAAACGAATACGAGAAAACCCTATTTTTGACAGAAACAAATGTTTTAAAAAATAAATTTCGAGTAATATATAAAAAGTATCATTGAATGATTGACGTTTGTATGGACAAAAAATTAAAGAGGTCAAAGGAATTGGTATGAACTCATATATCGATGGTTTGAACGCATTTATTTTTGTAATTAATTTGTTAAGCTCAAGTCATTCTAAGCATTCTCATCTATCATTCAAAGAAACCTTACCGAACTGTAAAATCAAAAATATAAATAGCAAAGAAACTAATTAAGTCAAAGCTAGTCCAGTAAACATTTTTCATTTGTTTCAAGTTTAAGTTGGAATTGAAGGTTTTATCCAATTTTGCAGAGTCGAAAAATGTATCAAAAAAATTGGATATGCGTATCAGTGACCGAATCGGTTATAGCTTTCAAAATAAGAATTGCAGCAAAATCGTTACAAATTTTTTTTGTATTTTTTCGATCATATGTAACAATCATTTCGGAATTTTATTATTTTAGATCAAAAACAATCGTTATTTTGATTGAAAAATAATCGTCAATTATCGACTTTTATTAATTTTTTCAATAGCTTCCAACTTCTATCGAATTTTCAACGACTAACGACTTTTTCTATACATTTCCTGCAGTTAAATTTTTTTTATGTTCTTCGGTAAGTAAAGATATGTTTTGTTTAATTTGATAATTTTTGATGTATTTCGATAAGTTTCCATTCATTCGCATTTCGATTTTGCTCCCATTTGGACCTGAATTGTGTCAAGAACTAGATTTGTGGGCTTTCTTAACCGATAGGTACAAAAATTAAAAATATTTACATATAATATGAATACACACCAGAATTGAAACTTGATCTCAAGCTAAAATAAAAATGTAAATCAGAACAAGGTATGTTGAAGATCATCGTCAAAGTCGAAAAGCAATAAATTATGCGAAAAAGTCGATGAAATCCATAAGCCATCGAAAACAGAAAAAAATACTGAACAGTATCAAAAAACATCGAGGCAAGTCAAAACATATAAAGACTGTCCCAGAAAAAACTTGCCTTTTTTTAGTTTTTGTATTATACTCTACCTGATAATCTTATATGTCTAAAAAGACACAGTATTTGTTCTATATAAAGTGACGTTTTATATGATGTATAACACGTTATGATAGCACTTCTAACGACAAAGATATCTAGCAAGCAACAAAAAGTTCGTGAACTGATTTTGTTCACATATCTTTAAAATCCAGAATTAAAATATTCAGCTACAGCAAAAATAATTGGTGCATCAGAAAAAACTGTCTTCACGCTTATTTCTAATTATAAGAAGGGTCTACCTGTTTCACGAAAAAAAGGTTCAGACAGAAAACCAGATTTTTCTAATCTAAAGGTAGCGACGAAGGTGAAGCGCCTTTTTAAGCAAAGTCCCAACACCTCAGTGCGAGATATGGCGGCTAGAGCAGGTACATCAAAATCTACTGTACAAAGGATAAAGGAGAAAAATAGGCTAAAGACATACAGAGTTCAAAAAATACCAGACCGTTCTGATGAAAAGCAGTTGATGGCTCAGATGCGAGCCCGAAAACTGTATGAAAGGTACCTGACTAAATATGATTGATGTGTTATGGACGACGAAGTTTACGTTAAAGCTGATTTGAAGCAGCTACCTGGGCAAGAATATTATACATCACCAGAAAAGGGGCATGTGTCTAGTATATTTAAAAAAAAAAATCCGAAATTACCGAAGCAATATATGGTTTTGCAGGCCATATGCATCTGTGGCCTCAGAAGCAGCTTCTTTGTTACGCAAGGCACAATCAATTCCAAAATTTATATAGACGAGTGCCTCGAAAAACGTCTTCTACCATTTATTCGTGCACATGAGGCTACCGTGATGTTCTGGCCAGATTTAACAACCTCTCATTACTCTAAAGCTACGATGGAATGGTATGCAAGTAAAAAGATCAATTTCGTACCAAAAATAGCTAATCCCCCCAACTGCCCAGAGCTTCGCCGAATTGAAAGATATTGGGTTCTAATGAAAAGAGATCTTCGAAAGAGAGGTAAGAAAAAATGTAAAAAATTTACAAGACTTCTGACTTAAGTGGAAAAGATCGTACCATACTGTCAAAGAAACTGTGCAAAATTTAATGAAAAAGCCTTAAGAAAAAAGTAAGAAATTTTTACAGAAAAAAAAATTGTTAATTAAATTTAAGTTATTTATATTCTGAACACTAGCCATAATTAATAAAAAAGGAAAACAGACCAAAAAAATAACTGGGTATTTTTTTATAACTAAAAAGCAAAACGGAAGCTTTTTCTGGGACAGTCCTTAAATAAACTGATAACATTCGAAAAAAATCGAAAAAGAGTAAAAAGAATTAGTCGAAAATTATGGAAAACCATCGAAAAACATCGAAGAAACGTGAAATTTAGAAAAAAAAATCGATAAAAAACTAAAACTATCGAAATTTAAATCTAAAATTATTGGGTTTTTAAAATAAAAGTCGTGAGACTTAAAATAACGTCACATTTTTACACTTCACGTCAAAAGAAAAATTATCTATGTACTTGAGCTCACATTTAACATTCTCCTTCATTGTGATTTTTGACCTCAATTTTCGAGTACCTGAGAAAAGTTTTATATTACACTTGAATAAAAACAACTTCATCACTACATAAATTCCAGTTTGTTGGAGAATGTCTTGACTTTCGACTTGAAGTCAACTGAAAATTCCATTTCAGGTTTAATTCTAGAGTCAATTTTTCTAGGAGCTTTTGAGGCAAATTGCTTGTAAGTAAGGGATTGCAAAAATAAACATCTGTTCACATAAAAAACGTCAATTTGAAAATTAAAAAATATAACTATATTTTTACTTGATTTCTTGATGCTGCACTCTTTATCCACAATGCCTTGCATTTCTACTTGAACCGAGCTGTACTTTAAACTCTTGATATTGTAGCATTAGGCTGGACTTGCAGCTTTCCTCTACTGGAAATTCAACTGCAATGTGTTTATTGGGCAGTCCGAATATTAACATTGATTTTTATGAGTGCCTACGTAGTGACAAATATTGACATTTCAAAGAAATCAAGGACATTTGAGCCACACCAGTACAAGGATTTACTTTTGATATGAATATATATAAAAGCAAAACAAAATGCAATGGGATTGAAACAACAGAACCAAGCAAATATTCTCGTATTTTACACGGAAATCAATTTGTATTCACACCCAACTAGGGAGTCACACATCCGAAACAGGATGTGGAATAATGAAGACAAATAAAAATAGAAGGACCGACAGACGACAACAACCGAAAGCTGTGAGAGAGTATAAAAACGGAAGCACCTACTTTCGTAGCAGAGTTCAAAAGTTGCTGAAATAAATGTGTTTCAAAAGTACGGCAACACAAATGAACGAGCAGAACAAAACACAAAAGATAAAAATAATAAACTACTAAATGCTGATAACAACACACATTCGAAAATTCGACCACTTACACGAAAAGAAATTAAGCAGCTCCAGCAGAATGACTAACAGCTTTTTAAAAGTTCAGAGGTAGAAACCCAACATTTAAAAAAGAAAAAGTATCTTTGACTCAGAGCTAAAAGTTATTGATATCGTAAACGATGAATTTATCTATGTAAATTAGAAGTCGATGCTATTATGCATTATCTAGTAATGTAATTTGAAATGATACACAAATTCATAATGAAAATTCCACCTTCAACAGCAAAATTATTTATTTTTCTAATTCCATGTGACCTTTGGAACGTGGGATTGCTACAGGGCGATGCAGAGTGTACAACGAGGGAATAAAAAAAACACAACACATTCTATGTGCTGGCCTGGCAAAAGCTAAACTTTACTATCTTAGATCTCCCTAATGTTATATTGAACTTTATAGTAAGCTGGTTTGGAACACTCATATCATCAAATTTTTTGCGGAGCTTTTAAGACCCTAAGAACTTATCGTTGCATTTGTGGGCAGTGGGCTCTGGGTTCCCCAAAAATATATTTTGGCTCTACAGCTTTATAAACAAGCTATTGATGACTTTAGAATATGTCGTTTGGTCGTAAAACACGAAGCAGCTTCGACTAGAAGGTAATCGAATGCATACAAAAGCCAGCATGCTGTTGCACAACAAGAAATCTCTGCCCTACTTCTATGTTATCATCGCATTGACACCAATATATCTTCATGTTAATGGGCGTGAACTTATCAGTCTATCTAGGAAGATCTGACTGCATATTCCAAGCTAAGATCTTTCTAATTTACGATCATCTTCGAAGTAAAATTTCAAATGAATTGAATTTGCAGGTGGTTAAGTCATCAAGGAAAATATAAAACTGATGAATTTATGTATTACTTAGTAAGGCAGTTTGTAATGTTTTACCCAATTTATTGAAAATAAAACATTTCGTTATTAATTTTAAATAAATAAATCTTTTAGTGTAGTTGTTGCTGCCGCTGCAGTCATTCCATTACTGTTTCTGTTTTTATCTTTCTGGTTGTCACTGTGCGCCTGTTAATTTTTCGTTCAGCTTCATTTGTAGTAACCCATAACTTGTGAAACCAACGCAAGCATGTTGCATCTGTGCGTGTCGGAGGCTGCACAGACTGACACAGGAGTGAGGACAATAGGGTAAAACATGTCAAACCAACATAGTGCATAGTGGATTTTTGACCCAACTTTCTTTGAATCATTTAAACGTTTGATTCACTGTATGACCAATCAAGTTGTTATTTTTAATATATGTCAAATAATTTCGAATACTCAAAATAATGGTACATATTTTGAAATGTTGAATTATTCTTCTTCGTTTTTTAGTTTCAAGAATGACTGGCAGCCATTTCAAAATATAAGAGAGCTTGCGAAGGGTCCCTATTTACACACAACCTTGGTCGATCTGAAGATAATTTCAAATTTTCGCTCCCTCAAAACAGCAGAATTCATCGCTTTGTCGCTTTGAGCACTCGGCGATTAACATGTCATTTTAAAAGACATAGTCATGTCATGAGCTTTCAAGCGACATTTTTTCTCAACAAGGATAAGGGATAATTTTACTTGATTCTAAATTTTAAAAGAGCATAACTTAGAGATAGATATTTAAAAATTGTGAGATATTTATAACACCAAATTTTTGAATATTTTTTTAAACACCTAAAGGCGAATCACGAAAAAAAATTGTCCGGCCACCAGCCAGTTTGAAAGATTTCCTCAGAACATTTTTAAAATTTTTTTTTCCGATAGCTCTGCCATATGATGTCTGATCGTCAAGTGAAGTATATCGTTGTAAAAGTTTCGACGATCGTTACATTTCGTAACTAAATCTCGACGATACTTTTACAACAATGTATCATACTTGCCGATTAATTAGAATTTTTTCGATAGCTCTACAATTTGATGTCCGATCCTCAAGTACATATAGCCATTGTAAAGGTCTCGGCAAGCTCTAGAAATCAAGCGTTCATCGAGATCTTTCTAACAATATACTATACTTAACTATCGGACGTCAAATAGAAAAGCTACCGAAAGAAAAAATCAAAAAAAATGCGGTGAAAATGTTCTGAGGAATGGTTTCAAACTGGTGAGCTTTTTTTTATTTATATGTGGGGTAATACGCTTTAATACACACACGTCGTGTTGAATATTATACGCGCTCAACCGACATACAACAGAATTCCTCACTAATGTCAAAGGTCGAATTTACTTTATACAAAAGTTAAAGAGAGTATAACTCAGAGAAAGATAGTTCTAAGGCTCTGGAAATTTTATGTCGTTTAATAGCATATTTTCAATTACAAAATCGTCAGTTTATTTATTTATAAAAATTTAGTTTAAAAAAGATCGTTTTCTCGTATACACATTTTTTTACATTTTGGTAATGTAAAATCGACCTCTGAATATGGTGAAAAAATAATATCTGCAGAATGTTCTCTGAAACTATGTATTTAAAAAAGCTGTATTGTAAATATTTAAAATGTAACAAAAAATTACAGTTTATGACCTTATTAATTTTTCGATGATTTTTTAAAATTTCATTGTTTAATGCATCGGAACCACTGTGGTCAGAAGTCCCGAATGAAACTTAGTACTTTGAACTTTCATCGAATGAAAAGTCGGTGAGATAAGCCACTATGCTGGCTCCAAATACTTCAACACAGCATTGTCAGAAAATAAGATAGAAAGAGATAACAAATGTCGTGTTAGTTTAGCAAACATATAAACTAGAAACCTAACGATGCCTTTGTGTATGCTCTCCTCCAGTGCAGACTATTATGACGACGACTGTTTGGTCACAAGAATGGCGAATTGTTATGCTCCCTCCCACTACCCCATCTATTGCGTTTACTACGCTACTATTTTTACAGCTGCCACTGCTATACTACACCAGTACTACTAACACTACTACAGCTCTAGTTAGCGCAATTGCCGAGTGTTGCCCTATTTTTTTGTTTTGTTATTTCTTCTTTTGTTTACAAATTTTTGACTTGTCAGTGTTTTGAAAGTAAACTTTTTCTGTGACTTTTGTGGTTCTTGTTGTAATGGGAACATTCTTGTGGTGCATATTTTCATGTCAATTGGTCAGAGTTCATTTTTGTTAGAAATGTTGCACCAGTATATCGTAAAGTGCCACAATTTTGCATGCAAGCAAACTTTTAATACCTAAAGAGTAGAACGTCGTAAAACCAATAAAAAGCTAACTTTTTAAAGTTGTTCATTTTTAAAGCAATATTTTTATAGCCCACAGGAAAGTGACATAGCAAAGCAGTTCGACATGGGACGGACTTGATTTCAAAACTTAATATCAAATCTTATGGCGTTTTTGAGCTTTACTAAATTTAAACATGGGCATTATCCACTGCTTAAATTTTAATAAAATTTCAAAGTTCTTAGTCATAAAGTTCCTTAAAACACACAATTATTAAAATGAAATCTTAAGCATAAAGTATTTCTATCTACGAGTACTAAAGCACTTCACATTAAGAACACAAAAAGTCAAAAGTAGGTTAATTACAGGAAAAATAGAATTTAAATTAAAATTTCAAATGATGAAGTTATAAAATAAAACGACATCTCCGGTGCAAATGAAACACATTAATTCAAAACAAACAGCATACGTCCCGGTGTACTGCTTGCTGGAGGATACGAAGGATATAAACGGATGTGCTACAGTTGGTGCATTTCAATTGTGGTTTATTTTTTGCCACTTTTGTAGTGAATCAAAGTGTTTGTGTCTCTTATTCCTTGCTGCAAGATTTTTTCAAGTCTTTACAGTGTCTCTTTAAAAATTCATTTATGCAGTCAGCCCAACATCAAGCGCGCAGGCAACCGGGATGTGCTCTGGTGACCCATCTTTGCGGTTCTTAAAAGGACTTTACTAAAAGAAAAAAGATAAAGACATACGAAAACAACCAGCTCGTTTCTTATTTTCTTTTGGGTTTTCATTTTCTTTCTTTTTACCAATGAAATGGATAATTCTTTGATATTCGTTTTATTAACTTTTCCATGCATTTAAAGAGTAAATCAATCTGAAAACTCTACTTAATGTGATTTTATTTTTACTCCACTGATTTTGGGATTTTATTTATTTTCGTTTACTTTTAATTGAATTGTATCGTCATTTTAGCATAATCCTTTGTGGACGTCTTTTAGGGAGAATGAAGATAGCACATTCGAACAAAAATGGAAGACCAGTGGGGAGGGGGTTAAAATACCAGAATTTTTACGGATGTGTTTTATGGATGACCCCTAAGTGAACATATGTAAGAAATACTGAAGAATTATCGAAAATAAAATCAATGAAGGATGAAAGGTTAAAGGAATAAACTTAGCTGCGAAAATTTTTAATCTAATGGCGAAATATGAGTGTGATTGAGCAGTGGCAGAAGATCATAAAATGTCCAATACTATCCAACAAAACTGAGCCAAAAAACTTGATAAGTGTTGAAAAATGTCGAGTCTAAAGTGTTCAACCGGTCGAGAAATGGCGAAGAAATCTTTTCGATTTCACTTTTACAATTCCGCCCACTTTAAGCACAATTCAAGATATTTATAATCTGTATTCATGTACTTAATTTCATTACAATATTTTGCACGCTTAACGAGTTATGGCGATATTAAAGCTAAAATTTAGGGCTGTGCCACGCCCCTTTAAGAACTTTTTCAAATTTGAAACCTAGCCCGATCTTAATTTTGTTCACATATTCACCAAATTACTAAGTTTCATCAGGGGTGCAGGGGTATATTTACATAGAGTATGGGCTGTGGGCGTGGCCGTGACCTGATTTTGTACATTTTTACATGCTAGCAGCAGTAGGCAGTAAGAAGGTGTGACCTAGGTGCCAATTTCATTGAATTAGCTTGCCTAGTTTTCCCGTAAACGTGTTTTCAACAGACAGACAGACAGACTGACAGACCCACAGAAAGACACACAGACCGACAGACAGACACGTAGATGATGATCATAAATGTATGTACTTTTGTATACCTGCCACGCCCCATTATATGCGTTACAAAAGAATGTTAAAGTGAATATACCCTCTGCGAAGGGTATAAAAACAACAATAGTAGACCTCCAGACCAGCTGGCAATTTGTAATTCAAATCAAAACCGCTCCCCCTCCCAAAAAAATTGGACAAAATAAAAAACACAAAGTTTTCTCATCTTCATCCTGCTAGATGGTAGCTCCGGGTTGAAGTAATATCTGCTATCTTCGTCTAAAAATATTAAACAAAACACCCTTACACGCGTGTTTGAAAAATGATTTCTTAAAATGCCTCTAAAAAGGCTTTTTCCTGAAACTATGGTTAGTTTTCATCCGCTTAGAGCAAAGCGAAGAATAAATGCGACTGTTCAGCATTCTCAAAAACGGTGGGTTATTTTGGAGCCATACCAGAATTTTGACAATTAAACACTGGAAATGCATCAGAATGGGCACTAGTGCATTAATTTTTCGCTGCAATATCGTTTCCATTGCCACTAAATATTAAATTGTTTGTGGAATCAAAGTCCCATTACCACTTAACATTCAGGTTAAGTTGAATTTAAAGTGCAACTTCACTAGAAAATTTCTGAGGTAAGAAATAATTTTTGGAAAATCTAAAAAAAATTTAATGAATTTTTTAGGAAAAATTTCATATAGTACCTAAGTAATTGAAAAATATTCATACAAACATTTTAAAAAATTAATGAATTAAGCTGAGATAAAAAATGTTGCATTCAAAATAAACCAATTTTAATGTTTTCAAATAAACCGCATCTTTAGATTCAATGTTCCTTTTTTGAAATCATTAATTTAAAAAAAAAAAAACAATTTCACTCACAACATTAACGTAATAAAGTTAAGTTATTGCACTTCTTTGTCTACATTCATTGTTATATAACATCTTCATAACTCAGTTTTAAATAATTTTTGCCAAAACTTTTTATTATAAAAATAAAACAAAACATACATTAAAAAGAAAGAGAGAGAAAGAAAAGTCTAAACGAAATACATTAAAGATCATAATTTTCAGTTAATCCATCGCATACTCGAAACTTTTAAAACTTTTGGCAGAACGAAAAAGACTACGGTTGAAAATGTTAGCAAAACTTTTTGGCAACAAATATTCAAGGATTTTGTACAGACAATTTTTCTTTTTGTTCTTTTTTTTTCTCGAATACCAAGTATGTCAGCCACCTGTCGTTGGTTCTATTCGTTCATGTTATTGTTGCTGTACGTTTTATTGTTGCTGCTTGCTGTAGTAAGGCAGCAAGCACTTAGAGGAAATATGAGAAAATATTGCATACTTTTAGGTAGAAATAATGTTATCACAACTAAAACGAAGAAACATGTTGGCTTAAGTATTTTCAGTAGTCGGTAGAAGACAAAGTCAGGTCAGGATATGCAAAAGGATGTGCAGAGACAATAATTTCAGTAGCTGTTGAAGTACTCAACTTTTTGTTTGAGTTCGAAATATGTAAAAGAATTTAAGTGCACAACAAAAACAAAGGAAAACAACGACACAGCCACGTCACAATGAAAGACATAAATGTAGAAAAATATAATAAAAATTTTCAAAAGTTCCTTGCGTCTACACATTCTCATTGTGCTTCGTTCCGGTTTTCAAAATTCATTTCATTTCTGTTCAACAATATTTCTGGAAATCTAACAATTTTTATAAAACCCAAAGAATAAAGTCAAAATGCCAGTATATAGCACGTGTACGTGTTTTAACTTTTAAGCAGCTTTTTTGTATGAAAATTTAGGGGAAGATGGGCTAAATTGGAAGAAATTTTTATAATTATGCAATTAGCTTGACATAACTACTATGACTCAAGCATTTTGTATTATTCCGAATCAAAAAATACTCGTGTAATTTGGATAATTTCAATATTTTTTGCTAGAAGTTTTTGATTGCGCTTGTCGATAGAAAAGAATTTAAAAAAAATTTTTTCGCTTTTATGTTCGAATTCTATTTCATATGTCTATAGGAAACAGTCGAGGGTACAATTTTTGGAAGTTCATTTTTGACACTGATGTGAAAAATTTATAATGGACAGATTTTCATTGGCCGGTGCAATATAAATGGTTTCGAACAAAATGGGCTCATAGGCCATCTAGTTTTCAATTTTTAATAATAATAATAATACTTAATCAGCCTATAAAGAACCTCGGCTTGATTTGTTCATAAATTACGGACAAGATTTTACTCAATATTAACTTAATATTCAATATTTTTTGATTTCACATAACCAGTTCAGAGATATCGGCATCATCGCAAAATCTCTTTTTTTTAGATGCCTTCAGAGATCGGCTGCAGCATTTTCATTAGTCAATATTTTTATGAAAAAATAAATATGAATACATATATACTTGAATAATAACCTTATCAATTGTAAAAACATTTTTTCAAATAAATGAAAACGCCTTTCCGAAAAAATTTTTTTTTTTTCGTCTAGGCATAGCCCCTTAAAGTATAATGCCGGCTAACAGTAATAGTTGAGAAAAAGATTTTGCGTCAAATTTTACACCCCAAGAATTCCGAGCGACTTCCTTGAGGAAGAGCCATAGATAATAATTTATCATTTAACCTCCATGGGAAGCACCTCATTAGCCAACATGATTTGCCTACAGCAATGTTTAAAATACATTCCAGATAACTTTACAGGAATTGGTGCAACCGTCTTCGCTTCACTCGTAGGCCTTGGCGCGCACTTTTCAGAAATTTTTTTTATTCTTATTTTTGACAAAACATTGCTGAATTTTTCTAACATATAGTCAACATAAGTACTTATGTGATGCAGTTGTACCTTTTTTTAACAACTAAAAGTATGCAATTGAAGTTTTATTTTTTTTTTTTCTGACTTTTTTTTTCGTTAAACATAAAGTTTCTAACACCGAAAATTATTTTATAAATGATAGTAGGAAGATAATGGATAAGTATACCTCGAATGGTACCAGAAACAAGTGCACGAGGCGATTTTGCCAGTTCATTTGTTTAAAAAAATCGGTAGATTAGATATTTTTAGAAAAGGCTGTAATCTTAACTTACTATTCATTGCAAAAAATAGGGCTGAAAAAACTTCTGAGAAGGATTATGCTTGGGATTGCTGGTGGCATTTGTTGTTCAAAATGAAAATTTAGAATAAAAGCTTTGCACATTTAAAAAAAAAAATAACCAAATGGCCCCATGGGATCTCGAAAAACGATGACCCCGATACTAAATGCATTTAATATTTCTCATCGATGGCGTAATGAAAATTTTTCTAAACACATACAAACAACATTTTTAAGCTGATTTGCGACGCCTCCGTTTTGAACATTGTTCTCGGCCAAAGGTTAGGTTTAAAAAAATTGTTTATTTTAATTAATGTAATCATTATTGTTGATTTTTTTTTAAAGATAAGCTGTCAAAAACATTTTTAAAGGTTTGATTCAGCGCCTACATTTTAGACACTTAGCTATATAACGACAAGTTGAAAATTTTTGGACTTTAGGCATCAGATTAAGGCATTTTCCAAATGTGTTTGGTGAAAAAAAAGTCATAAACAAACAACTCCTGGTGGATGCGGTGAACCAGTAAATGAAATAAATCTATTTTAGAGAGATTTTTTCAGCTAAGTGATGCAGTAGCAAAATTTTCAAAACTTTTCAATATCGAAGCATTTTCAAAAATATCCAAAAAAAAATTTTTCTGTAATATTTTAGCTATTGAAAACCATTCTTGAGGAAACTTTTATGGAGTTTGTAAAAAAAAAGACCATTCATCATTTGATTCTTTTAAAGAGTATGAAAATTTTAACACACTGCCAAATTGTTTGAAATATAAATTTTCAATACGCCGTACTGTACCGAAATCAAGTGTTAAATGCGGATTTTTTATGTTATACAGTGTAACTTACAAGAATAAATTAATGATATATTTAATTACTTCAGAATTAATTTGCGTCTTCAGAGCTTCAAATTTGACTTAATGCGCAAATCAAACGCATCTCTTTCTATATTAGCCGAATCTGGTTTATATAGAAACCTACTGCATTTTCATACAATCCTGAAATCCACAAAACTCTACGATATTCTCAACATTTTTATTTGCCAGCACTAATGATCTCATTAAATAACTCATTGACTCTCATCACTTTCCATTCACGCTGCTATCTCATTCCAACATTAGATAGCTGTCTAAGCTTTAGCTTTCATATGTTTTGATGAATAGGCAGTTCTTCATTTGATGAGTTTTTTTGCCAACTTTTTGTATTATAATGCAGTGTTTTTCGGAGTTAATTTTCCCATTTTCTTTCATACTTTAATGCAATAACTTTTCTACCAACTTCGAGTGGGTAAATTCAATTTTATTGTTTTCTATTTATTTATTTTATTTTCATTGTGAAATTTTAGAACACATGTTCACTACAATACTATCATCACCATAACTACAATTGTGTAAAAGTTTTTAAGGAAAATTGATTGGATAGGAGCAAAATTTGCCAAAGAAACAAATTTTCCCCTGCATGCTTTGACAAAACACTAAAGCACTATGTATGGACTTTATTTGCCAAAAATCAAATTGAAGATTCTTTGGCCTAACATTTATGTATGTACATATGTAGGTTTTAAATTCATTCCTGAAAGTCAGACTTCATCATAATTCTCTGAATTTCCATTTAAATTAATTTTTATATTAAACAAAATTTCATGTCAAACTTCTTGTCAGCTGTTGTAAGTGGAAATTTGTCGTGCATTTTTGTTTGTGTTGATTGAGTTTATTTGTGGTAAACCTTGTGCATAATGCAAAGCAAGGCAATGTCGTCGACCTTGACATTGTGAAATCAACGGAGTTTTTCGCCCAAAGCACGTCAAGTAGTTGCATGCGTGACTGAAATTCAAGTGTGCAGATCTTTATGCATAAACGAATTGGAGGATTTTCAAGGAAAAACTAATTTTCTTTCGAATAAGTTAAGTTTACCAGCATACCCGTAAAACGAAGTTTTGAATGTACACCTTGCAGCAGCAAAATTATGTAAATTAAAGAATTTCAACAAATTTCTATCTATTTATTAAAGAATTTTTTTAGTGAAAGAATCTTTTTTAAAAATTAGCTTGCATAAATTGTAAGCGATGTATATCACCACCATATAAAAATATTTTTTGCAAATCAATCATTTGCTTTTCCGTCCTTTTTTATGTCCTGTCTAATGTCAATGAATTACTCGTACTACTTCTAATGCTCTCTACCAATATGCGCAATATTTAATTAACTCCATGTTGTAAAATAATCCCGTCTGTATTTGCGTCATTCGTTATGTGCATGTGTTGGTTGGTGTACATTTGATTATGTCATTGTAAACAAACATTAATCCACATCGTAGACATTTAATTAACAAAAACAAAAAAAGAAGAAATAACAAGGAAAAAATGTATATTGAAAATGACCATTCATGGTTACTCAACTGGATTAGCCTCCGGGTAACGTTGGTTAACAACCTCTAAAAGGAGGAAAAATGTTACAACAATTAAAAAACACAAGTGGAGAAAAAAAAACCATAAGCCCACAAAGTGCATTTAGTGGTCAGTATTGATTATCGATTCAGTCCTCCTCCAAAAAAAAACCCACACAAATACACTCTTATTACATGCACACATAAACACATACGCGCGAATGTATACAATTACAAATTAATTCAATGTTTTTATCATTCATCCACTCACCAGGATATCAACACTCAGCAATTCACTGGGAAAAAGTTGAGTTGCAAATTTTTAAGCATGCAGCGAAAAGCAAAAAAAGAGGACTTTGAAAAAATTTTTTCAAAAAACAAAAGGGAGTTATCAGTACTGACTTTTTAAAATGCAAATGACCATAGCGTATGCTATGACTATATTAATTTTAACTTTGTGAAAAGTTTCACGATTGAAGATTTTAAATTTTGCATTAAAAATTGATAAATCATTGTTTTATTCGTCTACATAGTCGTAGCTCAATGTGGTGTTTTCTTTGTAAACAAAATACCCTCTGAAATGTAACTATAATAAAGGGTGTTTTTTTAGAGGTTTGTTTTTCGAATAGAGATAAAACTGGCATTTTATGGTCAAATCTGGCAACTCTAATGTCATTTATGTTCAGTTTGGTTTGCCATTTTATCATGAACAGGTTGACAAAAGAACAACGCTTGCAAATCGTGCGAATTAATTTCGAAAATAATGGTTCAGTTCGCGAAGTATACCGCAAGCTCCGTCCATTTTATGGTCGACATAATCGTCCATCAGAGCAATTAATTCGGTTAACCATGGATCGTTTTCGCACTACGTTTACTCTATGTGATAATACGCATCCGCAGAGACGTCGAACAGTGCGCACCGAAGAAACAATTGCCGCTGTAGAGCAAAATGTTGAAGAGGACCCGAATGAATCGATTCGCCACCGTGCACAGCAATTGGAGCTTTGTCCATCAACTTTATGGAAGATTTTGCGCAAAGATCTTGGCTTGCGACCTTACAAGATCCAGCTTGTGCAAGAATTAAAGCCGCGAGACCATGCAATGCGTCGTGATTTTGGTGTATGGGCCGAAAATGAGATTGATCTCGATGCTGATTTTCATCGCAAAATTTTGTTCAGTGATGAGGCTCATTTTTGGTTGAATGGCTACGTCAACAAGCAAAATTGCCGCATTTGGAGTGAAGAGAATCCACATGAGACCCTTGAGACGCCATTACATCCACAAAAACTGACTGTTTGGTGTGCTCTATGGGCTGGTGGAGTCATTGGGCCATACTTCTTCCGAAATAATGCTGGAGAGTCAGTTACCGTTAATGGAGACCGGTATAGAGCCATGATAACCGACTATTTTGTTCCCGAATTGGATGGCATGAATGTGGATGAGTTGTGGTTCCAACAAGACGGCGCTACATGCCACACAGCGCACGTCACAATCGATTTATTGAAGGAAACATTCGATGAGCGCATAATTTCGCGGAATGGACCTGTCAATTGGCCACCAAGATCGTGTGATTTGACACCATTGGATTATTTTCTTTGGGGATATGTGAAGTCGCTCGTCTACGCCAACAAACCAGAAACGTTAGGGGACTTGGAAGCCAACATTCGTGGCGTTATTGCCGACATACGGCCCCATATGCTCGAAAAAGTGGTTCAAAATTGGACCTGTAGAATTGGCTTTATTCGAGCCAGCCGCGGCGGCCACATGCCCGAAATCATATTTAAACATTAATGGCATAAAATTATCCTTCCAATAAAGCCAAATTGATGGACATTAAAACGATATTCTTGTGTTTTATTTCAATTCGAAGCTCTATACCTCTAAAAAAAACACCATTTATTTGAAACAAATAGATGTGGCTTAGTTCGCATCAAGTATTGATATGTATTGGAAGGATGCGAACAGTGAGACACTTTTAGATTGATTGTATTTCTTTCAGATTTGGAAATAATTGCCTAGTGCAACGAGCCGAACTCGCTAGAACAAACTCGAAACTAACGAGCTTTTCACAAAATTTCAGCACCGAACCACGTTCGTTTATCTCGACTCAACTCAGTTCGTTTAGTTCAACGTGTTCGCTAGGATTTCGTTAGTTTGCTTCTATTTGTGCCTACGTAAAAATCAATCAAAGAAAATATATAAAACCGCAATACTTTCTACAGTGGGGAAAAAGCCAAAACTTGAACAAGCGAGTAGCTCGAAGTAAGGGATACTGAACGAACTAAACATGAGTTGAGTCCAAAGAATCGAGTTCTTTGAGTTTGACTCGTTGCGTATGGAAACAATTCGAAAATGTTCGATCAGCTCGTTCACAGCGTTAGTATTTACACTATAATTAGTTTGAAGTAGATGGTATAAGTACGAGGGCCGAGAAGTTAGTGAAAAGCAAAACTGATCCTGTCAACTACCATCTGTTAGTAGACTACTGTCAAAATTTCAGCTCGCTGCAACGCTTAGTTTGTGTTTGGCAGCCATTGACAGAAGGAGATCTTGTGAATTTTTGCGAAAATGTGAATTTCGTGTGCTCATCAATCGCAAAAAATTTATTGCGCAAAAAAACTATCAGCCAAACTAAGGGAAGGCTTGACAAACAAGTGGTTTTTTTAAATTCTGATGCAGTCGTAAAAGCACAACTGACGCCGAATGTTCTGGACCCCCAAATGAGGTCACGCGAGATTGTTGAGGACGTAGGCATCTTCAAAGGCGTGCTTGGCGATGTTGAACAAAAATAAGAAGGATTTTTTCCGTCGATTAGTATCCGTGGACGTAACATGGATCCATCATTACACACCAGAGACAAAGGAACAGTCCAATCAGTGGACTTCACCGACTGACCGTGCACTGAAGAAGGCGAAGTCGCTGCTATCGGCCGGAAAAGTTATGAAGTATTTTGGGATGAACGCGGTATAATCTGCATCGATTATATTCCACTGAAAAGAACGATTATTATCGAATAGTTTAAAAGAGAACCGTCCCCATTTGGCGAAGAAAAAGGTGCTCTTCTATCAAGACAATGCGCGCATTCACACATGCTCAGTTTCTATGGCGAAATTCCATGAATTCAAATACGAATTGCTTCCTCATCCAGCATATTCTTGAAGAAATGGCTCGACGAAAAGAGATTCACCACCAGAGAGGAGCTCATCACCGAAACAAAGGCCTATTTTGAGGATCTACTGCATCAGTTCTAAAACGAAGTGGCAACATTATATGAAAAATGAGAAAAAATGGTATTTCTTAAAAGTTTTTGATAGCGTGAAACTTCGTCAAACATGAAAAATTAATTCACGATAAAGGAACAAAGTCCACTGCAAGTGAATTCACATTCACAGTATGGCTAAGTCTCTTCACGAAGGAGCATAGTGCTTCCACAAAACTCATGCAACGTGCACGCTCTGTAGCGAGTGCCTTCAATTCTCTTTGATTCACTCTTTCAATCGTTCTATGATGATTTATAATGGCAGCGTTTTCTGGTACCCTGAGGATTCCACTCCAGTGCTTGTCGGAGACTTCAGTGGTTGATTTCCGAAACCTCTCTTTAATCCATTTTTATTTTCATTTGAATGGAAATCGGCGATTAGAGATAGAGATAGTCCTTCGGCCCCATATCTTTAATCTATACAATGATGAATACGAAGAGCCATACAAAAGAACTGGCTTTTCACGTTTGACTCGAATATTTTAAGCAGCGTTGTCGTTCACAGGAACAAAGACTGCCAGACATAACGAAGCGGAGTGAGGTACGTTTTGCTTTATTGATTGAAGCAGGAATTTCCCTTTGGATACCGCCAACAATCTTATGACGCTGTAGACGTTTGCGATACAAAAGAAAATTTATCACAAACGATAAAAAAAAGTATAATTTTTTCTTAAATAGAACTGTGACTGAATTTATTGCCCTTAGAAAGTCTTAAAAAGTATGAAAGTATTTATCGCTGTCTCTTATTGCTGGCACATCTCATTAAAAAAAGAAATTCTTTTAATTAAATTGTACGTGACGACACCAACTTCTGTCATCATCATTGCATTGCAGTTGTTTTATACAATTTTTTCTGCTCTAAATACCGCAAACTTGAAGAAAATTGTTGCTTGTGCAAATTAACAAAATCCATCATAATTTTTTTTTCTTTTTTGTTTTTTATATTTAGTTGCTTCTGTTACTTTTGCCCCAGCACAATGCTTCATGCCGCCACAGGCTGCACACTGCAACCGATAATTTAAATGTTCGCCAAGCAGCAGCAGCTTAACAACACTGAATCAAAATTGACTTTCACAAAGCACAGACTTTTTAGCGCGCGCCGGACACATCCGTACCGGCTGTGCGCCCATTTCACACGCCGCGACGCGTCTTGGCATTTTTCATTGTTAAGCGCAATTATGAATTTAATCCTTTATGCAGTAGTCCTGCTAGCAACTACTTAGACTACTAAATTACATGCAGTCGTGCGTACAGCTCGACTGTGCCTAGCTGCCAGTTAGTAAAACCTAATGACCGTGAGGATTGTACGCTGACTTCCTCGCTGCCAGAATCACCCTGTGTATTTGAATTAAAAAGATTTTTTATTCTTAATGAAGCGAAACAAATTATTTCGGGTAAATTTGTTGTCTTTGAGAGAAAAAAATAAAAAATTATACGAGAGAGTAGAATATAAAGTACATATACAAAGAAGCGTAGAGACTACATAAATAATGTTGGTTGTCTCTTTTCTTATTCTTAATTGTTTAATGGTCTCTCTGTTTTTCTTCTATTTCCTTATGCTTTAATAAAAAGAAATGCGAGCACTAAATTAGAGCGCTATGGAAAAAGGAAACAGCACGAAAACTGTAGACTTTCAATTTTAATTATTGTTGCCATTAAAAAAGTGCAGCATACTTTTAGGCGAATGCGCTACACAAAATTACAGTAGTCAGTGTAAGATATTTGCGAAGACTAAGTAAGATAAATACGAAGAAAAAATTGCATTTTCACTTACCTGTTGTTATGTTGTGTAAGAAAATCTCACGTAGCAGCAACAATTCATCCTCTGGTGCAGCTGTGTAGCATCCAAATACATCGTTTTCAGGCCACACTTCTCTGTTGAATAAAACGAAAATAAAAAGAAAACAATTAATTGATTAAATTAAAAAAAAAATCATAATAATAAGAAAATGTGTTTTTTAAGAACTATCCAAGTGATGTCATAAAAAGATTTTTTTTTTTTTAAAAAAGGCTCTAGAAAAAGGCACTTGCTTTATGCCAGCGCCGAAATAATAATTTGCGGCGCCTGGAGCTGAAACCTGGAAAGGGACCCTTAATACTCGTAAGTAAATGGTTTCAATGAAGAAAGTGTTAATTGTAAACATAAAAAGTATGATTTTCCTATGTTTAAAAAAAACAAAACCTACACTAAGTCTGTTTCGTTATGATAACGTTTTAATTTTAAAGTTTTCAGAAAACTTTATTAACATTTTATGAGTGTTCACGACACAAATAATGCAAATAAATTGAGTTAATTAATTTTTGAACAACAAATGATAAATTGTGATCATGTGACAACGCAGCGAACAACATTTTATAGGCTTCATTGTGAGCAACAATAACAAAAACATCAGCAAACACATCATACCTTGGCATTACCCAATGGGAAATAGCAGCACATAGAAACCATTTCTTTAAGAGCAGCTATATTTTAAGCACAGCATGCCTTAGCACAATAGAAGCTGCGAAGAAGCACACATACTTTTTTAATCATTTTAACGAAATTATAATGAAAAAACATATGTTTTACATAAAAAAGAAGCCTACGATTTTGAGGGTAAGCTAGTACATTGACACCCTTCAATGCTTCTTATCTCGCTCACTTTGAAGCAGTTGCAATTGCTTTGCGTTGGGTAGTTTGTTGCATCCAACGACGTTACCAGCAACACACTATCGCAAACTAGCACCAACACAAATAAGCATAAATATTGAGTTTTAGAGCAAAGTAATTGCACTGGTTGCTGGTTAAACGAAGTGCGTGCAGTTAGTGCTGTCACGAATGGCTGCGGTAGTTGGTAAACGAGACGGAAACTAGTAATTTTTTTAGTTCTAAAAATTTCAGTTTATTTGCTTGTCTCAACTGACTGTCCAAATAAAATTTTTTAAAATCCAGGGAACTTGGCCGTGCGTACTTTAAGTCTGTTGGCGACAGGTCAAAATTTGAAAACTCATAGCTTGTCTTGACAAACCAAACAAATGCGCTTAACAATAAAAAGACGTGCTACTATTGGGCGATAGTGGCTAATTGGTAGAGCCATTAATTATAAATAATTCATGGTACGATATGGATTTAAATCTTCGTTGGTGCAAATTAACGAAAATGAGGCACACAACACAAGAGAATCCTCTAAATTTGGCGTTTTCACTGAGGAAAATATGATTTTGCATTTTGTGCGATTTTTCATTTTATTTTTAAGGCTTACTGTTCAGTATAGTGCCTCGTTACACCAAAAAAAGATACACGGACAAAAACTCATTCAGTTGAAGGTCACTGATGATTCCATTTAGCAATAGATGAAGCTAGTAGGACTAGCTTTAGCCTGTTTTTTGTCTGGTTTTTTAATGTACTGAACAGTATACTCAGTTGCATAATTTTAAACGTATTTTGCGAAATTGAAAGTTAAGCCCTACGCTCCACTTTAGTGTGAGCCTTTACCATATTTTTTATTTTCATTAGCCGCATATTTTTAAAATTTATTGAAAAATCGTACATAATACAAGATGACATTTTAATCAATATTCTCTCAAGAAAAACGAACATTTTTTAAAATAATTTTGTAAGCATTCTTATTTGTAACAAGTGATTTTTTTACATAAAGGGTGTTTTTTTTAGAGGTATAGAGCTTCGAATTGAAATAAAACACAAGAAAATCGTTTTAATGTCCATCAATTTGGCTTTATTGGAAGGATAATTTTATGCCATTAATGTTTAAATATGATTTCGGGCATGTGGCCGCCGCGGCTGGTTCGAATAAAGCCAATTCTACAAGTCCAATTTTGAACCACTTTTTCGAGCATATGGGGCCGTATGTCGGCAATAACGCCACGAATGTTGGCTTCCAAGTCCCCTAACGTTTCTGGTTTGTTGGCGTAGACGAGCGACTTCACATATCCCCAAAGAAAATAATCCAATGGTGTCAAATCACACGATCTTGGTGGCCAATTGACAGGTCCATTCCGCGAAATTATGCGCTCATCGAATGTTTCCTTCAATAAATCGATTGTGACGTGCGCTGTGTGGCATGTAGCGCCGTCTTGTTGGAACCACAACTCATCCACATTCATGCCATCCAATTCGGGAACAAAATAGTCGGTTATCATGGCTCTATACCGGTCTCCATTAACGGTAACTGACTCTCCAGCATTATTTCGGAAGAAGTATGGCCCAATGACTCCACCAGCCCATAGAGCACACCAAACAGTCAGTTTTTGTGGATGTAATGGCGTCTCAAGGGTCTCATGTGGATTCTCTTCACTCCAAATGCGGCAATTTTGCTTGTTGACGTAGCCATTCAACCAAAAATGAGCCTCATCACTGAACAAAATTTTGCGATGAAAATCAGCATCGAGATCAATCTCATTTTCGGCCCATACACCAAAATCACGACGCATTGCATGGTTTAATTCTTGCACAAGCTGGATCTTGTAAGGTCGCAAGCCAAGATCTTTGCGCAAAATCTTCCATAAAGTTGATGGACAAAGCTCCAATTGCTGTGCACGGTGGCGAATCGATTCATTCGGGTCCTCTTCAACATTTTGCTCTACAGCGGCAATTGTTTCTTCGGTGCGCACTGTTCGACGTCTCTGCGGATGCGTATTATCACATAGAGTAAACGTAGTGCGAAAACGATCCATGGTTAACCGAATTAATTGCTCTGATGGACGATTATGTCGACCATAAAATGGACGGAGCTTGCGGTAAACTTCGCGAACTGAACCATTATTTTCGAAATAAATTTGCACGATTTGCAAGCGTTGTTCTTTTGTCAACCTGTTCATGATGAAATGGCAAACCAAACTGAACATAAACGACATTAGAGTTGCCAGATTTGACCATAAAATGCCAGTTTTATCTCTATTCGAAAAACAAACCTCTAAAAAAAACACCCTTTATTTGTTTTTTCAGTGTGAGTTTTTTGACTTCTCACACGTGATTTGTAATATGTGTCAACGCCAAAAATGCTCAGTAAACTTTGCCATTTTAGAATGAATAGACCAACAAACAAACAGCGCTTGCAAATCATTGAATTTTGTTATCAAAATTCGGGTAAATTACGTCCATTTTATGGTCATCATAATAATTTGGCTCAATGGGTACGTCAAGAAACAGAATTGTCCAATTTGGTCTGAAGAACAGCCAGAGGCAGTTCAAGAGCAGCCTCTGCACCCTGAAAAATGCACTGTTTGGTGCAGTTTGTGAGCCGGCGGCATTATGGGATCGTACTTTTTCAAAAATAATGAAAACCACAACGTTGCAGGCAATGAAGAAAGGTACCGTGACCAAAATCGAAGAATTGGACTTGGTGGGCATGTGGTTTCAACAAGACGGTGCCACATGCCACACGGCACGCGGCCCATTGAGAGCCGAGTTTGGTGAGCAATTAATCTAAAAGTAAATTTACAGTTTACGGCACTTTCCTTGTAGTGTAAAAGACAGAAATCTGCTTGATATACTTCAAAATGAAATGGCTGGATAGAATTTATTACATTAGAAATCAAATTCCTCTACAATTACGATTGTAGAGATTTGAAATTTGGAAAAATTTGTTTTCAAATTGATTGCAAAAGTAACGCGACTCTATCGAAGGAATTAAGACTAAGTATTTAAAATTTTAGGTTTTCAATGCCCTGCACTTAACAGCACTACCAAACAAATCAGTGTGTGCACAGTACAGAACTATGAAAGCAAGTTGCATGCAACACGCTATTTAATTATGTGTTTCATGTACAGGATACGCAAGGATGCAGGAATTAAATTACGTTGATTTCTAAAGGCAACAACACTAACGCCAACAACATAAATAAAAAACAACAACGACACCATGCAGCAACGCCATGCTGTGCATTGCATGCGCAAAAGGATTTAAGTTGCCTTCTTTGTACGGATATAAAAGTGTATGTGTTTGGGCACACACGTACAAACTGCACATGTGTGTGTAAGTGTTGTATGGGTCCTTTGCTGTTTAAGGAAAGTTAATGTTTTTTTGAACACATCAATTTATAAAATTTGTTTTCCTTTCTCTCTTATTGTATGTATAGTATTTTATTTTTTACTAAATGCTTGTTGCATGTTGCTTGCTGCATTCTGCTTTGCAGCACGACGCATGTTACTACATGGATTACAAGGATGTTATTGCATCAATTGTACTCTGCTCATTGTTTATGGCTGCGTGTAAATAATTTTATTAAAGTCCCGCATTAAATACTATATATTAATTTATATTTATTTTAAAAAACATTTAAGTTTTCAACACATGACTGTATCAATTTTAATTAAATATTGCAAGTTATATCGTGTCCAAAGGATATCTGTTCATGTCATTTAGCATATTAAGCAAAAATGTTTCTGCATGGTAATATCTTTATAGCAATTGGGTTACATTAAATTAAAGGACATGTGTGAACACTGGCTTAACTACGTTAAGTGAATGCCTGAAAGTAGGCAATAAAATAAGTATAGCTTTTAAGCTAGGCTGTGGTTATATCTTTTGGTTGCATAGTTTTTGGCGGTTTGCCTATATTTTATAAAAGCCATGAGACTTAATTGATTGTTATGAGCTATCTATATCAATTCTTCTCCAAAATAATCAAAAAAAAAAACCCAATTGATTTATGGCTTGGTCTTTAGTACAAAAATTACTTGATTCGAATAATATGAAGAAGCGTTCTTGAACAACATTCTTCTCAAGCGCATAATGAAAGCGTAAAAAATTCGTACAGTCAAAGTAAATCGCGAAATTATGCTCATATTTTATCCTGTCACTCAGTCACTCAGTCAGCATATGACATGACTTTTTCTTGATTTTACTACAATCATCATCAACATCGTAAACATCAACTGTGCTGCTGAGAGTGCGTTGTATTTCATTTTAAATTACGCTGCTGCTTCTTAACTGTTGTGCGCGCAAAGTCTCCATTTCCGTAATGTCTGCAGCGGCATCATTTTTGAGGCGAAATGGCTTACTGCCACTGATGTCCTTTGGCATGTCCTTTAATTGTTTGCCAACCAACTGTTTTTACGGTTTTTTGCGCAGTTTTCATTTTCTTTGTTGCTGTCGCATGATTTTGTTGCTGCCTTCGCTTTTGCTGGTGCTTACATGTTGGTTTCACATGCATGCCAGCTGCTCATCAGGTGGATATTTTTAATGATGTTGTAATTAAATGACTTGGAAATATTTATTTTATAGCACGGTGATTGTTGCTACAGCATTTACTGTGGCTGCCTTGCAGAAGTTTTTTTTACGCAACACAATAAAATACACTGGAGAACAATGTCTCATTTGCATAGTGGTACCGCAAAAACTCTAACTTTTTTATATGGCAAAGCATTTTAATTTTAATTTTATTGGAATTTTTATTTCTTTTAAGATATAGTTTCAAAAAAAAAGTTTTAAGCTTTGAATTGCTTGAATTATTGTTTCGTAATTTTAGCGTAGAAAACGTTGAATAATTTTAAAAATTCGAAAAATGTAAGAAATTTGAAAATTATAGAAAAAGTTGAAAAATGTTGAAAAAGTCAAAAATGTTGAACTGTCAAAAATCTTTGAATATACCTTCAAATATTGAAACAGTCGAAAAGAATTAAATAGATCACAAACTGCTGAAAAATGTTGAAACAACATCAAAATATTGTAAAATTCGAAAAATTTTGAAATAATCGAAAAATGTTGAAACGTTTGGAAAATGTTGCAGAACGTTGAAACAGTCAAAAAATATTGAGGAAAGTTGTAAACGTTAAGCCAAGCAAAAAATGTTGAAACAATCGAAAAATGTTGAAATAGCCGAAAAATGTTGAACGGTCGTAAAATATTTAACAGTCGAAAAATGTTGAAACAAAAGAGAAATTTTGAAATGGTCACAAAATGTTGAAATAGTCGTAAAATTTTGTAACAATCGAAAAATTTTGAAACAGTCGTGAAATGATGAACCCGTCTAAAAATGTTGAAAAATTCGGAAAATGTTGAAGCAGTTGAAAAATGTTTAAACAGTCAAAAAATACTGAAACAATTTTAGAATGTTGAACAGTCGAATAATGTTAAAATGGTCGAAAAATGTTGAAAGTGCCAAAAAATGTTAAAACAGCAAAAAAATGTTGAAATAGTCGAAAAATGTTGAAAAATGTTTAACAGCCGAAATATGTTAACACAGCTGAAAAAAGTAAATAAAAAAGGTCAAAAAATGTTGAAAAGGTCAAAAAAAAATGTTGAAAAATTCGATGTTGAAACACTCTAAAAAATGTTGAAACACTCGAAAAATGTTGAAACGGTCGAAAAATGTTGCAAAATGTTGAAAAAGTCAAAATTGTTGAAGCAGTCGAAAAGTTTTGAGACAGCCGAAAGCTTTTGAATAATTCGAAAATTGTTGAAACAGTCGAAAGATATTGAATGTCGAAAAATGTTGAAAAGTCGATAAGTCTTAAATGTAACACTAATGCTGCGTGAGCGTTAGCGATATTTTCCCAACAATTTACGATAAGGTATTCACCATGCACGCTTGTCAATATGTTCACACATCAAAAAATTGTGTTTTTTTTGCGAAATACAGAACTTGCACTCCAGTGTAATGCTACTGGCCGAAATACATTATAAGTTCTGTACATTGGTATATTTTGTGTTGTTCACATTTTTCTGTCATTTTAATTGAAAGAAAATGAAAATTACATTTAAATTACTTTTCGTATTTTTTTTACGGGAAAATTACTTTGCATTCATTATTTTTTGAAGGAAATTGTGTAAAATGCGTGATGATTAATTACTTTTTAATGCATATTTTCAGGCGTATATTGAGAAAATAACTTTTTAATACAATTAAATTGGCCAGAAAAATTGCATTACGTAAATAAATCCTGCAATCGTAGCAATAATTTTCAATTGTTTTTTTTTATTCAAAAAAAATTTCATTTCTTCTTCGCGAAAATAAGAAAATCTAATTTACTTGCAAACTTTTCATTTTCTTTGCAGGACATTTTATATTTTTTCCTTGGCGCTGACACCAATTGCAGGCAATTTTGTGTTCATTTCGCAAAGTTTCAGAGAAATTTCTAAACCGTGAAATTGAAAACTGTGCGCGTAACAATAAAGTAAATTACGAATATAACGACAATTAATTGTGCAATAATTATTTTGTCAAAATAAATTATCATTTTTGTACGACTCCTTAAGACTTATGACTCTCAAGGTTAGAAGCTTAAAGCGAGGAAAACTAATTTTGAAAATAATTAAAAGCGCCTAGAAATATGCCATGACACATAAAAACACACACATACATAGGTACACAATAATGGTGAAGGTTTTTCACAGCATCATATGTTGAGTTAAAGTAATTTACAAAGGAAAATACATAATTACGTTGGTAAGCCTTAAGCTCAGCTGTTTATGAAAAAAGCAGCCAAATAAAGTTCTTTTTGCAGGATTTGGGCTTAAATGTGTGTTGTTGTTTTTATTGCTGTAGAAAAGTATTTGGCTAAAATGTCTAGACGGCGTAAATGATAAATTAAAATATTACTGTATGTAAGTATTACATTTATGTGTGGTTGTGCATGTACGAATACAATAGTTAACGTTTTTGAATAAAAGTTCCAATCTTCTTTGGATAGCAGATATTTACTTTACAAAAAAAAAGGATAAAAACAAAATCCGCCTATCCTTTTCCATATGTTAAAAAATAATGTGGAAAACAATACGAGTTGGGTCTGGAAACCAAATGCGTAAAGTATGTCGAGTTATTATATTTTGAAAAAGACCTTTTTTATTTATTTTATTTGTTCTTAGTGAACTAATGACAATAATCTAGAACATTAATAAGATGTATATTAGGGTGTCCGTTAGCAAAAACAAAAAATTGCAGCAAAATTTTATTAGATAGATAAAGACATACGACATGGGTGCCGCGTTTGCTTGCTCTCGACCATAAACGAGATCGTGTGACTGATGCAAAGGCGTGTTTTTCGGTGTTGATAAGAAGGATTTTTTCCGTCGTTAAGTAACCGTGGACGAAACATGGATCCATGACTACACACCAGAGACAAAGGAACAGTCGAAACACTGGACTTCACCAACCGAACGCGCTCCGAAGAAAGCGAAGACGGTGCTTTTGGCCGGAATAGTTATGGCGACAGTATTTTGGGATGAACGCGGTATAATCTGCATTGATTATTTTCTACCGAAAAGAACGATCAATAGCGTATACTTTGCAGCCAAATTGGACCGTTTCAACGATGCTTTGAAAGAGAAACGTCCCCATTTGTCGAGGAAAAATTCACTCTTCTATCAAGATAATTCACATATGCCCAGCTCCCATAGCAAAATTCCATGAATTGAAGAACGAATTGCTTCCTCCTCAAGCATATTTTCCAAATTTAGCCCCCAGCGACTACTTTCTGTCTCCAAACGTGAAGAAATATCTCGGCGGAAAGATATTCACCACCAGAGAGGAGCTCATCACCGAAACAGAGGCCTTCTTTTGAGGACCTTTCGAAAACGTATTTTTCGGAGTGCACCATCCGAACTGAGGACATTTTCAAGTACTATCAGAAACAAGAAAGGTGACAGTAAACAACCTTGGCGCACACCTGAGACGAACTCAAAAGTTATGTAATACTCAACGTTTGGAACCTGTATATTGAGTCTTGATGATTGAGTCCCCGATGCAATTTCAGTCGATGCTATCAAACGCAGTACAGTCACTCCACGATAATTCGAAGGGTATTTATTTGATCAAAATACAATCATAATTACTCTATAGTTCTGGCATAGCGATGAGTCACAATGAGGACAATTAAGTAATATCCTTCAGTTCCTTAAACTGTATTTTTTGGATTTTAAGTCGTTTTTGAGGTGCCAATCCGAAGGCCTATATAAATTCTGTCATTCTTCTGATGTTAAAATCTTAATTGAAAGAACTAACATGACCTCCGTAGCAATATTCACACAACTACAAGAAACATCTAAAAAATTTAACACAAAAATCTGACGTGTTTTTCTGAAGTTCTTTAAGATTACATTGGAACAATTTCTTTAACACAATATTTTGAGAATTTCCTGAAAGAAGTTAGTACTGTGGCAATAACAATAGCGGCTATAACAAAAAAAATGCTCCATGAGCATCAAAATTACGCACCGCACGGTGCAATATCAACGAAAAGAAATTTAACAAAAACCACCCATAACCCACCGAAGGACACTGCTGAATTTTTCGTTACGTTATCATGCTATACAGTCCTTTACTTAGGTATTGTCCTGGGTTTGGGGCATAGCAGAAATAAAATGGAAATTTAAGAAAGAAAAAAATAAAAAATAAAAAGGGTTTTAAAAGCTATTGTACTCGCAGGCGTTAACTTTAGTTACTGCAGCAGCTCAACGTTAAGCTTATAACGCTTTCCGCCATTCTTTAGCCTGGCAACGCAGCAGCACCAGCTTCAGCGCGCTTTGCAACATTCCGAGCAGACAGGTAAAAATTTAGTTTTATCTTTTGCTATAAATAAAAACTATTTAATATTCTACCAAGCATAGTCAAGTAGTAGGTAGACCAGCAGTCACTGCACAGTGGCGCAAAACGTTGGAATATCATTTGCTAGAATTGTGGAGTTTTGTAAATTAAGCGACTTAATTTTGCATCCACTGTGCATTGCCAAGTATCCCGGGGTAGCAGTGCGAAAAAAAACGGAAACAATACAAAATGAACTCAACTCACAAAAGGTAAATTCAGACGGAATGTAAGGAAAGTTAATTTATTATGCGCTCTCGCTGTTCCTTAATAAAAGGAAAAAGGAGGAAACAGCACGATGACTTAGAATATAACCAGCAAAGCAAAAAAAAATAAAAAATGGAAGCGCCGGATTCAAGAGCTTCTTATTAGTGGTACGTTTTGCTAGTTTACTTTTTAAATTTAAAGTTATTTATATGAGAAGAGAATAGGCAACAACGTATTACAATGTCCTTTTATTCCATTCTTCTTTTTCTTCTGTTTCATCTGCATGTGTTATTTTGTTATTCACACTCTGGCAATTTTTATGAATGCCTTCGTGTGCAACACTATTGCCTGAATATTTGGCATAAATATTTGATGCCGTCTAGCCACTTTATTTATTTAAAAGCTTTCCTCTACATTCCATCTTGATGGTTTCTCATGCATATTTATTTGAGCATGATTTCTGACTTCTGAAGCTATCGCTGGTTTTGGATATTAAAAGAACCCTTTTTGTTTGTCACTTGACGGCGTGGAGTTGAAAATGTCACCGTTTATGTCAAAACAAGATTTAAATAAATAAATGTTTTTGCACTTGAAAAATCATTTTGTGCAATTGAAAAGTAAATGGATAGTTTAGCGAAATATGACATCATGCTTTGGGAGTGGACATGCGGAATGCAAAACATTTTTTTGTCTAAAAAATATTCAAATATTTAAGGTATTTAGCAAGCCAAAATTATAGAGAGTTAGCTACAAAATATGCAACGGAAAATTGGCAAACTTCCAAGAGAATGTCCGATGAAAGCGTTCAGATTTGTAGAAGGAATGTAAATGGATTTTTCAACATGACAATTATCACCGCTTAAAACTAGGGATGAAAACGATACCGATACGATTAATGATGTATAAGAATATTCCGATACATCGATATCGGCGATTACATCCGATTTACATATATAAACAAAATTTCTTGTATCTTGTGTGCCAAAGAATCAAAATCAATTAAAATCACTTGTCAACACTATTATTTTTACAGTAGGTACCAGAGAACAGCTTTGAGTGACTAATTGTGGTTATTAAGCTACTAACAAAAATGTATAACGTGATATTGCATATTGCATGAGGAGCCCCAATCTGACTTGAACTCATTAATAGCTAATGCGAAGATAGCACGCTGTTCATAAATGTGAGCGTGTAGCTCGGACCTTAAGACTGCTGATGCGTGTGAAGCTCACACTCCCATGTACATATTCACCATTCATGAAACTTTGAAAGATTGAATGGCTCGAACCACTAGTCTTGAAAGGTCGAAAATTGGTTTCGATTTTCGGGAAAACTTTTTTTGTTCCAATCGATAGAGAAAACTTGAAAACAGAATTTTGGACATCACTTGGGGGTGACTTCAGATCCTGGAAGGGGCTGTTATTGAAGGTTCTGCAAATGAATCAAAAATCTCCATTTCCATGGTTCAAGTACACTCCAAATGATGTTCAAAATTTTTTTCGAACTTTCTCTATCGATTGGAACAACAAAATTTTTACAAAAATGGGTCAAACTGGTCCTATTCCATGGTACTAGGACTCGCCAAGTGGTATCCAAAATTCTATTTCAACGTTTCTCTATCGATTGAAATAAAAAAACTTGTACGGAAACGGATTTTTTAAGGGTACGGATCCACCCTAAGTGATGTCAAAATTCATTTTCAATCCACCTCTATGAATTGGTAGAATAAAATTTACGGACTAAAAGCGATATTTAATTTTAATTAAATTTATTTTGATTTCATCCACCGGGTAAAAAACTCTTACAGATTTGAAAAACAAACTTAATAGCTATGAGGGCAGATGATCATAATGACAAGATCTTCAAGTTGTTTCTTAACTAGTAAAGGTGTTACCTTCGGCCAGGCCGAAATTCACATACCCTACACTGCATTGAAAGTGCTTTTTAAATAGATGTTAAAAAATGTTGAAGAGGTTGAATAAGTCGAAAATAATGTAAAAAGGTTCAAAAATGTTGAAAATGATGAAAATTTATAAAAACCATTGAAAAAAGTTGAAAGAAATTGAATAAGTCGAAAAATATGAAAAATGCTGAAAAATTAATAAAAGAAGAAAATGTCGAATGAAATTGAATGGGAACAGGTAAAAGGTTGAAAATGTCGAAAAAATAAGGGAAATGTTGAAAAAAATAGAATAGAAATGTAAAACACGAAATATGTCACGCCCACTTCTCCAATTCCGCCCACTTTTGCTTCAATAAATGATATTCGTGATTGACATGCACAAACCAAATTTTAGCACAATAGCTTGTATAGTTTGCGATATGTGCCGTAATTATTCTTAAAATTTAGGGCGGTGACACACCCACTGGTACAATAGTCCGATTTTGATCCAAAAATAGCCTTCCATAAACAAACCTCTCACACCAAATTTCAGTATGATTGCTCATATATTTCGATAGTTATGCCACTTAAGGTATTTTAATTGTATGAGAGGTGCCACACCCAGTGTTGCTATTTCAAAAGCTTTAGATGCATATGTACCTAATACCCAGTAAACCATTTACATCAAATTTCAGATCAATTGCTCCAATAGTTCACTTTAAATAACACTTATAACTTTATTTAATGAGGGAGGTGCCACGCCCACTTATGCAATCTTGTCATGTTTCATTTTATTTCAAAGCTTATAGTAACCGACACTTCCACTCCAAATTATATGAAGATTACTCTCATAGCACACTATCTATAGCCTTAAACGTATTTTGTTCATATGGGTGGAGCCACACCCACCAGCACTATTGTACCAAAATTTTGCAAGAAGACACCTTTTTGCGATTATATAACGAAACTTGTATCGATGACTACTTTTAGTGGTATCATCCCTAAAATTTTTATGAAAATCTTATGTGCCAATTTGGAGATATATGAAATCCAAATTCTCAATTGCTAAAAAGTGCCACGCCCACTTTTACAATTCTGCCCATTTTATGCGCAATTCAAGATTTATAAGATCTGCATTCGTGTACCAAATTTCATCACAATATCTTGCACGGTTTACGAGCTATGACGCTATGAAAGATAAAATTTAGGGCTGTGCCACGCCCCTTTAAGAGCCCTTGCAAGCTTAAAACCTAGCCTGATCCTAATTTTGTTCTTATCTTCACTAAATCAGCAAGTTTCATCAAAATCGCAGCAACTTTTTTCAAAATGGACTTGGGTATATTTACATAGAGTATGGGCGGAAGGTGTGGCCGTTAACCGATTACGCCCATTTTTATATGCTAGCAGCTTGCAAGAAGGTTTGACCTGTGTGCTAAATTTCATTCAATTAGCTTGCTTAGTTTTCGCGTAAACCTGATTTCAACAGACAGACAGACAGACAGACAGACAGACAGACAGACGGACATAGCTATATCGACTCAGGTGGTGGCGCTGATCAAGAATATATATACTTTTACATACCTGCCACGCCCCCTGCTATGCGTTACAAACGGAATGACAAAGTGAATATACCCTCCGTGTAGGGTATAAAAACACCACGTTTATCACCAAAATCCAGTTGGCTTACAAATAAATTATCATTAGATAAATACCTAGATATTGGCCTTAAGGCTGCGAGATAGAAAATTGAATAGAATTAGGGCTAATAAATTCGTAGAGTTTTTTCTAGAATCAATTATGTCTTTAAGTAAAATAGCATTCGCTAATACTTCTCCCTCGCCCAAATTGTCAAGGAGACGGCAACACACCCAATATGTTTGCATATTTTTGCAATTACATTGACGTCGCAGAGCATTTCATGAGAAACCTTTTTGTATGTTCTCAATAAGATTTTCAGATGAATCCTTAATGGGGTCCTAGACAATTCCAGCATACCCCAAAATAAGTCTAACTAAGCTGGTACAGATGACCTTAGTTCTGGAGGGATCTAAGCATTTCTTTTGAATTTCTTTTCATAAATCCCAATTGCAAATTAGCTTTAGAAATATTTTTACACCATTAAACAACAGAATAAATGTCCCTCTATAGGTTGACACTAATGATAAAGTCTTTAATATTGTAATTCAGGTCATTTGCATACAATAGACACTTGCAAAATTGATATTTATTTAGTGGGATTTCATCAATATATAAATTAAAAAGTAATGAGCCTAAATGGCTTCCCGAAGCAACACACGATTTTACCAATATTGGCCTGGATTTGTGCTCACCAATCTTAACAATTAGCAGCTTAGTTGATGGATAATATTCAATCCATTTTCGTGAGTGAACACCCAATTTTTGAAGACCTAATAATAATATATTATGGATCACGTTGCTCGTATTAAAAGCTTTCGAAAAATCGGCATCCAAAACATTAACCATCACAAGCATTGATGCAAAAATACGAAAAAAGTTGTTAGATTTGTAGAAGTAGATCGACCGTTAAAAAATCCATGCTGATGTACCGAATTATGATTCCACACTTCAGCAAGTTTGTTCACAATCTTATCCAATATTTTGATAACTCAGTATTGAAAACATAATAATCTGAGCTCAAACCAAGTGCTTTGTGAGTGGTATATCACATTTATTCAATTCATTTCTGAGGTCATTGTTAATAAATGATAGATCCAAAATTCTAAAGAGATTATTTGTTACAGTATTAATTTGGATATGCTTGTAAGTAGCGAAGAGTATTGAAAATGTCGTAAAATGTCGAAAAATTTGTTAGTTTTCGAAACGCTTTAAGAGTATCGAAAAGTTAATAGAAGCAAAATCAAAACATGAAAAGTTTTAATATCATCCAAGGTCCTTTAGTTTTTTTGTAATCAAGCCCGCCGAACCAATAAATTGGTATAAATTCAAACTAAACAAAACATGCTTCAAAGGTTTCGAAAGGAAAACTTTTCAATTCAAAACAGAAGATCTGTGGACGGCAGACGCTCCACTCCTGCCGAAATACTTCCAATTATCCTCCTTAACTTTGTGTACTTATTTTTGAATGTCTTAGATATTGATTTGAGTAATAAAAAAATCGCTTTTTCGGATTTCATAAGAAGCGGTCCTCCTTAAGGCCTTGAATTCGCCACACTTACGGGATTAATTGCTCTGTTTTTGTTTTCTTTCTTTCAGAAGTAGTACCTTTGTATAGTTTTTTGTAATAAATCTGTAATAAGTATTAAGCGCAACTTACCTTGCAGCACGCAGTAAAGAAATTGCTTGCTCCAGTTTTGATTCACGCAAGAATTTATGGATTCTTATCATACAATCCTCTCTGAAAACAAAATTAAATAAGAAGTTTTTTAAATTGTGTAAAATAAATCATGTGTCATATATATAAAATTGTAACGTTAACAAATGTAGCTTTAAAAAAATAAGGATAAATCATGGTATTTAAGCGAAAAATAACAGAAACATCACAAACATAAGACTAGGCAAAACAGAAAATAAAAATTGTTGAAAGAATTTAGAAAATACAAGTCCAGAAAAACGAATGCAAACATTTGAACAGCAATGCAATTGAGAAATTGCTTACGAGCTGTGTGACGGTGTTTTGAGTACTTTACTCGTGAAGAAATTCGAAAAAAGTTGAGGCTGGTGGCGAAAATTAATGAGAAAATATTGACCCCTTAGAAACAAAAGGTGGTTTAGCACATTGAGTGCCAGACCAATTTTCGAACTGCTTTCGCAGGTGCCAGAATTTGTTTTATTTTGTATTTGTGTTTCGTTGGGAACAGAAGTATTTGTAATGTGTTTAGTTGTATCTCCATCATTGTAGAAGGTCTTTAGAAGGATTTCGTTCTGGCTATCAAATACGATAGCCCAGGAAATATAGACGTCTATCAATTTGCCAGGTGTCATGTCAGATTAATTGTTTTAGCTTTGATTTTGAAATGCTATTTTATTATATTTTGTAGATACTACGTCAAGAATAATTTACAGTAAGCAAATGAACTCTTACAAAAGCTGAAGTTGGGAAAATATTGACGTATTCTGACTTCGATAATACTGTGATTAATCGTGCATATTCCCCTGAAAGTGCATTTTACGAGGAATGTACCGTTTTCGATTTGATTGGGGATGTACCATCCGAAGAAGAAATGAAGGGTCTTAAAAATTTATTGGAAACGTAAATAACGATGGTCCTCATTGGAAGAACTATGTTGGAAGACATAAATCCTTTGATTAGATTTTACTGGGCAGCATGGTCTTCAAGTTGAAATTTCGAATCAGGCTACACCTACGGAGATCTACTCCCATATTGTTGACGATGGAGTTATGGTTTTATTGTTGCTGAAGCTAATCACTTTGCTAAGCAAACGATCTCAGCCAACCGTAGATCTAAGCATAGGCGGATAAACATTGGGATACCAACGGACCGTTAAGAAATCAAAAAATTATCCGGGCTGATGATTTGATATCTTATGGCCGTATCGCGGACTATTGGAAATCACAAGGAGTGGTATGGCTGTTTCTAGATCAGGTATACCAAGAAATCGTTTCCAATTCTTCAATTTTGATGTGTTTTTATTGTTTCTCAAAATAAATGGCTACAAAATCTAAGCAAACAACAAACTGGTAGAACCACGTTCACTTAGCAATACGTGGGGTGCCACGCCTTTCAGGAAGTATGGAACTTTGCTTCTAGTGGATATCAATTTTCATCGCGACTTCAAGATAAGAAAAAATAACTGGCTATCACATAAGATATCCACGGCCCATAATGAAACATAACTGGCTATCAAATAGGATGTGTTAAGTGTCAAATCGCAAGTTTTTTTATTAGCGCTTTTTATATTAACGGTAGGCGAGCGAAACTCACTATCTACAATTTATTTCAAAACTGAAGTACTTAGTTAGACCAAATTTCAGAAATGAAGAGAAACAATTTCGAAAATAAGACAAAGAGCTTCTATAAGAATTACATAGTTTCGTCTGAATTATATACAAATAATTTCGATTTTTCACAGATTCTAAAATAGGATTAAATTTACAACAATATCAAAAACAAATTTCAACTTTTAATGAGAAATTACTTGCTTAGTATTTTACACAAAAGAAATTATAAAAAATACATACCTCTGATCGTCAATACTCTTTTCCGCAGTAGCATCAAATGGAATTGGCTGATCTTCTTCAGGCAATTGAAAGTCATTTGACAAAAGACTGGTAATATCATCTGCCATTTCTGCCCATTTGTTAGCCAATTGTTCCTGTGAAATTGTGAGAAAAAAAAGGTGTTAAATGTTAACTTCGAGATTAAAATCAAAAACGACTATTTACTGGCCAAAAGTCAATTTTTACAAATTTCCTAAAAACTTTTTTTCTTCTTTTTATCATAAAGTGAATTCTAGAAAAATTCTTATTATGTGTAAAATGATCGAAGCTAAGGCTTGTGAAAAAGTTTTTATTAAAAATTGTAAATTTTGAATTTGAATTGAATTTTCTTGATTTTGTAACTTAAATTTTTCATCGACGCGAGAATTGAAGCGAAAATTTCAATTTAACTCACAGTCAATGCAATTTTGAATGAAAATTTAAATTTTTAATTAATATTAATTAAGTTGAGTTTAATTCACATTGTAATACATTTCAATATATTCCAACAAAAGGAAAATAATAATAACAGCGATACAATTGTTCATGTAACCACAAACTGCTTAAAGGCAAAACGCGCAACCACACCCACAACAGCCCATATTTGCTACTGAGTACAATGATTTTTACATCAATTGTATTTATTACAAAATTATGGCATATTACATCATAATTTTGCTGTAAGCAAAAACAAAATTCAAATTTTGTTTCTGGCATTTTAACCCTCAAATGAAATTATTGTAGTTTTCATTCTTTGGAAAACTTGGTTTCAACGACTGATGTTTTTTGGAATGTGATTATAAAGCAACTGTTTAGCCAAAAAAAATTCAAATTATATATCGTGCGGGAAAAGTATGTTCCAAGAAAACTAACCGGTGAAATACGAGTATACTAACTGCCTTGCATGTCTCGTCGCCAGTAATTGTGTTTAATGAAGTTGGGATCTGTCTGTAGTAGCTCGAAAAATCATATTTTTTCACGTTGCTACTCGATATGCCTGAAGCCTCAAAAAGTTTGCGCATTTAAACTCGTCGATCACTGAAGACTATAGATATTGTAAGTGTGTTCAACATTTTCTGGCATAGTCACATGACGTGGGCGTCTCAAAAGATTTTCAGATGCGCGTTGAACGTCAACCAACTCTTCATTGATTTTATTTGATGTTTTGTCTTTATATGACGATTTTCCCAGATAACAATACATACATATATGTACGAGTGTATTGCATTACTACATTGCAGTTTTTTAGCGGGTTAAAATTTCGTTTATATTGTCATACAATTTGCAGCTCTTTAGCGTCATATTGTTCTACATGAATAACAAAATGTTGACAAAAATAGCCTCATTTAAAGTTTATACAAAAAAATTGTGTTTTAAAATTTAAAATCTTGTTGAATGAAAAATGATGCAAAAAAATTACAAAATGAATGTAGTCTTGTGTTATTTAAAATGGAATGCCAGGAATCAATGTAGCAATGAAATTTTAATGCAAAAAAAAAATGTGCAACATAATTATTTTTTTATAATTAAAGTGAAGTTTTTATTATATATGCCCACACAAATTGTCATAAATTGTTGTTAACACAAAAAAAAAATTAATAATTTTGCATTTTTGTTCCCTTTATCTTCAAACGGAGCATTAGGCCTCCACAAAATTATTGCAACGTACACGATTTGTAGTTAGTGCCTTTAATTCTACCCAATGAATGGATGCGTTTTGTGCAAACTTCAATTAGCGGTTTCCACAACGTGTGTTCAAACGGATCTTGACAGCATCTGATGAGCAATTCGACATTGGAGATAGTCCTAGGCTACCAGAATCCGTGAATACAATTGTTGGTAAGCACTTGCTAAGTAGATTGTATTTGGTTAATCAGGTTTCCTAGCCGTACAGCAGAATTGGCTTCACGTTTTACTCAAAGATTTTTAGCTTCATTGGCATTGACAGGAACGAATGCACCCTTTGTTAACTCATTTTTTCACACTATTCAAAATATTTTTGTAAAAAGGATTTTCATGCCACTAGACACATTTTAATGAATATTTTGAAAAGAGTTTGAGCAATTTTCTTCTTTTTTTGCATTGAAACCCAAAAATTAGACTTTTCGGACATGTGTTCCTATATTATACGTTTATTTGAGAATATATGATTAAGTCGTTGCTAGGATATGGAAATGGGAGCAACGAATGAATGTGTGAGCATTGGCAAAGGTAAAAATTGGTAAATTTCGAGATTGCACGAAAATATTTAGAGTTTTGTAAAATTCAGCATCAGCTGATATATAGTACATGCATGTCTGTTCACACAAGAAATCAGTAGAATTTGTTATCCGTGTTTGGCAACACCGTATTTTAAATAAAACTGCGAATTATTAAGTGTTTTATGTAGCTATTTCATGGTGAAGTAATTAATTTTATAAAAACTGAATTGTTTCTGAAATAATAAAATAAAATTGTAGTGTTTAATAAACAGTAAAATTTCGTGAAGAGTCCAAATGATGGCACGACAATACAAAGGTGTAGAAGTGGATCTTAAATTTAGAACTCACATTCTATGTACATTAGGGCGGAGCAAAAAAACCCTTTTGAAGCCGATCGTCTTGTAATAGCAATAGAACGTTAGTATTACATAAAAAAGAGAGAAGCCGCGAGGTAGGCGCGTTCAAATGATATCTTCAGTTACCGCACGAAGCTCAATGTTTGAATTTCGCGTAAACAATATAGTTATGCGTCAGAATAAAATCGTTTTAAAATTTCTCAGCGCAGGAGTTACCGATTTGGCTGAAATCTGAATTCTGTTATTATGTAGGGCGTGTTTTACATAATAACAGAAGGTTCTCCAATAAATTTCAGCCCTCTAGGTGCCTCAGAAGCAAAGATATACTCATAGGAAGGTCGAAAAACGTTTAGGCGATTTTTGTTTTTTTCGCCTCTTCGTATGTCTGTACGCTGCGTAATTTTGCAGCTATTAAGACGAATGAGAAACAGAATTCGTCTTTTAAAGACGTTTTCAACAATATAACTTTGTATGGGGTTTTTTTTAATCGTAACTCAAACTACAATATAAAACGTGCAACCTCTTTTGTCACGCTCCAACGTATTTATTTAAAAAATCGAACACTGCGCATTCAGCATAGTAGTAGACGGTTTCAGCCAAATCGGTAACTCCTGCGCTGAGAAATTTTAAAACGATTTTATTCTGACGCATAACTATATTGTTTACGCGAAATTCAAACTATGAGCTTCATGCGGTAACTGAAGATAACATTTGAACGCGCCTACCTCGCGGCTTCTCTCTTTTTTTATGTAATACTAACGTTCTATTGCTAAAGGGTGTTTTTTTTAGAGGTATAGAGCTTCGAATTGAAATAAAACACAAGAAAATCGTTTTAATGTCCATCAATTTGGCTTTATTGGAAGGATAATTTTATGCCATTAATGTTTAAATATGATTTCGGGCATGTGGCCGCCGCGGCTGGCTCGAATAAAGCCAATTCTACAGGTCCAATTTTGAACCACTTTTTCGAGCATATGGGGCCGTATGTCGGCAATAACGCCACGAATGTTGGCTTCCAAGTCCCCTAACGTTTCTGGTTTGTTGGCGTAGACGAGCGACTTCACATATCCCCAAAGAAAATAATCCAATGGTGTCAAATCACACGATCTTGGTGGCCAATTGACAGGTCCATTCCGCGAAATTATGCGCTCATCGAATGTTTCCTTCAATAAATCGATTGTGACGTGCGCTGTGTGGCATGTAGCGCCGTCTTGTTGGAACCACAACTCATCCACATTCATGCCATCCAATTCGGGAACAAAATAGTCGGTTATCATGGCTCTATACCGGTCTCCATTAACGGTAACTGACTCTCCAGCATTATTTCGGAAGAAGTATGGCCCAATGACTCCACCAGCCCATAGAGCACACCAAACAGTCAGTTTTTGTGGATGTAATGGCGTCTCAAGGGTCTCATGTGGATTCTCTTCACTCCAAATGCGGCAATTTTGCTTGTTGACGTAGCCATTCAACCAAAAATGAGCCTCATCACTGAACAAAATTTTGCGATGAAAATCAGCATCGAGATCAATCTCATTTTCGGCCCATACACCAAAATCACGACGCATTGCATGGTCTCGCGGCTTTAATTCTTGCACAAGCTGGATCTTGTAAGGTTGCAAGCCAAGATCTTTGCGCAAAATCTTCCATAAAGTTGATGGACAAAGCTCCAATTGCTGTGCACGGTGGCGAATCGATTCATTCGGGTCCTCTTCAACATTTTGCTCTACAGCGGCAATTGTTTCTTCGGTGCGCACTGTTCGACGTCTCTGCGGATGCGTATTATCACATAGAGTAAACGTAGTGCGAAAACGATCCATGGTTAACCGAATTAATTGCTCTGATGGACGATTATGTCGACCATAAAATGGACGGAGTTTGCGGTAAACTTCGCGAACTGAACCATTATTTTCGAAATAAATTTGCACAATTTGCAAGCGTTGTTCTTTTGTCAACCTGTTCATGATGAAATGGTAAACCAAACTGAACATAAATGACATTAGAGTTGCCAGATTTGACCATAAAATGCCAGTTTTATCTCTATTCGAAAAACAAACCTCTAAAAAACACCCTTTATTACAAGGCGATCGGCTTCAAAAGTGTTTTTTTGCTCCGCCCTAATGTACATATGGGGCATTCCATACAAACTGGCCACCTTATTTTTTTCAAATTTTTATATGTTTTTTGAGACCGATAGGAAACGCATTCATAAATGTTTCTAAATTTATTTGGGCATCCATTTTACATATATGAATGTATTTTTCAAAAATTTTTTTTATTTTAAATTTATGTTTTTTTTATAAATGCCTTTTAAGGAAAAAAAACACAACTTTATGAAAAATTTTAGCCTTCATCGTTTATTTTTGGTTTTATTTAAAAAAAACTTCATATTCGAAATGTACATATCACCTCTTCGATTTTTTTGCTTTATATGACTATCGATCAGCATTATTTATGGATATATATAGGCATTGAAATTTGAAACTTATGCTTTTCTGGAAATGGTAGTTAGTTTCGTGTGCCTGTATCAGTTTCACGGTATTGCTTTTAGCACGATATTATGCCGTGTGACAAGATTTGTCTGAGCTATTATAGTAATAGAAGTTTTAATGAATGTATTGTAGCATTACATTTGTATTTTTTATAAAATTAAATTTCGTAAAGTTCGTAAGCATGATATGTTATTTAAAAAGATACATTTTTCAATGAAAATTTAAAAATTTAACACTTTTTTCCACAAGCGCATATCCCCAGCGATGCCACCAATTGTCGCCGTCATTGTCGACAACTATTATCGCAGTTAATATTTAAATATCGTCAATAAAATAAATCTCGCCCTACATGCGACATATCGCATTTGGCCGGAAGTCCTGCTGAGCGTTGGAGAATGAAGGCGTCAACAATCGGGTTAAAAACCAGCAGTGGACAGACAATAGTTTACATAGTAAGTAAGCAGCACGACAGTACCTTGCTCCTGAATGCTCGCACCATTAAATGTTTTACTCTACATACGTAGTTGCATATACAAATAATGAAACGTAAATGTGTATAAATGCTACATGTATATGTAAAATGTACATCTGTGTCAGTGTAAGTATGTTGAAGCTTTTGTTTGTAGTTACATTCACGAACGACCACCAGTCCGCAAATTAAAGCTGTGGGCCTTGAACAAAACAAAAAATGAAAAAAGGATCCATTGCGAGCGAGCAGCTTTATTTTCACTCAATTAAATTTGATGATTCACATAAATTTTTCAACGAAAATCAGTGTGAGAGCGCAACGGACAAGCGATAATTTTTTATGGCCAATTTAGGGTATGTTTGTTTTAACTTGGCAAAATTGCAAAATTGTACGCGTAACAGAGACAATCAGACAAATGTCAGACTGATTGGGAAGTATTTTGAAGAAAAAAATATGGGTTTTTAAATTGATTTAGTTATTTAAAATTTATAAAATCTTAAAATAAGTCAGTGCTATTTGAAAATAATCAGCTGGATTAATAATTTGGGGTTAGTACGTTTGCTTTGCTTTTTCAAAGTAATAGCAGCCAGCAGAAAAATGAATTGCTTTTTCATGCTTACTAGATCGCTTTTTTGTAGGGAAACTTCACGCACGTGAACTTAAGAATATCTATATCTGGTGCTGTCTAAATTTAAACATAAGGAATGCAACATATTGAAGCAAAGATTAAACTTCATCAACTTTCGTTTAAGTGTTTGTATTAATTTTATCCAAGATAATTTTGAGCTTTTTTCTAGCTCCAATTTGGAGCACTTTTACATTTTCCCATTGGGTAGTTACACTTTGTGCTACAACTATTTCATAATTACCTCTGTCTCAACTGTTTTTTTCTCATTTTTCTTCGATGTCTTGCCGGAACGTTTTTTAGTGCTGCGTCGTTTATCCTGCACTACAACTGAATCCTTACAAAACTTTTCCATCATCTTAATGAAAACATTAGCAGTTTCAACAACATCACAAAGGTATGCTCTGCAAAAGTATTAAAACACAAAGACATTAAATTAATTAATAAATAAATTCATTTTGTTAAAATTAAAACTGGTAAAATACTGCAACAACATTGTTGCAATAAAAAGATAAATTATTTCAATTCAGAAATTTATTACTGCGTTCATTAACTTAAATAGGAAATATTTACTGCGCATATGAGTGGTTATTGAGTTAAAAGCGCCATACCCTGATATTTGTAGGACAATTTTCCAAAATCAGTGCAATGCAGCTGCTTTGCATTTCAATCGACATTTAAATATTAAATACGAATGAATTGATTATTTATTGCATATTGACATATGAATTTAATTTAATATTCAGCATAAGTAATCGGAGTGTACATACTGTGTCAACAAAGTCTATTGTATAATATTTGCTTTAGTCTTGCAGAGAGCTTGGGTGATGCACCCTTTTTATACCCTACACACAGGGTGTGTTAGATTCATCATTATCGTTACGTGTGTAAAGTCTGGGAGAAGCAAGCGAGCTAAAGAAAATTATATTGAATGATTTTTTAGCTATTTGTTTTTTCAGTGTACATTTTTTTGACACCTCAGACGTGTTTCGTAACATGTGTTAATGCCCAACATGCTCAGAAAGGATTGCCATTTTACCATGAATACACTAACAAATGAATAGCGCTTGGAAATCATTGAATTTTACTATCAAAATTTGTGCTCTGTGAGAAATGTGAAGATCCAATTTTTTATCGAAAAATGTTCGTCAGCGACGAAGCTCATTTTTGGCTTAATGTGTACGTCAACAAACAGAATTTGCGAATTTGGTCTGAAGAGCAGACATATGCGGTTCAAGAGCTGCCTATGCATCCTAAAAAATGCACTGTTTGGTGCGCTTTGTGAGCCGACGACATCATTGGACCGTACTTTTTCGCAACGCTGCAGTCAGTGGAGTAAGGTATCGTGCGATGATTGCCGAATTTTTTTTGCCCAAAATGGAAAAATTGGACTTGGTCGACATATGGTTTCAAAAAGACGGTGTCACATGCCACACGGCACGCAACACCATGGACCTATTGAGAGGTGAGTTTGTTGAGCAATTAATCTCACATTTTGGAGTAGTTCATTGGCCGCCAAGATCATGCGATTTGACCCCACTAGACTATTTTTGGTGGGGTTACGTGAAGGCTCTCGTTTACAGGGACAAGCAAGCCAAAATTGCAGCCCTGGAAGACAACATTACAGCTGCCATTGGTTAGATACGTACGAAATGCTGGAAATATTATGCCGAAATTGGAGCTTACGGGTGAACCACGTCAGACGTAGGCGCGGGCAACATTTCTATGAAATAACCTTTCAAAAGTAAATGGAAGGAATTGATGTATCGCTCCAAATAAATATTTCATTCACTATTGCAAATTTTCAGTCCTTTTTTAATTTTCAAAAACTAAACGCTTAAAAAATCTCCCATGCCCTCTGCGGGGAATAATTTTATGTGATAATTTGATAAAAATTGCTACACTGCGATATTTAAAAAAAAATGGGGCTTCAAAGAGCTTTTAATGTCCTTCGAAAAAATTTGTAAATTATTTTAATAAACCTCAAACTCACCCAGCACAAAAAAAAATTAATTAATTAAAATTGTGCCTAAAGTACAACTAAAATCTTGATGTTCTATTCAAAAGTTTATGTTTTTCATTCAATAATAACTAGGGTGCCAGTGGCTAAGTTTCTATATATATGATTTCAACGTGCGGCAGAAGTTGAAAATCATTAAGTTCTCAGTGATATAAATAATACGAACAATCTCTATCTGCGCTATTAATTAAGAGTCCTTTGAATCTTTAAAAAAAGGTACTTCGAACGATTTTATCGCGTCTGCCTTTTAATTTAAAACGTGTCTATACATAAAATCAGATGAATGAAGGAGGAAGACATTTTTGTTGCTGCGTTTAAGAATATAACTTTTGTCAAAACTTTATGATATATGTATGAAGACTAAAGTGATTTTATCATCAGGCAGATTGCGATTATTGTTAAGATTTTGTTGTAAGAAACAAGAGAAACAACCTCTACCACTTAGTTATTGCTGCATTTTAAAATTGCAATATTACAAATATGTTAATAAAAAATTGAGTACTAAATCATTTTTCTGCATATGCCTCTTGTCTGACTGGTTCCTTTGCTTACAAGAAACATAAAAATAAAGAAGGCAGACGATTCCAAGGCTGCTTTTTCAAAGGCAGACGTTGTCTGAACACTTATGTATGGTGCATATTATTAAGGATATATATAAAGCAGTAGAAATTTTCTTATCCAAAACTTACTGTTCTATTTTTTCGGACATTTAATATTTTTTTTGATTTTCTGGCTGTAAGTATCGGGGGGCATTCCACGCCAATTTGGACACTATTTTGCTTTTGCATCTCCAATTTTCATGAAAATCTTCTTTATTTATTTTTTTTCCGAAATATCGTTAATTAAAATTTATTAGTTTTGTACGGCAGGATGACTACAAAATTTACATTTACGATATTTCAGAGAAAAAAAATATCGTTATAATTTCAAGTGGGTTTTGAATTGAAAAGAAATCGTATAAATGTGAACTACGAGTACATTGGATTTCAATACCAACGACGATAAAATCATGTACTTAAAATGTTCACCGGCTTCCCAAAACTATAAGTCTTAAGCTGTTTTCAAACTCAGACAATTCGATGCTTGTGGCACCATTGGATTCGAGGAAAGGTTGAAAATAGATTTTAATTATCACTAAGGGTGGCCCTGGAGATCGGAAGGGACTGAGTTGAGCCTATTTCTGAAAAAAATGTTTTCCAATGTGGAAATGTCGAAAATTAATTTTTTTTATTGTTTGCGGTTGCCCTGGACTCAAGAAGCGACCACCACTCGATGCGGAATGGTAAAATTTTGTGGACATACCGATATTCAATGTCAAGGGAATAAGGAATATAGTTTTCCCTTTTATCTGGCTTACTATTAATCAGACACAAATTCAATATGTGCAAAAGTTAAACATGAGACAATTTTGAGAAAAGAAACTCCATTAATCAATTTAATTAAACCATTTTCAAAATGTTTAAGGTCAAAGGTTAAAAATAGCTTTAACACTATGTACCATGGAAAATTCAAAACAAATTCATAGAATATCTCAGCCAAATGTTATAGTAGGGTACCATTATTGGTACCCTAAAAATCGGATGTCGAGACATTAAAAAACAAGTAAGCTACGGCAAATTTTTCGGCCTTTTAGAGCAAGAAAGAAATTGACGTTTTTCTCATCTACAATTATATTATATTAGATGATCAACATTATACCGGCTTCTTAAAAAGTCCACCTAGGAGCTAAGTACAGTAGAAGCCTAAACTGCTAATAGATGTTTGCTCTAAATGAAGCACTTTAACCAAGTTTCATCCAAAAACAAAGTCATTCTGCATGAAATTTCTAATTTGGCAATTTCTATTAAAATATTTTTTGTCTTTGAGTAAAATTGTGTTTTTATTCGCATTCAATGCGCTAAAATCAACATTTTTGGCCCACAACTTTTAAGCAAAAAATTAACAAAATGCAAACCACCGCTTTAACAAATCGAACATCTACAAGTTGTAGTGCAATTTGCTTTGAAATCTCAAAGCACTTTGCATCAATTACGCTCAACTGTCCTGTGGCTGGCTGCCATTATGGTATTGTCCTTTGATCCTTTCGCAACAACAACGACAAATGCCATAATTTTAATAATTTATTGCGCGATGCTGCTAATGTTTGCTGATTGCTCGCAATTACTTCACATCAGCGTTAGCATGATTGGCTCTTGAGACGACACCAGGGGGTTGGACAGACAGACAATATGCTTCAATTGTATGCGTTGAATCTTTGCGCTGATTTAAATCTTTCTACATTATAATTAATATGGGCATCTCTTGTCTTTGCTTTTGATTCGCAATGTTTATCATTTGTATTTGATATGGTCGTTATTATTGTTGTGATTGTTGTACTGCTGGTTTTGTTATTGTTGTTAATGTTGCTTTACAAACATTTAATTATATGTTTGTTATCAATTATCTTTACCACGCCCTCACTCCAGCTGTCATTGTAAATAATTTTTGCATTAATTAGATGTTATCCTTTTGTCATCTTCGCGCGTTCTCCTTGAATACTAATTATAATAACAATTTGTCTATATATACGCCGAGGAATTATGTAATACATCTATCTGCATTTGCATCTGCCGCATCGTGTTATCTGTTGTATACACCTGTCTTTAATGTTTTTGCTGTTGTTAAGTTTGTAATTTGACATTAATTATACTGATGTCAAAGCAGATTTTTTTTTAAGATTTTAAACTTTCTTTCAATAATTGCATTACGGTGATAATCAGAATCGATTTAAATGACAGAACCACCTTGAAATAAAGCAACGAGAAACTGTTACTATTTTTAATCCTTTCAATCGTGCAACGATTTTTTTTTTCTAAAAATTTATAAGAAAATTTGGCGATTGTAACTCTAATACAAAACATGGTCGATTTAAGCAAGCGTTTTTATATGAGTGTACCTTATTTATACTCCTTTAGAGTGCTTGTCATTTTATATCAAAACCATGCTGGGACACACTAATCAGCAGCGCTTTGTAAGTTGAGGCCAGCCTGGTGTTATATCTTTGTGCACTATGCCGCTTTTTTTTTTGAAACAAAATTTCAACATTTTTTTCGCTAAACAATTTGCAATTGTCGATGACTAGCTGTTATAAATGAGCCAGTAATTTGCCTACATTAACGAAAGCTGTCAAAAATCATGATTTTGCAAAAAGTCATCATTGCCATCAACAGCAATGATGAATCATTTCAAGCCCACAAAACTTTTCCAGCCAACCTTCGCAAAATAGGGAAAGGCAATTAGTTTGCATTGAAAATTTATTGGGAACTCAAAGCTTGCGGATTTTGACGGGAAAAAAAAAAAATTACAAATAGATTTTTCAATTCTCAATGAGCAATCATCAATCATTAACCAAAAAAAAAAGAAGTGATTTCCGCAAACTTTCCAATGGAAAAGACTGCAACAATAGTAAGACTTCATAGAATTTTTTGAGGTGGTAGAGTATGAATGCTGGTGGCAAAACAGCTTATAAACTTTATTTTGAGTTTTTTTTCTTTTAAATCCATAGAAAGTCAAATGTTTTGTAATATTATAGAATATTAATAGAAAATAATAAGAGTGTTTGGCTAGTCCAAAGAGCCGAGAGTTAAGAGGGAGTTTAGAAAAATTAGAATTAGCGTGGAGACTGAATTTTATTCAATGTGGAGAAATTTTTTAATTGGAGAGTAATAAAACTTGGTAGACAAATGACAGATGCATATTTAAACGCACATGATAAAGTGGGCGGGATGTGCAAGTGGGCGTAGCATGAAACAATTGATATCATACAGAGTACAAACTAAATATAAACCAACAGATGTGGGAAAATGGGCATGGCATCAGCAAAGCAAGCAAAAACGCTACATCACACCATGGATATGCAAAGTTCTATACAAAACTTCAACCTCTCATGTGTCAACATTGAGATACCGAGAGCTCAAATTTTACTGAGAGTTTTTTAAAATTTTTTTAGCAAGTGTTCTAGTGAGAGCTTGGCTTTACATTCAAAACAGAGTTCGTGGAAAAGCCACTGCAGCATATGGGCATTCGATGCCAAATCCGACACTATTGCGCTTTTGCATCCCTGACTTTGTTAAAAGTTTTTCAATTTTTTTTTTTGTATCAAGCTATTTATGAGCAGTGGCGTCAATTCGGTAGGGTTGCGGAGGGCATTGGCCTCTCTCCCCTCCTCTCCATGGATCTGATAGTAGCTATTTTTCAATACATCAATTCAATAAAACCATCTAATAATGGTGTAGTAATTATTTGCAACCCCTTTTCCCAAGGTTTTACTGTAGTGACGCCACTGTTTATGAGACATAATTTTTTGAAAGCAATCGTTTTTTCAATTAATTTTTTTAAATGCTCATAATCCCGCAAAGAATCAGCCAAATTGCATGTTATTTGTTTCAGAATTTTCGTTTTTAAGCGTTATTTTTCGTAAAAAATTTTGGAAATTTTATTTTTCAAAAATAAATTGTAATGTTTTCCAATGTAATGTCGAATCGACAACGCACATTTGCGTCTTACCATTGAATTAGTATTATTTATTTAAATTGATTTTTTTAATAAAAGTTATACTAAATGCAAAAATTGTTTGTTGTTTTCTTTGTGATGGTAGGAGTTAAAACAATCGATCTTTAAAGCCATTGGAGCAATGATTTAAAAAAGACGTCGTCGACTCGACGAAGCATAACCTTTACGTACAAAAAATAAGCATAGTCTCTTAGGGTTTGAGTTTTTCATAAAAAAACTGATATGTATTTACCAAATTTAAGGTCTTGTCTGATTATGTGAAAAAGATGGGATCTATTTTTTCGAATTTTTATGTTTTTTTTTTAGTTATACGAGTTGAAACATAACTATATGCGAAATTTTGAATTAATAAGGCATAATTTGCTTATATTTTATTGATTATTATCATATTTTATATGAAAATTATGCCTTAAGGATTCGAAATGCTGCATCTTGATATTTCTTTAAAAAAAATGTTCGTTGTTTGAAAAGTACTTAAAGGTACGCTTGAAAACGAAAAGTCTTAAAAAAATATAGATGCAAAAGTATGTCCGATTTGAAAAGGAATGGCACATATTTACTAACATATGTAAAATTAAATCCACCTGCAGAAAAATATTCGTACTTGAATATATAGAAGTCACACGTTCATGATATGGCTGCTGCGATATAGAACCCGGACTAATAGAACCTGTTCGCGTGTCGAGTACATGGCGCTATAATGACTTACTTCAATGGTCAATGAAATCAATAGTGCAGATGAATTTCTCATTGATTATAAGTTTTATCACTGAGCAGCTGGGTTCGATCTAATAGCTTAAAAGTGGTTTTTGTATCTTTGAGCTCAAATGCGCAAATTATATTTAAGTGTAGGGATATTAAAATTCACTTGCTCACTTTTTATGCAGAGCGGAATCATTTAAAAGACGAGTCTTTTAAATTAAGGGATGAATATTAAATATAAATACAGAGGAAAATCAATTTTAATTGCATTTGCAATGGAATTATAAAAAAATAGAGCAAATACGTTCTTATAGCGGTTTTATATACTTTCCATTAAAACTTTTAATTAGTTTTAGAAATTTAAATGCAAAGGACAGTATTACCATCTTAGTGGTTTTTGTTTAATGTTTCTTTTTTTTTGTGGTAAGGAGTGTTTTGTTTTATTTCCAACATTATGAAAATATTGTTAAAGTGAAAATGTGATAAAAACTTAAAAATACTGTTAAAAAAAAGACCACTTGTAAAGGATCCCTATTATTAATATTTCAAACTAAATAGTTTTGTTATATATTGGCTTGGACTCTCTTCAACAGCACCGCAGTCAAATTAGTAATAACGTTTACTTTAAATAATCCTAGTTTTAGAGGTTTGGCATTTAACAACTAGAATCATTTTAAAATATTGATGGTAACACTGCCAAAGGAGTTAAATAGACACAACATTTTTGTATTAAAGCTATGGCTGAAGGCATCATTAATTGATGATGATCTGCCGTAGAAACAAAAAAAAAATAATTTTTGCAATTTTTCGAATTTTTTTTTATACGAGTATTTTGGTAGTATATCTATGTACATACATAAAATTTGCAATGATTTGCACTCCAAACATTTCCAAGTGGTAAATATTAACGCTCCAAATACAATCAAAGCTAATTTGTAACTGTTATGTGTTTCATTTCCTAGTACATATAAGTAATTGGAGCAACGGCGGAAATGAGAGGCGCACTGGCATAGTTGATTTGTAGTTGCAGTCAAGTGTATGTACAGACTTTAGTGCATTCATTTAGTGCTCTGTTTTGTGTGATTTAAATAAATAAATAAAAAAAAGCAAAGCACTATATTAAAATCGATGGAATGAACTACAAAATTTGTGAATGTTTAAGTTCACTTTTGAGTTGCTCCAACTAAATTCAGAGTAAAACTGTGCCTGAAAACTGATATAAATCTTAACGTGTATTTGATATTTGTTTAATGATATTTAAGTTCATGAAATTTCAGCTGAATTGGTGTCAGCAGAATACTATGATAAAGTGGGCGCGATACAATTATTCTATAAAAAGTCAAACTCTGGCACAAAGTGGTTTCTAATTTTTGAGCACCTAACAAATATTTCGGACATGTGTGCGTTCTAACTCTGAATGGGTCATTTCAGCATAAGGACACAAGCTAGAAGACATAACCCCAAAAAATTCGTCAATGAGCACACTAAGCAAAATTCCTATGGGCTTATTTTTCATATTTCATATGGGTCATTCCATCTATAATGGGCCTATAATTATCCTCATGTTTTTTAAATAGGCTGAAACTTTTTTCAGTGATTGGTCTGTCACGTAGAAGATATAAAAAATTTCGATAAAATTTTTTTGATCAGTATTATTGCTTAAAAAAAAAGTTTCAAATTGTGTTAAAAAAATGAATGACCCATATACATAGTACGTATATATCTTCTACTAACATTTTTTGTAAATTTCATACGAAAAAAAATTTTGGACGGCTAATATTGCATGAAAGAAAAATAACATGTGAGAAATATAACATGATATACAAATATAACTAAGCAAATGCTGGATGACGTTTCAGTTGATAAAAAAAAATAGCAAGTGAAAATAAGTTATGAAGTAAATGCGACAACCGTTAAGGAAAATCTGACATAAATGATCAGTTAGCTAATAAATAGGAAATGACCCAAAAATTTTTGATAGACATGTGTACTTTGCTGAATAAGGAATGTAATTTACGAATCTCAACAAAATTTTTATTCAGGATAGGGAGACTAGATGTGACAGATTTCGTAAGTTCGTGAATTCGCTCTGTACCACTCTATCTGCCTATTGTATTTAGATCAGTGACCGACAGAGCGCAAATATCAAATACTTTTCTTACGCTCAAAGCAGAGGGCAATGACAAAAACTGAAATCACCGCGTAAAATGCTTGCTCGATTTGCTGTTTACGCTCCATACGATTTCTTATTTCAGGGGTTGAATTTAAGTTATAAAATGCATTTCTATATGAAATCTATTAACTGTCCTTAAAACTCGCTTGCAGATGGATCATTGCGTATTGTCAAAAAAAAATGTTCAGCATTAAATTATTTATTTTGTCATTTGATTTCAAACATTTTTGCAGTGCATTAATGAAGCAACTAGCGAGCATAAGGGTGCCGATCACTAATATGATATAATAGAAATATCATTATATAAAGATGCCATGCGATTATTTAAATAAAAATCTTAATCTTGTAAGAATGTATGAGAACATTTTTCGTAATGAAAATTATACTTCTTTAAATAACTGACGAGATAAAATTTACATAGAATCAAAGAGTTTCTAATGAAAAGAAAATGCGCTAAGACAGCGATATCTTAGTTACTGTTCTTTATATGCAGAAATATTAAGTCTTGCCAAATCTAGAATACGTTCTGCAACTTATATCAAAGGTATACTTCAGAAGATGCGGACAAGCTAGAAGACACAATTGGCATTGGGGCTTCTTGAATACGTATACAATTCGAAGTTCTTTTTATTTCCATTTCCATTTGGAAAATCATGAATTTTCTTAAACTCATGCATTAAAAATCATGCAAATCTTTATAAGTTAAGCTGCTGTGAGATAATTAATAGCTTTCAGAAGTAAAAGTCTTACGAGATAAATATATCATAAGATAGAAGTGTAAGGAGATAAAAGTTTCATATTATATGATATGATATGTGATAAGATCACAATTGTTTACGGTTAAAATCTTTTTATGAATAACTGTAGGGATATGATATCAGTTGCCGGTTGTATTGTAATCATATTTAAATTACCAGCGTAAAAACAAATGATGATAGAATCTAGCAAATAATTTAGCATTGAATTACGAGACCTTCAGCACTCTTTTGATTACCTCTTACAAAAGTTTGTGAAATCTTAGTCGAAATTCCATTGGATTTTCTCTACATTAGCTACCACTAATGCTATGGTCAACTATTTACCTCTAATGACAACACTATGTAAATATTTTGTATTCGCTAGCCCAAAATAAATTCGGCTTACTTTTTATATTACACGTAATCACTTTTACGCTGAGAAGTTGCTGATTAAACTATTTGCTAAAAAGAATTTTGATTTCACACGCTTTTTTGTTGATAGACAAAAACGTTTCTTTATATAAGCATTAAGAATTATTTCAATTTAAACTAAACTCTTGAAAAATTCTTTAACTATTGAAAAAAAAATACAATTAATTTTGGAGACTCAAATAAAAATGTTTAATACGCTGCCATATTATAGAAAAGCGTTCACAATAACACAGACGATTTAAATATCACATCGAATAGATTGCAATTCTGTAAAAATGCTCATGCCAAAAAAACTGTTGCAAAAGCAAAAGTTCAACATAACGCTCCTTAAAATAGCTTAAATAAAATATATGTACATGCTCATATAAACACAGCAAGCACTCACACTTAATTACTGTGCAAATACACAGAGACAATGACGAAGACACAGACAGTCTTCTACAGCCAAGTAAGTAAAACCAACACTGAACAAAGATAGCACCAGCGCCAATATAACAACACCGAAGCAATTAAAATTCAACTTAAGTTTTTGCCTCTAAATAATAATAATTTTATGCCGAAGCACGCATCCTCAGCATGTTTGCAAAATCAATTAAAGTTTTCAATAAATGAATTTGTTGTTGGTAGTAAGGAGGACGTAGGTGAAGGCCGGTTAGAGGAGCTAACAACAGTATCTGGTAGCATGTACTCGTAGCAGTGGCAGCTTGTCGGGATTAGATAGAGAACAACAATGTCTCGTCTCCATGCCTTAGTATTTGCGAATATTTAAGGAATACCAATGTACGTTTATTATGAACTATGCTGAACGTAATCCTATTATTGTAAATACGATATGTGCGGGGTGTGAGGCGTGAGAAATGGATGTAACAGGGATTAGAGTGTTGTCAAAGAAAAACACCTTTCAAACATTGCAGTTAAAAGCTCTTCGGATTTTTTTACAGCCAGTAATTTATTGATTTTTTCAACATTTGTAATATTATTTGAATTTTCCAATATTTTGTTATTTATTAATAATTTTGAAAATTCCAAAACAACAACAAAGAAAAATAAATTTTTTTTGCATTTTTATAAGATTTTGGATGTGTGCCGCCAAAGAAATTTTGTGTAATTTTTGACCAGAAGTTTCTTACATAGATTTTTTACGATTAGTTTTTGTTTAATATGGAAATACATAGGTAATTTCGAAATTATTTTAAATTTTTGAACATAAGATAGAAATAAACAAAAAAGGACTCCTTTGCAGCACTCTAATGCCAACAGTAAAGAGTGTGTGCGTGATGCGATAGCATCTATTTTATACTCACTTGGTGCTATGCGATTCATTGTAGTTCATTAACAAATGCAGGATGGTCTCACGGTACTCGAGGACATAGCATACGTTATTCAATAGCATATCGAACAGTGCGCTTGCTTTTTCATCCTGCTGCTTTTGCAATGCCAGCAAGCTCTGTAACAACTCACGGAATGTCTATAATTAAAAAGCAAAAGAAAGCATTAGAAAAATTGATAGAATGATAAGAAGAAGTGCAAATAAGATGAACATAAGAAATATGTTGGGAAGGAGAACAAAAAATCAAAAGCTAAAATGGTAGATAAAACTCATTGTCAGTTAGTCAGCAAAATTGAATAAAGATTAAAAGGAATATTTTCATCACCTTCAGCATATATGGCGTATGAGGGAAAAGTGAATCAATTTTTAATGTCCTTAGCTTTCTGCACACTAGAAACTTCAACTTAAATTTTAATCAAATTAAATCTTTAAAAGTTAAGTATTTTTTGGTTTACGAACTTATGATTAAATTTAACTTTTAGTATTTGTTCGAACTACTTTTTTTTTGAAATGTTACTAATTCTGTGATTAATTGACAATTTTTGCAATCACTTTTTGCTAGAACGACAATTCTTTTGGTTGATTTAGTAATCCGAAAGCATTAAACGAAGGACATTGTGTGACATCAATGTGGAATTGCTTAGGGCTAATAATGAAAGAAGCTTTAAGTTTATTAAATAAGATAATCAGGCCTGTTCTGATTCCGCTATAGTTCGGAAGTGGAATTGAAGTTCAAAGATGAATGTCAGAGAGCTTATATATAATTTTCGGAATTTGCTATGAATTTTATTTAAACTTTAAACTTGATCTGTTATAAGTAAGGTTAGAGTGGAGGCTTAGGAAACTAGCTTGAAGCCATAAGTAGCACTGATTGTGCGTTTTAATACCACATTACGTGACCCGGCGAATTGATGAATGTTAATATTTGTTAATATTGCTATATTCAGTGAGGTTTATTAAGGTAGTAGAGCAGAGATCCGATTTCAACTTCAGCAAATTCGCTGAGGTCATTTAAGAAAGATTTGCCAAGACATCTTAGCCTGATTTTTGCTAATGCTGGACAGCTGCAAAGAGAGTGCTCGAGTGATTCAATCTCACTTGCGTTCAAACAACTGCGGCAGAAAGAATTGAATACCTAATCTCTTAGCGTGCTTCCCGATTGCCCAGTGACCAGTGCAGGTCGCTGGGATTCTTGCAATATCAGACCGGCGTCTATACAGTAAGTATTTATTGTAAGAGAGCCAGATTTATCTGGCTGTTTAGAGGTATGTAAAGACTTCTAATGGTTTCCGGCTTCAGATAGAAAATGCGAGAAAATCCTTTTCTAAACTAAACTTAACTAAGAGAGTTATAGTTCGGATAATTTCAACTGACATCCTGTTTTTGTATTATTTTAAAATAAATTTCGAATTTTTAATCAGTTTTCGTAGCAAATCCGGAACGGAATCAGAACTGGTCTGATTATGTTAAAAATTATATCTTATTTTGTAAAATAGATACGCTTTGCTCAAAACAGCCATTGTCAAAGGATATTGTCATGAATTTTATAAAAAATTAAGAACATTTTTCTTTATGTTATAATTTCAAAAAAACTTAATTACAAAAGCGCATACATTCTAAAGAAAGCAAAAGAACGTAATCTTTAAAAACAGATTTCTCTTAACGCAATGGCACGTAAAAGCAATGAAGTGCAATGCTGCAGTTTTTTCCTTTTTTGCAATATAATCATTTTGGAAATGGTACACGTGACTTTTTCTGTATGATTACCACTGTTGCTTGCATTCATTTTCCATCTGTTTTCAACAGCTCGCTGCTCGCTTACTTTCTTTCAGCGAACTGTCTAATAAAACAAATGAAACTTTTACACTTTACGAAGCAGACGCTGATTGTAAAACGAGATAAGACACTGGTTGCAATGAACTGTTAAAGATACTCGAGAGTACTTAAGAAACATGAAAGCTAAGAAGGGGAAATTCGAAATGGCAAGAACATTAAATAAGAAGTTGTAAAAGCAGCTTAACGTAACTTTAACAAATCGAACGACTAGAAATGATTTTGTGTACTTGAAGACTTAAAATCAAAGCTTTGTCTTTCTTACTCACCTGTAGTGCAACGTGCAAACGTTTCGCCCAAACTCTCGCCTGGCTCTTGTCACTGACAATCATGTCCATGTCGTGTTGCATGCGCGTCAGCACCCAATGAAAGCACTGAACACTTAAGGATTCACTGTAAAAAGGAAATAAAATTTGTGTTAATTTAATTACTTTTTCGTTTTACTTTTTTTTTTTGTTATAAAAATTTGTTAAAAGCTGGAAAACAGCTGTAAAAAGAGAAAGATGCGTACTTATTTATTTTTAATTGTTTATACTCGCAGTTAAAAATATAGAGATAAAAGTTTGCATTTATGAAGTTATACTAATAATAGAGAGCTATCATTTTTTTTAAGTTGCGTAGAGTTGTGAAATATTTAAAGCTCAAATTATCAACCAACGTTAGTTTTATATGTGCGACTAAGCCAAATTAATCAAAACAAGATCCTAACACACGCGTTTGAAGTTTTGTTGGATGTATTTACTAAGAAATATATAAATAAAGCAGCGGTGGAAGAGATATCTGACTCCACTTGGCTCCAAAGAGCAAGCAAAGAAGTTTAATTTTGCTTTGAGCATACATCCATAATATTATACTTTTCGGCTTAGATTTTAGCTTCGTTTTAATTGTTATTGTGCTGCTTTTGTTGTAGTTTGGCTCTAAGTCAAAAGTTTTGCACCCAACGCTGGCTTAAAGCGACATTGACTTGAAAATTTTAACTCATATATAACAATCTGGGCTGTAAAATAATGTTTGTGTTTTGAATAGTGGAAAATACTGGAGTGATAGGAAATTTATGAATCCACTTGTTAATAGACAAAATTCGATGAGACTACTTATAATTTAAAAATTTTAAAAAATCAAATCTCTAAACCTTTTTTTCTCTGATAGGCGTCAACATTGAATCATTACGAAGATTGAGGGATTCACTTGACGAGGCCACAAAAATCAAATTTGCATCTTCAGCGACCTTATTGAGGTCAAATTAGTAACAATCTAAAATTTAAACATAAAATTCGATAGGGATGGGATGATGTGAAAGTGAATAAAGCAAGTTGTGAGTAAGATATCAAGGAAATTTTTCTTTTATTTGCAAGGCCTATTGGTGGCATTTTGTGTTGAATATGACATCGTTCAAATTCATGGATGCCATGGCTTCTTTGGGTAGCGCACATGCGAGTGATAGTATTGTCATTTCCGAAAATGTACGGGCCCATGATGCCGCCGGTCTATAATCCATACCAAACAATGAATTTCTGCGGATGCATTGCCCCTTGGCTACATTGTATGCATTGGTATCGTCCCGAATCCGGCAATTTTGCTTGTGAACAGTTCATCCAAAAATGGGCCTTGTCGCTGAAGATGATTTTTTTTGCTGAAATTGAGGTCCGCTTCCAAGTACTCCAGAGCCCAATCAGTGAACATATGGCGTTGTCTATGATCGTTTTCCTTTAGCGATTGGATCAGTTGGATTTAGTACGGCTAGAGACCTAACTCCCGTCAAAATTTTCATCAAGTTGATGTCTGCGAAAGGCGGGGTATTTGGACTGGCGCTGAATTGACTACCTCTGGCCATCTTGCACACTCGCATGGAGAGCGGCGATGTTTTCGGCAAATTTTGCGATCTCTTGACGCACTGGTGTTGGCTGATTGTTCACTGAACCGGTCGACGTAAGTTTGGCCAACATGGAATAGTCGTCTGGGAAGGACACTCATACAAACCGTAATATGCGCGCATCGTTGCTACAAGAGAACACCCATCTTCATAATAATGTTTTATCATTTGCAAGTGTTTCTCGATGCTGTAACCATGCCATGCTGATTTTTCTTGCTGATTTCTCATAATCTTTGTTAATTTTTTTCCTGTCATCTTTATCCATTTCGTGGACAGTTCCAGCAGCCTTAAACTTGGCGATCTTAACAAAATACACTTCGCCTTGAAGAGCGCATCAGATAAAATGGGCGTGTACTAGGAATAGTTTGGATTGCTATAACTGAGGCCAGTGCTTTTATTGTTGATCTCCTGACTTAAGGGCAGCAGCTCCTTCTACGAAAACAGAAGCTAATCACCCGGGTAGTTTTGTCCAGAGTATTCAGTCACATAATGTCTTGGTCAATGTGGGAAGTTACTTTTTCATTTGTTGTTGTTGTATTTGGACATATGTTAAAATTAGACATAATTTCTGTGGTTGGGTCAGTTTCCATATGAGGTGATACTCTGCCGCAATTAAAATGCGGCGAAATAGCGACGTCCATCATGTGATAGACCGGGTAACATGGAAAGGTAACAGTTACTTTCCGAAAGGCATTGTATGGAAAAACTATTTTACTTTAACCCAAAATAATTTGGATATTTCTTGAGCATTCTTGATCTAATAAAAAATGAAAGTATTTTTTAAAATAATTTAAATGTTTTCGTTTTCTGATATTGAATTTATACTAAGATGAAAAATTATAAATTACATGGACATTTTTTTATCTATCTTGATTTTAAACATTCCATTATAACCCAACACATACATCGCCTAAATAGAGCTTTTTTGTTTATTTGATTTCCTGTTTTTAATTTTCCGCTGTCGGCACTTACAATCCAATCAGAATAAAACATCAGACAAAATTACTAAAAATAAAATGAGTTACCACCATGAGCCCAGCATGACCAAAATAAATCCCGAACGCATTTCTTACAAGTCTAAAATAAACAAAGTAGTAAAGTGCAGTGTTGTTTTTCCCTTTCGTCCTTCCTAATACATTTTCTCGTCCTTTTGTCAATTTCAGCTACTTTTTTACTTTTTCTTTACAATTGTTTTCTCTTTTTTTTTTTTGTTTTCTTAGCAGAAATGTGGAAAATAACTTTCAGAGTCCACACTTTTGTTGTCTTCCTCTTTACTTGTTGAAGTAAACAAACTTTCGCAAGACAACAATTCCATTGGCATTGTCCACTTTCTCCTTTAGATTTTAGCTGATATTGTTGCTATGCTTGTTATTGTGATTGCATCAGATTCATTTAGTTGTTTGGTTGGTTGGTATGGTAAGCTGATGCACACCGACCTACCGCCCAGCTAGCGGAAGCTACCAACGGAACCCATCAATTTCTCTAGAAAAAGTTTTTAAAAGTCCATCTTTCGGTTTTGTTGTTTTTTGGTTTTTTTTTTTTTGCAAAGTTTGAAAGTTTAAACTTTGTTACAAGTTTTTTTTATAATGACTTTATTTTGTTATAAAAATGTACATACTATATCTTTTTTTCCTGTGTATCATTTGTTAAATTTTATTCTTTTCAAGCGTTGTGGGTAGGAATGAGATTGGGAAATTTCTTTAAAATTGTTTTGCTTGCTTATGAATTAATTTTTAAACAGCAGCAATGAAAAATATTGCATTCTTTTTAAAATTTCCATGCAGGCTTTATAAAAAAATTTTTTGCTTGATATGAGCATGTGATTGACTTCACAAAATAAAATGTTGAGAAAAACATACATACTCATTCAAGCTCAAATTATGCATTTTTGGTATATTTTATATATTAGTTATTCCATATTTGTTATATTAGTTATTACATATTTCATAATGCAGTTGTTGTATCAAAGTAGCCAACAAAGAAAACTCATTAAAATGTGGTCACTTGTAAAAGGCAAATAGTTTACTTATTTACTTAACACGCACTCACCTCACCAACTGCAATTGTAGTCCATTTAATCGATTGAATTCCATAAAAAATCGTATTGCCCACAACAGATAGGAGTCATCATGACTGGTCGAACCAGCGTTACGTTCCAGCACACGCCTGACCTGACGTACAAGTGTGTTATAAGCTGACCGCAGGATTTCAATGCAATATTCACGTAGACAGAGGCTGTAAGGAGTAAACAAAAACAGAATTGGTGAAAGAAACCTAAAAAAAGTACAGCAAAATGATAGATGCAAGATTAATAGCTATGTGGGAATACGCAAGAGCTTTGAAAATGCAGAGGATTTGCCATCGATATAATGTGGAATAGATAAAATGGAAAACTGGAGAAGAATATGGGCATGTCGTTTAATATTTTTAAGAAAATACAACTTTAATTTATTTTATTTTAGTACAGGGATTATGTTATTTTTTTATTAAAATTGGAATATCATTTTTTATTAATATAAACTTTAATATTAAATAATTAAATTAAATAATTTAAATCCTTCATTTATTAAAAACTAATTTATTATTGAGCTAGAAGTTGCATGCGACTTTAGGTAATAATCAAAATCTTATATTATTTATTCGTTTAAATGTCATATCTGGGGCCCCTAATATTAAGGGAACCAATCAATTTCCAAGACCACCAATTATAATAGGTATGACTATAAAAAAAATTATAACAAATGCATGAGCTGTTACGATCACATTATAAATTTGATCATCTCCAATTAAAGCTCCTGGGTGACCTAGTTCAGCTCGAATTAAAATTCTTAGAGATGTACCGACTATTCCGGCTCATGCTTTAAATAAAAAATATAATGTACCAATATCCTTGTGATTAGTAGAGAATAATCATTCTCAATTTGCTTAACGCATTGGATATATTATTGCTTTTATGTTCTTTGACAAAAGTTTTTCGTTTTTTACTTTGAGGGGAAGTACCACGACTATTTCTCCGACACTAGCCTTTATGTTAACGTGACCATATATCCGCGTTTCGCGTAGCAAGTCCGCGTTTTTTGTTTTCTGTTCCGCGTGGTCCGCGTTTTCATTGAAAATAAAACATCTTATTTTGCTAGGGCTTAAAATATTTACTTTATATTTATGAGACGTTGAGTTTTTAATATCTTTGACTGTCAATAATATAGGTATAAATATATAAAATGAAAGCACAACCTGGATCAAAATCCCCGTTTTCACAAAAAAATTTTGATTTGAAATAAATGTAGTTTTGGTCAATAGTGTAAGTCATCGCTTTTAGTTCTTGAAAAATTTTCAATAAAATTCAGGAAAAGGAAATATTAAATAAAGAAAAGAATACACACGCATTTTCATTCAATTTCACTATTACCAACAAAACAAGCACTCATTACAACAATAACAACAACAACAAAAATAATAATAAATAGCCTTGCACAAAATAAGGAAAATTGCAATTTTCCGCTGTTTACTTAGAATCGTTGTTTGCAAGTTGCCTGCGGCTAAAAGTGCCTCAACAGACAACAACAGCAGCAACAGTAAGAACCAACTAACTGGGGTGGTCAAACAGTTCAGTGGCTAAAACAGTGGAGCTTAAACTGTGTTACGAACAAGAGAAAATCTATACTATCCAATGAGATTATAGCAATAACGCGAAACTTTGCGAATTTAAAAACAAATTATTATAGAAAGATCTTAATTTTTAGATGTACAATTTTGAATAATTTGAAAGAGGCAGTCTAGCATAGTTTTTGAAGATTTTCTAACATCAAAACGTAAAAAAAACTACTACTAAAGAGAGATCAGTATACTCGTTTTTTTCAAAGACAAAATCTTATTAAAATTAACTGACTTGGGATTTTTTTTAAAGTAGTGCACGGCAATACAAAATTGATTTGGAAATGAAGTACTCTGAAGTTTATCGTATTTCTATGAGTGAAGAAACTCTTCGCAACTTATTCATTTGAGTAAGCGAGCCCACATTGAATTCGATAACATTTACTTAAATAGTTCTCGGAGTAGCGTTTTGAAACTTACGCTTGTATGGGATGTGTCACGCTTTCTTTTCGAAATTTACCAACTTTTTGTCTGATGCTTGGGTGAACAATTTTTTTGGATATGTAAAATTTGATTTCATTACTTTAAGTAATTCTTTCAGTGTAGTGTTTTCAAGTTTTGGTTTCTACGGAGGGTACAACGCCCACTAAGCTCGGCAAGTTTTTGACCAGAGCTTTTTACACTACATCACTCACATATAGCGTTTTAAATGTTTTACTTGTATCGGCGGTGGGCGTGTCCTTGAACTGATTTGGTCCATTTTCAATCCCAAGAAGCTTCTTTGAAGATGTGGCTTATGTTAAAAATTTCATTTAATCATATGGCTTGGTTTTTCCCGTAAATGTGTATTTCACAGACAGACAGACGAACATGGCTAAATCGATTCGGGTGATGACGCTGATGAAGAATATCTTACTTGCTCCCTTCTATGCGTTACAAATGGAATGACCGTCTGCGTGAGGTATTAAAACAGTGTTTATTTGAACTTTTAAGCAGGGATATCTTAGAAACTTTTGGATCTATTTATATCAAACTGACTTTTGGTTAAGAAAATAAGTAATATGAAATAAGTTAAGAAAACAAAGATAAGCAACAGAAAAAAGAATTGTTGCTTTGCTTTGTTTTACTTCTTGCTTGGGCTCTCAATAGATCTATGTAAAAAGCGAAGTTCTTACCAATCGGCTTAAAAGTCACTGATGATTCTGCTTACCAATGGATGAAACTACTATGAATTAGCTTTAGCTCATTTTTTTGTTGAAGTTATCTGAGTTAAGTGTAAAAAACAGAAATTATAATTATTTCACTGAGAATTATAATTTTTATTTAATTTTAGATTTTTTTCTTTAGTCTTATAGTCAAAAAATTATTGATGAACGGGGCCATTTTAATTTATGGAATATTCCAACGTGACAGGCGGGACATTTTGACAAATTTTTGGTAAACTTTTCAAAAGCTTTTTGTTGCTATAAACTATTTATAAGAAAAACTATTTATAGAGTTTACTGAATAACTGATTCCAAAAATAATTAACTATGGATTGGACTCCAAAATTGAACCTTGAAGCGGGTTTTTATTAAAATCAAACATGGAATCCATTAAACTTTTGCCCCCTTGTTTTGTAGATTGTGATGTTCTTTATGATAAGAAACAAAATTTCTTTCGATAAGACATTTGTGTACTCGCCTTTCACATTCAACGTCAAACATTTTTCTTCGTAGACTTTCAAAATGAGCATAGAGAATCTGCTGTCTTGACATCTGAATTGCAACAAAAGATCTCATTTTGTGTATGCTTTCGCTCTTACCCTTTGCCAATCGCTGAACGCAAGATGAAGTGAACCTTAAAATATTCCATTTTTACTACCATTTGAAATTTTCAATGTGAGGGGACCGGTGTTAAATGTTGACCTAACTTCAGCAATTTTTTTTATTTTTTAAGTTTGAGAACCACTGGGCAAACAGTAAGCATTTTTAGATTAAGCACTAGTGTTTTTTTTTTTTTGTTTTTCTTTATTTTAGATTAAAAAAATCCCGCAGATTGGCCACAAACTATCGACTGGTAGGGACCAAATACCAAGAACCAAGATGCAATGATGCTTCAAACCGGAAAATCAAAACAAATATGATTTCAAGCAAATGGTTGCTGTTACTGCCACCGTTGTAGCAACTAGGTACTACTGCCACTTTTACTGTTCCTATTAATTTTTCTTATTTTACTGCTATTGTTAGCTAGTCGACCCTGACAAAGGTGGAACCGATTTGTGTTTTGTTTTTTTTTTTCCCCGTTCCATTTTTTGCTCTATTTACGCTCGCTCGATTCAACTTGCTTGCTTTTACTGGAATGTCTGCAGACAATCTTCCGGTGCAATGAATTTCAGCATTGGCAGCAAAAGAGTACAGAGTTTTCAATGGGAGCATGAGTTTGAAATAAATAAAAATTTTGTGAATAGAATGCAATGACAGAGTGGACACTAAACTGAATTTAAAGTTCAGCATTAATAGAATAAATTCTATGGTCTTTAACTACGAACAAATCGATGATCATTTAGAAAACAGATATTTAAACTTTCACTTAAATGGGAAAAAGTATTTGAGAGTAACTTATCATTAGATTTACTATTGTTTTTTTTTAAGTGGAATCAGCATAATTTTATTACTATTTGCCTATTGCAATACGTCTGCAATAGACAAATTTATAAAGTCTCTCCATTGAAAAGGTGAAATATTAATGCTTTTTTCTCATAAATAACAATCGATTTTGACTTGCATAAAATGGATTTGCACGATGAGAATCTCTTACCAATCAAATGTTTGAACTTATTGTTAGTACATATAGCTAGAAATGAACAAGAGCCGGAATAATCGATATCTATTCGTTCCACACAAAAAGCATCGCAGCAGTAGTAAAAAACAAGCAACAAACAACAAAACATCAATTGAAAATCAAAACACGTTGGCAATGGTGCATCTTGTGAAGGATGTGCTATCAACTGACAGATTACAGCGTGTAACGAATGATGGAGGCGTAAACTTCACATCACTTACTAGAGTAGCAACAGCAGAAGCTACACTACAAAAAAGTAAAACACAAAAATTAAACTCGAGTGGTGTGCAACATGAGCCAAGTTGAAGCAAAAACAATCCACACAATTTATGTTGGTTGAAGGTGTTGAATTACGAGTCCCACTCATATGACTTCAGTACACACACAGTATAACCAAAGTGCAAAATGATGATCAGCAGTGCACTTTCGAGATAAAAATTAAATATAAATTTTAAAATTTCGCAAAAAAAAAACTAGAAATCATTCCAGATATTAAAGCTCCAGAAATTATGGTGGATTTGGCAAAACATTGTTAAATATTTGTAAAAAAAAAAAAAAATGTAAAAATGTTCTCACTGTGCGTAAACTTTTGGTTAAGACCCATGTTTAGGATACTCTATAGCAGCGGTGGGCATAGAAATCTAGCAAAAAGGCGCAATAACAAAGTCAAGGGGACACAAATTGAAATTTTAAAGTTTTTTTGCTTTCATAATTCGCCAACAGCGCAAAAAAAAAACAAATTGCTTTACATACAAAAACAATTTCTATATTCGTCTAGACACAATGTGGCACCGTCGATAATGCCCTTGTGTGTTGTTTTTATTTTCATTTGAACTCAAGTCAACGCTGTGCGTCGATAGCGTATTGTTTTTTGGTTGCTTGTGTGTAGAATAACGGTTTGGGCCATGAAGGTGGAAAGTGCCACAACGTGCCCATCGCTGGTGTAAAGGGATTACGCATTCCAAAGTTTTTGTTTTTCGTACAAACAGTTTTTCCTTGGCATAGATTCCTAGTCAGTCAGTTAAGAGAATAAGTCACTATACATAGAAAAACTTTTTTTTTAGGATTCGCGTTTGAGGGTTCGAATTTCAAATTTTTTATAGAAATTTTTCTATCATTTTACGTATGTGATATTTCTAGGACAAGCAATTTTTTCCGATTATTTCGATAGACATCTTATACTATATGTGAGCATTTCTAGTATTTATTTGAAATTGTAATTACAAAAAGTTTGTGCTGAAAATTTTTACTGACGCAAATCTTCAATTTACAAGTTAGTTCAGTTTTATTTACTGTATGCGGTACTTTGTATTCACCTTATCCCAGCACAAGTTACAGGTATAATTTTATTTATTTCACTTACCGTACTGAAAATGCACTACGTCGTTTTGCCTGATTCTCTTCTTTCACGTGGCGAAACGATTTCTTTTGCTGTTCCTTTTCGCGATCAAAATCTAATGACACTGCACGTTCCAATGGCTGATGGCAGATGATATCGCGATCTGATATAGATTTTAAATTTCGTATCACATACGTTCCACCGAAACGTGAGTGTCGTCCCGGTGGTGGTTTTGCCACCAATCGTTGTTTTTCGCGTCGAAGTGCCGCAATCAATTCCTGTTCATCACGTTGCTTTTCACAGGCGCTACGTTGTAACGAAGCATCCGCGAGGGATTCTGCTGTCTGTTAAATAGAAAATTAGCGTCAGTTATGCGTATTTATATGCAAGGATATATAAAGGATATTGAATATTGTTGCTGCTGCTACCGCTAGCCGGAAGGTTGAATCAACAGCAACAGCAACAGTAGTAAATTTCACTAAGTTACGAGAAATCGACGTAGAATTTATGCATTGTACATGTGATGGCAATGAGGTCAAACAAGGATTGTGGTGGATTTTTTAATGGTGTTTACGACAATAGGTTTACCGGTTAGCGTTGCACGATATATTTAACAAAATATGTAGTGAGAAATATTTTACAAATTTTCTTATTTAAGCCAATATTGGGATTTATATTTTTTTATAAACTGAATTTTTGAGTGGTACTTTGCTTAAGCAACGTTGAATTTCATTAAAAAAAAAGGCTAAAATAAAGTAATGCATTCTCAACTGATGTATTGATTGGTATTATTGCTCAGTGACACTTTAAGTATCAAACTTGCCCAAAGATGCATTATGTTTTTTTAGACAGGGTTAGTGCTGTACGTAATAAAAGAGCGGGTAGTGACAGTCCGCAGTTGGTGGTCTCTTTAAATGGCCATTTCTTGACATAGTTTACCGGCGGATGACCCTTTTTATTACTTACAGTACTAACATTCTCGAAAGGAACATGATTTATCCTTGTGGAAATGTGGTATGCACTTTGAAGTGTTACTGGCTCTCAACGGTTTTTTTTTATCCAAAAGTATATAAAATATTTTTCAGGTTCGACAACCGGACAACCTGTGCAGCAAAAGTATTTATCCCTTCAGTTTAAAACTCTCATACCTTCTTCGATCACTTACTTGTTCGCGATAGAGCAGACACAGTATTTCCAAGCCATGCAAATGAAATTGATGCTCATCCGGTGACGATATGATAAACAACACCAAATCCAATAAACCCGACTGATGTAAAGCCCAGATTACTTGGTCATGTACGCTGGCATCGTTGTCGGCGCGACACTCCAACTCTGGATTGGCGGGCACTTGAAGCACGTTTCTAATTAAAACCAAAATGCGTTCGATGAGTAGACTTTGCTCTTCGCTGCGTAAAGCCCAATCCTGTAAGAAAAAAGAAAAGGATTTTTTGTGAGACTTTGTATATATTTTGCTGGTAGGGTTGCGCATAAATCAAGTGGAGTTCATCTTAAGTTAACAAGCTGCTGTAAATATTTTAGAAGACATTTTTTACTGCTAGTTAGTAAATTAAGCCTATTTTATGGCTTTTTTCTAGGAACTTTCTGGCTTTTTTATTTGAACTTCTTTATAACAATGAAATCCTAGAAATTCGTTTGGAAAAAAATTGTCTTCAAAAACAATCCTTATAAATCTAAAGTCAAAATCAATTTACTTTTATGTTTTTTGGTCCAAATGGTTCAAAGGACTTGCACTAAATAAATTCACTCGATACATAATATAGTACGTAACAAACATTAAATGTAGCGTTTTTGTGTGGTGCGACCATTAAAAAAAACAAAACAAATAAAATAAAACAAGTAATCGTTTAAAAGTCAAAAAGTTTAAGTCACAGCTGCTATGCTGTATGAACTCAGCTGCGTAGTTGGATGAAAATAATACTCTGCACCCCAATGTCTGCCTACTAACTTACTATTTTATAAGCAGGCTTAATCTATGTTTCTTGCGATAATATTTTGAGAGAGAAAAAAACAAAACAAAAAAGAATTCGAAAATCCTTTCGTATTGCTCCCCAGAGTAAAATGAGTGTCGCTGCAATTGGCTACAAAATGAATTTATGCGTTTGAGGTCAGCCTTACAGCAAAAAATAAAGAAAAAGGCAATAAAACGGCGTGATAAAGTCTTCATTAAAATCCGACTTGGTGCTAAGAATTTAAATGTTGGTTTCTTTTATTTTATTTTGTAACAAAAAGTTCGCATGCATTAAAAGTCAAAAATACTGAGTGTGGCTAGTAAGCTTTTGCTACTCCTGGCTATTTGTTTTATGCTGTGCCAGCTCGTTTCGATTTTTGACACATCACTTTCTATATTTTGAATATTTTTTTCATCGACAAGTTATCGTGTGGCCTAACCATTCATTGGGAGCGTCTTTTCATGCTCTCAGTTTTGAGTAACTGAAATCTATTTGAATCTGAAAATAGTTCGAGTGGCACCGGATTAGTATTTACCGAGTTTGTTGCTTGTCAAAACCTTTTATAGTGTTAACGGCCAAAACTGTAATACTACAAGGTAAATCGCAATAGCATGTCATAAGCTCATACGAGCTAAAAATGTTAGTAAATATTCTCGAAAAAGATAAAAGTACGGCCAAAAGATATCGACAAATCATATATTTATGCATGTGTTCACATGCATAAACATATCTTGCTGTGGTTCGACAGTGTAGTCTGTCAAGATCGAATACAATCAATCAAAGATTGGATTTTTTGTTAGAAATGTTATGTGTGATAACTTTTTGAGTGAAGAATTTGATAGAAATCACATTATAGTGCTTGGCAGCTTTATTGGAGTTTTTTTTATAGAAGTCTGAAGTTTATTATTGACATTTTTATTCTACCTGATTACGGTTTCAATCAATCAATCAATCAATCTTAATTCGCAAATCATGCCAGTTCAAAGAAGCTAAATCAGGGATTTAACTCCATTACATTAGTTAATAACATGGACTTCACCAAGCCAAATCAGGGATTTATCTCCATTACATAAGTTAACAATAGAACCTTCACACTGTCAGCAAAAACTGCACGCTTTTATTCATTTAATTTTTTTAATTAAACAGTAATCGCTGTAAAATATCTTATTTCGTTCAGTGATATGAAGTTGGTAGTGTCATCTGAAAACATTATTCAAAATAAATTTAGAGCTTCGTTGAGCCGATATGAATACATGCTACCAAGTGCATATGTACATATATGATGAAAATCGGAGCAAGTAGCGAGCAAGCAGTATTAAGCAATTATTTAAAAAATAATTTTCAATCTTATGTGTTCAAATTATCAAATTATCGCTACGTCATGTCAGTTCAATATATAGGGATGCAGCCCACCCTATAGCCTAACAATAATAAGGAGCTAGAGCTGGCTGTAGTTAGGTCCTTATTATTGATAATAATGAGCTTTAACTAGCTCCTTTTTTTTGAAAAAAAAAAGCGGTCGCAGCTGACGTTCAACAAAAATGAGTCAGCAATAACGTAATAGTGTGAAAGTTATTTTTAAAAACACGATATAAAAACGAGATAAATGAAAAACGTTTTGTTTTTAGGCAAGTATGGAAGTATGGTTTCATAAACCTAAAATAAAGAATTACATTATGATGAAGATGAAAAAATATCAATTTTATAACCAAAAATTTTCCGTACGGCAAGATTTGCTCCACTTTACATATATGTAAGATTCCTTATACAACTCGAATTTTTCGTACTAACAGCTGTGAACATGGAAATAGCAGTAACGTCGTCTAAATTTTATAAAGTACCATAATTTTTTTACAGGGCGAATAACAATTTGAACACTAATTAAATACTTGAGGTTATGGACTCATGGAAGAGCTAAAACTTCATAGTCAATACAAAATCTAAACTCTGTAGATAATGGGTTTTAGAGTATGTAATCACGCTTTTTCATGGAACATTAAAATAGCAGTGTGATAATATTTTTTGAGTTTTATTGAAAACAGTGAATTTTTTTCGGAAAATTTTAATGAAAGTACGTTATGTATAGATTCCATTTATTGTGACTTTTTTGGTCCCATGGAGGGCGCCAAACATTGCACTGCTGATCAGCAAAAATTAATTTAAAATTGAGGAAAAATGATATTCACCGCCAACAAATATGTAGAAATTAGGAGAAAAGCAACAGAACACGAAAAATTTCGCAAGACGACCGCAAAATTATGAGGCTGTCCAAAAAAGATCGAATGAAATCTGCTAGACATAATAACATATGCTCGCTTATACAAAATCATCGAAGATTTTCGTGCAATTCAGTAACTAACTGATTTGGGGTTGTATTTCGATTTTGATAATTTTTAAAAATAAAAGTTGCCAAGAATTATTATGTGAATTGTTTAAAAAAAAAAAAAAATTAACTTAATTTATGTAGCTATAAGTATTTTGTATCACTCAATCCAACTTCTTTGTCGATTTTTAGAATTTACAACTTTTTAACATGCTGCTCTCATTGAAATTTAACTAGGACTTCTTTCAAGTATTTTGAAACCATCGTCAGACTTTGTTCCAAAAAGCATATTTTTTCAAGAGTAACATTCTTGTATGTTCGTAATAATACTTAGGGCGATTTGCCTACACATAAAAAGATATTTCAGTATTTGAGTGTAATTCTCTTAGGAAGAACCGCGTAAAGCTAAAAGGGATGTAAATGCTTCATTTCGATTTTATTTCATTTTCAGAAAATTGCGACCCTGCTCGCACAGCCGAATATGCAATTCAACCTAACTCGGTGTTATAGTTTAAAATCAAATGATCTTAAATCTCTGAACATTTCCTAACACAGGTCATATGTACTAGAAGGCAACTTGGTCTGGTCTGCATGTTATATAAGTTAGAAATTAAGTCCACAGGCCTTAATACAATAGGAGTTCTTTAAATCAAAGCATTTTTATAAAGGCATTTAACTTAATTGAGGTATGGACCATTACATAAATAAAATTTATAACTTATTTAAGAGTCAACTGCAAACACACCACAATAAAAATTTAAATGTTTCAACTAATTTTACAAAACACATCTATTTATTTTATTACTTCAGGTTTTTTTCTCGTTGGCCAAAATTGCTTTTCATGGCCATTGGCGATACATATACTACAAAGAAGAAAATTTTGTCGCCAAAATAAAGAAATAAAAAGCAAACAAAATTACAAAATTTACATACAGTTGAAGAAGAACTGTAGGCAATTGTAGATTTGAAAATGAAATGAAATTAGGATTTGCCATGTTTGATGCATGAAAACAAAAAGGATACTTTTTTTGCGAATGTGCATAGTATGTTGGAAAAGTGTCTTGAACACGTTCGCGCAAAAAAAATCCTAGCAGAAAGGAAAACACTGTCGGCGTAAATTCAAAAATTTTGTCGGCGCCTAAATATAGACCACACAACACTTCCAAAAACCTACAACAAAAAAACACGAGATTTTAAAGCGTTCTTTCTATTTTTGTTTTTGAATTCAGCATAGGAAACAGAACGAGTCACAGACGACAGTTGAATTTTGATTCGAGTCGGAGCGACAGTGCGTGCGAGCTATTGTTGACGTCGCCGACGCGTATGTCCTCAAGGGTACGCATACGAGCAGCAGCAGCAGTATCTTTCTGAGCAGGCTACCCAGCACCACATTACATTTATACTTTTGTCCTTTTTCTGGCTTTATATTTTTTCTCTTTTCCGTTTCTTTGCATTCGTGACGTCTTTTGGCACACAATTGGAAGCATGTTCCTCAACTAATGTCGACAAATTGGAATTTTTGCGTTGTGACTTTGAGGCATTTGCGGTGCGTTGTGGTTGCTTTTTGGTTTGATTCTTTTTTTGCGTTGGGCGTCGTTCTTGAGTAAGAGTGGAAAAGTTTCACTTCGATTAATTTAATCTGTAAAGCTTATGGATTAGTTTTGTGGTAAGGTTTATTTAAAAAATTAAATTTGTCGCTGTGGTTTTTTGCGGAAGTTCATTTTGAAATGTTAAGCACGTTTTTCTGGCTGAGGTTTTTGCAAGTGCTAAATTTTACGACTGTGACTTTTTGATTGTTGTTCATTTAGGAGCGAAGAATATCGGTGGCAAAAAGTTTTGAGTTTGTTGAAGCATTGTCGTATTTTTTTTTTTTTTTGGCAAATACAATAAAATTAAGTAAGCAGGAAATTTTGGTTTACTTCTTCTTAGAACCCTTAAAACATTTTGAGTTTGTCACTTCAGAATTTCTTAAAAAATTTACAGAATATGGCATTGGCTGGGTGAAAACAGTCGCCTACGATGGATGCACTTTCAATTGCCTGCACATTTGCTAGTGAAATATTTCATTTCAATCGCGGACTCTCTACAAATATTTTCTCTCGAATGTGCAACTAAAGTACCGTAACCATGGATTACCTCGATGTTAATGCCAATACACACATATTTTGGCAACTTCCCATAGTAGCAAAAGCTTAAGCCCGTTGTACTAGTGAGTCGTTTAGGCCAATTCAACTGATCTTAATTTGCACAGATATCGTAATCGGTTCAGACAAGCACTTAAGGAAAACTGGGCTGCTTTGGACACGTTAGCTTGGGACTTCTTACACAAGTAGACCCTAAAACGGTATAATGATTAAGCTGGTTAAAGAAATGTAACCATTCTTGTCATAGAAACCAGAAGTGATTTTGGTAAGCACTACACAAAAATTAGACGGCTTGAAAGAAGTGGTCGTGGCACCGCCCATCCAAGCAAAAATTTTAAAGTAGTGTCACGTTATGCATATCTTAATATATAAAAATCTCTTTATGAAATTTGGCTTACTGCCTGTGATTTGCTTTAACTTAAAAGATAGGGTATTTTTTATTTCGATTAAGTGCATATTTAGGGTGACCCTGATACAAACAAAATTTTAAATATCATTTTCACGAAGACCGGTAATGAAATTTACATGACGTGTAAAAAAGTTTTATTTAGGGTGCATATTTAAGGTGGCCCTCACACAAAAATATTTTTAAAATAGCATTTTCACAAAGATTTTTTAATTGATTTACATAAAAATTACACTAAGGGGAATAGCTTAGGCTACAAAACTTTTATTTAGAGTGCGTATTTTGGGTGGTCCTCATATAAATATATTTTTAAATTTGTATTTTTACAAAGACCGGTCACTCGATTCACATGGAATTTATACTACGTGGCTTTTATATTAAGAGATTTCTCTTAGTCTTAGTCTATAAAACTTTTATTTATTGTGGCCCTCATATAAACATATATTTCAAATATTATTTTTACAAAAACCGGTCAATAAAATTCATATGCGAATTTAGACCACGTGTCTTCGATATTAAGAGACATAGATAAGGCTATAAAAGTTTTATTTAGGGTGCATACTTAGGGTTGGCCCTCACATAAAAGTATTTTTTACATAGAATTTTTATGAAGATTTCATGATTGCTTCTTATGGTCTAGGGAAGGTTTTTGCAAAGTTTGGTTCAGAAAAATGGGTGATGACACTCCATCAAAAATCAAATTCATCATATCTCATAAACTACTGGACGCAGATGAATGGGACTTAATATATGAGGTACGGGCAAAAGTAAGGTTCACTTAGAAAAATTGGCTGTTTTCTTTTACATTTCATGGCGCCACCAACCGGAAAGGACAGGAAACTAGTGTGCATATATAAAATTACTAAGATTTTTAAATTATAAGAGAATATTCCACGCCCTCGCTAACAGACTGCAAAAATTTTTTTTTGTTTCTGGTTGCACATATTGAAGCAAACCATTAATGATATGATCAATCTTTCAATGAAATAAAATTAAGCTTAGGCTAGACTTTAATTATACAATGACAATTAAAAGAGAGTTTCATTGGATTCGTATTATTCAATGATTCAATACACGTAAATGTTCAGAAGGCATAAAACTTTTGAAACAGCAAATATTAGAAAAGACAAAAAATTACAAGCGGTAAACTATAACCATACCATCTAAAGTTCGAATGTAAATTTCATCACAATTGGCATGTGAAATTTTTTTCCAATATTTAAAATACTTTTTAACAGCTTTTTGACGTTAAAGTGACAACCAACAGCTTCCCTCCGTTTTTTGTGTGGTGTTCTAGGAACAGCTATAAACATAAAATAGGCGTGCCGCCCACTTCTGCTGCCAATTTAATTCTTGTGCTACTACTGTTGCTGCTGCTCAGCTGCCAAAGTGTCAATTTCAAAATTGTTTTCATGTTCGAAAGCACATTCAAGTCACAATCGTCGTAGACTGAGTCGGCATTAAAAGTTAAATTTGTTTTAGCAGACAAAACTTTTTTTTTATTGTTGTCACTCGAAAACAAAACAGAGTTGACGCCAACTTAGACTATTTGGAATGCAGAAAGTGATAGGGGCAAACAGTAGCTGTAGCTGCCTGCCAAAATTCACAAGTAGCTTTGGAATTTAAAAATTTTTTTTCTTTCGTTTTGTCTGTTTTAACTCGCTTAACGTATTCTTGAATAGTAGCAGCAAGGGTTACGGCGAGGACAATGTTTTAACTCAGGAGCAACAGCTGGCTGCAAGGAAAACAAATCAAACTATAAAAGTTAAAAAAGTTTTAAAGAAAAGTTAAAAGCAAACACTTATTCTTACTACAACTTTAATGGGTTTTGTGTAATTTTATTGGAGTTTTGAATTTGGCGCGCAGATTTTCGACTTCCACAGCTGCATTGTTTTGCTGCTTTACACCAATTGGTTCCCCACTTATCATTTGTCGCAAAGGCCAATATCACCACATTGAAATAAGAAAAACAAAACTCAACTTTTATTTAATTTTTTATGGCGGCAAATTTAACTTTTATTTTGTCGCCACTTTAGTGCTACTGCTGCTGCAGTGATTCTCAACGCAGAATGCAATTAAAATGTCAGCATCGTAAAAAATGATGATGCGCTACGCTATCACACAGTATCTGCCAGTAGCCAGTAGTTAGAGAAAGCAGTCGCGGTACTTTCAGTCGCATAAAGAATTTTCTGTTTTTTTTAAGAAAAAAAATTCAAATGAAAATGGCAAGCATAAATTTAATGGACGAGGAGTGTAGCGGCCAAGTTTACTACTATGCGAACCAAGATCAAAAGCAAAAATTATATAGAAAGTCAAAAGCGGCAAGGGATCAACTAACCAACCAACCGACCGACCAACACTTTAATTAATCCTTTAATGGCATCAAATGGCAGCGCGAAGTTTTGACGAAAAAACCGTCAGCTTTAAAAACTATTTGGAAACATATAAGCTGTTTTTTTTGTGCCTCCATCGAATAGAGCAAAAGTTTATACAATTGCAAATCGCAATTGAAGGAAATTAAGTTACACTGTTAAAAATACTGAAGAAAAATTTTGAATCAAAAAACTTGCAATTTTAAAAATAAAACTTTTATTTTTCTACTATGACAGAAAAGATATTCGATGTGAAGTGCCAAATAAGAAATAAAGGGTAGCCTCTTAGGGAATACCTATTTCGAAAAAATCATACAAATTTCTTAGTGTTATTTTTAAAAAAAAAATGATATGTTTTATAATTACACAAAGGTATGTGTGTATCTTGAAAACGTCTACCGCGTTTCCATTACTTCCGGCACTTCAGACTGGGAAAAAAAGTCTGCCGCAATTATCTGCACTTTTCTGTACTCAATTTATTTTTTAAATAAGTACACACTTGCAAAAAAATCCCATTTTTTCTACTATTTTGATTGTTGGGGATTTTTAACTTGTTTTCAAAAGTTTGCAAAAGTTTTTTTAACCGATTGTTTTTTTTAGCCTTCATCCTTGCCAACCAGTTTTTGTTGAAAAAAATAGTTTAAGCGCTAACGCTGCAACATTTAAAAAACTAAAGCTCTAATGAAAATGGACACAAAGTTCATGCCGGCACATTTCGCGCATAAAAGCATAAAAGAGTTTGGTAAATGGTGAAGAATAACATTGAAAAAGGGGCAGCACTGATACATAAGAGGAGAATGGTTGTGATGATGGTACCGTCGGGTACGTAAATTTTTTTACAGTTTAGTGTCGTTATTTTTTTTTTAACCGTGTTATTTAAGTAAAATGTATAAAAACATTAAACACTTATGGATATTTTAAGATTTTATCCTAAAAATTGATGCGATCTTATAGTTAGTCGAATGTTTAATTTAAAAATCTGTACATATTATGTTATTTTTCGATTGCTTGAAGAAGAAACCTTGAAGTTTAATAAAACAGACTTACAGATATGTAAATATATCGCTTACTTACTTCAATACTGGCACATCTCAAAAAACGTGATAATTGAGTTAATGATGCAGAAATATCCGCCATTTCATGTTTTGTATTGTGTGAAAAAATCATTAACTTAACTTAGAAACTTGTCGTGTGAGAAGAGTTCATGTAGACCTATTGAAAACTTTACATGCGTTTTTCTCCCACTTTCAATTTTTTGAGTTATGTCAATCTCGAAGTAAGTTTTGAGTGTCATACCAACATAGGAAACATGGATTTTGAAAACATGTAGTTCATCTCCGAATTGTCATATACTACATGCAATGTAAAAAACCGTACTTATTCTATAAGATGCAGTTTAAATTGCGGGCATATTTTTTACGATAACACGTAACTAGTGAAACTTTATAAGACACCTACACAAGCTTTTAGATTTTCAGAAAATCTAAGATAAATGTATTTTCGTTCGATACATTACCCGTTTCTATAATGAGCTCAGATATTTATTTTGCATTGACATTTAATATAATGGCAACCAGAACACTGAGATCTCTGTTGCATGCTTTGTCCAAAAACTTTAGCGACGCAAATTGAGAGTATCACTTAAAGGGTTTAGGTCACTTTTATATACGCTTCGAATCATTTTTTGTGACATTTTAAAGCCAATTTTCAGAAACTAATGATTCGAGATTAATCAAATTTTTAAGAAATTTTTTTAAATAGAACCTTTTTTTAAATATCTTTTTGTAAACTGGTGGAGCATGTTACTCGAAAAATAATAGGCCAATTTTATTCAAAATTTTAGCAAATATTAATATAACATCAATAATATTAATGTTATGTACATATGTATATAACTCAGTTTAGTGATCAAATGAAATTTAATTGAAAATATGACAATCTGCAAGAGATGTAACTTTTTTTTAAATTAATCAAAAACAACAGGCTGGCTATAACTTTGACGAGAGAAGATCCGTTTTCATGTGAAATGTTTTCACTGAGGCCTTCAAAGACTAAAACTACCCAAAAGATGTTTTATAAAAAAAAATTGCGACCAATTAAATGTCAGGCTTTAGTTTTTATATAGTTTCAATGACTTAATCTCATACCTTCAATAAATGTGAACATTAACAAATTGTTTTCAGTAAAAATTTTACACCCATTTTTAACCCAAGATACCTTATAGGAAATAGAACAGTCTCATTTAAAACTACATAAGATAGGTCAAATCGGTCGGGTAGAGTTTATAGCTTAAATTTGTTTGATATTATTATAAAGAGCCTTTGGGTGAATGTATATATGTAAGTTCCCTGATGGAAATTTTGATTTTATTTTCAGAGGCTTTAATTTGTTTATACGTAGTTAATAACGACGTTATATATATTACATATTTTGTTAACTTACAATCTCTAATGCTTTTTGTACTTTTCCAAAGAGGGCTGTCCAAATTGTGTCCCTGGTGAAGGCACTTTTATAGCCTTGCAAAATATCAATTAACTCAACAAACACCTTGCGACCATGATTATCTTTTGGCGGACCATCACGATACAACAGTAGAGTTGGGTTTGTTAATATGACTAATAGTCGAATGAGAACATCAGCAAATTCTTCATCTTCGACGTAATTGGGCAACATGTAAACCAAATCAGTTTGAAGTACCTTGGAACGACCCAAATGACGTCGATACTCATGGTTGTCGAGATCACGGCGTAAAATCCAAATTAAATGCTAAAACAGAGATCAATAGAATTTAAGTATTAAACATTATTAGTGTGAATCTGGAGCAACATACCTTCAGTCCCTGTAAGGCATCTGGTTCGGCACTATACTTTTGGCCATCGCTGTAACCGAGTGCGGCACAGGTGGCATCAATATCAGCCAACAGAATGGACATTTTTATTTTTTTATGCAAAACAAATGAATATTTTAACTAATTACGATAGCGACCACAAAATAAAACCGACGATTTCAATTCACTTCAAAGTAAAACACTCCCGCACGCGTTCAATATTCACTTGGTGTCCGCTTTTACTATGGAGAAGCACTTATTAAATTGAATATTCTACTCTTTTATTAGAGTTTACACTTAAAACACTTTTGTTAGTTCTTTTATTTATAATAAAATTAACTGCTATAGTTTTTATTTATAATATTATTTCACAATTTTCTTTCGCGACCCTCGTGAATACAAAATTGAAACTTTAATTTTCAATGTGAAATGTCATAATTGCGCGCCAATAACAACTCACAGCTGTTCTGTGGAACACAATTGTCATCAACTGTTATTGAGATAAAGAATAGTATTCTGCTTGTGGAACGTATTATTATATGAGTCGTGTTGTGGGAACCATGTATTCATAAACGCAGAAAGTCTTTTTATGTACTAAATTTATTTTATCGAGGAGATCGATTTGTCAATGTTTTTCTTAAAAAGAATAAAAGTTACACGAATAATATTTGCTAAAGCAATTCAGTGATCACTTAACGTTATACAAAATTTTATATGCATTGAAAAAGTAGCAAAATATTTTAAATTTTTTTCCGAAAAGAATTCGGGTTAGAACGAAAAATCTATTACACACAAAGTTTTAAGTGACACTTGATGCAGTACGTTTAATAAGCGTTACATCGTGCCAAAATTAATTTTGCGTTGTGACTTGGGGTTGTTGACTATCTCCCATATGACAACTGACATTGGTGTTTTAAAACTGACAGTAACTATGTTGTTACACGCAGCGTTTACTTATTTCGCCGAAACAAGAGTTCGTTGTTATCGGTGTGTGTAATTAGCGTAAGTCTTTTGCTGCTATCAATGGTTTGTGTATCAGCTAAATATCATTAAATTGTCGTATTTTGTAGAGTTGCTCTCTCTAAAAACGTCTTGTAAACGAGAGATATAGAAGAAAGAGTTATAGAAATCCATATATCCAGACACATTTATAAAGGATAATGTAAGAAATTAAAATTAATGATTGCAACACTGCGATAGCTATATCCGACTTCCTGAGCTGTCAAATAAAGAATTCAAACAAGACAATAGTTGCATATTGAAAAGCTTTTTAATCGCGCTGTGTTGTGCTCAAATAGCTGTTTTGACATCTACTGAAGTAAAAAAAAAATATTGGATAAAGAAGCAGCACTTGGCATCGTTGCAACTATATTACATAATTTAATAATGCCGCCGATTTTTCACATAATTTTAAATTTTTGTTGTAGGCTTCATATTATCTTTCCCTTTGGGCACTAGAGGCTGACTCCACAATGTCTAGTTAAACTGACCCGGAACTTTGACTGAGAGATTTTGCAGGAGACTTCAAATTATGGTTCAAAATTCCGTTTAAAACTCATAAAGGCGGGCTATCATACGCGGTCACGTGGCGTTGGATGGCATTTGATGGATGATGGATTCTAGAGGTGCCTCGTGTTATGGCGTAGAAAGTTAACTTATATAAACTCTGCCAAAAAAAACCACATGCTCTTCGATCATTCAAGTTTGGGGATTAAAATAGTTTTCGTGACGCTTTAAATCATGTTTTTTTTTTAATTCGATAAACTTTCAAGGTTATGTTGAACATATTTTATAGCTGATTTGGTTCTATAAGTATTGCTAAAATTTAAGCTTTATACATCTCTAGAACCAAACCAGGTTTGAAAAAAACTTTACTGATATATGTTGCTTTTCTCATTGAGCTCTAAAAGAGTCAAAACTTAACATCGCAGATTCGTAATGATAGAGTATAACCATTGACAGTTTCGGATATATTTTTTCTCCAAGTCGTTACTACTCTTTTCCTACGGAAAACTATGCCAAAATGTTTCACAAGTGTAAAATTACCCAAAATTATTCTTAAATTGATATTAAATTCTACATGTTTACATATACATATGTATAAAAACTTTTTTAGGCTTAAAGCTAATGTCCCTTTTGTGTTAAATTTAATTTCAGATTATATCTTCATTATATTGGTTGAATTTTCTTAATTTTTTTAAATCCATCCCTTTTCAATAACAACAGTTGGTTCGTTATATTTTACTTCACTAAACTATTTTTCTACGTTACGTATTTATTGTTAGTTGTTAAGGTTGAGCTTATTCTAATTTCTATTATCCTTTATTAAATGAACATATAAGAGTTGTCCAAGGTGAATTTGTGGCTTGAATAATACTTTTAAAAAAACCCATTAAAAGCAACAGTGTGTGTATTCACCACAAATCCGCTCCCCACCCCAACTATTTTATCAAGTAACTTATCCAAATGAAAAGCATCTGCACATACCCATAGAGAGAGTAAAAAGTAAAAGTTTATTCCTATTGTTCTTGTAACCTCTTTGTAAAGTATGAACTTTTATTCACATTTCACCAGGAAGTTACAACTACGGATGCACTCGCTCTTAAGCCCTCCATATTTATGTGACCTTAATGCAGATTTTAAAACAGAAAGGCACTAACTATGGTTTTCTGTGAATGTAGTTTTATATTAACTTATAATGGCATGCCATACAAGGACATATTTAATGGAACAAATGACTTATATAACTATGATTTTTACTTTTAAGAATTATTGTATTGTTACGCAATTTAGTTCTAAAATTAATGTCTTCACTTCTCATAACTTCGACCTCTGGATAGTGATGCAATCAAAATTAATTTTTTATTGTACATATATTAAATTAACCGTTTTATTTTAGTTCCAAAAATAGTTTTAAAAGTTATAAATTGTCAACACGACGTTTATTATTACACATCATGATTCAACTAACCGATATTTAAGCCTTGAGTTCGCATCAAACCTATGACTTCACTGTTTCTGTCTAAATAGACTCCTCCAATGCTGGCTTATACAAAACTCTCGAAAGTTCTCGTACAATACTGGAACTAACCGAGTCCATTTGGCAATATTGACCTTGCCGAATATCGTTCGCTGTTTTTGCGCTCTTTCGTTTGACATAGCATATTCGCTCTTAAATTAGTATTCGATGCCTATGTCATAATGAAAGCGAGATTTTCGTTATAACCTTCATTAGAGTGAATCTTCGCTGCTTTGCGCCAGAGGGCGTGGCACTTTGAACTGGCAAAATAACGCGAGCAATCGTAATTTTTATGCAATGGCAAGTTTAAAAGAAGAATTCACAGAACCAAATGTTCGTGGGTTCATAAAACTTTAAACTCCTTCTCATCTTTCTCGGCACTACGGTATTCTTATTTGCCTATATTTCCAACGAACAAATGAAATTGAAAAGAAATTGGTAATTCATTTTTACATATATATCGTATAGTTAAAATATATTCTCATCTTAATTTTATTAAGAGCTGCCCACCAGAAAAAGTTTGTTGAACTTTGGGTTTGTTCTAAATTAATTTAATCGCAAATCCTCTTTTGAACCAACATAGCTATAGATTTTGAAAATCAAATAAGCTGCATAAACACCACAAAGATTAAGCTTCGCTGCCGGTTTACTTCAATGTATTTGATTTCATTGAAAATTCAATTGAATTGCAATGAAGTCGATTGCATTTTTCTAGCTGATGCCATACATAAACTTTACCATACCAGTACCATCCGTCCAAGATGCAACATTTATTTGAAACTTTAAATCTCTGTGTAAGCCAAACTTTTGACTCTTCAAGTATCTGATGCAGACGTAAAATGTACTTTTTTCTATCTTCCCTGAGAACTTCATTGAAATGCGCTTTGAACAGACGAATGTTGTTGCACTTTTATTAATTTTAAATGAAGTCAATGTTGCATGGAATGACGTTGATATGTGGATGCCATGACGTATGTTTTGATATGAAGGAATACATAAATGAAAATGTCTGTTATTTTGAACTATTCATCAAAGAATGTTAAAAGTATATTGGCGCATCATCCTTGCATTTTCAGAATTGTATGCACATTTATATTTGATTTACATTCTTTTCTTATGTAAAATAAATTCTTTTGATTTCAAATGGAATTGCTAAGAAAGTTGCTACTGCTACTGGATTATTTGATATTGGTATGTATGAAATTTTATATTTGAATTATATATTCCTTAAAGATAGTACAGGAGTCAACTGAATTGCCGAAAAGTTCAGCCCCCACTACTGTTTGTGTGTATGGATTATGTTAATATTTAGTTGCCCCTAATATTACTTTTACGAAATCTGTCAGAAATATGACTTCTTGTTCTCATGATGAACATATGACATCAACTTTGCAATTTCTTCGGAGCTGTCCTGATACATCGACTGCAAAGGAATGTCACTTCAAAGCATTTTTCACAATAGTAGATATTAAAGGTCATCCCAAAAAGACTGCAGGATTTAGTTTTTGGAATACGACACAATATTTATTCGAAAAATGACAATATATATTTTAATTTCATTGTAAAGTACTTATATTGAGCTTAAGTATAGAATTCAGAAGAATGCGCCGTATGGCTCTGTGTAACAATAAAACGTTGGATCTCCACCTTAAGTTTAGGAGTTGGTATATGACAACAATTGTGGAGAAACATGATGGAAGAGAATCTTCATTGCACAACCCCCTCTTGTCAATTCTATACGCAGATACTGAGATTCGGCATATATATTTTTTTTATCTGAACTGAATGCATAAGTTATAAGTATTATTATATTTTTTCGTATAAGTCGGTAAATCGGACAAATTACTAGAAAAACTCGCATAAGGTTTCATCTTCATAACCCAGTGGCGCCACTTCACCAAAACCTTAATGGGAGCGAGAGCTATAATTTCACCACAATTGAATTGATATATTGAATAATAACTAGTATCAGATCCTTAGGGGGGGGGGGGGGGAACTGCCCTTCCCAGCCTTACCGAATTGACGCTACTGTCATAACCCCAATAATTTTTCAAGGTGAAAAATGTGGAGTAATCAAGTGTGTCAGTTCTGAAATGCGATGTAGGGGTCTGCTCACTTACGAAACCGCATTTTAACTTAATACATTTAAATCATGAGCTATCTTGTGAGACCCCTAAATGGCAATTATTTTGCAACTATTAGTATGAAATATCAATTTTTTCGGTCCACGTCAAAAATCCTGCTTCAGTTCTCGCAGTATCAATACGTATACCAACAGTAGCTACTTTAACATTGAGCCGCGTGAGTTTGGGTTGCAAATCGGATGATATTCATGACAGGAGGGTGATAGTATATTCGTCATGCAGTTCTATCATTGGATGCGGAAATTCTCATTAAATCTATGGCTCCTTCATTTTAATACATTGTCCAGCACTATTAGAAATTAAAGCAACCCTTCTGAATCCAAGTATTGGGTTCAAATTCTCATTTTTATTGATAATGCAGCAATTTAAGCTCTGGAATTGCATTTTATTAATGTTATTTTAAAGAAACATTTCTCAGTTACTCTCCATAAATATGTGCTATCAACGGCATTTTTGAAACAATATAAGAAATGTTGTCATTTGCATACATCCTCCACGATTTGTTCCTGTTTGAAATTAGCTATAATTTTTGAACTCGCAGCTGTTGCAATTTTTCAGTTTAAGCTTCTTTGGAAACTTGAAAAGTTTGTTGTCTTGATGCATTATCTTAACAAAAACACACCTCTGGTGATAATTATCAAAGGTTATTAGAACTGTACTAAGTTTTTTACAAAATTATTTTCTGTAAACCCATAAGATTGAAAATTTCTCTCATCAATTTTGAAGCATCAACGGAATACATGTACAACATCTAATGGCAATAACACGCCCTAAGAGCACAATTAAATTAACATGTAATTAACATATGAATAATTCATTTCTTTTAAATATCTGTTACTGCAAGTTGCTAATGATTCCGGAACACACGTGCATACTAAACGCAAGTACGTTCATATTCATGGACAAAAACGATCCGAAGTGAGGATTTTACCTCACTCCAATTAGAGTGAATAGACACGCAAACTTAAGGTGTCACAACACTTATGTATATTATTAATTTTATGAAACTTTCAAAGTCCTGATTTTTACACAATCAAATTTTTCGAAAAGCGCGTCACATATATACACAGCGGTTCCTCCATTTTAATATAATAAATGTTCAAATAACATTGACCTTATTTTTCAACTTGAAACCATTTTTTAAATAGACACCAGGTTTGTATTCCTTGGCAAAAATAGATAAATTTTTAATGAAAATTTTGTATTGCTATGTAAATGTTTTAGGTGCATAAATTAAGTAGTGAATTCGGAAACATCTTAATATGTTCTTAATAATGTGCACAAGCAAAAACAAATCGCATCTGAAATAAAAATAAAATAGAAAACATAATACACATTAGACCTTAACACACACTCACCCACATGCAGATAGACAAAATAATTCTAATTAACTTGTCGACTGCGTGTAATAAACTAATGTTTTATGGCTAATTCATTCAAGACATAAGTATGACAGAAAATAACGCATTTGACACATTATAAGAAGATGTACGAATAGTTGCAGAAATAGCGAAGAAGAAAATGTAAAAATACCCCAACATGCCCCAAAGGAATTCGTAACCGACACGTCCAATTCTTTATTGTTGCACGACGCTAAACAAGTGGAAAAATAGCACGATACCAACATACTCCTACTTGTAGATATGTACGTACGTTCATCATCTTGTTATCATTCATCATAAAAATGTAGCAAATAAAAAAAACCTGACACTCTGTTTGAAGGACATCAGAAGTTGAGAAAAAATAAAAAAAAACCAAAAAAAGGACCAACAGAAATTAAATGAGATTTAACGACTTCAAACGTTGCCCATCAGATAGGTGGGGATGTCAGCAGCAGTGGTTGTTGTTATTTTTGTTGCTGCTGTTGAGGGGTGTGTCCCTGGGCGGACATAAGGAAATTCGTCATCTTTGTACCATCGTTCAAATAACGATATCCAAAACATTTAGCTAATTAAATTGTGAGCACGGATCGCAACGAAGCGCATGGAGGGCGTCAGTACCATTGGAATAACTTATCTATGAAGGTCTATTGAGAGGATGAAACTTTTTCGAGTGTGCAAAGTTCTGTTTGAGTTCTGCTTATTACCACCATGGAATGGCATGGTGGTAATAAGCTAAAGAAATTTACTTTTGGAAACTTTGTACGCTTGACCTACTCACAAGGTCACAATGCACCACCTCTGTTCTTTCAGTGCAATGTAAAGCAAAACAGTTAGGGAAATCGATAAAGATATGCTATAAAAAGTTTTCTGGTTTACTAGGAAGCAACATAAAGCGGCCTCGGTTGTTGTTTAGTTTTTGATAAGGAAAAAACTATGTATTCTATTTACTAAACGAAGTACGTTGAACCGAAGTTACAACAGGTAACTCACACACATTTCTATCCTTGCTGTGGCAAATATGACAGCCATACTTCTCAAAGACATCAACACCTCTGGTGCGTTCCAATGCAAACATGCGAACAATACAGAGCATTGGCGATATTTTCTCGATTCATTTCACTTAAAAGCGCATTTTGTAGCTCAAGAGGTCCCTTACACCGATGTGGTTAAAAACACCGAAGTAATGTTGCTTTGAAGGGGAAAACTATGTACATTTCAAGTAAATATTTGTGAACATATCTTTATACTTGTACAATGTAGATACAAAAGTGAAACATTACTTCAAACAGCCAGGACCTGCATTCTATTCCACTTCAACAAATAACACTACGTTTGGCGGCATCAAACTTTGCTATCATTTTGCTTTTGCTTTCGGCGAACTTTAGAAGAGCGGCTATCTATGACCTACTTTACTCTTAAGGGGATAATACCGTCAAATTATGTAGTTACTCGTAAGCTCGTATGAAATGTTTTGTTTAAGTCCAAGTAAAATATATTACCACTTAGAAGTGGTGGTTAATGCAAATATATTGATTTTTTTCTTAAATTTAGTGATCCTCCTTTTTGAAGGCAACATCTGATATTAATTATTGAGTGAGCATTCATAAAACTCGAATTACTTTCGCCAATATTGTGAGTTTCTATGTAGCGATGTGAAAAACAAAACGAGTAAATGGCTCACTCACAATCATGATGATTCATGAATCCAATACTCTTTTTCTCTTGAAAAATGTTGTATGTACTGCAATCGTACAAGTAGTGGCTTACAAGCACGTAGTTATGAATTATCACTGGGTAAACGTTTCTCGATCTTCACGAATCTTTTGATAGACAGTATTCTGATGGCTCCCTCATCCTAACTAATATTCGAAAGTGTGTTTGTCTATCACGACTTACCCACTGACAATGTTGCCAAGTTGAAATGAACGAATAAAAAATTTTTCAGAAAAAGATTAACTTTTTTTTTGGTCAGCAATATTAAATAGTTCGTAGAATTTTTTTTCGTGCAAAATGGATAAAATTTTTTTTGCTCATAACAAAAAATTGTTGCTACAATTAACGGCTTCTGCCACCAATTAACGATTTTTGCCTTCAATTAACGGCATTTATCTCCAATTAACGGCTTTTACCTCCAATTAACGGCTTTTACCTCCAATTAAAGGCTTTTTGCGAAATTTTTAATTCTTACGTGGCCTAGGGCTTTGGCATGTAATTAAAGCACTGGCCGCATCAAAAGAGACCATTTAGCAATCCTGGCCACTGAACCGATTTTGAAATTTAGCAAAGCGGGATGAAGGTTCTATGTACATATTTTCATCTCGAAAAATGCAGGGACGTAACATCTCCCAAAAAAGCAAAATCGCTTAGTACGCGAAATCTTTGCTTTTAAGTCTTTTTTGGAGAAAGGGTCAACAGCGTTGTAGGATTTTTATTGTTTCATCCATTTATTGATCAAGTTCACAATTGAATACATAAACTGAATTATGTAAATCGTTAATTTTCAATAAATATTATTGAATTGAAGGGTGAAATACTAAAAATATTAATCACTGCTTTAGGGTATTAACTTAGTTTAACTTAATGGAAACTATTTTTATTTGCTATTTACGAGTACTATTTATGTATATACTAGCCCGCTCACAATGGGCTAGCCCCTTAAAAAGTTTTGTGCGAAGTTTTACTGAATCAAATTGCAATTATCGAAATTTGTTGTTCTATCGGCGTGTGCGTTGCGTTAAGCTTGGCGCTTGGTGGTATGTCTTATCGCGCCCAAACACGATGCTAAGTATAAATGTAATTATGTATGAATGTATGTACAATATGTCGGATAAGTTGCGTTAAGTCGCAGGACTACATATGTGAATGTTTTAAATGAAACATCAGCATCCAAATTTCACGAGACTAATCTTTACGGCAAGTGCCGTTTTAGCAACAGGAGTAATTGTAAAGTCTCTTTAATTTAGGTGTTTCTGGTAAAATTTTATGTCTCAAATTTCTATTGGTATGGAATATTCTATTCCAGCTAGGATTGGGAAGATTCTAACGCAATTATAGTCACAGAGCGATTTTTCCTCAAATTTATTTTATTTTATTAAAGAAAATCTATACGGGAACATCTTCAAGCCGCTCATCAATGTTCGTCGTTGTTGCCTAATTGCGTTGCCGGTCAATCTGGTTGTTGTTTGAAGATCCTCTCAGACATTTACAGTCACAACAGCAATACTCTCGTTTTAACAGCTGCTTCGGGAGCAGCCATATCTATAACTGTCCGGTTTCGGACCAGGCTGCTCATTGTTTGCTCAATGGGTCAGCATCCGAATAAAATTTGGCTCTACCATGGGCTAAAAACTGACAACGGATCCACTTTCCTGTAAAAAAACTAAAAATTTCAAATGGACAAGAGAATTGACAATGAGCCAAAACTGTCCAGTTATTTATCAAATTATTTCGCGTATACTTCACAAATGTCGAAGTCACGATAGTGTATGGCGCCATTTTCCCGATGGGATTATCTTCCGATACCGTGCTGATTCTAGCGTCACCTCGTATTGTGGAATAATGGTAACATTAAAACTTTAATTTTTGTATAATTTTGATTTCATGAATTTTTATGTGTTGCAATATTACTTCAATCTGCATGTAAGCTAGGTCTTTTCTTCCACGCGATTCTCCTTTGCATAAGAAAAACGCATTCCATTTGAAGTTCCTTTAACAATTTGATTGCTCACTGAAGCTTACAAAAGGTTTTATTCCATTAGTTTTTTTTCTCATTTTTTGTTGGACTGTCTGCCGAAAAGATGAAAGAAACTGCCATATGCTTTGGAAAGTTCTAAATAACCAAATAGATAAAACAATGGCTTTAATTTCCGATGTATTTCTTCAGACGAAAAAAAAAAGTTTATTTTTTCTTGAATTTTGTGCAAATGCGTCGTCAACAATGTTAGCCAATGGTGCGGACGACGTCATGATCATCTTAGAATTTCATGTGGTTGTTAAGTCGGTTGCTCCATGTTGGTCTGTCTACATGGGTCATAAAAACGCTTCCGGATAAGCCTGAAGTGAGATTTACTTGTCGTTCGCCATACTTTCTTTGATTTGTTTTCTCCAGACATTTGCCGTCCATTGATTTTTTTTTTTTTTTTTTTGTTCTTTTATATAAAGGAATACATTGTTAATGTGATCCATTGCTGGAATACTGTTTTCTTTTATGTTTCTTTAACTTTTTCATTCTGTGATTGAGTTTTTGTTCTACAGTTGAAATATTTGTGCGTGTGTGTGTCGTGGGGTGGACAGTGTTTTCTACAGACATTTCTGCGTTAGACTCCCAGGTGATTTTTTTCGATTTATTTAGCTGTTTAGTTGGTCTACTCCTCTTTTTTCCCTTGGTACATTTTACTTTTTTTTGTGTAGCAGACAATTGATTTACGTTGAATTTATTTTTTTTATGGTGTGGGTTTTTGAGGTGTTTTTCAATCATCCATATCAGCCACAGGTGCTGGCACTATAATTTGGTTTTTGCATCGGACTTTTTCCTTGGCAAAGTAATGATTTTTCTATTTCTTTTGATGTAAATCAGAACTTTCTTTTATCTTTTAATCCAGTAGTCATTTGAGTTTCCTTGAATTTTGCTGGTTACTATCTCCGCAAACTAAATTTATGTATACTTCATGAGCATGCTGCACATTCTTTATCTATTTATCGCCTCAATATGCTCTAAATTTATTTTAAGTCCAACATGTTGACCTACTTTTTAAAGAGCACTTTGCCTTTTGCTCCTTGTGCAGTGTGTATCCTGTTGCTTTTCCTACATGCAATAGACAATCTGTGCCAGTTTATTTTGTATTAAATTTTAGCATTGCTTTGAGTAACAATATCAAAAACTTTGTGTCTATTAAATGTTTTGTTACTTTGGAACTATGTGACTTGGTATACCTTAGGACCATAACGTATCGTCATGTGCATTCTTATTTGTCCTAAGCGCCAAAAATTTAACTTTACTGTGGAGCAAATTTAAACTTTGAGTATCTGAGTATTTTAGAAAACTTATGTGCTAAGTTTTTATTTATGATGTACCTCAAATGTTTTTAAAAGTTTATTAAATAACCAAATGTTGGAGATATCAAAATTTAGTAATTTTTCTAAACACATGAGTCTTGGGTCGGATATAGTAGGACAAAAAATTAAATATATGAAGAAATCCATGTTTTAGTGAAGTTCAGATTAGTGTCTATATACAAAACAACAACGAAAAAATCTTATATATGAATCCTAATGAAATTAATCCCAATGAAATGTAGATTTCTCTAACTAAATAATGCCCTGAAATGACTAAGCCGATTTATATGATATTTTGTACATAGACATACTAAAATTCAAAATTAGAAATTTTTATTTCCCATTGAGGCAGTTTACATGGTCAAATTATTTTAAGACATCGAAGTAAGCTGCTTCAAATCTAATTTGAAATGAAAAATTTGCACCATATTTGACAAACTTAAGTGCGGTTGCAGAAGCCAGCAAAAAAAAACAATAATTTTAAAATCGACGTACTATATTAATAACGTGGTTGTTTCTATCGTTCTCATGATCAAACTTTGGTGTTTGATGTAACCAAACTAAAAAGTTGTTCTCTAGCCAATTTGCTGTTTTTCAAATAATGCCGAAAACTCTAAAATTTTCGTTTCAAAAAAAATCAAAGTTCAAAATCCAAAATATATATACCTCGTTTGAAAGGTGATTTTTGATTACTGTTGATATTACACGAAGCATTTATGTTATACTCCTCTTACAAATACAAATGCGATAAGTTCAATTTTTTAGCACTTTATTCAATAAATTAGGTCTTGCTTTTACAAATTTTTCGTTTAATATTCAAAATTAATGCATCAGATGTCGCTGGCTTATTGGCATGCACCAAAGTCTTGCAATGACCCCTCAAGATGTATTTTAAAGGTATTAAATTACAACTACTTGAAGGTCATTCGACATCTGCATACTTTGGAATAATTGATTGTCTGAACTTATCGTGCAATAAATCAATTGTATCATTGGCGTCGTGTTGAAATCAACCATATTTTTCTACTCAGGGCATAAAAAATATGTTGTCATCGATTTGTACCGCTCACCATTGACATTAAGACCAACTCCTTTATTTTGGCAGGGCTGAAGTTCGTACTTTTGGAAGAGAATGTATGAATAAGCTTAACTTCATACTTTTGAAAGAGAATGTAGATTCATAAGAATCAAAACTATGAAAACAATAATTTTTTTTAAGTAAATAAGCGAAAATTCTAAGCTGAAACACGACTAGTGATAGCGGTTACATACTAAGATGTTATCATTTTAATTTGAGAAAAAATATTTAAGAAAAAAGTCGTATTACTCATACGACATGTTGTGCATAAATTACTTAAGAAATAATTTTTAAATGGATCTAAGTGCTGCTAAATAATATCAAATATATAATTTAAGCATTGTTTTAAAAAATTAACTTGGAAGCTTAAATTTAAAAAAAACATTTATGTGAATATGGAATAAAACAATAAAATTGTACATTTTGATAACTTTTTTAACGATAGGTTTTTAACAGGGACATGTCTATTATAAGTTCTTATTCCAAAATAGCTGCTTTGCGAAACTTATAGGCTAGAAAAATTATTTAATTACTTTAAATAAATAGTTTTTGCTTCCATTATTTTCAAATACATAAATATTTCCGAAGAATAATATTACCTACGTAATTAATATTTTTTTCTTTAAGTGATCTTTTTTGTGTTGCTCTGTTGTATGCGTCATTTGAATTCAGTAACTTTGCCAGCTAATGTTTTTTTAGTAGATTTTTCTACGTTGTAAATAAGCAATCTATTTTAAAATTATTACTATGTTTTACATAAGCCATACTAAGCGAAAATTCAACTTTCATATAATAATATTATGCTCAATCCAAGGTAATGGGGATAATCTTAAAATACTCATATACAAATGTGCATATTATGGTCATATATGTATTTTGTAATCTTACAATATTTCATTTTCCAAAAGAGTTGTTTACCACACCCTTTCATGGCAATTTTAAAGCATAAACAGAAAAATCAATCTAATTTTATGGCAGCAAAAGATCATAAAAGGATTGAGCATTAAATTCAAAGTTTATCAAAGTATACGCTTCATAACATGCTACGCGTAATACATACCCCTACCTCTGGTACCGCGAAAAACGAGTACTCAAACAACAGTCATTTACACTACTCCGAAGTTGGAGAAAACGTTGTGATTGTGTGATGCTTATGGGGAAAATGAACAATTTATGCAAATAACGACGCATAAATTGTGTGCGCTTTTTTCTTCCTCTCAAACACTCCTCCCTCTCCTTTCTTTCCTTTACTATCAGCAAGTTACATCAAAGCAAAGCAGGCAAGACTCAAACACTGATGCGTCTACATCACTGGTTAAGTTAAGCTGACACTGAATTTTTACGCATCACGCCTTTGATATATCTTTCGCGCTTTTCCCGCCATTTTTAGCTACACACACACAAGAAAACACTAAAAGTTTAAATTTACAAAAAAAAAAGTTGGCTCGCGATTTTTTTTAATGAGAATTTCTTCCCCCTTTTTTCATTGGTTGGGGAATTTGATGTTTGTTTGATTTTGATATATTTTTTTTTTTTTCTCAAGTGACTTTGTAGCTTTTTGACTTCATATATTTTGTAGTCATTGGAGTTTATCAGCATCCGCACACTCGACATAAAATCGCTTAGATATACATATGTATGTATGTATGTATGTACATATGCAAGTGTTTGTTGTTGTTGCTATTTTTATGGCTTTTGCTTGAGTTGAAAGTAAGTACGCCTTGACAATTGCTTTAAAAACAAATTTCGCTGACATATTCAAAATCATTTGACGTTGACTATACATTGTTGATATGTATTTGTTTACCACTCTACATACATACACATGTATGTATATCGCACTCAAAAAGCATCATTATCCTCTCTGATTGCAGCTTAAGTCTGATTTTTCATTTCATATTGTATTTCTATAAAAAATATAGAGATAAATCGTATTTAGAATCAACAACAATTTTAGGAAATTTTATTGAAAGTTTATATAAAATTTTCAGAAGCTAAATTTATTAAATAGAAATTTGAATGCACACTTCATAGGATTTATGTTAGTAGCAGTCGTGTAAACGAAATTTCTGTTCATAAAATAATATTTTATTTAACACCTACAATTATGTTAATGACATATCAAACATACGCTTCTCTTTAATTAGGAGTAATAAAATTGAAGCTTCTAAGCCACAATCGTCATAAGGGTAGTCACACATCTTCCATCGTAAGTTCAACCACAAACCAAAAGTACTAAATTGTGCTATTAAAATCAAATTACATGCTTATTTCAGCTGCAAAATGAGTAACAAAAAACTTTAAAAAGAAAAAGTGTTAAGTGACACCATACATACATTTGTACATACATACATATGTATATAATGTAGCTGTGTAAATTTAGAGTTTGTCAAAAAGTAAAACCGAATGTTATTGAATTTTTCGGCAACGCTTAAAAATCAAAATTTAAGTCTTTATTGACAAAAAACTATTAACTATTAGTTTTCCATTTTTAATTTAAGGTACGAAAAAAATGTTAGTTATTATTATTTAAATTAGTTTTCGGTGTCAGAAAAATTACGTATAATACCGTAATACGGTAAAAAAAGAAGAAAACAAAAATTTAGGGAAGCGCTAGAGCCCACGAGCGAGGCGAAGTGTACGAAGCGAACAAGGGTTTCTTTTAAAAATGTTTTTTGTTGTTTTATGTTACAAAATAAACAAATTCAAGGAAATTTGCATTAACATACATTTTTTCCAAATTTCATTCATTGAGCAAAACTAGCATCAGAATAAAATACAGCGACAAATTATCTATGAAAAAGGCACTGTCTGGTTCAAATGAAAAAGAACGAATTCAATTTACAATTCCTTTTTAGGAGATTAACAATTTTATTTTCAATTTTTTTACTAACTCGAACCATAATATATTTTTCTAATCGATTTTGGTTCACTGAAGAAAGAAGTATATTATATACTTACTTCTTTCCACTGAACTAGAATCCAAAATTCGTTTTTTCTCATCTCGTTTTTTTATTTTTTACTTAATTGATTTTTTAATTTGGATTACCTAGGAATGTAAGAAGCAAATGAGACATTGAGGGTGTTCCTGCAAACCAGCAGCGTCATTCGGTAAGGCTGGGGAGGGCATTGCCCCCCTCCTGCCAAGGATCTGATGCTAGTTATTATTCATTACAGTAATTCAATAAAACCATCTAATGGTGGTGGAATTATAATTCCCGCCCCCAAGGATTTGGTGAATTGACGGCACTGCTGCAAACGCGAAAAATTGCATACATACTTTTTCGAGACTCGAAATGTGCTCAGCTTACGCGTTTTTGAAGCTTTGTTTTCGTTTGCATTATTTACGTACATCTTTATTTAAAAAAAAAAATTATTTTTAAAATAAATATTTTTTTTTTGTTTTTTAACGAAAAGCAAAATTTTTTTTAAGGATATAAGTTTTCGAATTTTAAGCAGTCCCGAAGAATTCAATTACCAGAATTGTTTTTTTGACCAACTCTATTGTCCACATATCTATGTATGCATGTACATATGTATTTATATCATAACCTAAAATGTAAAACATCACCAGGGAGGTGTTCGTTCATTGAAACCGCAAGAAAAATGAAAAAATTTACCCACTGCAACAGCATATGGGTGGGTGACTGACTGTAACCAAATTTCGGACCACTGCAATAGTTGTAGCTATGGACTAAGCATATTTTTGCAGGTCAAAAAAAAAAAGTTTGTTGCATTGCAAACAAGCAGATGAAACAAGTAGGTGGTAAAAAGGTTGTAAGCCAGCACAAAAAATTTAAATATTTATTTAGTTAAATTAAATATTTTAAATATTTGAGTAACAGCAATTCAAAACAAAATCCTTGTGGTTGTACAAATAAAATTTGAAACGCTGAAATGTATTGTGATGAGCTTGAAATAAAAGGAAACTCATATATAATTAAATAACTTAACAAGACAAAGACAAAATTTTATACATTCTCTCTTACTATCGAAATTAAATGTGCGTTTTAGTACATCAATTTTCTGTACCGATGTCGAAAAATTATCGATGTGGTCTCGAATAGATGATTTCCATCTCTATCGATAAGTAAGTATATCAATATTTTGATTAAAATTAAAATTGTTTTGAAGAAATTTTACTCTGTGCAAACAAAAAATTTTATTAATATATAATTATATATATGCCGATATGCCTATAGTTTGACAAGCCTGCTCACATTCCAAATTAGTTGGTAAGTGTTGAAATCTGAAGTTGAATGCCAATGGCTCTTCGAAATGTACTAACTGTAACTCTGGACTTGAGCTGTTATAGTACCGATAATTTGACGAGCTTTTCTTTTTTGTATGGTCCTGATATAACCTTCAAGTTTCAATTTCGCTGTCGATGCAAATCTGAAACGGAATCAGAACAAGACTGAGCATTTGAAAATAAAAATAGATATTTTTTTTTAAATTGTAAACCAAAGAAAGAAACACAATTTAAGCTTAATGTATATATATAAAATAATACATCAGTCCTCACATCCTCTTATTCGCAGCAATTCAATTATCAATGTATGCTCGAACCGCCCCCTAACCCAGCACTCTATTTATGATGTTAGCGTGTATAGTGATTTAATTATTCAATATAGCCACAAAGTGCTCGTACTTTTGAAATGAAAAATCTACTATAACGAGATAATTCGGCTGCAATTGCATACCATCACTAAGAATATAGCCGTTACCATCTTGGTTAGAAAAACTTATGGTATGACGAAAAGACAAAAACTCTTTGATAAATTTGCGTTAAGAGCCTTTGCTCGAATAACTCGAAAGACGTTGTAAAAAGAAGAATGACATTAAAAAAAACCAAACCAAATCGTCTGTAAGAAGTACTGAACGGGAGCTGCTTAACGGACAACGTGACCACACCGATCTGCTTTCAAGCCTTTTTGAAGCTAAAATTATAAGGAGTTACAGGACAAAAGTTCGGAGTATGTTGAGTGATAGCTCAAAAAATATGGAAAGATTTTTCATTGTTTTGCGTTGCGTTTTACCAGAAACGGGGTTGAAGGCCATTTGCCTAAAACTGATATAAGTCGGTACATATTAAAGTAGAACAAATTAACTTCGCTTAAAATTATTTCTCTCGTGGGAATTCAACTTTTAAGGAGAACTGAATAGCAAGTTGGGCTATTGAGAATATTTCATAGTCTTCCAAAAAACTTTTCACCAGAAAATTTCTCTTTGAACAATTTTTATTATTAACGCTTTTATTAGAAAACTTAACTAAGAAATTTACCAGCTGTGGATGATATATCAAAGCTTTTAGATAAAGATGAGGTGATCATCGTATTCGAATTCACTAGACTGAAAAAATAAAAACTGCAAATATTTAAACTAAAATATGGAATATGTGATATATCTAATATTGTTGTAAAGAAGGCCCATTGTATCCTTGAAGAGCATCCTTGCTGCTAATGCTTGCTTGCGTAGCTGCTGCTCTTACTGCAACTATGATTCTCCTTTTCTATGCATGTTGCGTTTAAATTGTGCGGTTAGTTTCTGCCGAAGAACAGAATGCTTAAAGGATATTCATTACCTTACCATAAACCAGTATATAGTATATTTTACTTTGTGTGTGCCCTACTACTAAGAGTTCAAGTATGCAAGTGTACACAAGTACAGAAATATTACATTTTCAGTAACAAACACACAGGATATGCGTATTGTACTAAAACTTTAATATTACTGTGTTTTCCCAGCCATGCGGATGATGTTGAGTGCCTTCTTTAGGCTAAAAGGATGCTCTAATAAGAAAGCATGTATGTGCGATTTCATACATAAATGCAAGCAAGATATTACAACAGGACTTAGTTGAACTAATTAGCACTAAAGAAATATGTTAAACAAAAGAAAATGGTTAATTTAGCTTTTTAAATTAATTAATAAATTTTTTACCTTCAAAACTGTATAACTTTATGCCAGTTATTCAAAATAACTTTGAAATAAAAAACTTATTTTATATAACATTGTGCCAAAAATGCAAATGCCACCCACACGCTGATCCTTTCAACAGTATTACGTCGTAACTGTGTTACCCTGTTCCATTGACCTAAAAGACATAAATTCATTCATTTCGATGCCAATTTGATTTCATTTCGATTGCGATATTGTGAAAAAGTCATAGCAGAGAGCAACCGAACAAGGCGGCATCCTTGTGCTTTCATGTTTCTCCAGGGAAACGAATTGAGAGTCTTACAATCAGAACTGCTTTTGTGCATGTGTGTGTGTGTTTGTGTTGGAAATGAATGTCGTTAACTTGGCGACTAAGCGAGCAACAGCAACAGCAGTAGCAGTGGCAGCTTTAATGCTGTTACACCACAACCTGCTTGAATGTCCTTTGTCCTTATTGTGGCGGGTGTTAAATAGTCAGTCAGCATAGTATGAATATTTATGCTGGGAGCCTAAACAAATTCGGAATTTTTTTGTTATCCTTCGTTTGGCATTTTATTCCTTTCTTGAAATTTTTTAATTTATCTTCGTTTTTATTGTATTGGGGCTTTAGTAGGCAGATTTTATTGGAATTCGAAAGAAAACATTCTTTTGGTTTTGTTGTTGTCTTAATTTTGATATGACATAAATTCTTGTCCGGTGAAATTTTTTAAATGCAGATTAAAGCTCTTTCTTGTTTTGTTTAACATAAATTTATCCTGATTGGATGCGCAGAACAAACTTTGCACCTGATTTTGTTTTTTTTTTAATAAAGGACATTTCATTTCATTAAGTATATAAATTTTTAAATGATTAAATACAAGAAATCTTTTTGCAGAATAGCTGTGATAGCTAAACTCTTTGTTATTGTGGGTCATTCCTTGCCAATGTTTCACTCATGCTGCTCACCATTTCTTTGATCTTAAAGCTTTCAAAGGAAAATGTTGAAATATACTAACAAAAAAAATGAGTTCAATGTAAGAAGATTTAAATAGCGGCCTAAAGATAACAACTTCAAAAAAGTGTTTAATATTCCAAGTGTACACATCAACACAGTTGAACACGTCGAAAATATACAATTTTTAGAGCAGCAGGAAGTTCATGCTGACTTTTTGAAGAAAACTTTCTTCTCTAATAAGGCATTGTCCTATCTCTCTGCGTAAGTTTAGTAGCAACATTGCCGCATATGGCGCAACGAGAAACCATTACAAGCTTAAAAAGTGACTGTTTGAAGTGGTTTGGGGTCAGGTAGTGTCATTGAACCATATTTATTCACATATTAAGAAGATCAGACTGTAACAGTCAGTGATAACCGATTATTCTTGGCACGGAATTGATGATACTGCTGATCTAAAAGACTTGTAGTTTCAGTAGGACAGCATAGCTTGCCATATTGGCTGTTTTGCGTGAAAAGTTCCCAAGTTGTATGATTATGCAATTTAACGCCGTTTGACTTTTTTTTTGACTTTTGTAAGGTCACACTGCATGTGACATGTCAACGACGCCAATTCCAAAACATTGGAGTACCTGAATAAAAACAAATATCAGCATGCTTTGGCCGAGTCAAAAAAAGATCTAAAATACCGCAAAAGCATCAACTGTGGCAAAAGATCAGAGCCGATCATTTAATTGAAATTGTGTTTTATAAAAAAAAAAATACACCATGCATTCGATTTATAAAAAAATCGAAAGATTTTTTTAAGTTTATGGCTTCGTTTTTTAGTTTGAAAATTCAAGTTGAATTACCTTTCAAACAATTTCAGACCCAAAGTGAAGTAGCACAAACAACTTGTGTTTAATTTTCATGAAACTCATCAAGTTCAAAGTTATTACCATTAATTATATGCTCTATAATAATAATAAAATTTCTAGCAGACATCACAAATAACTTTTCTCTCAGGGATATTAATTCACAATAATGGAAACGTAAAAGTCTACGACTATTTACACTGTCACACATTTTAACAAAAGTTTATGTAACATTTTAAATCTCTCAATTAAACCTTTGTCAGTTTGTCACATTACGATATTTCAAACCTCTCTTTATATCCTTTGCCCACTTCAATCCAAGAAAAAAATTTCAGTCGCAATTTTTTGGGAAAAATAAAACAGAAATTATAAAAACGACCACCCACATTCCGTATTTTCATTTAATTTGATTTTATATTTTCTGTGTGTCGATTTTTGCCATAATGAATGTCAACGAAACATACATTCCAATAAATTAAAAACAATGCCAGTATCTTTTATGCGCATACTGGTGCACAGTGGTGTCTCTAAATCAGGGATGCTCATATTTTTTAAGCAGGGAACCAAATTACCAATAAACAATTTTACTGCGGGACAAAAACAAAACAAAACTGGTTGATTTTTTGTATACATATTTTTGTATGCATGCATATTTGCTTAACGTTTTTTTTTATAATTTTAGGAATGTTTGGAGTCAGCTTGCTTTTATTCAGATCTATTTTTGGTATTGTTCATTATTCCATCATTGATAAAATTTTCTTCCCATGAGTGTAGATCTATTAATTCCAATTGCAGATGTGTGTGAAAATGGTATTTGGTGAGCTGCGAGCCGTAATATACATCTCTGAGGGCCGCACTTTGTGCACCCATGCTCTAGAGAAAGGGAACTAGACATTGTTTATTGGAGATGTTATTCTTGCCAGTAAGTGGACACATCTCTGTAGAAGAACTAAAGGCAAAAAATAGTGAAAGTCTGTTCTTTTATTATGCCACATTTTCGAACATGAGACACCCTGATATTTATACTACCAATGCCATTGCTTATGCACATACAAACATTTATAAATAGATTTTATTTATGTACAGTTGCATGAATATCAATCAACTCAATTAACTCTCCAACTTATCTACTTAATGCCTCTCATCGGTTATTTATCTTAATCTTAAGCTTAATCTTCAGATAGGCCCGTAGTTCTTCCCAGAAGAAGAGCTCGACAATAATCCATAAGCATAATACAACGTATGTAAATTATTTGAAAGAAATTGAAAAATTTACGGAACCATTTTAATTAAATAAATAAATTTTGAGATTTTATTTAATTTAATCACGTCCTACTTTTAAATACACCTTAAAACGGCTAAAACTTTGAAAGGAAATATCATAGATAACCATTTGAAAACTCATTTTAAAGAAGAAGAATGATACTAAATGATGTGTTTACTAGAAATATGCTGGAAAACTTTTTAAGTCCTGTACATACACTCAAAAATATTCATTATAACCATTTTTTAAGTAAGTATCATTTAAAACAAAAAAAAAATCATAACTGCTAGGAGGAAGATAATGGCCCGTAGTGATAGTCGCAAAATTAAGAGCGCTCAAGTCAAAACCTAGTTTTAACCTAGAATAGAGCAGACAGAGTGATCCCATAAGAAAAAGTAAGAGGGATCTGCACCATTTTCAAAGTAAAGTTACTCATATGTGCAATTGCGCGTTACTCATACGACATGTTGACAAATAAATATCTTTAGGGGCCAAGACACCCTAGGGGAGATTTCCATTTACGCCAATACATTTAATTTGAGTCATTTTTAATTCCACAAAATACCGCCAAACATTGAGTGCGCAACGTCGAGTTCTGTACGTAAGTCCTTAAATTGTGTTGCCTTTGCTGTTGCTTATTTTTCTTGTCGTTGTTGTTTTATTGTTGATGCCAGTTTATTTGTTTTGTTGCTGATTTTATTCATTCGATTTTACTTTAAATGCATTTCAGTGGGAATTAGTGTAGAAAACTGTAGTAATAGGTGGGTGGGCGTAACTGTGGTTTCGTTGGTGTGGAAATTAATGCGAAAACTTTTTTCCACTTGAGTTCGCTTTCAATACCAGCTTCATTTTAAAAATATCGCTTCATTCTCCAGTTGCTTACTGGTCTTCACTCTCACTCACTCAATCATTCAGTCCTTCATTTCCTCACACCTTCGTTTATTTACTTTGGTGACTGTTGTTTTTGTCTGCTGGCCAAGTAGGAAACATTTTTGTGATGGCATTGCCTATGTCGTGAATTCAAGCTACAGAAAAACCATTAATTTTTTATATCAATTGGTTCCAGACAATTTACAGGACATGCCTTAGAGAAAGCTAGTTCAACCAACAGGGAAATATGTACAAAGTTCTGTATGTAAACATGAATATATTTCTATATATATACATAATAAGTACACTTTTGCAATAATTAGAGACATGCATTTTTAAAAGTTTAAAAATTATACTCTTATATTTTTTAACTTAAAAAATCTTAAATTTCATCACTAGGCAACAGAATAGAATATCTAAGATCACAACTTTTTAAGGGATTTGTTTTAATAAACGAAGTCGTAACATGCGAACTAAATCCATTGGGACTAATCATGAAATTCAATCTTGATGTACGAATACGTTGGCCGTTACGTACATGAGTAGTCGTTATATGCAGATTACACTATGTATGTCAAGTTTGCCAAGTTAATTGCATGCCAAAGACGTACGACTCCATTAAGCCGTTAATTGGAGGAAAAAGCCGTAAATGGCCGCTAATTGGAGGCAATATTATTTTTATGCATGCAAAATAATGTCATACATTTCTCTTCAAAAAAAAAGTAAAGAGTGTTTTTTTAGAGGTTTGTTTTTCGAATAGAGATAAAACTGGCATTTTATGGTCAAATCTAGCAATTCTAATGTCATTTATGTTCAGTTTGGTTTGCCATTTCAGCATGAACAGGTTGACAAAAGAACAACGCTTGCAAATCGTGCAAATTTATTTCGAAAATAATGGTTCAGTTCGCGAGTTTACCGCAAGCTCCGTCCATTTTATGGTCGACATAATCGTCCATCAGAGCAATTAATTCGGTTAACCATGGATCGTTTTCGCACTACGTTTACTCTATGTGATAATACGCATCCGCAGAGACGTCGAACAGTGCGCACCGAAGAAACAATTGCCGCTGTAGAGCAAAATGTTGAAGAGGACCCGAATGAATCGATTCGCCACCGTGCACAGCAATTGGAGCTTTGTCCATCAACTTTATGGAAGATTTTGCGCAAAGATCTTGGCTTGCGACCTTACAAGATCCAGCTTGTGCAAGAATTAAAGCCGCGAGACCATGCAATGCGTCGTGATTTTGGTGTATGGGCCGAAAATGAGATTGATCTCGATGCTGATTTTCATCGCAAAATTTTGTTCAGTGATGAGGCTTATTTTTGGTTGAATGGCTACGTCAACAAGCAAAATTGCCGCATTTGGAGTGAAGAGAATCCACATGAGACCCTTGAGACGCCATTATATCCACAAAAACTGACTGTTTGGTGTGCTCTATGGGCTGGTGGAGTCATTGGGCCATACTTCTTCCGAAATAATGCTGGAGAGTCAGTTACCGTTAATGGAGACCGGTATAGAGCCATGATAACCGACTATTTTGTTCCCGAATTGGATGGCATGAATGTGGATGAGTTGTGGTTCCAACAAGACGGCGCTACATGCCACACAGCGCACGTCACAATCGATTTATTGAAGGAAACATTCGATGAGCGCATAATTTCGCGGAATGGACCTGTCAATTGGCCACCAAGATCGTGTGATTTGACACCATTGGATTATTTTCTTTGGGGATATGTGAAGTCGCTCGTCTACGCCAACAAACCAGAAACGTTAGGGGACTTGGAAGCCAACATTCGTGGCGTTATTGCCGACATACGGCCCCATATGCTCGAAAAAGTGGTTCAAAATTGGACCTGTAGAACTGGCTTTATTCGAGCCAGCCGCGGCGGCCACATGCCCAAAATCATATTTAAACATTAATGGCATAAAATTATCCTTCCAATAAAGCTAAATTGATGGACATTAAAACGATTTTCTTGTGTTTTATTTCAATTCGAAGCTCTATACCTCTAAAAAAAACACCCTTTACAAATCATTGAATATTCCTGACCAAAACAAAAATCCTAAGCTTTTTTCGAAAAAAATGTTTGCATTTTAAGAAACTTTTTTTTCTTTTTGGAAGGTCGTTAATTACTCATTTTTAACTTAGCACCACTGATGAGTATATACTTGACCACCGTTGACATAGCTCCCTATTGGGTAACATTGTCTACTCCTACCACGTTCTCATTTGAGTACCGCAACTGTTTTTGACTCTGCGTTCGTTTTTCTCGATGCATAAAAAACACATCAATTGAAAAGGATTTTCGTTTTCCTTTTTGTTTCTTTCTATTTTTTTATTTGAACTAACTTAAGTCCTTTTATTTGCTATATTATTTACCCTAAGTTTCTTTTTTCCGAAATTGGGTGAGTGCATTTCAAAGAACAAAATTAGAATGAAGGATAATAGAAGTATTAAGTTGGCTCAATGTCCTTCGAGTTGTCGTACAACATTGCCGTATTTTGTAGGATTTATGTACCACAATTTTCGTAAACGTTGAAAACGCATCACTGTGAATTTTGACAAAAAATTTTATAAAAAAAGTTTTAAGCGAATATAAATCTGTTTTTTTTAGTTTTCATTTGTATTAATTATTAAACTGGAAATTAACTACATTTTAAATTGAAATACCCCTACGATGTTTGCATGAAATCTGAAACTTTTGAAGTGTTGTTATCATATACTTAGGAAATGAGAGGAAATTAATATTAAACGTTGACTTCAATATATTGTATAATAATAGATCATTGAATTCAACTTCTTGGGAACAGTACTTGTTTTCAAATAGGTATCTTTTTAAATTTTAAATAAAAAACATAAATTATGTGAAATCTTTATTTAATTTATTGAAAACTAAAGAACATTAATGCCGGTTAATAATCAAAAAGAATTTGGTTCAAGTGACCTTCACTGATAGCTCGACAGTCTATCAATCTTTTACCAAAATTTTGAATAACTCTTTCGCATAATGATGCTTTAATTAGTGATATGATGATGTTGTCTTTGAGGTATTGAACAGTTTGAGAACTATCCGCACAAACTTTACTCGTCAAGCATCCCCATAATAAGAAATCCAAATGTGTTAAATCGAATGATCTCGGAAGTTATGAAGACATAAATCCAGCTTACAAGACAGTGATATTTTTAAAATAGTTTTGCATCAAAATTAATTAAATACTTTACCTTTGTACCACATGCCTCTATATCTTAATACTGTGACCATATAAGTCACTTCAAAAACATGGGATAAGTTACATTATTGTCCATGTTTTGTCACTTTACCAAAACAAATGTGAGAATTACATGATTTGTCTTTGATATATAATGTATGAGTAGGTAGCGCGAAGGACTATGCATCGCTCGGACATGGTTTCAAAACTAACTTTGCAAATTTATAAATCGTAAGTAAAAATTAATTTTGATAATAAAATTTTACAATTTGCATGATAAATAATTTGATGATAAAATAAAGTTACATATAATAAAGTTCTAGAAAGACACGCGAACTTCCTTCTTAGTGTTTAAAGGTGTCTTTTAAACAGCTCAGCTTACTGAGTCTCTTGAAAGATAACAAAGAGGAAAAATTATGGCTCTTATAGGCCCCTATAAAGAATTTATAAACATAATATGTTATCTTAATACTTGTCTTTAAAATGCCTGTAAAAGGAGCTACAAAACCCTATTTTGTTACTAGGGCAATTCTCGTCTATTCTTCGAGAAATTATTCGATTATTAAGCTTCTCTTTCAAAAGATCGATTGGTTCCATTGCTGTGTGGCTTGTTGCACTGTCCTCTTGAAACCACATAGTCTGCGGTATCCATTTTTTGTGAAATATTAAAAAGAGTTGTTGGTTTGAGGCTTAATGGCTATAAAGGACGACGAATTTGTGTCATTGGTTTTTCAGCAACACCTGTGCTTTTTGCTGGAACGACCACTATGATGATAAATTCTGCTTCCCTGAACTTGAGCACCAGCACGGTTCTTTGGAACATTCATTCTAAAAATATCTATGGATATCCGCCCATGTTTTGGTACCCTCAAGTTTTAACAGTTCTCCAAATAAAAATAAAATAATTGTTAAGAATTTTTCCGCTTTAAATTTACGAAAACTGTGAGTTATTATTTTTCTTTTGTGGCTTTTGTTTTACATACGAGTAATTGTTGAGAATCTTTGGCTGCACCAACAATTTTTGGTCTGAGTTACAATCGTGGTGGTTTTTTTAACTTTAAATCCAACATAAAATGACATCAGTGTACGTTGTCAACTCATTATATTCAGAAAAATATGTGAAACTTTCTGCAACTCTTTCCATTATATTCAATTTTTATGTTATCCCTTCGTATAGCTACCACAAGGATTTAGTTGCAGTGCAAAGTTTAAATGAGTGCCGATGTGTATATGTGCATTTTGTAAATGATTTTTTATTGCATCGAATTATGTATTTAGTTCAAAACTTCTTGTATGAGAATGAGTCTGTAGTTTCAAAATATTTTATTTTTCACATCGAAACCAATATATCCCACATATTAACACTTTTTCCAGCAAGTGCTTAAAATTAAGCAATACCACAAAAATGGTTAGCAGAAACTCATACGCAAAAGCAACAAACGTAAAATGAATTTGGCCGAATATTGTGTAATATTTAGTAATTAATATTGGTGTAGAAAAATTACCTTTGAACTTTATCATCTATTTATTTCAAGTTAAGTTGACTTGAACATAGGAACTTTCCAATTACATCTCTTATTGAAACGGTACTTGCCTCTAAGGTTAGTAGTCTCGTGAAATCAGTTACATTTTTTGAGTAAAACTAGAGGTAACTACTTTTGTGTATAAATTGGAAGCTACTGTTTCTGCAAGGAGCATAGTTAGTTGTAAATTCTCTGCAATGTTAGCGTCTCTGATGTAGGTTTGATTTTATTCAAAACAAAAAAAAAATTGTTACATTTTAATCTTATGTTTTCTTAAAAATTGGCTCTTTGCTCTTTTTTCTACTGCTTACATATTTACATTCTTTGTTTATGACGGAAGCGCATTTAACAAAACGTTATTATTTAAAAGCTGATTTATTAGAAATGAAATGTGTCAGGACAGTGAATTGTCAACCCTTGTCAAACTGTGAACCCACACAAACGTTCGGCCTCTGAAATTTATAGATTTATGTTTTTTGTTCTTTGTTTGTGAAACCTTTATAGATTAGCACCAGCCAAAAAGTGGTAGATGTCGTTGGTGTTTTCTTATTTTTACTTTAATCTATTTCATGGAAAATAAGACGCTTCATATAAAGACCTTACAAAGATATACATACGAATATGATTTGAATTGTTTATTTGTGAATGAAAGGACTTATGCAAATAAGTAGTTGCCAAATAAGTAGGCCAAGAGCAAACTCACGTACAATTAATGGAGTTAAGTACGAGTAACAGTAGCGAATAAGCATTCAGACAAAATTATATCAATAGGGTGCCCGATCTGGATTAGACAATAGCCCAAAGTGGGACTTTCAATGAGATGGCATTTTAGTAAAATTCAGTTTTCTAATTTAAGAAAAATTTCCTTGGTACAAATTTCACCTGCGGCGCAATTTAAGTATTACTTCTTTACATATTACAATTTGTCCAGGTATATGTAATTTAATAAATAAAAAAAATTTTGAAGAATAAAGGTCTCTCTTCTTTCATATGGCAACTATGGCTTCTTCGGTTTCAGCCTATTGCTTTAAGTAAAATGGACCGCATTAATGATTTGTTGTTGTGGGTGAGTTTTTTACTTTTTATATACTTAAGTCACAGTTGGATAGAGCACTCTAGATAATTTGTTTCAAACAAAGTGCGGTAGTATGGCATATTGACGGAAAATAAATGGCTTAATACATATAGTATAAACGAATTAATTTTTCTTCTATCGCATGTAAAGGGTGTTTTTTTTAGAGGTATAGAGCTTCGAATTGAAATAAAACACAAGAAAATCGTTTTAATGTCCATCAATTTGGCTTTATTGGAAGGATAATTTTATGCCATTAATGTTTAAATATGATTTCGGGCATGTGGCCGCCGCGGCTGGCTCGAATAAAGCCAGTTCTACAGGTCCAATTTTGAACCACTTTTTCGAGCATATGGGGCCGTTGCATGGTCTTTGGCTTTAATTCTTGCACAAGCTGGATCTTGTAAGGTCGCAAGCCAAGATCTTTGCGTAAAATCTTCCATAAAGTTGATGGACAAAGCTCCAATTGCTGTGCACGGTGGCGAATCGATTCATTCGGGTCCTCTTCAACATTTTGCTCTACAGCGGCAATTGTTTCTTCGGTGCGCACTGTTCGACGTCTCTGAGGATGCGTATTATCACATAGAGTAAACGTAGTGCGAAAACGATCCATGGTTAACCGAATTAATTGCTCTGATGGACGATTATGTCGACCATAAAATGGACGGAGTTTGCGGTAAACTTCGCGAACTGAACCATTATTTTCGAAATAAATTTGCACAATTTGCAAGCGTTGTTCTTTTGTCAACCTGTTCATGATGAAATGGCAAACCAAACTGAACATAAATGACATTAGAGTTGCCAGATTTAACCATAAAATGCCAGTTTTATCTCTATTCGAAAAACAAACCTCTAAAAAAAACACCCTGTATATGTAGTGTGCCGGTTTTTGAAAAATTAGAATGATAGAAGAAAAAAAATATATATGTTTGGATTTCGAAAAATTTTTTATATATTATGTATGTGTAAAAATATGATTAAAAAAATCCAAGGTTCCAGTGTTAGAAGGAACAAAATGTATTGACTTTTATGAAATGCTCTTATTAATTGATTTTTATCGAAGTTTACTAAGACAGCATATTGGCAAAAAGTTATTATACTATTGAAAAAAACGTTTGTTTTAGGTTAAACCTTCAAAAGTCATAGTTGAGAAATTACGTCAACTTTACCAGTAAATATGAAAATATACATACACAGCTTTCCTTGATTTTTTTTATAAATAATGTCAGAAGTATGGTTAACTAAAATTTAAAGTTCCAGCTTTCATTTAAATGAATTTTATTTATTTGCAATCCTTTATAATAATTGAATCAATTGTGAAATCTTACAGGGTGAGTGGTACTTTTCGCCTTTTTTTCGCTCCTTCGAATAAAAGAATAAATTCGAATGCTTTTCTGCTTTTCAAAAACAGAAGAGATAGGCCTTCAAAACCGTTTCTCTCTCTAATAACTTGAAAAAAAAAAGATAATAGCTCAATAGCATTTTTGCAATCAGCATTGCCAAATTAATGGAAATTGATACCTATTTTCAAGAAAATTTTTCAATCACATTCCACCTTTGTACCTATTCTTTTAATATTCACATGGTTTTGCTGTTTTAACCTAAAAAAACATCTGCGCCGAATTTCAAGAGGCTAGCGCTATTACTATTATTTATGGCTGCCGTTCCATACAAACCCATTCACTGTGCGCCGTTGATTCTGTTTTAAGTGTGGATGCGAAATGAGTGGAACTGTCAATTCAAAATACTTAGACAGCGTTTATACGAGGAAACTCTTGAAAGAAAGTTTTCCTGTTTGTAGACAAGAAGGGAAAAACGAAAGGGTGGTATACAGAATTTGTCGTACACGCGAAATCCCTTTCGTTCTATTCTGTAGCTGATATTATGCTTTGAATTTACGTTTGTTGTGGCGGGTTGACGCAGTAATTGCTTTGAAATTTTCTTGCACAAACAAATTCTAGTTTCCGTGTGTAAACGCAAAAGAAATTCACAAAGAGAATAGACAAGAATTTCTCAGACCGAATTTGCTAGTATAAACGTTGACTCAACATTTTTCAACCATGAGAGGAAATCTTTCCTATTACAACACTGGACATAATCGACAAAAAAAGGCTTGTACGATTGAGTGCCATCTGGTAACTTTCAATGTAAGCTATTAAAAGTATTTCCTCGCATCTACCTACGAAGAGAGGACTGTGGCACTCAGTCGCACAACTATTTAGTCCATGTAAATATGCAGAGGCCCTAACAGGCCACAACATGCCCGTAGATACTTCGATTTATCGATCAAATAAGTTCAAGAAATACGTACAAATACAGAAATACTAGCGTCGTCTGTTTTCGTGGGACATGGTGCCCCAGGACAAAATGCACGTTTTCGTGCGAATCGGTCCTCAACGTGTTAAGAGATGGTTCAATGGCACCAAAATTAAATCATGTGGTTTTTGGACACTCCCCCGATTTTGAAAGTCTTACGCACAATAAGCAGCACATTTCTTTTTAGTACAAAATGACAATACCGTTACACTGCACGTACTCCTGAGCACTAACTGTCAAACTGTCAGTTTGCATTTTGTCATTTTTCGGCATTTAATAATCGCGGTGGTGCAGGGAATCAAAAAAAGAAAAGTAGAAAGCAGCATAAAAAAATACTTATTATATTTTTTATACCACAGCATTAACCTTCAGTTTATGATTTTTACAATTAATAAATTGGCAAAATCATAAAAATTAATTGGGCTAAACTTGGTGCAAGTTGCAGTCCGCGAGTGAGTTTTTCCCTCACCCCGCCTGGAGTAAGTAGCTTAATTTACGACAACGACAACGAACAGCAGCCGCCACAGAGCAGCAGGCAAAGTCTCCGCTTAACGCTAAACGGAACATAGCAGAAGTAGCAGTATCGTTGGTCAAAATGGTAAGTAGCAATGGCCGATGAGACATCAACAGCATTGGCAACAACAACAGCTAGCAGCAGCACTGCTCGAAATGAACTTTGACCAAAAAACCACAATAGTATTAAAATGAATTGAAATTGTTTTCTTTCCATTTTCTAGGACGTTTTTCTTATGATTCGAAGGCACAAGACCACAATATTTACCGACGCAAAGGAAAACACTACAGTCGGTGAATTAAAGCGTATGATTGAAGGTACGTTTTTCGATTATTTTTTTTATTAAAATAAAACTCGTTTTCTATTGACCTTAAAGGTATTTTAAAAGTCAAACCTAACGATCAAATGCTATATAATCAGGATAACGATCATATGGATAATGACAATACGTTGCAGGATTATGGCATCACAATGTCTACAGCGAAGGCACAGGCTCCGGCGCAGTTAGGTCTCTCGTTAAGGTCAGTATATCCACAAAGTTTTTTCCATTAGTTATTTATAGATAATTTTTATTTTCTATTTATAAATTAATTTTTTAAATCCTAAATCTCAGTCCACGCTGAAAAATGCAAAAATTGATTTTATTCTCTAAAGCTTTGCGAGGTTTTCTCACATAAATGCATGAGTTGTTTATTTTCTATCTACTATGTGCACTGTACTGCCTTCAAAATTGAATTAAAAAAAAATTAAATTCTTTCTTATCAGCAACATCGCTGAGTAACACGTTTTTTGTATTTCCATACTAAAGGTCAATTTATGCCGCAAGCAGAAAATGTTTCTGCTTTGAATTATTTTACGATGAGTTTTGATTTAATTTTAGGTATATTATATAGTAGATATATTAATAGATGTATGAATTGAAATTATATACTGACATAATATTTTGTAAAATATATACATATGTATATATAAACATATATCAAGGTCATTTCAAAATAAATGTTTCTCCATAAAAAAAAATACTTTACTAAATAAGTAAAAGTAGTGGGCATATTGAAGATACAGTTTATCACCTTTGATAACTATCTAAATATCGCTTTGACCATTTTCAAGATATAGATACGTGAATCGGTGGTATAGCAAACAAATTTAGACAAAATTTCGAAGTCATACTGTAGACTTTAACAAATATAACCTTTGTTACCCCCAGTGTTTGCCCACAGTCCTTCCTTCTCCTTTGCCAACCAATCCTGAAGTCATTGCATATATATCCTTAAAAGCATTTCCCAAGCATCCCCTATAAGCGGTTAGCAATGATAAATTAGTACTGACAAATAATATTCTACTGATATATTTTCTTCGGTGTAGATTTTCGAGGTTATTCCTATAATATAGTTCTTTCGTTTTATCATATGCTCTATAACAGGTAAGCTTTAATAGTTCAGTATAAATCAAAAAATGTCTCGCTGCTGTTTTCTTTGTGAACTAAACCTCAGGAAGTTGATTTCTTATCGTAAAAATTTTTAACCTTCAAATAACATAAGACTGAAAAATTAATGAAAAGTAAAAGAGTCTAATACATGAAGTTAAAATGTGCTCTACTATAAAATCTTCCTATCAGACATACTAAACGAAGGCAAAGCAAAAACGATTACAGCCGCTGATAAGGAATTCGAGATTGTCTTACAAATTTTATTTGATTCGACCAATTTGTTTTAGAAGTGATGTGACGTGTAGGTGTAAAACTCGGATTGTATTTTATGTTCTTCTTCCCTGACTGCGCTTCTTATCCGATGTCCTTTTTGAAAAATGATCAATAACTGATCTAAGTCAGCAATAAGAGTTTTTTTTTTAATTTGCTCCTAAACTGCAACACTGTGTCATACTTTTTTTACATCTTAATGACGGGATATTAAAGTTTCATACATTTGCTGTACGAAAGCAACTAATCTTTTACTACTTTCTCTTGAACTAATCAATTTAAAGTACCCTCAAAGTTAAGCTTCATATATTGTATAAAAATGTATTGTAAAAAAGTCTTTAAATATCGCTTTAAATAAATATGAAAAACACATTAAAGTTGAACATTTAATTTTAATATGTATGTTCTCTTTGCTAATTTCAATAAAGCTTTTCATCTTACTTTCCTAATAAAGTTTCTTATTTAACATACGTACATGAGACTAAACTTTTAATTTGATATTAATACCAGAAATGTATTATTCAATTACAGAAAAGAAAATGGTGATTTTGAAACACTTGAAATTACGCCATACTCATCTCCACCGGACTTACCCGAAGTAATGAAAAACCAAGAGGCAGCTAATGGGCAAGAACAAGTCGCATAGAAAATTCAAACAACAACAGTAAGAAAAATCGAGAGAACGTGAATGCAAGGATGACAGAACATTTATTCAAATTTTTAAGAAAAAATGCCTTTTTGTTTTTCGGACAAAATATCTATTTAATATAAAATCGTTTAACGAAAAAAAGAAACCAACATTTTACGTTTACGTCATAAACAACAACATCAAGATATAAGGAAGAGAATTCAATTCAACACATAATATTATTCTAAAGCCAATGAATTATAAAGAAATTCATATTTCTTTTTTTCTTTCCAAGAAGCAAAACTGTTTAAATTTTTGTTTTAGTTAAACTTGAGCATTCTTTGTTAAAATATATAATACTTTTGTTGATTTTATTTTTAAATTGAAAGTTGAATGAAGACGGTCTCAGAAATTAAATTTGTAAAAACACAAGCTTAAAGTAAACTTATGCATTCAATAACAACACAAACAAAACAGAACGCAATGGTTGAAAAACTAATGCAAAATTTAATAACATTGCGAAACAAGAACAAAAAATAAATATTGCAGCGTGCGAAATCCATCAAGCGAAACGACAAAAGTTTAAAGGAAGCCTTACTAAAATCTCGATACACAAAAGAAACAAGAAATAAGCAAAAACACATACACGCATTACTATTGGGTTTAATTTTATTATTATTAAAATTTACATTATAATTGTAATAATAAGAATTAATTATTAAAAACAAAAATGGATACTTGAAAACTTTAATTTTAAGTTCAATAATAAATTAAATCAAATATGTTTTAGCTACTCATAAAAAAAAATTTATTGCACTTGCAACTGCTAGTGTAGCTCTTTTGGTGTTACTGGCGTGAACATTTCGAAGCAAATATGACTTTAAATATGTGTCTGAAAGATTTTTTTTTTAAATGAAATTCATAATTGCATTCGTCGTTTTTCTTTCAGTTATTGCAGCTTTGATTCGAATATTATGGAACGGAGTCGCTCTCAAATAATTATGGGAACAAGATAACTAGGTTCAAATCTTGATCGACCCAAATATGGATATTTTCTGGTCATTTCGCTTAAAATAAATATAAAAGGAATACGTGTTCCAAACTTAAACGATATAAGGCCGATTTCGTCATATGAAAAATAAATTTAATCTTGGAATAATAAGTTCAGTACTTGACAGGTTACCACGGTTTCTACTATTTACCAGTTCAAAAGTATGTTATTTAACTGAAACATAAATCGAATATAAGGGACAATACCGTAAATGAATTTAATTCTCTGGAGCAATAGCATCATGTAGAGTCGAAGAATTTAACCCTCTTCAGTCCCACATTCCAACAACCTTACGGCTGCAAATATTTCAAAATGACAATGGGTGTGAAATCACTTGGCATAAATTCAATTAACGATATAGGAAGTCGTTCACACATTACGTAACGCTATTGTCCCCTTTTCACAAAATGTGAACAGTTCCATAGTAAAGACTCACATTTCCACTTTTACTTTACGCAATTATAGAAAAAGTTAATTATATAAAACTAAGATGAAATATAAATAATTTTCATTTAAATAAATGAAAACTATGAGTTCTCAAACCCACCATTTTTATTTCGATGGTGTGGTGTCACCCCATGTATTTAGTATTTGACGGAATTGTAGAACTAATGTCGTAGGACTAAAATTTTAATATCCTGAAATACCCTACGTTCACATATTCCAAATATAATGTTTCTAGAGCGAAGGAAACGATCCGGACGTTGATTTTCGTTAAGATTTTTTCTGGTGAGATTTTAAGAATTGGAATTTGTTTTAGATCTTTCTAACTTTCCTGAAATCCCAAAACGGTAGAATGATGAAGTAAAATAGAAAGTATAATAGTGCCCAAGGAGATATGTAAATGGGGCATTCCACGCCAAATCGGACACCAGTTTGCTTTTGTATCTCTGATTTTGTGGAAATTTTTTTTTTAAGCACTGGTTGAGAGTATACTCAATATTTAAAATATTTTCTTATCAAGAAACTAAGTATTTTTTAAATGCTAATAACTCCGCCAATCTCATGAGATTTTCAAGATTCAAAAAAAATCGTCATTTTTAACTATGCATGTAATCGATTTTCTTCAAAATAATTTGTAAAAACTTATTCATTTAACAAATTTTAAGTCTAGTCTGATATGGGCGAACGATTTTTTCGAATTTTCAATTCACATTGACAGGCTATCTGCTGGAATATGATGTCCCGGAACGGAATCAATAATAACACCCATTGATGAGACCGCAATTTTTTTAAATCCACACCGAAAAACACAAATAACTTAATCATGAGTTCAAATGTGTATTGAGTTTCATAAAAATTTGCTTAAACCATATTAATCAGTATTATCTCCCACGTTATCCGAGCTGCTATCATCGCCCTCTCCACTTGGCGTTTCCTGTTCATCCAAATATGGCGTATTACTTGAGTTCTGTAACTCAAGATTTTCCAAGTATTCTTGCAAACGATCTTGAAAGTAATTAACATAGGTTGACTTTTGTTGCGACGTAGCTGGAAAGTAATGACCACCACTGTGCTCGAGTAGTTCGACATTTTTGAACTGCGCAGCTAGCGCTTGACTCATTTCCTGAGGAATAATATCATCACTGGTACCGTAGATGTGTAAGCTCGGAATGGCAATTGATTCCTCATATGCACTCTTATGTACCAGGCTACCTGAAAGGAAGCCTGAGGAGAGAATTGCAAATTCCGGTTTTATTGAAGTCACTAAAAGAAAAAAAAGAGTAAAAATTTCATCGTACAATAGCTTATTGCAACATACACTTCTTTCGCGACAATCCACATATAAGCCCAACAAAGCAAGCACCTTGCGAAAACCCCAACAATCCTTGAAAGGGACCTTGTGTTTTCCAAGCCTCCTCCACCAACCGCAGACTATGCTGAAATCCAAAAGCCGGCCCACCTTTATTGGTACCTTTAAATGTACCATCATCTTTATTTGACCACCAGCTGCGCTGTTCATCTATTGGTTGGCCATCTGGTTCTAATGCCACTGCAACATGTGGTGCTGTTACAAAAACAAACTCTGCATATTTAGCTACATATTTGCGGAATGATCCTAGTTTGCTTTTAAGCGCATCGCCATTCTGTCTATAACCATGCAGACAAAGAACGCGCACTTTGTCCTTAATTTCTAACGTAGGTTTATTGGAGGTACTAGCACTCGATGAAGATGCAGCAACAGCATTATTGTTGGTCATATTGGTACGCAAAAAAACCAAAATTAAACAAATAAAATATATCCACTGAATTAAGGTTATATTGAACTGTCAAATTTCTATACCAAGAGCTGCCAGATGTCAACTAAAATATTTGTTCAGAGGCAATGGTTGCATGGAATAACAATTCGAAACTATAGCTGCGTTTTAATCGCAATTGGCTGCCAGTTATCTATTGCAGCAAATAAAATCGCAAACTTAACGAGTAAAATTAATTTAGTATGTCAGGAGGCAAAAAAATTTAATTTTAAATTAAAAAACTAATATGGCAGTTAAAATTGTATGCAGCTGTTATGTCTTCTCCTATTTTATCACCTGAAGAAGCTTCTTTTGGGTGTTTCGAAAACATAGATCAGTAACACCTACAAAAATTATTTCTGATATACGTGTGTTTTGATATCATTCCGTATTTATTATTACGCTCTCAGCCAAACATGGTGGGCTATAGACCCCCTGAATCTCAAGCCAGTCGGTGCGGGTTGTGTCGAGTACAATAACTAGGGTTTAGTTCACACGAGCGATTTTCACAACGTGCAATTAAGCATGTCTGCTGCGTTAATAAGACCTGCGCCCGTGTGTGTCAATGTATATAATATTGGTTAGATTGTTGATAATAAAATTAAAAAGATATATATATGTTCGTATAAATTGATTTGAATATAAACTTTGCTGTAAAATTTGTACGCTCTTTTCAGCTGTTGAGTAAAACGTCAAATAATAGGAATGGAATATGGTTTTATACCTTTAAGAATCAAATTCCCTACTGCCGGTTCCTTGGAATGAAATTTAAATTTTATACATCTTTTCAATACCAAATATTTTTTCTGGCAACACTGGTACTGTGCATCTCTTTGGTTTTTTTTACAATTTGACAATTCACAAGTCATTTTTTTTTTGTGTTTCCAAATTTATTTGAAATAAAGTGAAAATTATTAAAAAAAAAATTAGCAGAAATACAGCGGACATCATTTCTAATCAATATTGTGAAAAAATTTTTGCTGTTAACCAAATGTAAATATGTAAAAATGTAAAATGTAAAAACAACAACAAACAAACTCGGACGGACAAATTAAATTTTCCACTTTTTGGAACAAATGACTGATTTTCATTTACGTTACGTAGTTTTAAATAGAATTTTATTTTTTATACGCTGGGACAAAATTGCTAAAAAATGATGCAAAATTTACAGTCCAGTTGGAAGCTTTTTTCAAACTTCACACTACACTACTTTTTTTCGATCGAAATTTCGGATTTCTAAAATTATCATTGTAGATTGGCAGGAACTGTGACTTGTTTACGACCTTGCACTGATCACACCTAAGCGCTTAAGCCTGAAAAAATCTAAACTATTATTCATGTACGTCTAGTTTTTTGTAAATTAAATGTATTAAATGTGTATTTACAAATTTATGACTATAGCGCGTCGTGAAGATGGAAAATAAAAAATTTTGGTGCGAATTTCTAGAGCTCTATAAAGAGTTACCTGCGCTTTGGCGTATTAAAAGTATTGACTATAGCAATCGGATTATAAAAGCCAATGCGTATGCGGAGTTGGTCGAAAAATTACGAGAAATTTACCCAGATGCGAACCGAGAAATGGTTAAAAAAAAAATAAATGTTATCCGTACTACGTATAGAAAGGAATTAAGAAAGGTAAAGAGAAGCCAAAAATCTGGTGCAGGTCCTGACGAAATATACCAGCCGTCACTGTGGTATTTCGAGAATTTAAAATTTTTAGAAGATCAGGAGGAGTCCTTTGAGAGAATATCGACAGTGGAAGACAACAATGATGAGGTAAGATAAGTTACCAGGTCCAAAGAGACAAACCGAGCACTTTCAAGCAAAAAAATTTAGAAAGTTCTTGAGAACCTGTTCAACGTTCTCAAGTTATGAAGATAAAAGGTTCTCACGTTTCGAAATCTAATTGAAAAATGACGCTTGGCCACTGTTTGGTTACCAAACGTTAAGCCTTTTTTAAAAATTAACATCAAATCAAGACATTTACAGGTTTTCAAGGACGCGAGAACATCCGAGAACAGTTCATTCAAATCGAGGACATGTCATCGGAATCGAGAACGTCTGGTAAGCCATATTTTATTGACGACTTTGCAATTTGAAGAGTAACTCATTTTTTAGAATTCGCCATCACGCTTAAAAAGAAAAAAAATCAGCGATGAAGACGAACTTATACAAATAGCATGCGAGCAGCTGCAATCCAGTCAGACCGACAACCCCGAAACTGATTTCTTGGCGAAATCGTGGTCTTTGCAGTATAAAGAACTGCAGGGAAATCAGAAGTTACTTGCACGTAAAATAATTTCCGATGTTTTATTCCACGGCTGTATGGGGACTCTCAACATATCTCACACTGTAGAAATACAACAAATGTTGGTGAACTGTCTCTCCACTGAGCAGTAGCGCAGATCCAACATCAGACTCCTCAACCAACATTCCTTTACAATTACAGTCACATTTGAGCGAGCTACAGAAATTTGTCCAAACCTTTAAGGATTAATATTTTCTTATTTTTCATCATTCATCGTAATACTTCTACTTTAAACGCAAGACATTTATTTCGTATGGAAAAAGTAACATGTACAATAAGTACGGATCGAATTGTAAGAAGCAAAAAAGGGGACCTACGGGGTCTGAAAAGTTAAGTCTTGAAACGATTTCTGCGTAATTTTTTTAAGGCCCTTTTTGTAAAAAAAATCTGTTTTTTGCGTGTACCTTTTTCCTTCACAAATTTACTTAAAAACTAAAAATTAATTTATAGCAAACACTTTGGCAAAAACAATTGTAATATTATTTGCTATTATAATTAACTAAGGGTATCAGACAACTGCTAGCGTTTGCTTCGCTTGTGGGTAGGGTTGTCATACTTACTGATTCTATCAGTGATTTTTAATTTTCTTTAAAAATATTGATTTTTAAAGATTTTGAAATCAGTACGCATGTGCGTTACATAAAAAAAATTTCAAATCTTCTTTAATTCGTCCGTAACGTGACAACAACCCAACCGATTTTAAAAATGTTGTATGATTTTATTATGGTTTGCTATGTTACCTTTCAATTCAGTTATTTTATTGAAATTTTTTTTGTAATTATAGCACTGCGATTAATGTAAACTTACCACAAAAGCATCAAATAAAAAATAATTAAAATGAATAACTTATTTATCTGTTTATTTAAGATAGTTTTGCAAGACACACTTAACATTATTGCTGGAAAGTTATTCATAATCTTTCTTTTTTAGCAGTGTTGCCCGACGAGGTAAATATTTACAAAATACACTGTATGTATTCTGATTTCTATTTCATTTACGGTAACTACTTCTTTGTGCCAATCAGCATATGCAATTTCTCCAGATCTTACATTCTATATAGAAGTCATCTGTGATCATATTTAAAAAGTTATGCGAATGTGGGAGTTATGAATGTGGGATTCCAAAATCATACAATCGAAAGTGAGATCTTCAAGCGAAAAGGAAAAACCATTTTCCAATTTGAAACTTTGCAGACATTTTTTATAGTATTGAAGCTATTTTTGGAAAGTCTTATACCTCTAGAATCTTCAGATGCAGAAATAGAAACTGAACGTGCTGGACTATATCTTTGATAGGCAAAATTAATCAGGACAACGTTTTCTTTCAAGATTATGTATACCGTGGTTAAAAAATGTTGGTTCGTAACTTTTTTTTTTCATATTTTACGTTTGGAATTCAAAGTATTTTAAATTATTGGATATTTTAAAATTATTAAGTTGAGCAATAAAGTGTTATGAATTGTAAAACTGGAATGTTAACATATTAACAAGAATTGATCTTTAATGTGAAAAAGTTCATAAATATTGTATCTGCTAAAAATTTTAGTGCACTGAAGTAAAATAAACATTTTTTAATTCCCATCGACAAAGGAATCATTTATTTTGCCACGGAATTCAAAAAGTTTATTTCAATTTTGAAGAATTGGGTGTATGTTCGATTTTATATTAAAATTTACGATTTTTTTTTATCGTGTGTGGCACACGACTGGATTTCGCAAATCTATTTGGCTTTAGTCCGCTAATGTGACCATTTTTAGTTAAGAGACATCAGGGCCATGTTTAAGGATAGGTTGCAGCCTAGGAGCCAGTGCCACAAAGGGCGGCCTGCACCACTCAACTTATGACCTTTTTTTGGTCATGAAAGTGAGAATTAGTATAACGTAATGCCCGCACCAAATGTTCAGCTTAGGGTACCGCATACAGTTGGACACGTCCCTGAGAGATATTACAGCAAGAGAGCCTTCCATATTAAGTTTCTTAACATTACCGCAATAATAATATCAAAAAACTTAAAATATCTGTCAAAACAGATGTTCGTTCAGATGCTATCGTCTCGTCACGTCTATTTTGGTTAAGGCCTAAGTTCTCTTATAGCGTATTAAAATTAGGTCGGTGCATATGCAAACATATAAAGGAACTTTTCGACAAGTACGTCGCAGTTTTAATATACGATTTATGTTTATTCATTCGCACAGTTGAATAGTTGACTTCAGACAATGCATGCATAGTTTAGTTAGGCCTTTGATTCGCTCAAGTGGTGAAGCTGATCAGAATAAATATATAATTATACTTATATATACTGCAAACATCCCTTTCTCTATGTAAAAGAGCTCAGAAAATAAAAGAATATACACTGAGTTTAGGGTATACAAATTAATTGTCACTAAAAATCTTATTCCATAACAAATTAATTAAATTTTTGATTGCTTGGGGTAGTCGCTTATTTGCACGAAACATAAGACTTGCTGATTCACGAAGGCATTCAATTCAATATTTATTGAGTCTACATTTATATATCTGTGAACTGTAATATATGATGTTACATATTTTTACTGTTACAAGGATCGTTCCTGTATGCGACTAAGAAGTTGTGCGTTTGTGTCTTTGAAGAGTCTATAGTGGCACTCAGTTGCACTTTTTTGTAGCTATCTGGCAGCTATTCACTTTTGTCAACACCGACTGTCTTCTGTCAAGCAACTCGTTTCCCTTATGTAAAAAATACAGAATAGCATTATAAAGCGCACTATATTAGACTATTTACAAAATTTTTCAATTAACAATAGTTATAATGTTGTTAAATACATCGTTGCTTTGCAAATCCACTTTTTTTGGTTCCTTACTAAACAAATGCAGGCAAGTGACTAAAATACTACCATCCCAAAACAAAATTAACGAGCTTCCTTCCACTTCTCCCAATAACTTCCATATTTTGGCAAAAAGCAGACCAGGAGTTGCAGTGGCTGCTGCCAACTTTAACAGTCCAGCTGCAGGCCTTAAGACAATCGAAGAAAAAATCGGACTTCCACCGAGACCGAAAAAACCACTTACTCCGTACTTTCGCTTTATGAAGGATTTGCGTCCAAAAATACTAGCGGATCATCCGAAAAGTTCTGTAATCGATGTAGTCAAGCAAATTTCAAAAAAATGGGAAATTGTTGATCCAAGCCTGAAGCTTAAACTCCAGGAAGATTATAAAAAAGACCAGCAACAATATGTAGAGAAACGCGCCAAATATGATTCCAATTTGACAGAGGAACAACGTCGTGAGATAAAGCAGCATAAGCAAAATTTGCAACACATCAAAGAGCGTAAAATGATGCGAAAACGTGTGAAGGACTTAGGCCGTCCCAAGAAACCTGCGTCTGGTTTCCTGCGTTATTTAATCGTCGAGCGTAAGGCGACACCACAGCTTCCAAATGAAACGTATCGCGAATGGCATCAGAAATGTACATTGAGATGGTTAAGTCTATCCGATGAGCAAAAGTCTCATTATAATCAGGACGCTCGCAAGGAACTCGATAGATACAAGTTGGTTACCGATGCTATATTTATACAAAAATAAGAATTGGTTGTAATAAAATTTGAAATTTTCTATAAATTACAGGGAGGAAATCAAAGGGTGGGAAGAGCTAATGATACGAGAAGGTAACATTGATGTAGTACGCCAAAGTCATTTAATTGAGCCTGCAGAGCCTAAATTGAAAAAGTCAAAAGAAGCTTCAAGTGAAAAATAATAATACCTTTGCTGAATTCGCCATTGCAGTTATATTTTTGCTTATTTATATAAGTTTTTTGCTTTGATATTTTGTGTAATCGAAAATCAAAACAAGCGAAATATCAAACAAAACAAAACTTATTTTGTTTTTTTCATCTTACTTAGTTATTCATATTGTATTTTCTAAATATTCATTTAATGCATTAAAATATGAAACAAAGACTTGAAACTATTTTCTTATATACATCTATACGAACAAAAGTAGAAATTTGTAAAAACTTAGAAAAATAAATTCACTAGAGTGCCATTGTTAAGGGGTCCTTCACACATGACGCAATGTGATGAAGTGGGATATGGTAAATATAATTTTAAGTTAAACTTGAATACTAGTCGAAACAAGTTTTTGATTTAAAAGTTACCTCAAAAACTTTTTAACTTTTTCAGTATTTTTTAAAACTTTCCTAGAGAAATATCGGGTTTTTTTTGTAAAGATTTCGGTGTTAACTTTTTTTTAAATCTACAAAAATCTCGCTATTTTCTTTTTATTAGCGGTTTTCTGAAAAATTCTATTGCCGTTAAAAATTTTCAAGAATTCAGATTTGATCAATTTTTTTGGAAATGTCTTAACTTCATTCGTTTTGGCAAGGCATCCCCCATATACCTAAAGCATGTAGGGCATTGTTTCTGAAATTTTCATCGCAAAAAATTAATTGAGCTGAATATTGCTAAAGCATTCTATAGTCTTAATATCAACAAATTTTTAATTTGGTAAAATATATTTCAAGTCAGAGTTTTGTAAATTTCTAAAACACAATATTTCAGTTCTTAGTGTAATAGTCTTTTTATAAAATGATAATTATCTTGTTTCGAAATTAACGTTTTAGTTTTTTTTATTTTAATAGGCTAAACTTTTTTTTATAAGATGTGTAAAAATTAATGTGGCAGATTTTATGGCTGTCAAGGAAATATGCTATGAATGTACATTAGACATGTTCGAAATAACTTCATGTTATAGAATTCTTCGGGAAGGCTTTAAGTTAGAAAATATATTCATTTTCGAGTATATCTTTCAAAATAATATAATAATCAGAACAAAAAAAAACTTTAAGGGTTGTTACCAGAGCTGCAAAATTTTGATTTTTTGAAATTTGCGTAAAAAAAAATTAAGAATATTGGGACTGGTTTCTTATTTAAAATTATTTTTTTTTTCCATTTTCCTATCACATAAAGAAGTATCGAAAAAAATTGTGCCTGGTTGTACTACATATATATGTATAAGGAAAATATGCATGATCCTGCACAAGTAGAACTTTTGTTATTCTTGTTTAATAGCTCAATTTTTTTACTGTTTTCACTTTATTTACCGTAATATTCTTTTATTTGAATTTTTATGTAAATGTCAATGATGAAAAATAAGAAAAAAAATTTAGTTTTTGATCCAATAAATCAATCTTATATACGCAATACTTGTGCAACCATAATAGAATTTATTATTGGCCATTTTTAGCGTTGTAGATATTCTAGCCGATTTTAAATTTAACTCTACTACGTAGTACTTACCTCGTGCTTGAAAGCGCTTTTCTTCACATTGTGTTTGTTTCTATTGCAACTTCCTTAGAAAACTGGGAATTGATGTACTTTGTCAGTCGTCCTTCAGAAGGAAGTGCGATAATAATTCGTTGGTTGTTCATAATTTGAGTTATATACCCGTATATGATTGGTCAAATAATAAAACAACAATGCAATTTACTTATTTTAAAACATTTTTTTGTGATTTTATTTCTTTTTATTACTTTTTTAAATTATTTTTGTGAGGGTTTATGATTTTATTAAAGCAATAAAATTTCATTAATTCTAATTAAATTAATTATAGTATTACATGTTATGTATATTAAATTAGTTACTTTTTATGCATAAAATTTACAGCTATTTTCTTTTTTTCACCTGAATGTGTTTTGTAGTAAATATTTAATTTTATATTTGATTCATCTTAAAGTTTTAGTAAGTAAATAGAGATCACAAGAAAATTTGAAATCTTGAAAGAGACAAGCCAGCATTCAGTAAGTTACCCTAAGAGAAGCTGTACCAAGTTTTCCAGTTTTTTTTTTGTTTTTTTGTATAAGCAGTAAATGTTATTTTTGCATATCTTTGTGTTAACTTGTAACCTTTCAAGATAATTTTCATAGTTAGCTCTAACGTTTAAGTAATACCATACATACATATGAATATGTACTTTATATGTTTTGCTCAAATAATTGTATACTAAAAGTTATATGTTATTATCAATATACATAAATGTGTTTAATATATTGTATGTATATTTATGCTGTTTTTTTTTTAAATAACTATGCTCTTGCATTTCTTCCAGTGTACGTACAATAAAATTCATTTTAACTTCTTAATAATGCGCATATAAGTAAATTCTATACAATAATTTTGCTGCTTTTTTATATTGGTTCTTAAAACAAAAATAAATAACATTGCTGTAAATCTTTGTTGTTTTGTTACAATAATGAAGTTTCAATTGAAATATGATGTATAAAAATACAATTAACAATTTTTTTTTTTTTTTTGAAGCAAAAAGATCCAGAGAATAAAATAATATTCCATAAGCATAGATGGATGTTATTAAAAAATCTAACAGTTTCACCGCATTTGTTGACCTAGATATAGGGTTTAAAGCATGTGTTTATTTCGTTCGCTAATATTGAGAACACTACGCTACACACAAGAAAAACTGAAAATACACATATGTATATAAATTTCCTTTTGTTCGAATATTGATTATCAAATCAAATCTCTTACCGTTCCTTAGATATAGTGTTGTGTTTGAAGCATATAAAACCTACCCGAGATATGTACAAGTTATTTGGCCATATGAATAATCCAGTTGTCCAAATCTTTTGGGCAGGTAATTTTGGCTATTGACATTTGAACTTGATTTCTCAAAATTACCTAATTGGCTTAAACGTCAAAATAACTGTCAGCCGGCAAATTTCAATTCAATCAAAACAGAGTCCAGGAAATTGTATTTTTGATTGCATAATTCTATAGTTGCAATTTTATATCTGGAAATGGTCAGTACTTTTGGAACTTATGAACATTTATGACTCAAAACAAAACAAAAGATAAGATTCTCTTTTTGAAATTTTCGGTATTATGTCCGTATAAAAAAATGTCTAATTCAAAATAACAAAAATAAAAAGTGTGTTGCAAAAAATCGCACTTTTTTTTATTAAAGCCTATTTACTTAGTCTTTTGCGTATACATATATAGAAGTATTTTTATAATAAAATAACTATCAAAATCAGATATCCCCTTCACAAAAGGGGATCTGGGAGTATTTTTTATTTTGTGGGCAATTTTAGATTCTAATTTCGCCGAAATATTTTGGAACATTAATTTGCAGTGGTGGCGTCCGCTGCACCGACCTATAGCGGCATATGTATAATTTATAACCTTGGACTACCACGTAATCTTTCAAAGAAATAAAGTTGCATTTTTTATGAGATTTTGCATTTAAAAAGTCCATTTGTTCTAAACTATGTATACACATTTTGAGCCTAAATCAAGATCAACAAAATTGGTGAGGGTAATTATTGCCTTCTCAATTTCTTCTTCTCATTTTGCGTTGTCAGAGTTGTGTTTTTATCTGTTATATCAAGTTCAGTTTAAGATTTCTGTTTAGCATTTCAATAAAGTTGGAAGTAAAGTCTTAAGTTATTAGTAAATTTGTTTTTTGTTTAAATATAAATATTTACAAAACTTATGCATCTAAATTATTATCATATAATTTTTTTGTTTTTATAATATTTAAATGCTTAAAAATATCTTCTTACAACTAACAAGCCATATAATAAGTATAAAAAAGAAACCTTTTCAACAAAAGAAAAATAATTCATTTAATTTTAAATAATGGGTTTTTAGTAATTTAGTATATGTAAAATTAGTTTGCTTTCATCTTCTTTTAGATTATAATATTAAATTGGTTAGAATATGCGAAACTTACTATAAGTTATTGAAAAAAAAAAGCCATATAAAATTCAATCTAATGAAAAACAAGAAGTTATTTAATTATCACAAAGTATGTTTATCGATTGCAAATCGTTGCAAAACTGTTTTTTAAGAAAAAAATAAAAATTAATAATATTTGTTGTTTATGTTAAGGGAGTCGGACCACAAGTTTGTAAGAAAGCGATCAATCACTGAAGATTTTGGTCGGGCAGGATTCGGCGTTTATAACAAAAGTAAATTATCTAAGATTTTAAAAAACTAATTTAAGCAGTAAAAGATCTAATTAAAATTTCAAGGTATTGCAATTTTTAGAACAAATTTTGTATTGTAGTTATTGTAACTGATTTCTTTTTTCATGAATACAGAGGGATTGAGATCAAAAACTCTTAAAAAATATTAATTTTTTTTCGTCTATGATTAAACACAATCCGACTTAGTAACTTAAAATCGCTCTGGTTTGATCACTTTCTTATAATTCCATAAAGAAAGTTAGTTTTTTTGCAAAGGCCATACGTATATATATATTTTTTCCGTTTAACTAATTTGACAACCCATACGCAATAATTCAAACTAAAAAAAATTTAACTAATGTTAACAATAACTTTTCTTTAACTCATAAAAAAAGGAGTCGTCAAGATTCATCCAAAGCACTTAAATGTATAGGCTACTGACTGCTCAACACAAAGTCATAAAAAAAGAATACAGTCAATCAATCAATCAATGTTTTTTTTAGATTCTACAATATTTTTTTTCGATTTTGAGCTTAAGTTTTTAATAATCAATAAAAAAATAATTTGCGGTTGCGTTTGCTGTTGTTACTTTCGTCATGTTGTACTGATGATTATGGTGATGATGATGTAGTTGTTGGTGCTGTTGTTGTTGTTGAAAGCGTTGATATTGATGATAATGATGCTGCTGTTGTTGTTGTTGCTGCTGCTGTTGTTGGTGCTGAAGATGATGCGGATGGTGATGACGCTGGTGACGTTGATGTTGGTGCTGATGATGACTCAAATGTTGTTGACAATTGTGCAACCAATTTGCATAGTGTAGCAATAATTTTCAATCTTTTTGATGTGCATGATGCGGATGTGTTTGTGCAGTATGTGTATGATGCGACTGATGTATATGCTGCTGTTGTGGCTGCTGCTGTTGTTGTTGCTGCACATGATGATGTGAATGCGTTATATGTGGATGATGTGTATGATTCAAATGCGTATTGTTACTCGCATTGCTGCTGTTGTCGCTATTGTTTGATGTAGTTGCTGCAGTAGCGCTAGCTGTATCAGATTTGTTACTATCTCGTGGCAGCAAATAAATGGAGCCATCTGCAGCCTGCTGCAAACTGTATTCTGAAGGTGAGCATGGATTACCTTCAGGATCGCGCATATACTGTAGAAATGAAAATTAAAAATTAGTTTTAAAATTCTTTTCGAAGAAATTAAGTTTGGGCAAAATTTCAGTGTGAAGAAAAAAATATTTCCAAAAAAACTACTATAAAAACTGATCTAAAAATTTAAATGGCCTAATCAGAACAGATGAAGGGGCTCAGACAGCACAAACATATCAAAATTGAAACCACCAAAATAATTGATGAGGTACGAGTACTTCTCCGGTTAGCATTAAAATTTATTGAAGTAAATATCATTTTTTCGAACGTTATACATATTACTATGTTAGTGGGTATGCTGAGGAAGGGCAAAGATTGAAATTATTATTATCAAAACCTAGAAAGATGTGCAATTTTATATAAAACTGATATACAGATGCGTTAGCATGTATTTGGGTGGTATCTTGCCTTCAAGGAAGTGTTGATCATAAGAAACCATTAATGACGAAAAACATATGAATTAAACTTACAAGAGCTCACGTACGATGGATGGCGAATCAATTCAAATACATGATCTAAAGCGACAAAACAAGTGAGTTTTTGTAGCATTAGTTTTAAACTGTCAGAAACTCCGTTTATATTTTATCATTATTTGAACGAGACCTTGCTGCTCCTATAAATTCTGAATCGGATTATCGTTTCAATTCCACACGTCAGGCTTAAGGAAAAACCCCATCACAAATACCGATAGGAAATACTTAAATCAAATGAAATTACCAACCCACTTTAGTTAGAAGAAACCACACTTACTTGAAAAATGTGCCTATGCAATGTTGCAAATTTATTAGAAATCCGCTTAAATTCGGTACCGAAAGTGTCGCGATCACTAAGCAGTTCATCTTTGCGCCTGCGCACCTCCTTCACCTCATCTTCCAATGACAAAATCTGATCCAGCTTACGTTTACGACAATTTTGAGCAGCTACCTTGTTCTTTCCACGACGACGTATATCCCGTATTAACGACAATTGATTTTCGGTCAAATCATATTTGGATAGACGTTCATTAAATTCATCCATAGGTAAATTGATGATTTCACCCACCACAATAGGAATGCTAAGAGCGCGTGCGCGTTTTTCATCGCGAGTTAAATGTTCATCGTCTCCATTAGTAGATGATTTGGATGACTTCGACGATGATGTGGAAAGTTTCTTATCGCGCTGTTGTGGACGTGGCAAAGAACCGCTACCCTGTGGCAAAGTGTACGTGTGATTATGTTGTACGATGTCGTGTGGTGTGCGTGGTGGACGTAATGAAAAGTCTACTGAATATCCGCCACCAATTGCACCGGATCCATATTTTAAATCATAAGCCTGCATTTCTTTAGTAAGAGCCGGGCCCATGGCACCCTCTGACATTGAATTTCCATTGAGCGGCAATCCACCGCCTACTGTAGGATACGGTTCATATTCGTATTTAATTGGTGGTGGTGCTTGTATGAGCCCATTTGTAACGGCAGCACCACCATTTGCCGTTGAGCTATTTATAGCAGTGTCTGGACCCCCTAAACCGGGTTGTTCTTGCAAATATCGTTTACCAAACATTTGATGCTTTTTCTGCGCAACAGGCGGTTGCCTTGAGCCATCATTTAAGCGATTATTGTTACTGTAACTGTAGTCATAGGGACCACCATATTTGCCTTGATGATAGTCCTGCGCCGAATCGCTGCCTTCACCCCATTCGCCATCCGATAGCGATGGTACGCGTTCAGAGCCCATTGAGCTGACAGCACTGTCGCTGGATGCGTCTAAACGATCACCACCTGTAGTGCTCGCCGAGTTCATTAAATCAGCGGTCATACCACCAGCAGCACTGCCAGTTGCAGCGCTCATTGAGAGACCATTTGCCGAGGCACCGGTACCACCACTGCTTGCGTGTCCACTCGACAAGCCGAGCACTGAAGAATTATTACTGGTGCTGTTATTGACGTCAACCATGCGGCAAAAACCTGCAATGAAATTGAAATAAAAATTAAATATGCAAGTTAATGTTTCATGATTTTTCTTAAATTTAAATTTTTTGTAAAGTCATTGTGGCGAGATAGGAAATTTTATAGGGAGGTGTTGGGTAATCTGGAACGTTGTAAATAATAGCATTTTTCCTGTGAAAAATTACTTTTATCAATTTAGGTACTACATCCAACTTGATTTCAGAACTGATTTCGAAGTTAAAAACTGTTTCAGAAGTAGCCTTTTCTCAAGTAGAAAATGCCCTAAGGGGCTGTATGTATTACCTAAGGACTTAAAGGGGGGGGGGGGTTAGAAAGTGAAAGTCTGGGAAATTTCAAGTCTTTTCAAATGACAGGTTGTGAAACAGGCGGGGGGTCAAAAATGTCAATAAAATAGCGATACCTAGCGATACCAATTTGATGTTAAGTTGCTATTAAGTTTAAAGAGTTTTGAATTTACTAGAATTGAAGTAAGTGTTTTAAATAGAAATATATGAGGACCATATAAGACATAAAATGTAGCTGGGAGACATTTTTGTCTTTCAGACTTGAACAAAAACATTTAATCAGGTTAAAGTAATAATTTAAGTTTGTGCGTTTGTTGGTCTTTTCTTGTCTAGGAATTTGGAGTGCTATAGATTTTATTATTTATTTGGTAAAGTAAAGGGAAATGAAATCTCTCCGAAAAGCGAAATACTCTCCGTATGAGGTATTAAGGCCAATATAACCAATCCTTGTAAGGAAACATTTTGTGATACACGGAAACACCGGTACAAAATGAACGAAATTGGATAAGTGGGCGCTGAATCTTCCTTATAAGATAGATATCTCAGTCCGAAGAGATATAATTGAAAATATTGCCAGTGAGAATTCTTTCCATTTGAATAAAAATCAATTTAAAATAATAATGAAAAACGACCTTATTTACGAACTTCATCAAATTATACAAAATTTTCTCCGAAATCTGCAAAAAGTGTAATCAATAACAAAATTGACTGTATTTATTTTTTACTAGTGTAACCGGTACTCCCATATCCAACAGAGTTGTTGATACTTTTATCTGGCAACGCCATTTAAAACAATTCACTTGCAAGTTATGGTGTGCATTTTCCATACAGACCACTATATGGTGGTCTGTGTGGAAAATGGCTTTTTTGCTAAAAGCCTTCTACAGACAATAACAAACAAAAGAAAAATCAAGCAAATTCATCATGCCGTTCGTGAGCATTTGAGTTATATATATGGATATTTATGACATAAATAGTACCCGTCACCACCGGACCTTTTTACTCCCAACTGCCTGAGTGTTGTGTTTGTCGTTTATTTGGCAACAATTTCAGTTTTGGCGTATCAGTTATCGGCTTTTGCCATAACGCTCGTTCTTGGTCATAGACTTTCGAAAGCTAATCTTTTAAATTTTGTTAGTGGGCTGCGTGCAAATCATTTAAATCAACTCTAGTGAATCTTTCTCTTTCCAACACTCTGACTTTTTGATTCTTAAAAACAACATTTAGTTGCTGACTTAACAGTTTATTATTTCAAATTAACACAGATATTAAGATTTCGACAAATAATAAGCATTTCTTTTCTTTTCTTTTCTTTATTATTTTTTTCATTTACACAAAAAAGATAAGTACAGTTAACTATGTGACGCTAAAAAAAAAGAAGCGGCGTGGTGGTACCGCTAATACCAAACAAAAGAACGTGTCAAAATGCAGTTTAAGAGTCCCTATCTCAATTCTATTGCGTTGCATTTATGATCATCATTTCAAGCCATTTAATTTTTTTTTTGTAATTGATAGTTAAAATATGGCTAATAATCATAGTAGGCACCAGTCGCCAGATGGTGGGACCAGATGTGAGAGACCGAAAAAAACTGTTGCTTTATAACTCGAAAAGTAAGGCACAAATAGAAAAATATATTAAGACCAATATTGTAGAGGAGATGAAAATACATCGATATCATGCCCAAAAAATCTCCGTATGTCAAGATTTGATCCGCATTTTTAAATTGTTTTGGATTTTTAATTTGATAGCTCATTGAATTCTATCATGTAATGGCCAGATTTTTGCGATTTTCATTCTAATTTTTGCTTCAATTTAAATTATTTGTTTAAACCTAAAAAACTATTCGACCTATTTGTAACCTTTGCATATAAACTTTGTAGATAAAATTAACTATCAACTGATATCAATTTTCTTCAATTCGATTTAGGAATTTTTTCTCCCTAACCTTTTTATTATTTTCGTAATTTTATTTTTTGTCGGCTGCTACTTTTTTGTGATTAACAATTTCTACCTTAAGAAATTCTTTGGTTAAAATTAAGCAACTGTTTTTTTTTTGGGGAGAAGTGATCAGCTGTTTGTTTTATTCGTTTTTGCGCTATCATTCGACGAAGTTTTGTAGTACGGGAAGTTAGTCAACTTTAGGTGACAAAATATACATTTAGGTGAGTGCGGGAACACAATAATTGAGTTTAAAAATACGACGTTTAAAAACTAATTTTTCATTTAAGTTGATCGTTCTATGAGCAACAGTTAAGTTAATAGCAAACATAGGAGAATTAAGAAAAACATTTGAGAACAACTTAAGTACAACCTGATAAACAAAATAAATACCTATTTGTTGGAAAAGTTGTACGTTTTTTTTTCCACCATAGGTAGTCATGGAATGTAAATAATATGACCAAAATATAAAACTGCGTATAGTTAACTCACCTGTTTTTTAGTTTAAGTTTAACGGTTTTATTAGGAGGATGTCTACTATAAACGCCTACAAGTCTATTACAAGTTATTATTAAGGGTGTAGGTTCTTACACTGTACAACAAAATCTGCCGGGCCCATTCAATACTTGTTACGCGCACACTATTTGAATACAATGCGCTAAATGTAATGTGACAAAGTATGTCTGTCTGTCTGTCTATCTGTCACAGCGATGTGATTGACTAATTTGTTGAACAGCAAAAAAAAAATTAAATTAAAGACAGCAACAATTCAGAAGAATGTTTACGACGACGACGACTTCGAATGAGCTTTTTATTTTAATTTTTTTGCTTTGGATTTGCAATTTCATTTGTTGCTGTTTTTGCGGATATTTTATTCTGTACATGACTCAGCAAATTAAAAATAGTAAACAGCACAAATGAGCAAGAGACGCGCGCGCAATTCGCTCATGACGATGACCGAAAACCACCAAGCCAAATTTTTTTTTATTCATTGCCTCGCACAGTTGCCGTATGGCGATAACAGTACCCATTAGTGGTGGATTTCAGTTTACAGTTTAAGGCTGAAGAGAGTTAAGAACCAGGAATTAACACTGGTACTCCGATCAGTATAAATCTAAATATTTTTTTTTTTTGTTAAAAATTTAACATGCTTACATGAAAAAGCTTAGCTAAATACTCGAGAAAAACAGCAGTCAGTTGTATGCAACTTTCCAATTTTGTTTGTTTGCAAGCAGCTGTCAAAATCATATCATGATTTGAACGCCCAAAATCAGACGTTTAAGCTTAGTTTAAGCATCGCTTAGTATTATCTAAAGTCTCAATTCTGAGTTTAGAGATAGGTTAAACCACTGGCTTTAAACGGTTGTTTCCAAGAGGCCGCTCATTGATCTAATTTGTTTTTATATAAAATGTATGGAGGCTTTCAACCTTTAGCGAATTCATTTTATTTACTTAACATAATTAGCAAAAGTAATAAATTACAAATACTAAAAGGAAGAGTGCTAGCTGCCAGGCCTTTCGACTCTCTACCGAATTAAGTTTGTATCGATATTGAGGTAAATAAATTCAGTTTTGAAACTGAAATTACTAAATTATGTTTATTAAATAGTTTTTGAGATTTCTAGGCTATTACCAGTTGATTTAACTCAAACTATGTGTGCATGTTTTAAGAAATTGTGCACCAAACTTCACTCTCTTAGATGAACACTCAATTTATTATACATGTTTTTTTACTTATGAAATATAATGGTTTTAGAGATAAAATTCTAATGATAAAAAATAAAATTGTTTTGGAAAAAAGTTTATTTCCATATTGGTTTTTTTTTTTGGTCAACCAGACTATAAAATTAAATCATAAAATGCTAAAAAGTTTAATTTTTATTTTTGTGTAGGAAAAACAGGACGAAATTTTTCTTGGTACTTAAACGTTTTAAATACATATCACAAAAATCGTCTACAATTCCCGGATATTTCAGAAATTTTTGAATTCCTACGAGGCCCCAGCTTTGCCATGAAGTTTCGGGCGTGGCCGGGTCAAATAATTTTGATTCAATCAATGGTTTAACTGATAATAACATATAAGCTTGAAAAAACACAAAAGAAATCGTTATTCGAATCATCTGAATCAAATTTTTTAACATACAGTTATGTGCCTACAGAACGAATCCCAATTTGTTCCGAGAAGTTTAGATTTGTTAAAACTGGTGCAGTTTTCCACAAAACTTTTCCACTGTTAAATTGTTCATAAAATTAGACTTACTATGACTATGGAAAAGCAAAAATAAAATAAAATTTAATTCTAATCAGAATCAGTCTATTATTGTGCTAGTACCAAGTTTGCCAAGTTGAAAAGAAGGAGTTCCCGGCTTTTCTCAGATAAAATTTTTTTTTGAATAAGTAAAAAGCAGTGGCGTCACTTCGCCAAATCTGGGGGGAGAGGAGGGGCCGAGCGATGATTATAATTCCACCACTATTAGATGGGTTTATTGAATGAATGTAATGAAAAATAAATAGTATCAGATCCTTGGGGGTGAGCTAATGCCCTTCCCAGCCCTACTGAATTGACGCCACTGGTAAAGTAAAATTTTTTTTTTCGTTGGGAATAAAGTTAAGGTTCAATTGTTGGTCAGTAATTTTTAAAATTTTATTAATATAATCGTCAAAAACTTCCTTTTTGTGTGGAAAAACTACAAAATAAATGTAATTTTTTGTAGTCGCCAATATAAAATAAATGAAATATTTTTGTGGGGGAAAATCTAACCTTTATTTTTAGTCATTAAAAAAAAAATCATTCAATTCCTGACTTTTTCAGACATTTGCATTCCTACAGGTCTTCTGGCTTTTACCTGCAATAATTTTGGGCTTGACCGAGTCAATCCCGCTTACTTCGCAACCCTGGCTAAATACTTTACCCAGCTTAACAGATTACGGGAAGAGGGTTTAAAATATCAACCATGTGGCAACTTTTAACACAAATTTGAATCAAAAATTTAAAGACATCAAAAACTTAACTCAATATTGCGTTAAGGATTGACAGAATTATCAAAAATTCTTTACCCACATATGTATGTAAATCTTATATTAACAAAAAAAAAGTACTTTGTAGATAAAATAGATATATGAATTCGTTGGCAAAAGCTTTGTATTTTTAGCATTGAAATATCATGTTTTTTTTAAATGAACAACAATGCCTTTTCTATGCTCACCTGTTGATTTTAATAATTTTTAGTTTTCGCAATATTGTATGAAGGTATTGAATATTTGTCTTTTGTTGTTGTTTATGTTATTGTTCTAAATTTCGGCACACATGCGCTAACACTGTCCCCACAAAAGGCGAGAAAGGCCTTAAACCATGTTGTTTGATGACGATGATTTCAAAATGCGTCAGTTATCGTTTTTTTTTTTGTATCAATTACACATGTTTATTTACTTTAAAATATTCAATTAACCATAAAAAATGACCGCAGCGAAATGACAAGAAACTATTTAGAGCAAAAATTAATGCGCAGCGAGTGCGAAATGACTTAAAAATTGAGAAAACTTTACATAAAAAATTAATTCTAAATAACACAAAACCCGAATAAAAAATTTGCAGTAAATCTCGTTACCCACTCAAATCGCAACTAATTGTTAAGAAAAATTCAGGCAAACAGAGCTTTTTCGGCAAAAAAAAAAAACAAAAATTCTCTCAGCGCTGAGCCAAATTCACACGCGCTTTGCTATGAATAAACGTTAGGCTGCCAGATAGTAGAAAAAATTAAAAATATCTCCGCGTAAACATTTTAGGCATGCAAGAGCTTATGCCAAACCTTTACTTTACTTGATTTCAACATATATCATAATGCCTCTCAGAGAGCTACAAACTAGATCCAATTCTCCACCAAAAACCTTGCGGAAAATATGCCTACTCTAGTCTCAGAGTCTGGCGATTAGTATAATTTTGTTGACTTATGTAATTTAACAGATTAATGGAGACCTATAATTCACTGCCCGATATAAACGGCAATAGTTGAAAAAAGCCTGTAACCGGAAAATATACTCTAGAAGTAGTACCAGCGCCTTGCGGAAGAAACCATGAATGAAACAATTATTGCTTGAGAGCCGTGGGAATCGAACTACGAACCATCAACACGCCGACAAGTGCGCTCACTAGTCTCAATTGTATACTCAGTGAATATTAAATGGAACTTTCAACATTTTGCAAATTTATTCTTGTAAAATTTTTTGAATTTGTTGCCATTTTAGTATCATATATTATTATTGTTAATTTAAAAGTACAAAGTAATGAATTAATCTACAATGATACGTTTAGAGCACTAGCAGCTAGGCCATCAGCTCAGTTGCATTCTACAATCTGTTAGTCATCAAAGCTAAATTGCTTTAACACAGATATTAAAAATATAATATGCTTTAAAAATGAGACATCGAATGAATGAAAAATCAAAATGGTGGCTTTTAAGATAGATCAAAAGAGTCAAGATTATGTTATTGCTGAGGGGTAGCAGGATAATATAGGCCGCGGATGGGCTCCACAGTACAAACGATTTACAAGATGGAAAAGAAGAAAAACAAATCGATTTCCTCATCTTGCATTTTAAGTAACATTATAAGCGATATCAATGACAAATCGAAAGAGTGAGGAAAAGTAACTGATAAAGTAGCTATTATTTTGCACCTGACAAATGCACAAACATTCAACTCTTCATTTTGTATTATACATATTTTAAAATATTAGTTCTTCTAGTTTAGACGTCGGTGAAAATATAGAAAAAAAACATAAAGACTACGCAGCACGTAGCATTTTCACAAGCCCAAAGGAACACACACGTGGTTTATAGAAACTCTTCAAACAACAACAAAAATATATGTTTTTTTCCATATTACCTGCAAAATGAGAAGAAAAAAAATGTAAAATGTCAATGGTAACTAAATTCAGTCAACTTGGTCCTTTCTGACAGAAACTACTTCACACAAAAAATAATGATTCTTAAACTTTTGCGCAAGTAAATTTCAAAATATAACAGAGATGGAAGATATATACAACGGATTTAAGTGACTCCAAATCTCTTGGACATAATACAAAAATGTCTGGCAACACTGTAAACAATAGCAAAGAGAATAGTCTGCTCAATTTGAGTGCTGCTTTCTTATTCAATGAGTCGCTCACTCTTGTGCTTGTTCTTAATTGTAGCTTTTATTTAATTTTGCTGCCAAAAGCTTATTCTTGGTGTTGGTTGCAGTAAAAGGCGTGAAATTCTTATCAGTTGGCAAAATTTAAGATAAAAACTCAACCGTATTTTTCTTCCAAGAAATTTGTAGAATATATAGTAAATGCAACAACAACTAATTAATAAGTTATAGATAAGCAAAAAAGTTAGGTATTTTGATAACGAAAAGGTAGCTTTCATTTGCAGAGCTTTTGATTAATTGTTATTTTTCGCTAAATGACTAAAATATTAATATGACTAAAACATTAATATGACTACACAGCATAAGGTTATAGATAAGAGATTATACCACTCAGAAGAATTGCAAAACCTACATATATATCAACTAAGTACAGTCAGCTCTCAATATTCGCGGGAAGGGAAATTCATATGGGTTAGTGAGGATACCTTATAAACTTAATTGAAAATGCATTTACAACAATTCAAATTTTTTATTTAAACATGGTGTTTTTATAGGTTTGGGTTTTAAATTCGCAACACTGTCTATAGTGACAGATGATTTGTGCTCAGAACAATCCCTGCAAATTGTGAAAATTTACTAATTTCACTAAAATCGAATTTAAATTCACTTTAAAATCACATGATTATGGAGTCAATTGACCGCCAAGGCGCATGATTTGACACCACTGATTTATTTCGTGTGGCAATATTATTGGAAATTAATAATTACCAGGCAGTTTGAAAGTGAAATCGAGAATAATTTTATTTGAAAATCAAATATTAAATACATAAATCAATGAAACATTTATAATTAACAATTCGTTTCAGATAAGTGTTTTCTACAAAGTATATAAAACTAACACCCCCACTCGAATTGTATTTATAAAATATTCAATATAGTAAACCTATTTGTTTCGAAAAGTATTTGTGTTTGTCAAAACAAACTGGTTTCGTCAAAAAATCTGCCAGCATGTCATTTGTTGATTTGCTCGCAACCAAATTACCTCTTGTGTAGCCGCTGATAAAGCCATGTACTCAGCTTCAGTAGTGGATAAAGCGACTGTCGGTTGGCGCTTACTATTCCACGATATTGCTCCTCCTTGCAATATGTTAACATATCCAGTCACCGACTTACGTTCTTCCTTATCATTCGCCCAATCAGCATCTGTATATGTCACGATCTCTTGATTACTTGAAGGAGAATAAAATAACTTTAATCCAAGTGTACCCTTCAGATATCGGAAAACACGCTTCACAGCCTTCCAATGGCTTATACCAGGATTCTTATTAAATCGGCTCAAGAAATGAACTGCTTGACATATATCAGGTCGTGTACATTGTGCTGCGAATAATAAACTTCCGATGGCTTGCTGGTATGGAACATCTTTCATGGACTCGTCTATTTGGGTTTCTTTTTCAAGCTTTTGATTAATGTCAATTGGTGTTGATATTGGATTACAATTTTCCATTTTGTATTTTCGCAACATTCGTTCTATATATTCTTGTTGATCCAAATAAATTCCATCTCTATTTTGAGTGATTCGCATTCCTAAGCATTGTTTTGCTTTTCCTAGGTACTTCATTTTAAAGTTGTTCATCAGTTTATTCTTAATACTTTCTCGGAACTTTTCATCATTGCTAAATAGCAGCATGTCATCAACATATAATGCCAAAAAAGTCATTTTATCATTTTCAATATGATAATATATGCACGGATCTACTTTTGAGCGGCACATTCCATATTCTTGTAGTGCTGAATCCAACTTTTGATTCCAGACTAAACTGGCTTGCTTTAACCCGTAAAGTGCCTTTTTAAGTTTAAGAACATGTCCTTTTTTCATGTTAAAAATGGATGGTGGTTCAACATAGATATTTTCCTTCAGTTCTCCTTGCAAGAATGCAGTCACAGCATCCATTTGCTCAATTTGAAGCTTATAACGTGCAGCCAACGCGAACAAATATCTTACTGACGTATATCGAACAACAGGTGAAAACGTTTCTTCGTAATCCATTCCTTTGCACTGGGTATATCCCTTAACTACAAGCCTTGCTTTGTACCGAATGGTATTATTTGGCTCCTGTTTCTTTTTAAAAATCCACTTTGTTTTAATTATGTTGCAATCTTGTGGCTTCGGTACAGAAATCCACGTTTCATTCTCTGCCAACGATGCTAATTCACTTTCGACAGCTACTTTCCATTTATTGCTGTCTTCACAAGAAAATGCTTCTTCAATTGAATTTGGCTCTTCTATCTCTGGCAAAGTTGCTTTATAACTAGCATGGGTCTTTGGTTCCTTCTTTGCAATTCGCTCGCTTCTCCTTAATTCAGATGTGACTGGAACTGGAACTTCTTCAATCACTGCGTTACTTTCATTAACATGACATATTTCCCCCACTTCATTGTTATTGTCAGGCAATGATCGAAATGACAAGGAACTAGAGTCCAAATCGTTAGTGCACGAATTCTCTACGGAATCTGAATCTTCACATGCACTTGCATTTTTTTCATCAGGGTAGCGAAAGAAATAAAAATCGTTTTCAGACTCACTCAGTATTGCAAAACCTTTAACATTTTCATCGAATTGCACATCTCTTCGAAGAACGACCTCTCTACTCTTTATGTCATATACTCGATAACCCTTTGATGTTATGCCATATCCAACAAAAATGCATTTTTCAGATTTAGGATCCCATTTCTGACGCTTTTGTTTTGGTATAAACGCCATTGCCAAACATCCGAAAATTTTCATATGGCTTACATCCGGCTTTCGTCCTGTCCACATTTCTTCAGGAGTACTTTTCAGACATTTATGGGGACTTCTATTTGCTATATACACCGCCGTTTGTATTGCTTCTGCCCAAAAACGTTTCGGAAGCTTTGCGTCATATAACATACACCTCGCCTTTTCTGTTATCGTTCTGTTGACTCGTTCAGACAACCCGTTTTGTTCTGGATTGTATGGAACTGAAGTTTGGTGAACTATCCCGGATACCTTTATGTAATGCATCATGTTCTTATTTACATATTCACTGCCATTATCGCTTCTCAGGATCTTTATTTTTGCTCCAGACTGGATTTCAACCATTGTTTTAAACTCCTTAAATTTTTCGAATACTTCACTTTTACTTTTTATGAAGTACACGAAAATTTTTCTTGTAAAATCATCAATGAAATTTACAAAATATCTGCTTCCGCCTATAGATTTAACTTCCATTGGGCCGCAGACGTCACTATGCACAATCTCCAGAACCTTTGTAGCTCTGTATCCATCATTGGAAAAACTTCCTCGTATGTGCTTTCCTTGTGCACAACCTTCACACAAAGTTTTCTGTACAGCCTTTTCCTGAAAGTTCATTCCTGCTACAAGTCCATTCTTCAGCATTTTCAAACTTTCATTGTGTAAGTGACCAAATCGTTTATGCCATTTTTGAAACATATCTTCCGCTTTGGCTATGAAAAGTTCATTAGGTTTTGGCGTGTCCAACTTATACATGCCATCCACATTTGAAGCAGTCATGATTAATTGATTTTCATCATTGAAGATTTTACATCCAGATTTATCAAATACCACTCGATTGCCTCGTTTGACCATCTGACTTACGGATAGTAAGTTCTCAACAACTCCAGATACATATACCACGTTACGTATTGGGATAGTACATACATCGCCATCATTCACCACCTTTAACTCGATATCTCCTCTGGAAATGGCTTTTAAGATATTGTCATCTGCAATTTTCACTTCACCATTATACGGCCTCGGGTCTTGAATCAAGCTGCAATCATTTGTCATATGAGCCGACGCTCCACTATCCACATACCAATCCTTGCTCCTGGCAATATTCCTCACTGAGTAAGCAGCAAACAAAGAAGAATCTTTCTTCCAAGGTTTGTAGTGCTCCTTGCCTTTTTTAGTAGGGCACTCTGATGCGAAATGTCCAACACCATCGCACGCAAAGCATCTGCGCTGTGTTCCTCCTTTCTTTGAATGTTTTTTCTTATAGAAAGTCTTTTTGCTTATTAAGGCATGACTAGAGTTCTCCAAGCAAACATCTTGTAAGAGCTTCATTTTTATTGAATCTGCCGTAATTTTTGCGCCACAGCTTCCCAATGACATTATCATGGGACGATATGTCTCTGGAAGTCCTTTCAGCAACAAGCAGCCCAGCCACTCGTCATTTACCATGAACCCGATTGATCCCAGCTTCTGGGATGTTGACACAATCTGCGATACATAGTCCTCAACAGAATCGCAATCTTCCAGTTGGATTGAACACAATTTTTGCAGCAACCCCACCTTTCTGTCCAGACCAGAATCCTCGAATAGGCCTTTCAATGTCTTCCAGACATTCCTAGCCGATGTGGAGTCTCTTACATACACATACAGTGATTTATCTATGGATAAAATCAAGCGATGCTTTGCCTTCTCTTCCTCTGATACACTCGCTGCGGATCCAGATGCGTTGTCTGTAGATCCATTTGCTTGGGATGCTCCAACTTCCTCACCAGAATCAGCTACGCACTTCCATAGTCCATCCAGCTTCAGTTGCGCTTCCATTGCAAAGCTCCATGTCATCCAATTAGCAGAACCAACGAGCTTCTCGAACTTCTCCAAATTTGCGATTCCAGTCATCTTAGCGCTTTCGTTTAAATTTACTTAATTATTGGTAACGAATCTCGATCTAAATGCCTGGGCCCATAACCTATTGGAAATTAATAATTACCAGGCAGTTTGAAAGTGAAATCGAGAATAATTTTATTTGAAAATCAAATATTAAATACATAAATCAATGAAACATTTATAATTAACAATTCGTTTCAGATAAGTGTTTTCTACAAAGTATATAAAACTAACAAATATGTTCTGCTTAGTAGTGATAAACCAGCATTAGTTGACGCTTTGAAAATCCACATAACTCGTGTTATTGCGGAAATAAATGATTAATTGATTCAAAAAGTGATCGAAAGTTTGACCTTCAAACTTCGTTTAATATTGGCAAGTTGCGGCGCTCATATGTCCAAAATCATATTTAAATGCTTAAATTTTATGCTTTATTTCAATTCGAAACTACGGCAGTCTAAGAAGAACACCCTACATTTATGCACTTTTTAGTTTTTTCGACCTGTTTGGCCCCTTTTTAATTGTTTTGATATGTACTTATTCATATCGTTCAGCAAACAAGGAATTTGATGAGAATAAGCAGACAATTTCGCTTTAAAAGGGTCAAATGGGTTTTTTTTTAATAATTATAAGAAACATTGAAAGTTAGAGAAAATGAACGTATGCATCACCAATAGGCAATCGTTTTAAGCAGAGTATCGTTGTGGTATGAGTAATGACTATGAGACGATCCAGCAAAGTAATATTGAATCATAATGCATAGATGTATTTGAAATTTAAAAAGTGCCAATTTAATTATTTTAAAAGAGTTATAAATTCATCGGTTGGTAGATTAAACTTTCTTCAAAATTTGGCTGGAGCTAATCATATGAAGTGAAAGGCCTGAAATGTAGATTTCAGGTGTCAGTTGGATGACTGTACTGAAATTAACACTTCAAAAACAAAGTGCAATTTAAATTGAAACCATCCTTTATGTCTGCGGTGGGCATGGAAATCTAGCCAAAGTGCGCAACAACAAAAATCAAGCAACAACAAGCGATATTTTGCAATATTTTTGCTTTAATTATCAAATTCGACAACAGTACCAAAAGAAAACCAAATTGCACCACAAACAAAAACAATTGGTACATTCGTCGAGACACAATGCGGTCGCTAATGCTTTTGTCTGTTGTTTTTGTTTTCATTAGAACTTAAGTCAACGTTTTTTCCTTGTTTGTGCGTAGAATAACGGTCAGGGCCATGAGAGCGGAAAGTGCCACTACGTGCCCATCGCTGCTTTATGTTATTGAGCCTAACAATAAGCCATTTTTAGCCGAAGGCCTATGTTTCTCGTGGTAATTTATAAAAGTAACTTAAAAATTTTAATTATATGTAAGTAACATGTAATAATATAAGCAATTTGTCCATTTTACTTCTTTTGTATTTTTTAGGTACAAAAAAGTCAAACAAATGAGACAATATTAAGAAAAAAAGGTTTTCAGAGTTTTGCCTAGGGTTATTTCTATTATGTTACTGTTAAGGAATTGAGTAAAAATGTTATAGATCTTTAGGTACTCTCCCATTTTAAATCATAAGCTACCGCCACCCGACAAATAAGAATATTTCTCAATTGAGCAAAGCGAAATTCCAAGTGTTCGAAGGTAAAATATTGAATTATTGACAAATTATTAAAGCTCATTTGAATATGACATATTTACGATTTGAAATAATATAATAAATGAATATTTTTGTGGGTCTTGAAGCAAAATCATATTCTGAACGTATTCTTAAACAAATATCAAAGTGTGTTATTTTTAACTTTTCATTCAAATCCGCATCCTGAAAACCTGAAGTTTAAAGACCAAATGGTGAATTTAAATCTTAAATTTTCCAAGTCATAACTTGGGCAAGATATTAATGACACAGGTCCACCTATTTAGGTGTGAAGGATTTTGGCGTGCTAAATAAAAATTCATTTTCATTTTATTATTTTTGTAGGTCGCGACTTTGAGGAGACAAACAAAATATGGCGGTTAAATGGAGGACTTAAATCAAAAGTAAGTTAAGTTACATATTTTTTGTTTCGGAGGTTGCTCATGCTCCAAATTGAGGATCAGTAAAGTTTTAAGTCTTACGATTGAGAATTCTTAAAATACTTTATTTTCGCAAATGAAAAATTTTAGTTATTATTTTCATAATTTTTTATCATGCCCTATGTTATTTTCGACGCTGAATCCGACTCTGATATTAATTTTTTCTGTAAAGTCTAGTTTTTGAGGTAAATGAAACTAAACTATCAAAACAAATATTTAAAGAATTTTCGTAAAAAGGCCAAGAATTCTTTTGGATCATTTCTGAGTACACAGAAATAAAGTAGTAAACCGATTTTAATATATAATAAAATATGTTCAATGACTTATAATTAATTAACTTCAATTGCCCAGTGTATAGCTAAATATATCAAAAACAGTATTACACTACACTGAATAATAAAATCTACAAGAAAAAAATAAAATTAGATTTTGAAGAGAAAGTCCACAAACTAATTTGTGTGCACTTAAAAGTACTACAAAAGAATTGAAATTTTGACCCAAAATGGTCAAATCGGTTTTTTTTTATACGTTTGACCGAATATATCTGAAATCACAAATGTGATAGAAAAAAATTAATATTGGTATTGGATTTAACGTCAAAAATTATACACGAAGACTTGGTTTTTTAAAAAAAATGCCCACGATTTTAAGATTTTTTTGATCCTCAATAGAGTTAAATCTTCATAGATCGTGAAATATTAATTTAAAAACTAAACTCACTCTCATTCATGTCCATCAAATGTAAATCTTCATCATTTAGTATGGAGTTAATGAAACCCTCAGTAGTGTGGTTCATATCCGAAGAAGCGTTCTGAAAATTAAAAAAAAATTAAAATATCAATACAATTCAATTCAACCAAAAATATATTCATTAATTTAGTATTTACCGAATAGTACATCATATCATGTTCCATTTTATAGGCGCCTACATTGGGGGGACCACCAGCAGCGCCTGCTCCTACATCTCCCTCATGACTAGCATTAGTCAAATGCATGCTAGAAGAAACTGCAGAGCCCAAGTTATGTCCATAATGCGGTTGCGCTGGTGGGCAGATGTCCCCCAACATAGCATGATGTCCATGATGATGTGGATGTGGTGGTGGTGGTGGTGGCGGATATTGAGCATGTTGTGGTGCGCCCTGATACGGATAATGATGTGTCGGATAGTGTGGATAGGGTGACATGTCAGAAACACCTACACCGACACCCATGCTGGGAATTGGTTGCAAAAGACTGGCTATATCCTGAAGACGTTGTTCCATTGAGAAACCGCGGCTGAGCGGCACGCGTCCCTATTGAAAAAAATAAATAAATCAAATAAGATAAGATAAAGAAATAAAAGCAATAATAGGTAGAGGTGGGTTTTATTGAAATTGCTTGACCTCATTTGTAACTACCTCAATATGTAACGGTAATTAATTTGTTGTATTTTATATAAAAAATAAAGAGTTAAAGAGATTGACTTTTTTAAAAAATATGAATAACTGATGATATTTTAACAAGGTGATGGAATTGTATTCCTATACCAAACACCGATCCTAAATAAGCGATCAATCATAAGCGTTTTTGAAATTTCATTTTTACCTTCTACACGGTATCAGACAGGAAAAACGTGCGCATGCGCAATATCAGCGCGCAACGCTTAAATTCTTTGTATGTATCTCACTGCAAAACGTGAGCAACGTATCAATCTTAAGATCATATTTTTTTTAGTTATCGATTTTTTTTCTCAATTTTACCAATATATTGAAGTTTCAACTGAAAGCAAGATCGATCGAAATTAAATTGAAAATGAAATTCCATTCGAAAAAATTGACAAGTGCGCAGCGGTATAGTTTTGAATTTCGTAAAAAAAAAAGTTCTTCGCGTTTCATTTTATAAAATGATCGACAGACAGCCGGACGGACGGAGGGACATACAGACAGCTTGAATTGAAAGGTGATTTCAAAAGATCGCGAATAACGCAAGAACGTGTTATAAACGAGAAAAAAACGTTAAAGAAAAAACAAACAAAAAAAAAACAAATCAGCAAAAGGTTCATTAAAGGTTTTTGTTAACTCTTTTCTGGTTGTTGGTTATTATTTATTTTTATAACTAATTCCGTCTTACGGGCTCAAGAAGAAAAACACTTCATGAATTTATGTAATCATGTGAAGTTTTGCAACAACTGTTTTAATGAAAATGGCAAGCGTATCCAAGTCGCATGAGCATTTCGTTTATTGAGCTGAAAATTTAGCAATTGCTTTGTTCAAATATGTGGTACATAAAAAATTTAAAAAAAAATTGATTGGTCTATCGATTTTATTATTAGAGATCAACCCACAGTAGTTGGATTCGAATTCGAGATTTGATAGTGACAAAACAATTTGTAAAAGACTTATGCAACAGTGTTTGGCGAGACAAGTTTTGTTCAATATGGTCATCCTAGCATCTTACAATTCCTCCTTGCTGTCTCAAAAATTAAAAACAAATTATCTTATGAGATAAAAATTTGATATAGTCGATGGAAAAAAGAGAATGCAGTGGGTAATTATAACAAGTGTTGTCGGCAGTTGTAGAGCCTCTAAAATATGAATACTCGGAAGAGAATATTAGTTACATCAAGTAGATTTGACTTAAGGAATAACATAGCTAAACAGGATTTCAAGAAAAAAAATTTTCAGATATTCTATGTTGGCAGACAGAAAACATAAAAATCAGTCTTAAATTTTTATTTTTCTTTCATATTTTGTTTATTTATAAATTTAAAAGTAAATCCAAGACAAAAGCTCAGTTTGTTGTTGTTTTCTAGAGGTTAAAGAATCCCCACTTAGATCAACTTCAAGAATTTAATTTAAGATATAAATTTTATATTTATAATATATTTGACTACATAAATGCAGTACATTTTCAGGATTTATTTTCTAAATTTAAGAGTAAAAAGGCTGATTTTTAATATATTTAAAGTCATCTCACACTCAAGGCACGGAACAACATGACAGAGTAGGTCAATGTCTATATTAAAATACATATATCTGGCACCCCGGACTACAATTTTTTTTGTGAAGTGAAAACTTTTATAGACGGTCTTTGAAATTTTTCGGCCATATTTGATACCGAAAATAGCAAAATGGGATTCTGAGCTCCTGGGCCGATGTTCATATAGTGGCATTAATGCTTTAAAAATATTTCTGAAAGTAACCATTCGATACTTATAGACTTGAATCAATTTTTAGGACTTTTTATTCTTAAAAACAATTTCAATTGATTTCAAAACTATTCGATACTTATCGATTTCCATGAACATTTTCGATATCTTCAGATATTTTTCGATACTATTTGTGTTTTGTGATGTTTTTCAAAATTTTTTCATGCTTTGTTCGATACTTTTTTGACTATTTCTATGTTTTTCAATACTAGTCGATATTTATAATTTTTGATAATTCTCGATACTAAATATTTGACATTTTTTAGACTTTTTCCACAACATTCGACTTTTATCGATATTTTCGATGTATTTTGATACTTTTCTATTTATTCTATGTATTTTGGCACTATTCTCGCCTCTTATTAATTTTTCCGACGATTTCGATACTACTCGATATTTTTAGCGACTTTATCAATGTTTTTGATACAGTTTAATGCTTTCCGACCGTTTCGCTTACCCTACATAGAATCCGATCATTTTTATGGAATCATTTGCTTTTATGTATTGATTTAAAATTGGATTTTAGCTTCACATAAAATTTAACATTTGGAGCCCTACTCAGTAGCGTACCAAGGGAGGGCGGGGGAGTGAGGGGGGCGATAAATGATTGTAAAATATATCTCAATTTGCTAGGGATTTTGAAAGTCAAAAATGAGGACCTGCTTTTTTTTTTGGTGAATGAAATAAAATCGATGTAGTAAATTTAAATGTGTAGACGGAAATTTTCATAGTTTTAGTGAAATATATTTAATTTTGCTAGAGATTTTCAATGTGAAAAGTGAGGAACTTTTTGTTTTTTTGGTGAGGCAAATAATTATTTGCCACGGGCGCCCGATATGCACGGTATGCCTCTGGCCCTACTCAGTAATGCGATGCGAAATCAATGCGATTTTTTACTAAAAAAATTTGGGAAATAGAGTCTCTATAAGAGGCATATGCTCAATGAAGCAAAATTGTATTTTTGTCCATTGAAAACAATCGAACAATTATTATTGCTCAACGTATTTTGGATTAATGGAGTAAAGACACTTGAACGGCGGTATCCATTAATTCTGTAGTGAATAATATTACTCAATTTGTATCTGTTGGAGATGTTATTTATGCAAACAGATCTCGAATAAGCAGAAATTCTGAAAATGCCACCTAGCGAGGACAATATCACTGGAACTTTTGAAGTTCCAGGGTTTTTCATTTTGAATAAGATACACTAATAAACCCCAATAGTTGGAATAATTAAATGAAAATAAGTTGACCTTAGACGATTTTCATTCGATTTTATGAAATTCACACAATCTTTGCAGAATTTTTATTTTTTGTTTGAATGCACTATGTTGAATGTCACACCCGTAGCGGAAAAATTAAACTTTTGGTTATATTGTTTCACATTAATAGTTCTTATGTACATGTTAATAGAGTGGGTTCTAATTTCTCAAAAAATAAGGTTTAAAATTGGTAGGAGTGGGACATTTCTGTGAAAACACACTAAAATGATAATTTAGTAAAAGATTTTTATATTAAAATCTCAGTACAGTATCGCGGGATTTACTCATGATGCGATCTATGTAAATTATCTTGTCAGAGCAAAATTTTGAGAGGAGTGTTTCAGATTTTGCCTTATTAATCCTGCATACTATTTGCACTCGGTTTTAGTTCAAGAGTGCCACTCAAGAGTGCACGTTTGAAAATATGTTACTTTAAATTGGTTTTTAAAAGCTCATAACTTTTTTAGTTTTGGGTTCTTTTCACTAAATTAGGGCTTGTTTAATCAATCAATCTTAATTTTTGCCTCTGAAAGATCAGGCATCTTTTCCCAGATTGCATCACACATATTAATATTGAGGCAAAATTTTGCTAACCTGTGTACGCTTAAATTGCACAGACAATCAATCACTAATACACTTCAGAGCTGATATATTCAATATCTAACTGAAACATCACAGTATTATGTGTAACACTTTGTTAGTAAAATGTATCACAAGTAATAAACCCTATTGGTATTTATCACAAATCAATATTATTGATACATAGATATTTCCGGATTATAGCGATTCGAATACAATTTTAGCATATTCGCGCTTCAAGAAAGTTTTTGATGATATGTAAATATGACGAAAATGACGAAAAACGACAACACTACCGACGATATCACTGCTAAGATCGACTCAGAGTAACTGAAAGTCAAATTTTATCTTACAATAAACTGACAAATTGTACTACTCATGCGTCTCGTATCTAGCGGATGCTTAGAATCCCCTTTGGCCAGCCGCACGAAAAAAATACAACGTATTGGTGACGAGCTAAGCAATAACAAAAATACAGGTAACAAGATTTAATACTGGCAATTGAACAGGTAGTCAGGTACATGTAGTAGGTAGGAAAATCCGCTACGCTTTGCTTAGTGTATTGGTAAGTAAATAACAACTTTTGGATTTGTGTACAAATACTCGTAAGTAAAATTTTTTTTTATCGCTATTTTGGTAATGATGATGGTTGACCATTGTGGTTGCTACTGTTTTGTTGTCAGTTTTACAAGCGTATTGTTTTTATTACTTGAAAAAAGGTGGCTGTTGAAGCAAATTTATTTTAACACTCTGAAACCAACAGTAGCCTGCTGATGCTGCATTTATTGATAGTCAGTCAGCCTGAAGCGATTTATGTTTCCGCTTCGAAGTTAACTTTTAATTTCTTATTATACCATACATTGGCTATTGTTTTAGTCTCGTTACATGTAAGAAAAAAGTTTCATTCATTATTTTACGCCATTTGCAACACCAGCCGATTGACATGACTTATATAATTGTAATAATTCTATGTTAGGTTCTCAAGCTCAAGCTGGTAACCTTCAATGCGGCAATATTTCGAGAGAAAATAAACTTATAGTAATTGTTGCACTGTAGCCAATCGCGTGTTTTATAATTTAGTGGATTTTGCTTTTGAAAAAAAAATAAAAAATTGCGAGCTGAATTATTGCAGGGGGCGTTTCCGACATTCAGTCTAGAATTGCATGACAACATTCAAGTAGTTTTAAGAAAAATTGAGACCTTAATATAAATTGTAACTAATTTCAAATTGCAATAAATGGCGTGTTACACATACTGTACTGAACACTGTGGCGTAGCAAGGGTACATATCATTGATATTCTTGCAACTTATGCCAAGTTGTGAAATTTCGTACATAGACCCAATTGTCTGCAGTAAGGACGCGTAAAATGTTGAAGGGGCCTTACAACGCACAATGCGCGGGAAAGCCGCAGGTCCAGTTAGTATTATATTTATATAAATGTGAACGAGAATAAACGAGAAACATCGGCTATAACGAGACGAGAACGGTACAGATCAAATATTTCTCGTACGAGTACGTGACGATAAGTTTGGTGCCACAACGAGCACGATACAATAATTTTTGAATTATCGTATCGTTCTCGTATCGATGAAGCACTTATTTCAAGACATTGATTTTATTCCCTACATGTAAAATATATGAATTTTATGCTTACATTTGCAACGCATAGAAAGAGGATGTGGCAGATATAGAAAAGTAGATATGTATGCACATTCTTGATCAGCACCCAGTATATAAATATAGACCTATTTCGAGATTTTGCTCACATTTAAGGGATTACCTCAAGGCTCACTGAGCAAAATTAATAAAAACAAAACGCAAAGCTAAAGGAGCAAGGAACTAAAAAACAAAATCAGAAAAACAAAAAAGTGCGTTGAAGACTTAAATTACACAAACAAAAAGCATCCGTCGTGTAACGAAAAGAGCCGGTGGGTTAAAGATAAAATGACAAAAAACAAAAAGCATACGGCGATACTGTGCCGAAATTTTTTAACTTGAGTATGTGCCTTGAAGACAAAATTATATTCGGGGGTCACGAAACGACGAAATGATTTATCTCGAATAACGATAACAGCTCGAAAAGAGCTGGATATTTTTTGTCAATGTTGTAAGAGCTAAACGAGCTTCGAGCTGTGCATCTTTGAACTTTAGTACGAGTACTAGCTCTGTTTATTCTGCCGCATATATCAACTTAAACAAATTTTTGTTAGAGACGCTTATATGAAAGCTGCGTTGACAACTCGAAATTTTTTATGGCAACTAAAACTTACAATATTTGACTAGGTACCGATAAATAAACGAGGAAGCTTGGACAAAAGGGTGTGGCATAACAAAAATTTTAAAACGCTATATTGAGAGAATTATTTATGGTAAAACACTCAAATATGTCCATACTAGGGATGTTTTGAACAACCACTAGACTAAATTTTGGCAGATTTCGACAAGACGTGACAGCTGTCATACAAAACTGAATATTAAAACGTCATATATACTGAGAATGCTATTTAGATAAATGTTGTTCAGTTTAATGTGGGTTTAGTGAACAAAGCAAACTTGACTGGAAAAGGGTGAGCTAAATTGAATAAATGAGTGTGGCAGACAAAGTAACTGTTACCAATCGGAGAGCGAATTTCAACCATTAAAGAATTTTGCGCCATCCTGTACGCTTCAAAAAACTCAACACTTAACTAACTTTACTTAGAGCAATCTGCCTGTAGTTTTCTTTCAGTAAAACGTAATTTGTACGTTCAGTTATAATCGGTGCTACCCAGAGAACGAGCAGGCGCTTAAAGAGCGTAAGAATAAGAACGAGAACGCGCTTAAAGAGCGCAAAAAGTATGCACATATACAGAATCATCAACACATACTTATCGTTGCTTGTGGTAGTTGGCACCACTGGTTATAAAACTTAGATTGGTATATTTTAAGGAACGCATGGCTTTAGTGTATATTGAACGACACTTTTTCCTTAAATTTATGAATACTTCTTTAATCGGAGTAATGTGTTGTTGGAAAGACAAGTCGTGATGTAGAGGCCTTATAAGTACAAGTTTGTCTATATAATACCACTTTAAAGGATATATTTTGAGTTTTGTCTAGGGCAAATAAAACATACCACAATGGAGAGATCAACAAACGGTTTAAGAAAGTGCACAGGTAGGCTCCACAGATAAAAATATGTATGTCCCAAAATAACAAGATTAGTGTAATATTCAGACATTATTTTAGCTAAAAGCTTTAAAGTTGGACAATTTAACCACACGGCAATGCAAAAGCTAATGATAAACAACTTAGACTTCCGGTAATTCTTCTTCAATTCGCATTGTTTTATTTGAACACCATACTTAGTATTTCATTAACCTGTTTCGCATATATGCGCGTGTATTTCTGTAATTATTTTAAAATAACAAAAAATTTAATTTACCTAGCAAGTGTTTATTTTAAGTTAAGTTTATGTAAAAAATTTCTCAATAAAAAACACTTTCTCACAATTTAATAAAACCGCAAAGAAAAAACAAAAAAACTGCAAAACCTCTCAAGTCATTTAAACAATTCATTAAGATGCCTTTGTGCAACCTCCCCGGTTTGCATCAACACCTCAGCTAAATGGACATTTAATTATAGCTTTCCAGCTGGATAAGATTTTCTGCGATTGCGCAGTATGGCACAGCGAAATAAAAAAACATCAAAGTTAAAGAACTCAAGTGCCACTGGATTAAAATGTTGAATACAAAAATAAAAAAAAAAAACATAAAACTTTGCACGAGTAACTCAAAAATATGTACAAATTCAAGAAAGAAGCCAAGTAATCAGAGGATTAAATTAGTGACTGAAATTCGAAACAAAAAAATCGCAAATAATTGAAGATCGTCTGTGTACAGACAGACAGAAGTAATGAGTTCATATGTAATCTCAAAAAGTAGTCAATGAAAGGACGTTAATATTTAATTTGTGCGGTAAATCAGTAAAAAAGTACGCAACAGCAGCATTACAATTAAAAACAAACATTAAATTAATTACAGAGCGTAAGAAAATCATTAACAATGCGCTGAGGTAATAAAATAATGATCGTCGCGATCATTAATGATTCTTTTTTTGTTGTTGTTATTTCTGGACAAAAATTGTGCAATTAAAATAGTTTTTGTGCATAGGGCGTTAAAAATTCCTACGACACAAATTGGCGGCGTTTGTATTATAAGGATAAAGGCATCATAATGACAATTATTTAATAACTCATTCCAAGAAGTAACATCTTGTGAATGATCGAACGACAAGTGCATTTCAGTTGTCTATTTTTTGTCTATGGTGACGCACATTTTTTTCATGTCCAAGTTAACGTTTTCATATTTTACCGCCGGGATTAACAGGATTAACATCGATTACATTTTTCATTTTGCTTGTTCATAACAGGACTTAAGACTATTGACTTCTAAAATGAAAGACTCAAAAAAGACAAACCCTTTGCATGTTGACATCGCAGCGTAGGGCATAGAAAACAAAGGAATGAAAAAGTTCAGCTCTGAATCTCTGCCGCATAGGCTGTGCATTATTTGCATCAGGTTCTTTGTAGAACCATAGCGAAAGAGACTTGTAACATGTAAAGTGAGCACTTTATTAAAAAAAAAAAAATAGAGACCCAGTTGGAAACTTGAATGAACCAGTGTCATTTCTCTCTAACTGTCTTGGTTTTCTATTTTTTGTAAGCAAAATCTTGTTAGGTCCGTTCCTTAACTTTTTGGACTAAGTCCAGCAAAATTCTCAAGCACGAGAGAATATAAAAATTGCACTCTGTGTAATAAAAAAAAAGAAAAAAATACAGGAACGGAAAAAATAACAAAAAAAACATTTTTTTTTAAATCTGAGAATACACGTCAAAAAATTTGTCATAGTTTGACAGTTTTCAAGATTTTACTAGCAAAAATTCTTCTGACTAATGAGTTAAACAGAATGCGAACGGGTGTCGGGAAATCGTTAATCGACGCAATTCTGTTTACTTGAACGATTTTCCTACGGGGATTTTTTTTTTGACAACGGGTAATCGTTGCCGAGTTTCCGATCCCGTTCGTATTTTGTTTAACGCATAGGTTAGGTCATCTCCGCTGTCATTTACAGGTTTTTTGAGAGCAAGAACGCTTTTCTGAATAAATTCTGTAAAGCTGACTAGTTTAAGAACGGAACTGTGACCGTGCTCGCCAGCATAATAACGGCGTCAGTAATTCAAATGATTTTGTAGCCTTCAAAGTTTTGTTTGTATATTGGCAGTAAGAGTTCTTTTAGACTAAGAGTCAGCAACCACCAGAATGATGTCATTACAAAATGTTGATGATATAATTCAATTTGTGATGTACTATGTAGTATAGCTGGTCATCTCAAGCAGTTGTCAAAATCGTCCAAAACATTGTCATTTCTTCAATTCATTTGACCTAGTTATTGTGCTCAAATTTATATTTTAGTCATATTATAAAATATATTATTTGCAAAATTGATATTACAATGAAATCTAGTACTGCTACTATTAAAATTATAAAATATTTATTTGTTCCAACCAAATTTCTGCAATCTCTACAAATATGCCTCATGCTTGACTCAATAAACAAAAATATACTGTCAACCAAATATATTTTTTTGAGAGAAACTTTTTTCTCACAATAGGGAAACAAAGTCACTATATACAAAAGTCATTAGGGAAACTCACTGATCTACAAAAACTATAAAAATATTAAAACAAAACAAAAAAAAAGGAAAGGATTCTATCACTGTTCTTGGGTGCTTTTGACGTAATTACTGGGAATATGAAAGAGCTGTATTTATGAACTTTATAAATCTTAAAGATATTAATATTTAACTTTAAACTTTTAAAAAGAATTGGATGGAAATTGTCCAAGTTAGAGCTGCCGATTATGAACACCATTTTATCTTCATATGAACCTATAAATAAAACGAACGATTTAATAAATAAATGGATTCCAATAGCAAAAATTTTTCAAAGAAACTTGGCGATGAATTTAGTGCCAAGAAGCAAAACTCTATTATGGACATTTAAAAATGCCGAAAGAAAGTTTTTATATTCTGCCATAAATTGAAAAACAGAACACGAGCAAAGTTGTAGAGAAGAAAAACATAAAAAACGATATCCTGCATTATGGACCTATGTACGATAAAGGTTGGCTCAAGTTACATTTTTGTTAAATATCTTTTAAAAACCAAATTTTAAGCAAAATTTACACTTTTTACTGGATTTTATTTCCGAATTTGAGGCGTACTCGAAGAATTCAACGGTATAAGATTTTTTTGACTACCTCTAGCCTACACGGTACATACATAATATATATATTTGTATATATATTAGATTATGTATTCAAATGTACATAATCACAAAATTAAGTGTACTGCGAAGATAAAGCGTATCCTATGTCTCATATAGCGTTGAAATTTTACGAGTGAACGAAAAAACAATTTTTAAGGAACTCTCATATTGAGCTTTAAGGAAACGATCAAAGTTCATATATAATAAAATCAATAAGCAATCAGTCATCTGTGTTAAATTTCTCACGGGGAACATATAACACTTTTACTACCACATATAATCGTCGCAAAGGGAGTTGACCAGAGGATGAAGTTTATAAAATCGTCATATTTCTGTTATGTTTCTGTTAAATTGAAATGCATTAAAAATATCAAAATGACAAAATGACGACGATTTAAAGGTAATTGCTACTGACTTTATGACTGACGTTCACTGACTCTACATGTCTTCGTTGCGTTGCGGTGGATATGGATTTGCTGACGGTGTTTTGTTGTTTCAGTTTGGTTTTTGCTCCGCCACAAAGACATCATTAAGCGGCTGCGTGACTTTGACAGGCAACTTGCTGGTATTTTTTTTCTTAATGGTTGCTATTTAGTTGAGCAGAAGACAACTGACAGAATGACTGACTCTTTGCTGCGCTTTAAGCGATTAACAGATGTGACAACTGCAGACAGGTAGGAGATTATATGGATTTTTTTCGTTTAAGCCGTTGTTCGGTGTTAAAACAAAAATTAACGGAAGAATTAATATGCTGTTTATTTGCAACTTTGTTTTATATAGTCGGATGTTTAACAAACGTCTGATCAATAAATGAATGAATAACTCTCGCGACCTTCAATGTACATATATGATGAGCTGTTGCAATCTAACTATTTTTCGCATCAAATTCTAGTAGTGCGAAAGAGTTGCACACCCATATAATTTATTTACGTGTTAAGTATTCGGACATTATATTTAATCTGAACTTTTGATATTTGCCCCACAGCCGAAAAAAAAATCAATTTTTTTTAACAAAGACAACCCCACTTGTTTCTAATGGTTGGTTTTTATCAATTGCTTTAAGCTTTTTCTTCATTTTAAGGAAATCATGCGATAATTGCAAATTTCATAAAGAACTCAGTATTAGACAGTAAATCGACATCGGACTCGGAATCAGCGACTGAAAATCAATACATTTTGCTTTCGAAACAAAACAACTTTTGTTTTGTTTGTGGGTCAAAATATCAAATCTTCAGGCTGATAATATTTCCACACTATAAGAATTCGATAAGCAACATATTGGATTTCGACCCACCCTAGTACAGAGTGTGTAGGACATCTAAATGTGCAAAATTATTCATTTACAAAAAGTAGCAAGTTCGAATCCAATAACTGAAGTTGTAGAATTTATCTTAAAAGGAAGGCTCCAAAATCTGAAGATTGAATAAAATTCAATGAATCTAAAGCGTAGTTAATTTATACAAAGCAGACGTAAAAAAAAACGAAAAATTCAAACCCGTTCTGGTCTAAAAAAAACGTACATCCGATTTATATCGAAAAGCAACAGCGAAAAAAAACATCGAAAAAATTAAACAGAAACAAAATTAAAAAAAATCTCAAAAAAAAACTTGTTAACGAAGAACTACAAATTTACAAGCGAAGAGTACAACAGCTCAAGACACGAAAAAAATACAAGATTCTTGGTCAAGCTACACTTGTTTGGATATTAAGTATTAAAAAAAATAAAAATAAATAAGAACAGCGAAAAAAATTAAAATAAAATGAAAATAAAAATCAATTGAAGCTAAAAGCAAACAAATACTCAAGTGTTTCTCTTTTGAATTCTGAAGCAAAACGAAAACACTCAACTCGCAGATGATCCTTGACAGAAGAACTGAACGAACACACAACAGAATTAAAAAATCAGTTTCAAAATCACAGATTGTGAAATTCAAAATCTACAGCAACAACAAGAGTATTTTAGCATAAAACTTTAAAAGTGTCTGACTCGCGATCTCGCAGGCTTGTAAATGGAATCGAATCAGTTCACTCCCTGTCTACCCTACTTTCAACTTCCATCACTCTTGAAATTTTAAGTGACGATCTTACGTTGATCGTTCAGTAAATTTAACTGATATTCTGTTTTTTGACATAAAGTTATCAGCCTTGTTTTTTCACTCTTTTCTCAAAAGCCAATACATTTCAAGTTATATGTGCACTGTTAAAAATGGTTTCCTTTCCAGAATTTGTTGTTTTTCAATTTTGATGCGCTGACATCCATTTATATTTCAATATTTTTTTTTGCTCTTTCGACTTATGACGTTCGTGTCATCCCATCACATCAATTTGTATCTTTTTAATGTGTTCCCAATGTTTTGCAGCGGCACCCTCCCGCATGCATGCAGGTTGCCAACAGTATATCGAATGAATGAGTGAGTGACTCTTACCTGATGGTGTGCATGATGAAAACCGGTCGCTTGCCGATGGAATGCGCTGTTCGATCCACCACCAACTGCATAATTCTGTACTCCGGCAGTTGGACGATGATGCGCATGATGATGATGGTGATGGAATGGTGATGCGGCTGATTGAATCATTATCTCCAAATCGGCTAGTTCTTGCTTTGCTTCGTCATCTAAATCAAAAAGGGGCGATGGCAATGAGCTGACTTCGATCTCCGATTGTGGCAGATCGTCGTCGTCGTCTTCGTCTTCGTCTTCGTTTGAACTACTTGATATTTGGTTATCCTTTTTCTCGTCGCCTTCGTCGTCGTCGTCGTCTTTGTCACCCTCGATTTTTGATGAGATCGAATTATTGCTGCTGCTGTTTTTAATTTTATCAGCAGCCGCTTTTGAAGTGGAGGCGATTGAATCTTCGTCGTCGGACTGTAACAATAGAAAATTTAAATTTAAGTCAGGAATGTTAAAAAAAAACAAAAATGTATAGGTTGCGAGCAATTAACGACGTCAAAATCTACGTGGAAAAATAAAAGGGAAAGTTTCATTGGCATTAACAACAAGTCTGGCTCATTCTATGCTCTATGCAAAATATAATTGCAATGCACCTCGAGAATCCGTTTTAAGTCGTGGTAACTACATCCGGTCTCTTGGTATTTGTTTACAGAAAAATCGAGAAAGTTTTGACGTCGCTATTGTAGACTTACGTTTATGTTATATATAAAATGTACTACATATACACAACAGACTTACATCTTCTCCTTCAACGTACTCAGCCAATTGCAGGACGTCGTCGAGCAATTCGTCCAAAGGTAACCGTATATATTCACCTGAAATAAAATAAAAGTTTACAGTATACGTAAGTGCTTTGAAATTCGAAAAATTCCACATACAACTTATTATTAGATAGGTCAAAATAACACTAGGCACTTTTGAAAAAGTTTCAAACATAAAACTCTTCACCTAAACTAAATCGCAAACACTCAAAGTGAAAGCCAGATTTAAAATGTTTGCTTTATTTTTTAGTATTGTACATGGTATATTCCAAAATGGTTGTTTTAAGTTTCTAAGCTTCAAAATCGCATACGCTGATGATATTGACATTGTTGGCATCAATGCGCGGGCAGTCAACGCAACATTTTTCAAACTTGAAAAAGAATCGCATCGAATGGTTCTTGTGGTGAACGAGGGCAATACATAACAAGGAGTCCTGGAGTCTTGGACAACATGTTACTGTTTTGTCGATCTTGGATCCAACATTAACACCAATAGAGATCCAGCGAAGAATAACTTTTTCCAACAGGTACCTACTACTTTGAGCTCAGTCGGCAATTGAAAAGTAGAGCTTCCTCTCGACAAACAAAAACAAAGCTTTACAAATCAAGATATTGGGAGCTTTCGAGAGAAAAATTCTTAGCAAGATCGACGCATACCGCAGAAGATTGAACCACGAGCTGTATGCCGACATGGACATAGTAAAGCGCATAAAAATACAGCAGCTGCGCTGAATAGGTCATATTGTGCGAATGGACAACAACGCTCCGGCTAAGAAGATACTCTATTCGGCATGTACCGGTCTAACTTGCCTAATCATCGTTGCAAAGACCAAGATCTGAACGCTCTTGGTATTTTTAGCTGGCGTCAGCGCGCGAACCACATAGGCGAATGGCGCAGAATTTTGGAGTCAGCTAAGACCTATCTTTCGTTGTCGACCGTTCATAAGGTCAAAAAATCTAAGTTTTCATAAGAGCTGATCCTTATCACATATGTATGTATGCGTCGACTTTGTTTCACCTCTCAGTGACTATAAGTATGTATACCGGAGTGACTAACTAAATGTTAAACTAATTGAGAGCCTAACAAAGGCATAAGAACTAGAAAACAGACAGTCTTTTATAGTAGTGCAGGTGCTCTGATAAGTTGAAAGGTATAAAAGTCATGTTTAAGTGATCGGCATACGTAGCGCTTCTGAGCAAAGAACTAATAACCTGGACAAACCAAACAAACTCCGACCAACTGGAAACTTTAACAAAGGGTGTAAGCGCACGTAAAATGTAGGTATGTAAATTATATGTTTTAAAGTATAGTTTCATAAATTAAGCACAAAAATTGTCCCATGCTATAAAAATTACTGAAAAAAAAGCAAAAAGACATTAATGCCCTTACAAATAAAGAAACGGATTCACTATCAGGCATATATGAAAAGGCACCTACATCCTTATTACGTTCAGGTGAAAAATCCTATTATAAAGGTTAAGTGAAACCTAAAAGGTTTTGTATTGGTAACTGCATAAATTGCACATATTTTGTTTTGACGAAAAACAACGCATTAGTTAGTTAGTTGCTATAAATATTTATATTACCACTAGTCAAGATAAAATTATATGCGACTGAAAATGTGACAAAATTTTACAGCTTATCAGCTGATAAGTTTAAAAAAGAGTAAGCTATTTTGTGCATTATACATTGTATACCAAGCTTTTAGGCAAACAGTCACTTAAATTTGAAATTCTTTTCAAATCAATTGAATCCTTAAAATACTTGAAAAATTTTGATCTCTTTCTTGTTTTAATTACCGGCACAAAATTCCTGGGAAAAATTTTTAAGCCTTCAATAACAAATTTTTACCCAAATCAAAGCCCCATTGATAAAGCAAACAAAAACATTTTTGAAAAATCAAAATCAAAATATAATCAATGCAAATGCACAAATATTTTGATTGACAGCGAGTAAACTCTTCAGGTTGTTGTTCTTTTTTTTCGATTTTTTTTCTGCATTTTGGGAGAACGTGATCTGTGATCAGTCGACCGACCTGGCCATATACCCAAGAGAGTGATTAATTCTTGAAACTGATTAAAGACACGTTGGAAAATGTTTGTTTGTAGTTTTGTGTTTTGGCTTCAATGAATGTTTTGATATTTTAGCAATTGTTGGAAAATTAAAGCGTACAATCTGTGGGAATACGAATGTAATAATCAGTAAAATATCAATGTAAAAAGAAATCAAAAATATTTTGAATTCCCCAAAGTATGAAAAAAAGGAAAGTTAAATTTATACTTTGGACATACATTTGAATGATTTAGATTCGATATGAAATGAACGCAGTTGTCCAGCATAAAATTCAGAAATTTCAAACAGAAAATGAATAAACACCTTGGGCCTTTTAATAATGGCGGATATGTGAAATGAAATTTATCTCTCATATCACAAATTTTTTCAATATCATTAATCAAAAATATTGCACATTTAGGGAAAAATATTAAAAATGCGGAAACAGATGCAGCAGAAATTATGACATGAGTTATTAATCATAACATGAAACAAATGAATGAATAACAGAGTTCGGCAGAAATTGCATTGAACTGAAGCAAATGCTGGAAGCAGAAATAGTGTACGGGTATCTAAAAAAAATTATAATTTCAAATGCGTTTAACTTGGGAATACATATAACATTTCAAGATATATTATTTGCTTTGTTACCGAGCTACGCTCAGCTCAGATTTGCTCGCATTGTTTGATTTTTGAATAATTTTTATAAGCCTGAACTTAAAGGTAATTATATTTAGCTTTAAAATAAAATTGGCTTGTTGCGGCATGGAAATTTTCCTTTTGATTGTTTGGATTATTGAGTAGAAACAAAATATTTTCCCTTTACTAAGCTTAAATCAGAATGCATAGCGTAAAGCATGCAGCTGAAGCTGATTGAAGTTGCAAATTTCTTGCTTTCAGCGACAGTGATCACTTCATCATCACTCATACTTTCGATAAATTGTAGTGCTTCAGTTACTTCACGCTTCAGCTAAAAACTTCAAAACCTATATAAATATATATATTTTACTGAAGAAATTAGTGAAGATGCCGAACATTTGATACATGTATCAAGATCTATGAGTTTCTTGATGGATAAATTTTGCATCGAATCGAATGATATTTATCAGTTTCTGTGCAAAATTTTACAAGAAATATTTTTTTCCTTGAGCCTTTTTTCATTTGGGTAGTGATTTGCAAAATAATTGGAAAAATACCTATAAACATAATTCGCTTTGAACTCTTTTTTTACCATTTTAAACACGTTCCGTCAGGGTAAGTTTTGACCTTTTGATTATACAACGAACGTCATCAAGTACAAAAATATTAATAAGTTATTACTGGATATCACTCGGTTATATGGTTTGGTGGATGGCGGATCGATGACATTTGATAGAAATTTTGCTTTAAAAAGCGTCCAATCCCTGTGGAGATTGAGAGAGAAAGGTCTTCTATGAATGACACACTCTCAAATGACCTAAAAACAATCTGCGAGTGGGGTCTAACCGGGTACATTTTAATGCTGGCAAGACTCTGTGTTGTTTGTTGTCTCACAGAAGAATGTATTATTCTCCTCTCCCCCTAAATGTGGCTGGCGTAGACATTTCGAAATCAACAACTCTTGACGTTCTGGACATATCGATTCAATCAGATCTGAGGTGGGCAGATCATGTGTTTGGTGTGTTGAAAGAAGCGGCCAAGTGTTTATGTTTTTAAAGCGGTGTAAGAAACACTGCACGCATATTGACCTTCGAACTGTCTATTTCACAACTATATTAGAGACCTAAAATGGAATAAAATTCGCACTACTTTTGAGCTGCTAGATAGAGTTCAGCGACGTGCGATAAAATTAATAAGGGATGTGAATATTGCCTCCTTTATTGATTCTTTCGAGCACCGTTATAACGTAGGGTGTTTAACATTATTTTATAGATTTTTCAATGGGATGTGCTCTAGAAAAATATATGAACTGACACGCACAGTTCGGGTATTCTCTCGCAGCACTCGGGCGTCTCATCAGACCCATCCTTTTTGCGTCAAGACGGTGCCGGATAGAACGTTGCACTATCGTGATAATTTGTTTTTTGACCGTACCATTAGGTTGTGCAATAATCTCGCTGCGAGTGTTTTTCCTGACCGCTCTCAAAATATATTCATAGACACTACTCTTCTCATCCCCCTTTCAGAAGTTACACGCTTACTAACAGGTGCTAATTTGTTATGCTTTTCATTCTATCAGATGAAGATTAAGATCGCTTAGTAGATATTTTCCCTGGACCATCCAAAGTTCATTGTGAAAACGTTCGCTAGAGCAGGAAACATGTGAATCCGGAAAATTTTGGAGAGAATTGAAGGTACTCGCTACTGATCGTGCACGTTGAAAGAGTTTTTTGGAGGCCGTGAAGGAATAAAGGACACAAGAGCCAATTAAGTCAATTTTTGCATATATTTCAAACTTTCGAAGTGAAATTTCTCGAAAACAAGTTAAATGAACTTAAGTCGTTAGTCCGGGCAGTCACAGATATGCTACTTAATGAGTTTACTTGTCACCAGACGATATGTTGTTTGCACCAAGCACCTTGTAAAATGTGAGTGGAAATTAACAACGTGGCGTGGCAACTTTTATGCAACAAAAACGCTATTACTTGATATTTATACAGTGATGGTGCAGTAAAACGAATAATAATATAACTAATGCTCTATATAATGAACGCAATTTTCCACCCATTGGAATAATATGCTGCTTTTGAGCTCGTGGATTGACTCATAATGCTGGTGATCCGCTTACACCTGCATAGCCAAATAACCCCAACAGTTTTAATAATATTTAGGTCAGAAGAACGAGCAAGTCATCCTAGAAGATTTGTGTTGTTGTCCTGGACAAACTCTTTTACTATGTTCGCTGTACGAATAGCCACATTATCCTGCTCAAATATCACGGTACCTCTGGTTAAATGCTGTCTACGTAGAACTAAGTAAGTACTTCATTTCCGATTAAGTTTAAGTAGTCAACGCTTTTCATTTTAGGGGGCACAAAGTTTATTTCGGTTTTTTCGATTCCAGCCCATATATTGATACAATTATGATATGGGCTAGAATCTGATTCCAGGTAAAAACCGTAATAAAGTTAGTGATAACTTAGGTGCTATTTGAAAACGGGGCATGGCTACAGTCTATGTTAAAGTGATTTGATAAATATATTTTGTAGTTTAATGATAAATGTTTACATATTTGAAGAGCTTATTTTAAAAACATGATAAGTGAGAGATTTTGCAAATATTTTTGGAGCGTTTGATGGGTAGTTTCAAGTAAAATTTTTTTTTTACTAATGTTACAGTAGTAGAATTTGTTTAAGTTAAATATTTAATATTAACTCATCCCTACCAGCCTAATTTTTCAAACTAAAAATAAAAATGAAAACCCTTTGTTTTTCTATGGACTATCAAAATTCGTCAATCTGACGCATAGACCAAAAGTATTAATTCATATTTTATATCTGGTATTCTTATTTGTATTTTATCAGAAAATTACTAATTAACATCGCTGAATAAACAAAAAAACTAACGAAAACGAAAAACGACTCAAAAAATTCTATGGAAAAAAGACAACAAAAAAAAAAGAATGTAGTGGTGGGCGCTCGCTCGCTTACCAATTGCATGGCTATATAACACGTTGTTTCGTCCGCTTTTACCTATCTAACCAAACTTAAAGACGACCTTTGGTAGTACAGTAAAATTCTTAAGTAGGGTCAAAATTAAAATAAACATCACAGTATTTTTTTTTCGTTTTGTTCTTTGAAAGTTTCGGGATGGTGTTTTTCTTTCCGTTTCCATTACATTGAATGCTTTTCTAACATGGCTTTGAATATTAAACACCCTAAATCAAGCAACTGTTCCATATTGTGTTTAAGCCATGTTTTGCTTGCTGCACTACCACAATTTTGTTATTTTAGGTTTCTTTTTTGTTTTTAATTTGGGTCGACCTTTTTGTGGTGTTTTCGTGGTCTTTTTTTCTCTGTTTTCTTTCTATTTATGTTATTTAATTTTTTTAAGGTATTTATTTTTGGTAACATTTGAAAAAAAAGCAGAACTATGTATGTATTTACAGGCATATTGGATACATCCGTTCAAAGGGAAGGTGCAATTGTTATTCAATATAAATTTGTCACCGTTGTTGGCTGTTTTTGTGCATTTGTCACCAATAATTAAGGGCGTTTTAAAAGTTTTTCTTTCAATGCTTGCCGTTGTATATCAATTGATATGTTGCGTTTTGAAGGTTTTCATCGTTGCTGTTTATTTTGGATATTGTTCTGAAATTAGTGGTTGTTGTCCATGGGCAACATATTGTATTTTGCCGCTTGCATTTATTTCTTAGCTCTATTCTTTTGTTGGTAACAAGGCCATGAACTGAACATGTCACATGTCACATGTCATGATAAAATTGGTTTTGTTCCTTTCAAATAAGAAATTTACACTTTCAGTTAGTTACTTCGTATCGAAGTATGAGTTATAAATATTTGTCAGTTTTTTCTTTTTTTAAATTGGAGCAGAATAAGAAGAAAAAGTCTGAAGAGTGTCTCTGCAACAAAAATTTTTAAGATTTTACAATGATATAAGCTCAAATTGGGGTCCAACCAACCACGCAATGTTTGCATCAGCGCGAAATGCAAGAAGATTCGGTAGTTCAAGATCAGTTGTGTTAATATGCCACAAAATTGGACGGCGCTATAGAAGAAAATTAGAACAGAAATAGCGGCAACACCAGCAGCAACATTGGCATTAACTATGCAAAATGCGGTAAGAAGAACCCAGATTTGTAAAAGCTGTGTCGTTTGTTTCAATTTGATGGCTTTCAATCAGTGGGCAGCATCTGAATTCCATTGCCTAAAAAAATTTTGCATTATTTTTGATATAAATTGTAACAAATCCAGACTATCCTGTAGATATCTATTTTCAATCACGACGATATTATTCTGTGTCCTTAATAAATTGCCGGAGCATTGGAGCTTCACAAAACTCTCTCACCGTACACGGTTATTAGTCATTGATAAACATATTACCAATTTACGGATATCAGTGGCTCCTTGGAAAAAACGTTGCTTAAAGTTCTATCGGTATTAGTGCAAAAATAGCCATTTTTACAGCTCGAGAATTTTTATTTTTTTTATGGGTTTAAAAAAGTTGAAAGTCGAGGCAAAATGTGACCGATAGACACTCAATACTTGAGTGTAATATACATAGTGTACGTGTACAAAGAAGTTACACTTTTGTTGTTGTGTTTTTACTGAAATTGTTATTTTGAGAATTTTAAGGGTCATTAAGGGTCCAGTTTTTATAAAATTTAAATTAACGTACATATTATGTAGGTTTGTTTAGATTTTTTGATTGAAATGCTCCATACGGGGTTAACGGTTGGTGCTGAAGGGGTAGTGAAAAAGGAAAAAGTTCTTGTCTTTTCATAGGGAACGACTCTGCCTCAGACACCAAACCTCTCAAACTTCAAATAAAAAAAGTCGTAGAAGAGCGTTACGTTGAGAAAGTCCATCACCCATGTTTGGAAGAAGTAGGACTATCAGTTAAGAAATTAATTCCAAAGGGTGGTGTACTGCCGTGTGGTTTTTTTAAGCTCGTTCTGAAGCAGGTGGTGCGTGAGACAACAATGTCACATATTTTGTTTTGTGTATTATGTATGAAACTGTACAGGAATGTTATATCTAATTTTATTATTTTGCGTAACTGTTGAAACATTAAAAATATAATGAACTTTAGCTCATGTTGCCATGTTTTGATTTAGAAATTTCCAAAAACAAATCCAAGGACTACATATTCAGCAACATATATTTTCTAATCCTATTTAACATTGCCTATCATTGGGGAGGAGCAATCTTTTATGCTCCAATAAGAGTACATTTTTCCTATTTTTCTAGTAGGCTATTAATAATTTTTATAAAAAAAAATGTTTGCTTAAACAGAGTGTTGAACATACCATGGTTTATATAATAAGGTTGTCCTTAAATATCATCACTCGTACTATTCTTGATGTTAAGTCCGTGAAATTCAAAATTTCAGTGTCCCCACATGAATTTTTCGAGTATCCTAAATATTGTTCTAATTCTCAACAATTTACGCAAAAACTTTTTTTATAAACTATACAATAATAAAGAAGTAACAGTACATTACTAGTTAGTAGCAGCTTTAAGTTTAATGATTTAACTAAAGTATAACTAAATTACTAGAAAATTGTGGTAACAATATCTACTCATTTCTATAGTGTCAATCAAATTTGAAAACTTTTTAAAAAAATTAAAGAGAATAATTCGAAGAAACATCTAAATAGAGTTGTTTATCTTTGTAAAGAAGATATCGGCATTGAATTACGACGGAATAAGTTACCTAATCAATTTACTTTTTTCAATCGATAGAATCATCATGATAGGACCTAAAATGCTCAAGTTGTGCTCCAACCAACTTTGAATTTAAGTGTGAGTTACTACAAAAACTTTAATTGGGGACTATTTGGGATGTGATTTGGAGTTGAAGAAAATAAATTCTTAGAGCTTTTTTTTTGATTCCATATGTACAGTTTTTAAATGGTACATTAAACATGTAAGACATGCGTTTGAGATTTAAAAAATTTTCGATTTTACTCAAAGTCAAGGTACTTTAGTAGATAGCACCACAGTTCAAATTTCAACTCTCTAGGTGGTCGAGGTCTTGAGAAAGAGCCGTATTTTGTCCGTTTTAAAAATTTTAGTTCTAAAAGCTTAAAATTCTGAGTTTAAAGTTATGGACACAACTTTTTTTTGTTATATCATCTACTACACACAAAAAATTATTTTGAACTTTGATTTTAAGCCTTGACACCTTTATTTGCGACCAGATTAAGTGAAAAAGGCCTTAGTAAAATATGAAAACTTTGAAAATGGTACTCAAATTACTTAAATTATTCTTTTTATTGTTAAAATTTTTATACCTTTCAAAATGAGACATCACACGGTGAAAATGGTTGACCAAGTTCAGAGATATTAGGCACTGAATTCAGCTGTATTCGCAAAAATTGCGTTTTTTCAAAGCTTTGACCTAATAGTTACTCAGGACTCTGACTACCTAGTGCTGTGGAGTTATCTCTCGAGGTTTTTTGACGTGTCGATTTGAACAAAAACGGATGATTTTTAAATTTTATGTGTATGTAATATCATTAAAAAACAGTTACATGGAATTAAAATAAAAAAGCTATGGAGATTTTATATTTTTGGATATACAGGTAATCCCCGACTTACGACCATTCGACTTACGACTATTCGCACTTACGACCAATTTTTTTTTTAAATTTCTTTCATAGAAAATGCTTAAAATAGTTTCGGGCAGTCCCTAAAATATGTATATGAGAAAAAATTAAAAAAAGAACAGTAGTATGTAAGGATTCGATTTATTTCAGTACAAATAATACGTTTGTTTAAGTGAATAATTTTATATCATCCCAAAAATGGCTGGAACTAGTAGTACAGTATGTATGTAATATTTTTCTTTAGTTATTTTTTATGAAACTCGACTTACGACTTAATCGACTTACGACCGATGACTAGGAACCTATCTCGGTCGTAAGTCGGGGACTACCTGTATATCGACTGTAAATAACATCCCAAATAATTTCCCATTCAAGTTTTTGTACTAACTAAATTTGTCATTTAAACTTGGTTAGAGCCTCTCGTGTACAAAGATATTACACTGCCAACTCGTCAAATGCTCGTACAATAAATTTTTTTTTTGGTTTTTTCCCCAGAAGAAATCATTTTCCCCAGTTTTTACTACTCCAATATATTGCAAAAAAAGCCCCTAAAACCGCAAACAAAATCATAAGTTTAGGACATTAATAGCTTCTATTTCTATAATTCAACTGTCAGATACCATGTGATCCTCCCTGCTTGGGCATCAAAGCTATCGCTCAATTTTTAAATTTTTAGGTTGACAATTTAGTTCAACCTCTACTATAGAATCATGGAACATACATAGTTTAAAGTTCAACACTTTGATTTCTCCACAGGTGAAATAAATGTGAATATGAATGAAGGGTAGAAAATAAAGAAATATTCGTTATTTACTCCATTCATACTCGCAACCATTTTACTCGTATGCTTTTCATCTGGGTACTTACGTATGTAGTCCACAAATCAAAGTAATACTCAATACGCACCTTAAAATCTGCTCAAGTCGCTGTACAAACAAATGTTTGCAAACAATTTAATCCAACAATGCAAAGCGAAAAAAAAACAAAAACCGGAAATAAAATTGGTGTCAAAAAGTAGGTCCAGTGAAAAATGCTGTTATGCAATATTACAATTTGATTTTTTGGCTATCAATAGACTGGCGAAAAGATTGAGGCCCTCGTTGGAAAACAACAATGGACGCGTCGGTGATGAAAATTGCGCTTGTGAGTCGAAAATTATTGCAGTCTTTTTGCTGCTTTGCTTTTTCTTTGATTATTTCTTTATTTTGACGAACTATTTTTTTTTTCTATAAAATTTGACACAAAAATGTATTTAATTTTTTTTGTTGTTTTGAAATTTGTTTGCTTTATGAAAAAATTGTATACTTTCACTTTCACACGTTTTTAAAAGGGGGGAAAGAGGCGGGAATTGCGAAAATTGAATAAGCGACACAATGGTGATTTTTAACTATTGTAAAATCTTTACAAATTAAAAGAAAAAAAAAATGGGCGCACCGTGGCACAAATTTTATAGTAATCCCAAACAGTAACGGAGTATTATAGTTAATAAAGCACGTAATTATTAAGCAGTTTTTTTATGCACCAAAGAGTTCGCACGTGAAAACTTAGTAGTTGGTTGATTAAAGTTGATAGTAAATTTATGTGAGAGTTACGCTTCGAAATCTTTCTAAGCATTAAGACACACGCACACCGACGAAATAGGCCTGTTGTAACTAGTTTTTTAACTGGTTATTGCCATGTTCGTTTTGAGTTTCCAACAAACTCTATTATTAAAATTTCATAAATTTTAAAAATGCACTAAAAGTACGCACGATTTAGATATTGGTTCGTTTTTTAAACTTTTTCAATAACAATCGATATAAGATCGCACCTAAGAGTACGCACGCTTAAGGTTTTGTTTTTAATTCACACTTATGATAAGTGTTCGCACGTTAAGATATAGAATTTATTTTTTTTTTGTTAATTTTTGACAAATTTAATTTATAAAAATCACTTTTCATTGCACAAAAAATAACAAAACATCCACAAAAATCAACAAGAAATATCCCATGAGTTGCCGAAATTCTTATTCACGCGCCAGTTAATAAACGCGTCCACTCGCTTCAACGTTAAAACTGAAATTTCAATGGGAAAAATTCAAATCGATTCTAATGCGCGCTCGCTCTCTGCAAATGGCGGCTACGTAATGGCGGCGCCCAACTTCAAGTCAAGTCAAATCAAGTCAGCTCGAGTTACGCTGTCGTCTGGGCCAAGTCAAGTTTCAGGTTTATTGTTGTTGTGAATTTCGAATTCGACTTCGTTTGCGAGCATTAAAAACTCAAAGAAATGGTTGGCTGGATTAAGTGACGAACCAACGAATGCCATACTTCCCGTCTCGTTCATCTGTCTGCATGTCCGTCCGTTTGAGCTCAGGCGCACAAACAGCTTGGGCATCATTTAGAGGCGGAGTTACAGGCAAAAAACACCATTTAATGCACATGTTGGGTTTGAGTTACGAGTTTTGCTTTTTCCATTTGCTTTGTTTTTTGGTAGCTCTCATTATTTTTGTTGTTTTCGTTTTTTTGTTGCCTTTTTCATGTATTTCTTGTTTTATTAATTTGGTTTTTGTTTTTCGTGTATTCCAATATGGACGCCTTTTTGGAACAGGTTTCTGCTGGGGTTTTTATTTCTTCTTTCTATTGCTCTCAGTTGGAAATATTTTCATAAAACTTTTTGGGTTCGGTTCGCTTCTTTGAACTGTAACTAATTTTAATTTGGTTGCGTAGTTTAGTCTAAGCTACTGCAGATATTTTTTGTGTTTATTACTAGTGCTCTCATTTTTTGGCATCAATATTACGTTTATTTTAATCAGTTCAAAAGCTTTTGAATTTATGTTAAAAAAAATGTGTTTAGGTTTTTAAAGTACAATGGACAACGCAACAAAAAGTTTTGTTATTGAAATAATTTTTGAACAGAATTTCGAAAAAATGTACAAGTTAGTTAAAAGTTTCTGCGGCGAATATGCCTATAAAAGCAGCAAAGACAGAGAAACTGCCCCAGTAAAATTTTTTTGCTTATCGATTGACATTGATAGGTAATAATGTATGAAGGAAACTTTTAATCTTTCAGAATCACTCAAACTTATTCTTAATGAGCCTCAGTCTTTTCATGTGACTCCCCTAAATAGTCCGAATGGATGTAGTGCATACATGTAGATATTTAGTTACTAGTAAGTATAATTAATTAGGATGAGTTCTCTTAGTCAGACTTATATATCAATGTAGGATATTCAAGGTTAAAGGTCAGAAAGAAAAGTTTTTGCTTACACGCCGCTTGAAATTGGCATTGCAAAAATTAAATTCAGACAAAATTTATTAGCATCATCTTCATATCTTCGAACGCATACGCAAGCACAGGACCTCGATTAAGCGTCTGTACCTTGTAAAATTTTGGATATTGTTGTGAACTCTTGCTTTCAAGGTTTACCTTGAATATTTGCCGCCCGAGATGAGGAACCAATCCGATGTGTTGGAAAGCATTTTCAAGTTTTCATATAAAGAATAAAAATATACTTAAAAAAAGGAAAAGGTCATCATCTTATGTTAATCAAATTTTGAAAAGTGTATCTATGATCAATTTAAAGTTTAATAAAACTTATAAGTTCTGATTAATACAAATTTTTAGTTTAATATTATTTGCAAATCGCAATCAATACCGAAGAGTATTTCGGCGCCCTCAAGTCTTTGCGCGTGGGGCGACACTCCCTTATTGTAATTTGATAGATAATGAATGACATCTGGATTGGCATTTGTGTTTAGTTAAGTTTGAAAAATTGACATGGAGAGACTTATACAGGGTGAGTCATTTAGATTTTTTTTAAAATTTTAATTGAATTCCTTAAAATAGAATTGGATGTCGGAGTCTTAATGTCCCGAAAGAACCATCTCTGACATTTATTTTTTAAAGATAATTTCATTCAAATGTTGGATGCGACTACGCCGTAGGTGTTTCATTCAGAGGGTCTCATTTTCGAGGTATATGGCGAATTACGCGAGTTATATTGGCTTCCAAGTGTTGAATCGCAGCTGGCTTATCGCCGAAGATTTTCGATTACACATAACGCCAAAGAAAAAAATACAGGTGTGATATCATATGATCTAGGCGGCATTCTTGACTACATAATATCAAAGATCATTTGTATTTCGAGTGAATACAATATTTATATTTAACTGACTTTAATAAATTTTCACAACTTCCAAGCGTTGTTTTGGCATAAGTCTTTCCATAATGAAATGTCAAACAGCGCCGAATAAAAATAAGATGACAGCATGACACCAATCACGCGTGTGCCCTGTCAAAAAAAATAAAATAAAAAAAACCTTCAAATGAATCACCTTATATAACAACAACGATGGCAACTTTAAATTCATTTGCAATTCACATGATTTTTTTAAATGGTGACATTATTGAATCGTTAGGAGTGTGTGATTTATCACCTCTGGATAAACCAGCAACAATTCACGTTTTGGTCATCAACATAACTCGCGTTATTTCTGCAACTTATGGCGCAATAAAATATGAGATAATATAGGCTTTTTAACTTGTTTCATTGGAAAGTCTCCAGTTTTCTGAAGACATAATGTTTCTATTAACTACAGAGATAGCAATAGCTGATAAAATATTTGACACTAACTTCAAAAGTTTTACAAAAGATACTGATTGTGTTAAAAAATATGTGAAGTTATCAAACATTCAAGCAAGTTATATTCCACTTTCAAAACCTTTCTTTCAAGAGGAATCAACTATCAAATATCGCATTCTCCTCACAATTTCTTCTTATATTTCAATACAAAATAAATACATTAGGCTAATTTTAAAGTCTCATGCTCCCAAACAAAAACTTACAACATCATCTGCATGACGACAATTAAACTTGAGCCAATTCCCAATGATATTGATTTCAAAAATAGTAGCAATTTTCGAATAATGAAGTTCTTGACCTAAAGAGTACGCCGCATTTTCTACCGATTCACAATGATGCTTGCGTTTTTTTTTTCTTAACAACATTACGCCGACAAATAGCTATAGTAGTAACAACAACAACAACAACAACTACACAAAATAAGTGATTTCAATATTCATAAAATTCCAATTTCATTCATTAAAATTGAGCAAATGTTTGAAATAGCAGACTGGTAGGAGTGAGACAGCTGATCATTTTTGTTTTTTTTTCTTATTTTGAAAACTGACAGACGACTGACGACCCACAGTAGAAAAAAAAAACAAACACCTCTTAAAAATTTTACGCAAGTTCATTGTTGACAACAGCACTATCAGGTCGAACAAACGACCGACCGACCGGCCGTCCAACTCGAGTTACTACTACGACAACCATCGTAGTCATCACCATCATCATCATCATCATATCAGCTTTGGACTTCTCATGTAATCGTCATCATAATTCGTTGTTTTGGAATTTCATAGCAAAGTTGTTTTCAACTGCTGCGTACAAGAATAGGTGGGATAAACTGGAGTAAAGTGGAGTAGTAGAGTCAAGTTGATGTGGAGTGTTGTAGAGTTTGGTGGAATTAATGGTCAGTCATTTTGTACACTTCGCCAATACTTGCGATGAGGAGACACAACAGACTGAAGCCGCAAAGTTTTGTAAGTCATCTTCTATGATACTGACGTTGGATGAATGCGTCACTTTTACGCTCATGACGATGATTTCAACTTGACCAAGGAAGAAACATTGCAATGTTTTTTGTTTGTCGATTTTTTTTTTCAACTTTTGCAAATGAGAAACACTTTTGGTTTTCTTTACGAAAAACAACAAAATATAAAGTCAAACAAATTTTCGAGCATCATTGGTGTTACAATTGCAAAAATAACTGAATTACTGAAAATATTTGGTACAACTTTAACCCATTACTAGAAGTATTTCATATCATTTCAAGCTCAAACATTGCAAAAGAACAAAACATTTTTAGCTGTATTCGAAGGTAAGCATTTAGTGGTGAAATTAAGAAGCATTTTCAAAAAAGTTTCAGAATTTGTTATTTGCTTGGTATCCAAGTTAATACTTTTATCTCATGTTTTTGAGTATGCTAAATACATAAATGACCACAACGTCTCCGAGAAATTTTGGGAAGATAGACTAAAAACATATGTCCTTTATTTTTAGATTAACGTCACATATCAACAAAATTATAAACGGGAATACTCAGAAACTTGGCATGGTACTAACCCCCTTAGTATTATAAAATGAATCTGTAGCGTCATTTGAAAAATCTCTCTAGTATTTTGATACACATACATAACTATAAGTATTGAAAACTAAACCCTTGAACTGATATATTTGATTCTAAGGACTTTTTCTTTAGAGAACTTAATTTCCTTTAAAGAAAGGTTTTAAAGTTTGCGAGAGTAGATTAATGAGTACCCTTGGACAGAACACAAAATTTCTATTAGATGTGTCAAAAAGTATATTTTTACTGCGTTCGTGAGATGTATTGTTAGCCATATTTTGTTTAAGGGGAAAATAGTTAACTAAAGTCGTACACTAAATAGTAAGGTACTAGTTTTTGCATCGAAGCTCTCACGGAAACTAACGAAGATCAATATGATTATACTGGAGGCTCCTCAACATTTACGCAACATTTCACAAATGTCATATAAACAAAAAGCTGCTTTCGGAACGATCGTAAAACCATATGAATATACAGGTAGTCCCCGACTTACGACCGTTCGACTTACGACTATTCGCACTTACGACCAATTTTTTTTCAATTTTTTTCATAGAAAATGCTTAAAATAGTTTCGGGGAGTCCCTAAAATATGTATATGAGAAAAAATTAAAAAAAAACAGTAGTATGTACAAGGATTCGATTTATTTCAGTACAAATAATACGTTTGTTTAAGTGAATAATTTTATATCATCCCAAAAATGGCTGGAACTAGTAGTACAGTATGTATGTAATATTTTTCTTTAGTTATTTTTTATGAAACTCAACTTACGACTTAATCGACTTACGACTAGGAACCTATCTCGGTCGTAAGTCGGGGACTACCTGTATATACACAAATTTCATCTAATCGCTATAAGCAATGGTGAACACTACTACAAGCAAACGCGCTCACGATAAGCATGTGCTGATAATTTGTTTCTCAATTCTGTATACGTGCGCGTTTTCGTGCGCTCTTTAATGGTTTTTTACGCTCTTTCAGCGCATTCTTGTTCTTATTTTTACGCTCTTTGAGCGCCTGCTCGTTCACTAGGCAATACCGGATATGAACAACTTAAGGTTCCCAAAGTAGTTAAAAATGACTAACATCGTTAGTAAACGTCGCTGCCACGTTTGCTGACAGGGGCCAATACAGATTCTAACAAACGTAAGGACTTAGTTATCGAAATATGACACTATTTGAGCTCTCATTAATCATTTCTTCTTTTAGATTTGGCATTTTTCGCTCTCAAAGAAATATCTTTATGGAGCTAGAAGTATATTAAAAACTGAAAATTTTGAAACTTTGAAAATATATAGCCCTAAAAAATACTTGCTTCTTCTTCTCTAGCACTGTTAAGGATTTGTAGGATAATAAAATCATATAAAAAATGATTTTCTTCATTATACTTCATTATACGTCAGCACAGTTTCAAAAAGACTTCAGTAACAAACTTTTTATAAATGATTCTCTATTAATAAATTAACCTGCTTCAATTTTTTAAGTAATTTTTGCTATACGAAAAAGTTAGTACAGTATGGGTTAAGTTTATTGAATAAATACTAGCTTTATAAAAATTACAACAATATACTATGCCGCTCTCTTTCACCGGAAATTTCAAAGAGACGGCACAACTGACATAACTTGCTGATGGCTGTTTGGCGGCAACGGCGACGATTTGAACTAATTGAGACGTAATTACGCTTCAAATTTCAACTTGAAACCATTTTGAATTTTTATTTTGACGCTTTTTGTGGGCCGACAAAGTAATAAACGAAATACATAGCAGCAGTAGTGGAGTATTGCCACCAGACTTTTTACATGATGATGGAGCTAATTTTGCTTTGGTTTCGTGGTTAAATGCTGGGTACGTTGTCCTATAAAGTTTTACATTTTTAAATTTGTATTTCTTGTCTCTTTTTTTTCTCTTCTTCAACATAACATATTTCTTGCCCCCATTCATTTTTGGTGGCAATTGAAAGTTTTACTGTGGTAATGTCTAGCGCTAAAAAAAGTTAATTTGATGAATGTAATTGCCTTACTTAAAATTAATTTAGTTAAAGAGCGAATCGTAATTGTTTGCTATAAGAGCCGCAACAAATCAAACATAAATATTGGATCATATTTGTTTATGGGATGGTTATTTGTTTTTTTAAATTAATAATTCTATTGAGATATTTGAGGAATAGCAAGATTTTTAATAAGTTGTTAAAAAATTTTAAGATATTTATAAATAGCACTTTATACTTTTACTATAACGATGTAGATATTTTCTTAAAAATATTGAAAATCATCTTAAAATTGAATTTTTGAAATTGTTCTAGTTCCAGAATTGCCATCCCAATAAGTTCGTCTTTCACAGATATCTTTTTCCTTTCGTTTTTGTGCATTTGAAATGATTATAAAACATTGTAAATTTGAATTGTAATGCTGACCATGTAGAATTCTATATTTTCTTAATAAACTCATAGAACAGAAATTATTGTGAGTGAGTTGCCATTGGTACAATGATGGTGGATGAATGACCAAATATGCATACAAGTAGTCCGACAAACACCAGCTGTTTTAATGTTATGTTACAAAATATGTTCCTGTACTTTATTTGTTTTCTTTTTTTAGATATAAATTGTGTCATAATTGGAAAATGTTGTAAACAACAAATAAAAAACAACAAACTTGTTCTACGGTTAAAATAGAAAACGTCTGAAGGCGTGTGGTTTGAAGGTCAAAATTAAGTATAATAGTACAAGAGACCATAGCAGAAAAGTGGAGTGTACTGAGTTAAAGGAAAAAGGACAGATTCTTGCCAGACGTGAAAGTTCAGATTTTTCCATATTCTCATGTGAAAGCACCAAAACAAAATTCAAAAAAATTATGATCTTTAAAGGTTCGAAGTAAAAGATAAAATAAATGCAATTTTGCAAAAATTGATTTTAAAGTCCACTTTCATTCAACAAACTTTCAAAATTGCCAACTTTGACATTAAACGACCTTTGCTGATCTGCTGAAAATTTGGTTCAGATAAGGTTCTTTTTTTACAAATCTTAATACATAATAAAAATTATATGAAAGTTGATATTAGGGCTTTCGACGCACAGTATTAAGGGTCAAAGGTCAAATAAATATTTCGCTTTTTATTGGCTCGATATAAATTTATGAGGCCAAGTCATTTATATGTACCATAGAAGTCTTTCAGCGCATAATAAGAAAAGGATTTCTTCGAAATATCAGTTCTATGTGGATGTGGCATGTTCAAGATGCTCAAAACTATACATTTCTCATATAAAAATGTTTCTTCTTACTTTTCTGTATAGAAAACCAAATTATTTGCCCAGAAAAAATTCGGGACATGAATCCCCACACAATAAAGAACATTAAGGAAGGATTTATCGAATTGAAATTTATTTGAACCTTAAAGTGATGTGGCAAAACCAAAAATTAAAAAACTAAAATAAAAAACAAAAAAAAAAAACAAATAAAAAACAAAAAAAAAACAAATAAAAAGCAAACAAAAAAAATCAAAACAAAAAAAAAATCAAAACAAAAAAAAAATTGAAAAAAAATAAAAACAAAAAAATAACACAAATAAAACCAAATAAAAACCAAAAATTACCTTTATTCTCAATTCCCTGTCTAGGAATCAACCAAGACCATGCTATTTACTCCAGAAACTTAAGTTTCAGAACATCGGAATATATTCTTAAGAATTTTTTGAATTCGCACCTTCAGGGATGAAACTATTAAAAATGCAAAAATTCATCTATTACATATCGCTAACTTACTTCTAGACTGGCATAGCTCAGAAAACCCAAAGTGGGAATAAAACGCACTTAAAGTTTTCAATAAGTAACTTTTTACATGAAAATGATGAAAAGTATCTCTACATAAAATCTTTTCACAAGGCAAGGCAACTTCACACGAAATAAAACATGAAATGACGAATATTTCTGCATGATGAATTCAAAAATCACGTTTTTTGAGTCATGCCAGTCTTGAAGTAAGTGGGCGATATCTAATCACAATAAGATTTTGTTTTCTGCTTGGCTAGAAAGCAATGCTTTAGCCAAAATTTTATATGCTGGGAATATGACACTCGAAACATGAGATCCCCACACGACGTTAATATTCACAAATAAAGTATTTTTCGAAAACATTCTTTTAAAGGGCGTGGCATCAGCTATAAAATTCAAAATATATTTTTTCCAAAAGCTAAACTTGGTACAGTGAGGTGCTGAACTTAACATAGAGGAAATTGGACAAGTGGTTGTAAAAGTTCTCATAAAAGTAAATACTTAAAGTTATCTTATCCGAAGTTTTCCATTGCTAAAGGATTCAATTGTGCAAATATACAAAGCGGCAAAGTCATTATCCAGACAAAAAGCTAGAGGGAGTAGGCAAATGGATATGGCACATTCAGTTCAAAGATGCTATTGCTTGATTCAAGCAAAATTATAAAACGACAAGGGCAATATCTAAACGTAAAGTGGTTGAGATCGGATAGGAGAACTTGGCGCTTTCTATAAAAATAAGAACTATAAATTATCATATCACAATATTCTTTTCAACAAAATTCGAGAAAAGAGCACTATGCAACAAAGCATGTAAATTTAGACAAGTAGGCGTGGCATATTCTATAGAAGCAAAAGCAACATAGAAGAATCAATAGAAGTGCACTATATGACAGTAGCAAAGCTTTAATAAAATATATCACAAAAATTTCCCAAGGGAATGCAATAAAACTCGAGACAAGAGCATTACATAACAAGCGCTTTTTTAGTAAAAAAAACAGTTGCAAAAAAAAAATCTAAATGTTTGTATCAAAAAAGTTTTTCAAAAAAATGAAATTAAACTCAAACATGAATACCATCGATGCAAAAACTGGAAGGTTTTGATGGCGATCAGTGTCGGCACAGACGGCATTTCAGTACCAAAATTGATGCTATTTTCAAAGCTGGTATGGTTCTGCAGAAACCCATCTTTTTTGGTACCATTTCTTTCAAAAATTTTCGTTTGCTTCAAAATCAGGAAATACGATTTCAATATGTATTACCAATTAAAATTTTGTCTCCCAAGAAATAATTTGATCTTGCAGAGCAAATTACCACGGAATTTCACAATTTATCTTGCCACGATGATATAAAATGATATGCGAAATTTATCAATATCCGATATATATATTTGGTATAAAATAACGAAGTTGATTACTAGTTTTCATGAGCATGTTTCCAAGCGTTTCGAGGAATGCTATGGCGCTTTTATGCTTTAAATCAGGAAACAGGCTACTTTTACGAAGTCAAGGACAACATCTGGGAAATACATATATGACCTTCGCTAATTTTCTTTGTGATCACAGATTGATTTTAGCTGTTATTGCATCTTATAACCCTAATCTATGATTAACTTAACATTAATTGCCATTACTCAATGTATTTTATTCAATTCAACTTTAATTGCATATTAATGATATGAAATTCATTTAAAAAAAAAATAAAATTTCACTCTCGCATAGTTAATTTATTCTTTGGAAATTATAATATAAGAACTTCCCCCATACAGTGTTCTACCCACCAAAAACCAAAATTTTTGCTTGTCATTCACAGAGAATTTATTTTCATCAGAATTAAAAAATAATAAAGAAAATAAAAGGCCAAAGAAGAGAATAAAAACTAAACAATTTTTGTAGTCGAAATTTCATAATTTATATTGATTCGTTACGAAAATTCTATTAATTTAATCAAACGTTCCCAAGTTGGAGTTACGCCACAACTGTAGCCAATGAGGCTTTTGGATTTTATTTTTTCAACAAAGGAGCAGCAACTTAAACAAACTGTCAGTCTATGGTGTACCTTCTATCATTAGAAACATTAGTTCTTTAATGTTTTATTCGCTGTGGAAAACTTTATTAAAGTGCAACATGAAAAATGCAACTTTACTCGTGCAAAGATTTCTGAGGGGTCACTATAGTACTAAACATTCAAGAAACACCGACGCTGCTGCAGGTTTTAAAATAAAATTTTGTTTCTTAATAGAATTTTTTTCTTCTCCATTTTTTGTTTCTCAATACGCCCAATATCGATCGATGACATGCAAAAAACATAATATTTTAAAATTGTCTGTCTACTGCTTGTGTTGGATCTGTCTGTCTGTCGGGCTTTACATAATTCTCACAAAGTTTTTTTTTCTTTTCTTTTTAATAAAGTTGGCGGCGGCAAGTGTTAAGATGAAAAAAAATCTTCTATCGGTACAAAATATTGGATCGATCGGTTCAGTTTGTTGCCGTTCATTAGTTTCATTGTAATCTATACAGTTTGTTTGGTAGCGGCGTTGTTATAACTTGGTTGATTATTTTGTTGTTGTTGTTGTTGCAACTATGATGGCTATAATGGCGACGATAGATTTTTATTATTTTTGGTCTCTGAAATCAAGCTGATTATTTTGATGCTCTGACTTTGTTCAAATTTTTTAAGCTCTATTTCTTATTTATAGGCATTCGTCAGTTATAACGTTTTGAAAACAGGTTCGTTAAGCGCAGATTTCGTTGACAACTTGATGTTGATTAGAAAAAAAATTATTATAGAATAGCTATAAAATGAAAATAAATATTAGACAGCAGAGAAAAAAACCTCTTATTGTCAATTACGTTTTTTTCTTGTAGTGCACACATTGGTATTTTGATTGCGTAATTAATGTTTATAGCAGAGTCTAAGAAGGTAATTGACTCTTTTTCAGCTCTTTTGCAGACATTACCGTTGCTTACATTAAACTTTAAAAACATGTCGAGAATATGCAGTCTAAATTTAAGCTCACGATGAAAAAGAATCAGTAAAAAAAAATTCGATGAATATCAAAAGTGCCTAAGTCCATTAACGAATATGTTCTTAATAAGTTAACAGGCCTAAGCAAAATTACTTCTACATATTATACGACCAAAAGTCCATTTTAAAGAATCAAATATCAGCATTCCAAAACCAAAACTGACAAAAAGTTCAAACATAAATAATCAATTTTTCAACAACACCTAAGTCCAGGCTTCAAAAAGCCTATGAATGCATAATAAATTTCAAATATATTTAAGTTCATGAAATAATTTGGTTTCATTTAAATAAAAGATATTCTTTGATTTCTTTGTTCTCATGACTAGATTTCTCTATCAGTGAAAATTTTGAAATTATTACAAAGATTAACTCAGAATCTGAAAAAATAAAATAAAATTTTTCCACACCATCGCATTTCCATGTTTGAAATGAGAAGAGTGGCAGGACAGTCGAAAGAAAAGGTTGAATTAAGGAGCGAAATTTCATCAATTTGGCTGTTGCAACAGTAGATGAGTAAGTGTTGAATCAGAGTTTTTTCTTTACAAAATAGATCCACTTTCCCATCACATTTTCACTCTTTTAATTAATCGAAGTATGTTGTGAGTTACTGCGAAACGTGCCCGTGAGTTTTTGAGCTGATAGAATAAAATTTGCCTTCATCGGATCATGTTTGAATGCTGGTTGTTACGACACATGTAGGGGAAAGCGGGGCAAAGCAGTACAAAGAGTATATTTATTTATCCTCGCATTACAACGTCATCTAATGTAATTATAAGGAATTTGTGTTTAAATAGTGCTCATGTAACTGCCAGGATATAGTGACATTTCAACCTTCTGTTGCCGAGAACCACGAAGTTCATCAAAACGAGTGCGGTCGATGTAAAATTTTGAGGATTTTCGTAAATTCATTTCATACGAATCGTTTAAAAAAAGACAAACTAACACGTCGTAGTATATATAAGTGACATTCATTTCTGTTGTATGTTTACACAGCTTATGGCGGCAGAATGGTTGGGAAAAAGCGGTATTGTTCATCTCTAGGTTCCTTCATTTCATTCAGTTTTAAGGAGTTTGGAAAAAAAGAAAAGTTCTGCAACTTTTGGACAGCCATTCATCACATACAAAGGACATGATTTTTATTCTTAGAAAATTACTAAACGAATGTATAATTATCTTTTTTTGTGCATTGTACTTCGCATACCGTTTTACCCCATCCGAGGGGAAAAGCAGCAGAGACGTACCTTTCTTTTGCATCTCGATATTAAACATCTTTTCTTGAGAAAATAATGAGCATAATTACTTTAATAGATTCAATATAGATCGAACTAATGAACTAAATGTTTAATTGTGCGAACAATTTTCTTTTTTGGTAAAATCTTGGTTAACTACTTTGACCCGCCTTCCCCTACATAAAAAATTTAATTTTTTGAGTTTTTGAAAACAGTTTTTTTTAATTTCGGAAACTTGAACTGAATTCATTTTCGATTCAGTAGCTAACTATGATTGCGTACATATGTATTCAACTTAATATAAAAATTTTGGTATTTTACTTATATGGGAAGTACCACGCCCACTGATGCTAGTTTTCCAATTTTTAGCTCAGAGATGATACCTTATAGCGAGTAGAGCTCTCACAGTAAATTTGGTAATTGCAGCAATAATTCACTTTTTATGTATATGGGCCACGCCCACTCCTGCAACACCGTAGAGTGCCACGCCTTTCAACAAATTTTTTCAAAAATAATCACCAATGAATTCAAAAATACGTAGAATTGCCCAAAATTGCAAAAATCGATAGAGCCGCTTCCGAGGAGAAAGTAAAAAATATTACTATGTTAATAGTATTAGATGTTGGCCATTTTCAGAATTGTTAGGTCCAAAATTCTATAGAAAATTATCTAAGATCTCTGCAGTTTTTCCCAGAGATGTGCAAGTTTTTGTTTTAATAAAAAAAATTGACATTTTTTTAATAATAATAAAGCAAATATTTTTTGTAGTGTAGGTTTTTTGATAGTGAATCTTGCAATATTCAAAGTTTTTGAACAGGATTACATTGACAATAGCCACAGATACAGTGGAAAACCTAAAAAAAAAATTGTCAAAACTTTTTACAAAGGAATTCTAACAAAATCAGATGACTTTTAATTTTGAAGCAAAAAAAAAATCTTTTAAACTGGAAAAGGATAACTTAATTTGAGCTATTTATAAAAATGTGACCAATCATTAGTATGACTTCTTAAAAAAGACGACGACAATCACCGACCAACTGGACAGTCAACAAGCCATATATGGCTTCCTGTAAGACAACTCAATTTATTTAAGCAAAAGAAAATGACATTTTAAAAATTTTCAAACCTATGAAACATAAAGTACAATAAAAACACACAATTGCATTGATAATGCAACAACAGACAAAAGGTATGAGAAACAACTACACGAAACAGGCACGCATGCACAAATCTATTGCCAATGAAATATCGAACTTAGATTATGAAGTTATGGGAATATTGAAAATTTCAAATAAACAAAAAAAAAATAAATTAAATCAAAGATTTAAAAATGACTTTCATTTATTAACAAACAAAGGGTTTGTTATTTTTTTTCGAAAAATTTCAAAGCAACTTCTCCACAGGGACTTGCCAGCTTTGATGAGGCTTAGATATGCGTGCGGGAATGCAATACCAATAACAGCATTAATCTTTCGGAATCCATGAGTTATCAAATATAATAATAGCAACAACAACAACAAAAACATGAGCTCCCTGTAAAAACGCTCAGATATATGTTGTATGTATGTTCAACTAACGAGCAAAACGTTTCAGTGGCACGAAATTCAAAGAAGCAAAAATTAGACGAAAAAAATAAATAAATAATGAGAAAAATGGTCGAAAAAAGCACATTTAATCCGAACAATGGCGTCGAATATACTTTATTTGTATTCGATTTTCATTGTTAATAAATAATGGAAGTGAATTTAGGCAAAAATACAAAAGTAAAGCCAAGAATACTCAATATGGAGTAAGCTAGCGGCATCAGTCGATGGCTTCGGATGATATGAAGTCGAGGATAAAATAACACTAAAAAAAAAGAGTTCTGAATAAACTGAATGAAAGCTCTATACACTCTTGGAAAATGACATCGTGGATTTAGATATTTTACTTTTTTTTAATATAAACCATGCACATTCACACAATGCGCCTTATAAATTCAATGCAATGGTTTTAAGAAACGAAGAAAGAGAAGGTAAGGTAGATAGCTGGAATAGTTTCGGCACACATTTTTCTTGAATTTACTAAAATGGATAGACCCAAGTTGCTGTTACAGAAAATCTGAACTAATGAAACCAGTTTATGAACACAATCTCTTGTAATAACTATAAGATAGGATTGAGCCGATGCTCAAGCGGGGCTAAGAGGCCGCCGCTCCGGGCGCAAAGCCTTGGGGGCAGGCAAAAAAAATAGTCCACGGTACATATTGTAATTTGCGAATGGTGAATAATGATTTTTCATTTTTTTTACGAAAACTTCAAATTTCTATCCAAAAAATAGAGAACGGCAGATTGTTTTTCGTCCAGAGCGAAAATTGTTCAAGATACGTCACTGTCAAGGGAGTCAATGAAGCAGATGATATCTTATCACCAATCAATTTCAGCACACGACGGTGAACTTAATATTGACAAAAAGTCTTTAAGTGAGTTTTAGCCAACTACCCTATTTATGCCTAGAGCGAAAAGAGAGATTGGGAAATGGTGCAGGATACCTAAGGATCAAGGTCTTCCTTGGTCTATTAGAAGCGTACTTGCCACCACTCTAACCTTAGCTATTTACCGTTGAACTTCCATCTGAAAATTAAACGAATTAACTCCAACAATCTCAACTTCTTCTAACTTCGATAATCAAGTGGGTACAGCCTTGAAGGCTGAGACCAGTGACTTAAGGATGTCAGGAGACTTTTAAAGTTTATAAACCTTAAAAAGGGACTCTAAGCATCAATAAATCGCTCTGCTACTTTGGAAATGTACTTACTATGAAAAGCGGTATTGTGGAAGACATAGCTGCAAGAACCTGCGAAAAGTCTCTTGACACAACTCCATTAAATATGGAAGTCAAACATAATCTCTACACAGACTGAACTGCAAATATTTAAATCAAATGTCCTATCAACATTGCTATATGTTTGCGAATCATGGTCTCTTACAATCAAACTGACGAAACCAATACAAACTTTTGTAAATTCCTGCTCGAGATGGATATAGAGTAATTGGTGGACCGCACAATTTCGAAACACGAACTTCATTAAGATACCAATCATACTCAGGAAAGACGTGCGCGAAACTTACTGACCAACGTTTTGGTGAAGTTAGAAGAGAGATAGATGAAGAAAAAGACCCAGAGTGGCGCCCAATGATTGAAAGTGATATATTAAAAATGGTAATGAACTGGCACAGCATAAGACAACGAGACAGGAACCCAAATAGCCCTTACGGCGTTATAAGGTAGCAGTTGTAGCAGTAGAAACAAATTCAAGGCACTGTCGAGTAAGCCTCATGCTGTGAAATCTTGTTTCGGTCCTATTGATTTGTATGCATCTTGTTTGACAATGTACTTTTTGGACCATAAATTTTTCTTCCGATCACATTATATGATCAGTCCGCCTCCCCCTCTTAAAAGAGCTTATTCTTAGTTATATATCTAATATATTTGCTATTCCAGGAAATATTTCTCTCTGTGTATAATTAGCTATACACACAAATAACAACGCCGGTATGTTTGAGAAGGGAGGTTCTTTCATTTCTCTATGTATATTTACTTGGCCCTATGTTATGTGTAAACTAAATTTTTGGGCATTAATTTATTTTGTTATAATACTTTGTATACACACGCACACAGGCAAACGCACACACAAACATATGTACGTACATATGTTAGACGATAGCGTTAGCAATGGATACGGCTATTGATATGGATACAATAAAGCATGGGTTATCTAGATATGTATGCACGAGCGACTGGCATTTACAGGGAGGAGAAGTGCACGTATCTTTCTCTATCAGCATGCTGCCTGCCTCTTCGCATAGGCCTTTAGGTAGTTAAGTAAAATTTCAGCAAATCATGATTCGATCATTTCTCAAAAGCGATTTCGTGAGCTGCTGCTACCAAAAACGCACAACACGCAGTTAAAGCCTGGGGCTCTGGGGTGGTGGTTGGTTGATTGGATCAAGCGAAAGCAGAAGCAGCACTGACTAAAGCGATGCGTGTGCGTGTCAAGACCAAGAAATAATAAAAAATAAGATGAAGGCAAAGTAAAAAAAAATTAAGAAAAATAGTAAAAGTTCACAAACAATAAGAAAAAAGTAGTAGAAGAAACTGAATTAAAGGGGAGTAGTTGGGAGTTGCCACTCTTTTATATGCGATAAAGCGTACACCTCGGTAGGCGCTATACGACAGCTTACCCACATATGCAAAAGGGAATGGGGACGCGTGGATAGAAAAAGTTCTAATGTGTTTTCTTTAATTTATGTGGCTGTCAACTTGAAAAGCCTTCTTGCATTCATTCCTGTTTATTTAGATGAAAGATTAATCAAACAGGATAATTCATTTTCATCAATTTCGCCATTTTCTTTTCTAATTCCCAAGTTTTTGTGAAAGGTATAGTAAATGTGTGCATAGAGCCAGAAAAAAAGCTTACCGTATATGGGAAAAACCTTACTTATTAAAGCTATTAAAATAATCTTATAAAAGCTAACGAAAATTTAGAGCGGATATGGGTTTTGCGAACTTTGAATTTGAAGCACATATGAGATGAATATAAAAAGTGATATTTCCTCTTACTCTTTTTTCGTTAAAACGTTATCTAAGCAGAAAAAAGTTAAGAGAAACAGCAAAGGTGAAGAGAGCATACGATAAGCCAAGAAATATACCAAGTATTTTATAATTTATGATCGTCTCTTGCGGAAGACTGGAAGAAGTTTAAATGCGCCACTTTTAACGAAACGGAGTACGCTATCGCATCCCTTGCAGTAGCATAAATCGTCAGGCAAAGTTTTAAGTCACTATCTAACAATTTTTTCGTATTACTCCATTTTTGTGTCTTAAAGCATGATACTTTTATTTTGAAAATGGCGTCAAAGGTTTTAACAACACTCGGGCAGAACTTTAGTTTTATTTTCTTGAGTGATTTTTGCCGAATGATTCAAAAAATTATTACAAAAATTTAAAAAAAAAAAAACCGCTTTTAGACACATCCGGTGCAAAAACTTTTTACAAATAATTTATATGGAATCCAAACGTACCCAAAAACTGGAAGCACTACAAAAGTCAAAGTTTTTAGTACAACAAATTATTGAAATTGTGTTGAAACGGAAAGAATTCTCAATTTTTAGACAAATTTCAAAGTGTTTGATAGCTGAAAAGCGACACTTTCATTACTGACAGGCCAACATCTCAAAATTCTAATAAAAAAGAAACTTATTTTCGGTCATTAAAATCTCTGTGCAGAAATATTTTAATGGGTGTTTCATGCTAACTCAGTTTTCATGTATAAAGAGAAAAATCCAAAAAATAGCTATTTCGAAGCCCCTAAGACTTATTGCTCGAAGATGTAACTGACCAAAAGTCGGTAAATCGAAATCGAAACTGAATCAAGCTGAAAAAATGGCAATTAAATATAAATAAATACGCATTTGAAATACATTCAAAAGTGGCCAACTCAGTCAATCGTCAGTCAAACAAATTTTAAAATTCATTTTAAATCGAAACGAAACAGAACGACAGTTTTGGACACTTTTTCAAATAAAATGACATGAGTTTCAGATTAGACACTAAAGTTGATAATCTGTAGCTTACGATTATTTCGTTACAAATCTAAGTATTTTTATATACAAAAAGTGGTTGCAACTTACCAGTTTCATTATCAATAGTAAATGGTATGTTGGCCCAAACATCAAGATCATCATTCAAGCACTCATCTTTGGGATCAGCTTTAAGCTATAGGAAAACATAAAAAGATTTGTTAAAACAAGTATAAGATCAATTTCAAATGAAAGTCTTTTAGTAATCTCACATTGAAGTAACATTTCGATTTTGTTATAACACTGTAAAAGACCTTTCAAATGAACTAGATACCATTGGTATCCAACACATGACATACGAGCACATTAAGAACCAAGCAATTATCGTATGCAAATTCAACTGCGGCAGAATTAGCTGAATTTTTGATGTGTTGAAGCCATTGGTATTTATTCGGTTACAAAGCACCATATCCTCAATACTAAAGCGATTTAAATCAATTCAAGTCAGTAAGTTGTATGTTACATTTGTGTATACCGCTAGCATTTGCGTTATCCGATATGCAACGCGAACGGATATCGATGAGTCTATTCTTTATATAACCTCAGATGCTATTTAGATTGAGTTCCGATTTGCAGCGTTTTTAATATTTTTAAGGAACGTAGTGGATGGATATTTTGCATGTTTTGATGTCAAGTGTATCTAAGGCATCACTAAATTATGATTCTAAAGTTCTTCCGCCAATTTTACAAATGCAGTAAGATCTTGGAATAGCACCATTCTCACCATCTACAATTCGTTAATGTTACACATATCGACTGAAATTCGGATCTGATGTTTTACTTGATTCACTAAGCCTAGAATAGTTATGCCATCAAATTCTAAATCCTGAAAAACAACCCTTAACACATTGTTCTTTATCGCAGGGTGCAAGTCTAAAAACTGTGCTGTGAAGTCTGGAAAAAGATTATGATTTAGTTGAATACCTCCACCATCTCGTGCTGTTGGTTTTCTGCATCAAGTTTTCAAACAAATTTCGTTTTGAAAACAATATCAGCATTATTCATATGAATATACTTAGAATATATTTCAATCCAGTAAAGGAGATATGACGGTTTCCAAATTCCAAAATATTGAATTCCGAGGGTTATGCCTTTGGAGGTTTTTCTTCAAGATGCCAAGTACTACAACATATGAAATTTTCAGTCATTTTTTCCGAAATCGCATTTTAATACGAGTAATGCGGGGTTCTGTGTTATTTTCAAAGAAGGTTTATACATAGTTCAACGTAAACGCCCCCTTGACAAGTATACCAGATCTATATTCTCTCACAAGAGGACAGGAGCATGAAATAGAGTAAAAGTTTTTGACTATCATGGCAGGCTACTATACAATTGACTTAGTCCGTTACGATCTCCAAATAAAATTTTGAAAAATTCTTAGGTTAGATACAAAGAATTTTTTAACTTTATAAAAACGCTAATTTTGAAAATAAATGATTTTGAAAAATTTAAAATACTGAAAACACGTCGTCGGACAAAACGTTCTTGAGTTACGCTCATTTGAAAATGGAAAAGTTATTACTCTTGGGCTGTTTCGAAATTCATTTAAAAACAACAGCGCCAGTCAAAAAATTGTAAGAGTTTTGAGGTATATCTACATGTCTAGAATATATATTAAGCCACTTGCAATGATATGACTTGGAGTTGATCCATACAAAATCGTATTCTTCATAAGTCAAACATGATAAACTTTTGTAATTTTCCTCAAAACCCTGATTTTTCCGCCCTTATTGTAGGATTGCATAGAAACGAAAAATTATTAACAACAAAAGTGATATTCCTCATCGGTTTTGTAATCAAAAATAGCTTCTTCACACAACTAAATACATGTACAAAGCCTTCTTAATCTTTAAATATATCTACATATTTATAAGACCTCATTTGAATAGAAACGAACTCTTACGGTGATTCATTCTCTATACTACTGCTATGTTATCATAAAAAAAAAATCAATAATTTTTCTGTCAAAAATTTAGTCTGATTTTTACTTTCTTCTACTTGTGAAATTATATTTTATCAGACAAACAAACGCATGTCCGAAATTCATTCACACTTCCACTACAGAGTAATTAAGCTTAGGCCAAACGAAACTTACCTTATCTTGCTGAAGCTCTTCCAAAGCTTTCAACTTTTCCACATCGTCATCAGAGATAGTTCCATTAGATAGTAGCAATTTCTCATTCGAAAGGTTTGGCGGCGTAAGCGTATAGCCCAAATCAACATCTTGCTTCCAGAGCACTTCGACAATCTCACTCTCCTGAAAAGAAGCAAAATTTCAAAACGTTCAATTAAATGTTCCATGTTAATTCGCTTGTTGACAAAAACACAATTTAACAGAACAGAGAGATGGACACGCGTTGACATGATAATGATCATGATACTCAGGAATAGAAATTGTTTTTTTCGTTAAAATTTAACAAAAACATACGTTAAAAATGTGTTTTTTCATAATTTTTAGATTGGTTTTGTTTTTAATTCTCTCGAAAGTTAAGTATATATATTATAGGTTTTCACATGTATGTTTTATTTGCAAATTGAAAGTAGACCGCCCGCGGTAAACGTCTTTAGGTTAGCAAAGTTTTCAAATCACTAACTGTTGTTTTTGCGCTTTTTCCGGCTGCAGTGTTTTACAGAGAGCCAGCCCAGCCCGATAGTTTCAGCTTTTTCATTTTAATTCTTTGGGTTTCATAAAGATTTTATTTTATTATTACTGTATTTGGCTGATAAGCATGTTAACAATAAGATAACATTATATGGCTAATATGTAGCCAGCCGTGTACCAATCTATAGGTTTTAGGCCGCTTGCTTATTTTACGGAGCTTTGCGATTTATTTTTGTTTTTCGAAATTCACACAATATCTGCATGGCACGTTCGCTCTATCGCTCACTCGTCGCTTCTTATCAATAGTCAACATTTTAAATTACGAGTAGGTACATATTTCTTTCTTGTGTTAGGTGAGAGCACCTCAATTGTCAGTTGTTGTTTTGTTTACATATTTTGTCTTTATTTTTTATGCCTCTAGAGACAGACAGACCGACAGATAGATCTATTTTGAGAAGATATAGCAGACAGGGTCAGTGTTACCCATTATTATCATGTTATTGAGTTTATTGCTATTGAGTTATGTTTTAATAGAAAACTGAGTTTTCCGATTGCGTGCCTTTGATACGTGGTAAGCCTCCCAGGCAATTTCTTGAATTAAAATAAATTTTGTAACGTGACTAGTGCTTCACCGGTCCCGACAACGAGAACGATAACGAGACGATATCAAAAAAATTACTTCTCCTACGACCGCGGACGAGAACGAGAAGGGTCTGCCCGATATCTCATTCTATGCGATTATGTAATGTTTATGGTACGATAGGCACTAAATTATCGCCGAGAACGAAATTCAGCCAGAACTTCCATAGTACAAAAACACAATACCTTGGCACCTATGGTAGCAGGCGTTTCGAAATTCGGTGCTAGGATGTATATTGTCTATGTTAAGTACCTCACGAAATCTAAACGAAATTAGACAAACGGGCGTGGCACCTTTATAAAACAGAATTACTTAAAATGCCATGTCTTGGCATCTACCGCAGTTACAGTTGTGAAACCTGATACGTAAATGAAAATTGTTTGTGCTAAGCAACTCGCTAAATGTAAACAGCGTTAGCTAATCGGTCATAACTCCTCCCATTCAACAAAAACACTTACGTTGCTTTTCTTGGAACTTATGCCAAATTGTGAAATTTCGTACATGGACCCAATTGTCTGCAGTAAAGACTGCGATAAAATGTAAACGGGGTTGTACAACGGACAGTGCGCGGGAAAGCCGCTGGTTCAGCTAGTTTTATAATTACAAAAATGTGAACGAGAATAACTGAGAATTATCGGCGATATCGAGGCGATAACGATACAGATTAAAAATTCTCGTACGAGACGTTATTTTTTAATTTTTAGACTTTATCAACACTTCATATTTTTCCCTTTTTCCAATAATTTTTCAACTTTTACGACATTTTTTTAGAAAAATTTTCTAGTCTTCAACAATTTTCGACATTTTAACATTTTCCGACTATTTCAACACTTTTCGGGCCCTTCAGCCTTTATTAACATTTTCCGACTTTTCATCATTATTCAAGTTTTTCAACGTTTTTTGACCTTTGCAACGTTTTTTTTTTTGAGTTTTTCAACATTTTCCGAACTTGGGAACTTCTTTTGAATTTTCAACACTTGTCGATTTTTCTAGCAATGCCTCGTCTTTTTCAAAGTTTATTAGATTTTTTAACATTTTCAAACATTTTTCGAATTTTTCAACATTTTGAACATTTTCAGTTTTAACATTTCCTGAATTTAGCAACATTTTTTTTTCGACTTTTCCAACAATTTCTGAATAACAAATAAACATTTTTCAACTTTTTGAGCATTTTTCGACTTTTGCAAATTTCTAAAAATTTTTCGACTTCTTCATTCATGTTGACAGCAGCTGCTGAATTTTAAAGCCAAATTTTCTTAAAAAAAAGGAACACAAAACACAGATTTCATTGCATGGTATGGTATTGTAGTGGGTGTTGCTGCTTTGCATTCTTCCAAGGGTCGATTTTTCATTTGGTGATAGTTTGATATTGATAGATCTAGAGCAGTGTCAGGAATTCTGCCGCGCTCGGGAAACTGCAGCAGATCTCAAACAGAGGCTAAGGGTATGTATACTCGTCATGTACGCTGCGAAATACAATTCGGTAAGACTCGATTACGTTCGGCTGTTATTTTGTGTCTTATTATATGTTTCACGCATACGTTGACATGTTTTGGTAACGTGTATCTGTGTATTCGATATTTTCGTAAAAGTTTCTTCTGACTTTTTTAAAGGACTCCATGCATCAAAAACCTTACGTGTGCCATATCATCGAAGAAAATATGTGCATACATAAATTTTAATTTCTTCAGTACCAAACTAAAATTCCACGTAGTTTTGAATATCAATGATGAATGGGGCCATTATGAGAAGAATGTACTTGAGCCAACTTCCACGGATATCTTCATTTTACTACCAAAAGAAACCGCAACGGTTGAGAATCAGATTGCGATTTTGAACAATCTGGCGAAGAAAATGTTTCGACTACTTCTGCTATGAGTCGAGTTGAACGTCGAAAAACGAACACGAGGCAAGTTATCGGCACAAATTGGAGAAGATAAAACCAAATGATTCAGATGCCTACATACTCTCGTTGGTCGCATGAAAATAAAACAAAGATGGGATCGACCTCATGGATCAGATGATTTGAGTATAATGTACACGAATGCACACATGGTATTGGCCTATTTTTCATATTTGCTGGAGTATCTATAACAAATGCCTGAAATTTGATAAAAAAAGGTGAAGCCAAATGATCTATTATTAGAAATCATCTAAATTCTCACAGAGAATTAAGCAAAAGCCTCTTTAAAATATACGGAGCAGAAAAGAACCGTAAAGACAGAAGGCCAATGGATATTTCCGCCAACATAAGATTTGATGCATTCCATCGCTGGATTGATTCGATTCCCAATGAAGGACTTATTAAAAATCACAGAAAAAGCTCGCACCCATCCAGCGTGTTTTAGCATTTCTTTCTAAGCCTACTCTTATAGAATGAAGTATTGATAGCATTCTACAAATAAATCAGGAATTATCATACATATCAATATTATCTCAACCCTGATTTTAGGATTAATATTTATTGAAGTCTTATAAAATACACAGAAAAGGCTCTTTTATAGAACGTTTTTATGAGTACTCATGACTTATATTTCAGATGAATTATATTTTAGACCATTTCTTGATGGCATATGGCGGGAAGACTCTTTTACAAGTTCTTATAATACGCTCATATTTATGAATATTTTATGACTAACATTTTACATAAATTAAGTGTTCTTTTTTAGTTTGTACAGCCATTTTTCTAGAAGGAAAAGTTTTAGCTAAGCCTATGGTACAAATCTCTGAAGGCTACGATTCTCTGTCAAAGCAGTGTACTGGAAAGAGAAATTAAAATCTTCCTTTGCAGATATATTTCGAAGGTTCAAGAGTTTGATAGCTGTAAATGTTAAGCCATAGCCAATTTTTTGTGTAGTTCAGAGTTTGGAATTTTAAAATTAAAACCAAAATGCAACACCTAAAAATAATAATCGAAAATAACTCAGAAAACGCCATTTCATCTAAGCACCAAATTAAAGCGTTAATGATGCATTATTAACGCTGCGGATGCAGACTAAGCCCCTAGCACATTTAATCCTTTCACAAGTCAACAACGGAAACACAAACAGATCACTGATGATGGTGATTTGTGCTGGTCAAGAACAAAGTGCAAGAAAATTGCACTGGGTGGGTTAATCCCAGCAAAAACAGGTAGCTGCTGGTAAATTTGAAACATTTAGTACCAAGTATTAGCACAATATGCAAAGTACGAGTCGCATATTTAATAACAGCAGCATGGATTAAAATCAAAAGAGTTTTAAATAAATCATTAGCAGAAGTAGCAAGTGGTTGTATTAAAATCAAAAAATATTTATTAATTAAATAATTTGAAAATGGAAAATAATAAAAAAACTACAAAATTATCCCAAAGCCAAGTGTGTAAAATAAAATTAAAGAATTAAAAATCATCAAAATATAACGCATGACAATCCAGAAATACATTCAAGTAACATTAACAAAATGTTGACAACTTTTGTGACAGCAGCAACAGCAACAGCAACAGCAACATATTGTAGCATGCAGCAGTCATGACAGTTGGCAACGTAGCCCAAATCAAAATGAATTGATGTCTTAATTAACAGGCTTTCTGGATCGGGGCTGATGACAAATGTAACAATGCAGAGAATCGACGACGACCACGACGCGAAGCAAAAGCAACTCGAGAACACGCAACACAAGAAGCCAATCGCCCGTTGGACGATGAGTAAATGAGGAAACCCTCTTCGAACCTCGCATTCTTTATACACAAATGCGACATTTTCAATTGTAAAATTTTAATGGAATTGTGAAGAAAATTTACTTCGTTTTCAACTTTTGTATTTTCTATTGTAACGCGCTACTATTTTCCTCTGCTTCTTTGTTGCTTTGCCGCCATCTGCATCTAACAAATTGAAACGAATCGAAAATCGAGCCTTAAAGGTCGGGTCGGTCGGCACTCAAAAAGCAGAGTGGCAATGCAGAAGAAAAACAAAGGCGAAAGAACAAAAAAAAGAAAAGAAATGAAGATATAATCAATCATTTCGTGGAACCACGCCTATCTCCTGGCTTAGTCAGCAGAAAATGGACGACAGCAAAAAGCAGCCGCAGCAGCAACGGAATGAAGCTGCCAGTGTATGTTGCATAGCTATAACAGCAACAATAAGAATATGCGGGTCTACGGTTTTCTCATTTTTTTTTTTTTTGAGGAAGAGGTTTCACGTTGGTGAGAAAAAGAAGCTGCAAAAGTGTAGTCAAAGGCACCCCGTGCATAAGAGGACGCTACACTGTGATGCGCATGTTCCAAAAACTGCGCAATAGTTACGAGTGAAGGTAAATGTGCGATAGAGTGAGCAGTAGTAACGTTATCTCTTTCGTTGGATATGTCAGAAATACGTGTGAGGATATGTGACTCAAACTCTGAAGTGACTTTAATCAAAGAAATTGGAATTTGACAGAGCTTATGAAAGCTTTTGAAGGAAAAAAGTTAAAGAATTTTATCAAGAAATAGTGGCGTAAGAATGTCGATTTGTATAAAGAACTAAAAATACATTTTATAAACTAAATATTTATCGAGCTGAATTCTCAATGCCCAAGTAAAAGGAGTCGTGAGTTCTATATTTTATCGTAGACCTTCTCGTTACATAGCAACAGAAGTTGAAGAAGAGTGTCCGTTTTTATTAAGGGGTATTCCTGTTGGAAAGTAGGTTTTGTCTGTTTTTTTTTTATGACACTGCTTTACAAAAAATATTTTTCATCACAAGGTTGCTTGCTACTCAGAAGCTAAAACGATTCCAAAGACCTTTGACTCATTACGAAAACTTAAGACTCTAAAAACTACTGATTCTCGCTACAAACGCACATACATATATCGTCCAGGTTATATAAAAAACCTTGCTATGATTTTGAAAACAACGTTTCTGAAGTCCTGGTATTCATACAGCAGAGAGCTTACCGACTTTTTCTTTTCTTCATTACTGCAACTTCTGCAGGAGTTGTTGTGACGTATCCGCAGTCTATCGGACACTATGTACTCCTATGATGCATAATTTCCACAAGTAAAATTTAAAAGACTTATTTTAGATCCTTTAGGACTACGCGCAGGCATAACGTACAAGATGTAGCACAATTTGTGATGTGTTTCCATCTTTGTCTATTTACGCCTTTCTCAGTTACCATATTGATTTGCATTTCTAGGCACCACAGCAGTGTAAGGTGTTTTTAATTCGAGAATTAAAATTCTATTTCCGAGGCATTTTATGCCAATTATCTTTGATGTTTAACTGCACAGAAACCTGGCACAGAATTTAGTGACTTCTTGAGCTCAACAATTCATTTTAGGTTTGCTAAGTATGGAGTTTAGTGCCTTGTTCGCTGTCTGAACATCGACGCAGTCAATAACTTTCAAAACGTTACAATAATCATGTCCTTTCAAATTTCGCATTTGGAAAAAATACTCGAACCTGCTCCAGTATCCGTTTTCAGCCCGTCGGCGTAGATTAGTATTTCATCTATAGCTACAAAAGTGTTAGAGACCAAATCGTTCTTACCAGGATAAACGCAAGTCCTAAGGAATTATGAATCCATTGTTTGATTTCTTTTAACATCACAGCCGCCTTTGATGCTAAGCTATGGATATGCAAAGCTAAGATTAATGCGAAATCGTCCCTAAACCAGATTTCGGTATTGAATTTAGTACTCCTGTGACTTCTATGTAAGCTAAACATTGATTTGGTTTTAATCACCTCTCACCATACCACTAACATGTACGTAAAAGTCAGTATATTGATAGGATATTGACCCTTAAATGAGAAGTTACCGACCATTTAATCCTACAATAACTAAGTAAGATAACAAATATGCTTATATCAACATATGTATGCTGATTACACGAACTCCAACCCTTCAATTAAGACTCCTTACATGCAGAGCTGGGTAGTAACGAATACTTTTCGATTTCAATTCCAGGAAATAGAAATTCGGAATAGACTTTTCAATTTCATGGTAAAAAGTATGATTGCTTCAATAGATTGCTTCACAAAATTTGGAAATAAAAATTTTAAGTCCATGGAATTATAATAAGGAACTTGATTTTTTAAGTAATTGAAAAATTGATTGCGATTGATAATTTTTCAAAAGAAAATGCAATAAACATTTGATAATGTAAGAGTAATAGCATAAAGCATGTTACAATCACGCCTTTCTCAACAAACTATTAAAATAAAAAGTGTATTCAGAGAGGGTCATTTAACTGTGGTCAAATATTTGTGTATAAGCATTAGTGTTCCGCCCAGAACCGATATATATCGTTCTCGGTCCCGATAATGATAACGAGACGTTATTAAAAAAAATATTTCTCGAATGACCGCGGACGAAAACGAGACGATTTGGTCGATATCTTATTATCGGTGGTAAATTGCTGTTTATCGTAAGTACAAACACTACATTGCTAACATTTTTGTAAAGCACCTTAATCGAAAAGATTAAGGAGTTTATTCAGAAAAATAAAAATATAAGTTAATTCATCAACATCGATATTGTTCCCAATGCTTGATCCAATTCTCTAAATATATCGGTTTCCAGTATGGCCATCAGAGCCGCCTAAGATTTTTCTGCTACTGATCTCCTCTGGGCTGCTAAAACGTTGTTCCCCGAAGCGGGTATTTGAGTCGACAGAACAGAAAGAAGTCGCAAGGAGACAAATCACCCGAATTTCGTGACTGTTGGATGGTATTCGTAGCGTTTTTGATAAAAAAAAAATTCCGGAATGTGATGGCATTGTGTGACGCACAGTGGCCATAAATAGGAAGAAAATGAATGTGCTAGGGATTGAAAAAATTTTTAAGACAATCGTCAGAAAATACATAGGGAATGAAAAAGGAACTGTAAATGTTTTAGTTTTGTTTTGAGTTTAATGACACAGTGGGAACTTTGTACACCAAAAATGTTCCATGAAACTTTTTATAAAAGCAATTGTTAGATATTGCGCTGTAGTTAACTTGTTTGAAGCAAGATGCAATAATGTAGCATATTGGCACTTTATAAAAATCAATTTATTATTATTATTATTTATTATAATATTGTTTTTGGTTTTTCTCTAATAACTGGAAAACTAAAAAGGTATTGCAAAATTCGCAACATTTTTGAAATCAGTATTGCCAAATTAATGGAAATTGAAGAAAATGTCTCGACCACATCCCACCTTCGTACGAGAGGTAGGCGTGTCTGTGCACCGATTTTTTATATATTTACAAATTTTTATTATCTTTAGCTTAAAAAAAGTCTGTACCAAATTTCAAAAGGCCTTGCGCAATTATAGCTATTTATGACCGCCGTTCCCTACAAACCCAACCACTGCGTTATCATGGTGCAAGATCCGCACACAAATGCGGTAATTTTTTGCCAAATTGCTTCACGTAAACATCTAATAACTACTAAATACCACTTCTACCACTGTTTCACCTTCCGGTAAAAACAAAAAATAAAAACTCAAATCGGGAGGAAATTGGTTAAAAACAGTTCAGTTTAACCTCAAGTTTCTGAGCTTTAAAAGTCTGAGAAATCCGTACTCCAACATATTTCATTTATCAAAGCGATTAAATCAAAATATTGACACTGATAACCGTTAAGAGCGGCAACTCAGCGCTCTTTGAACTGCTGTTAATGATTGTGACCAACTATCAACATGGCCATAATCGTAGGTGCAACGACAAGAGAAACAACAAAAACCAAGTGAAAGATGGATGCATTTTTGATAAGATAAAAATTCAAAGATCAATTAAAAGAAGAAAACATCCCTTTGTTAGACGCTAAGTAGTCGTTGATGGATTTTAGTGTTTGACAAATAGTTTAATGTCGGCAAAACCACAAAAATTATCGTATAAAAAACATCCATAAGATACAAGTGAAAGCAAAGGAAAGTGCAACAAAATACAAAAACAAAATATTACGAAAAAAAAAACTCATCATTTTTCCATAAAAACTTCAAAAAAGGAAAGGAACATCATTAATAAGAGGACTTTGACTTGGATGACATCAACTGACTGACATGCGTTGCAGTACGTTTGTCGATGATGCTTCCTTCACTCTGGTATCTTAAAGATACACTGCTTTTATTTTTTTAGCAAAGGAAAAAAGAAAACTTTAAATAAAAGTACACAATGCTAAAGAGATTTACGAATATTAATCATTCGCTCATCAGATCGCAAAGTGCCACCAACAATGCAACAACAACAACAAATGTCGACGAACGGGTGCACCATAGGATTTACAAGTTGCACTATCAGACATCGAGCACCATGCTGTCCCTCAGTCCGTCCTACCTGTCGTTTATGGATTTTAATGAATTTTGCGGTTTTTATGTTTTTGAAGATGCAAAACACTCGGAGGGGACTTGTGGTGCTGTTTTTCATTAATTGTTGAAACACCGTTACCTATGGTCTTTGTTTTTCTCCTTTTTATGCAAAAAGTCACATACATCCATCGGTAAACATCTGAGGAATGCTTGCAAGAAAAAAGTGTTGCTGCATATATTAAGCAGATAATTAATTTGGGAAAAACTTGACAAAAATAATAAAACAAGTTGACTTTTGAACAGGCAACAAAACACTTTTTTAAACTACGTTACATTGCTGTAAGATTGTGAGTTTGCTTGCATGGATAACATTTTACTAATTGTAAAGAAAATAGAAATGGAAAGTGCGGTTAGGAAACAATCAGAGCAGCACTACAAACGATTGAGTCCAGCTGATAGAGGTCGACTGTACCATGATTAAACTCTTCGTAAACAATATTCGCAAGCGGTGTATACCTCGCTCGACTATCGCTAAGTGGTATTCTTTATAGTTTGCATGTCGTATATGGAATATTCTCTTGAACCAAGACTTACAATGTCTTCCTATGCAAGCTAATATATCGAAAACTCATTAGTTCTGGCCAACATCAAAACTAAAGTTCTTAGCACATTGTGCGAGAGATACGACTGCGAGAAAAAACAAAACGAGAGGTAGAGCTTCCATTGCGCATCTTTTCTTGCACTCGCATCTCGCTCCCAATATGGTTATAGTTCAAAGCAAAAAGATTTTTTCCCAAGAAACTATGGCGAAAAAACAGCCGTTTTACAAAAAATCATTGAAGTGAAGTGTTCTTACTGGAATTATCTTGATTCGGGCATAAGAAATAACGTGTGAAAAGTTCATTCACCGAAATTGTGTACGCCAAAAAAGTTGCTAGGCTAAACTGGTTCATCCTAACATGCTTCGGATGAACTAGTTTGGCCTAGGAAAAATTAGTTTTGCCTAAAAACTAGTTTGGCCGGTAAAATTTATATTAAGAGTATAAGTTCCGTTGTAAATACCTAATAATATTCAATAAATAACGAATGAACATAAAAAAGTGGTGTGTTTTGATAAAAAAGGAAGCTTACTTATGGCCATAATTTTACTTAACGGGATTTTTTGCTTTAATGTATGGCTTCTATATGTCGGACTTATTTGCGGCTATACTCATTATATTTGAATATGCTCAAGGTATTATTTAAGGATCGCCAATATTGTGTAGTGTATGTAAATTTGTTGAAAAATTGTTCGGTCAGTTTTGTCTAATGCATAATAAAAACAAAGTTCTTATAACGTTTTCCCGAAGTTCCGCTTATGGTATTAAAGCTTCCTCAGAGGACTTTATTTGAGAAAAAATTAAACGCAAAACCATTAAGAGCTGAAATTATGGTTCAAAGATCATTCGTCAAACATTTTTGCTTTACAAAATTTTAAGCCACATACATAACATTTAATTTATATATCTACAGGGTGTTTTTTTTAGAGGTTTGTTTTTCGAATAGAGATAAAACTGGCATTTTATGGTCAAATCTGGCAACTCTAATGTCATTTATGTTCAGTTTGGTTTGCCATTTCATCATGAACAGGTTGACAAAAGAACAACGCTTGCAAAAGTGCAAATTTATTTCGAAAATAATGGTTCAGTTCGCGAAAGTTTACCGCAAGCTCCGTCCATTTTATGGTCGACATAATCGTCCATCAGAGCAATTAATTCGGTTAACCATGGATCGTTTTCGCACTACGTTTACTCTATGTGATAATACGCATCCGCAGAGACGTCGAACAGTGCGCACCGAAGAAACAATCGCCGCTGTAGAGCAAAATGTTGAAGAGGACCCGAATGAATCGATTCGCCACCGTGCACAGCAATTGGAGCTTTGTCCATCAACTTTATGGAAGATTATGCGCAAAGATCTTGGCTTGCGACCTTACAAGATCCAGCTTGTGCAAGAATTAAAGCCGCGAGACCATGCAATGCGTCGTGGTTTTGGTGTATGGGCCGAAAATGAGATTGATCTCGATGCTGATTTTCATCGCAAAATTTTGTTCAGTGATGAGGCTCATTTTTGGTTGAATGGCTACGTCAACAAGCAAAATTGCCGCATTTGGAGTGAAGAGAATCCACATGAGACCCTTGAGACGCCATTACATCCACAAAAACTGACTGTTTGGTGTGCTCTATGGGCTGGTGGAGTCATTGGGCCATACTTCTTCCGAAATAATGCTGGAGAGTCAGTTACCGTTAATGGAGACCGGTATAGAGCCATGATAACCGACTATTTTGTTCCCGAATTGGATGGCATGAATGTGGATGAGTTGTGGTTCCAACAAGACGGCGCTACATGCCACACAGCGCACGTCACAATCGATTTATTGAAGGAAACATTCGATGAGCGCATAATTTCGCGGAATGGACCTGTCAATTGGCCACCAAGATCGTGTGATTTGACACCATTGGATTATTTTTTTTGGGGATATGTGAAGTCGCTCGTCTACGCCAACAAACCAGAAACGTTAGGGGACTTGGAAGCCAACATTCGTGGCGTTATTGCCGACATACAGCCCCATATGCTCGAAAAAGTGGTTCAAAATTGGACCTGTAGAATTGGCTTTATTCGAGCCAGCCGCGGCGGCCACATGCCCGAAATCATATTTAAACATTAATGGCATAAAATTATCCTTCCAATAAAGCCAAATTGATGGACATTAAAACGATTTTCTTGTGTTTTATTTCAATTCGATGCTCTATACCTCTAAAAAAAACACCCTTTATTAAACATTTAAAAGCTTGCAAAACAAATAACCAATATATTCTATCCCCAATGGATTTGGATTTATGACCAACAACATTTTGATAAATTGAGTCACTCATCGCACGTCACTTCTATGTATTACATGGAATGAGACAATAAGTCCGTTGTAAAGAGTTTATGTTCGATTAAAATAAGTGTTAAAGCTCTTACTTAAATATAGACCTCTGAATCAAATTAATTCAGTGTCTTTATTGAATTTTTTTTAATTTGGTACAGGAAGCTTGTCGTGGAAAGATGAAAAACTTTTCTTAGTTCAAGTAAACAGTTCCTTATACAAAGTAAGATTTTTTTAAGGAAATTTCACTGCAAATTAGTTCGTCATCAAAGAAAATAAATGGAAGAACAGCTCTGTATTTCAGTAGTGCAAAGATTTGGAAAAATTTGATCTCCCTCCAATAACTATTGTCCAAAACCTATGTTTTTGACATTCAACATTGGTAAACTTAGAAGTTTTGTTTGTACATTCGTGCTAAGCGAACCCAAATCAGTAAGTGGCTATATAACTTATTTTAAAGGCAAAATACAATAGCATCATTTCGTAGGTTAGTGAAATTTGTTTAGAAATATCCCCTTTTTTGAGGTTAGTGAAATTTGCTTAGAAATATCGCCCTTTTTGAAGTATTTTTGTTTTTCACAATATTCGCAGTTAAATTAAAATATACATTTATTACAATTCATCTATTTATATGTTGCTTCATCAATAATTATTTGTCTGTAATAATTATAGTGTTGCTGTCGACAACTCTTTGAATGACATTTCCAATAATCAATTACAACCTAAGCCCTCCATTTTATGAAGTGTAATTGATTTGCAATGCGAATCATAATTCGCATATAGAATGCAAAAAAAAAAAAAGAGCCGTAAGGGGTTCCTCAACTGCACTCTACAATTGGATTGCGTGCAAAAATGCTGATGAACTAAAGAAAGAATGGGCGGGCATACAGAAGCAGTTTGTGTTTTATTTTTTATACTCTACACTCAGGATGCATTCACTTTGTCATTCCGTTTGTAACGCAAATAAGGAGGCGTGGTATCATCATTTTAATCGATTTAGCTATGTCCGTCCGTCTGTCTGTCTGTGGAAAGCACGAAATAATTGAATGCAATTTTACACACAGTCTAAAACCAGAGAATGAAAAAAAACTCTATCGTATGGTTCGATTTCGTCCTGTCTAAGAGCGTTAACTTTTCCCTCTGCATTCCGTATTTCACTCATTGATTGAAACACTAACACAAACCATAGCAAGCGCCACGATCATGAGAGAGCGCAACAGAATGGTAACGTTCCGCTCAATGTACAAAAAGCTTTATTCGCTTTGTTGTGGTTTTGACTCGCGATTGCTATCCGAACCCGTACCAAATGTAGTAATGGTTTTTGTAAAAATACATATATTATAATAATAATATCAATAAGAGCTACTTTGTTTTCTAAATATTTAATAAAAATCAATGTATTGATGCAAATCTTTATTTGGAATGATAGTTCGGTTCCTAAAACTCAATGCTTAAAAATTATTTTGTTCAAATATTGCCCACGACTAGTTCTTAAATGGTCTATTCTGTGGGTCCAATATTCGACAACTCTTTCGAGCATATCGACCGGTATTCCTTGAATAACACGAGTTATGTTGGTTTCCAATGCGTGAATAGTTTTGGGTTTGTCGACATAAACAAGTTATTTAACATATCCGTCAAATCACATGATCTTGGTGGCCAATTAACAGGACAATTTCTAGAGATGATGCTTTCAGCGAACGTTTCCCTCAACAAAGCGATTGTTTCTCCAGCTGTATGGCATGTTGCGCCATTCTGTTGAAACTAGAGGTCAACTACACCAATATCCTCAATTTTTTGCAAGTAAAATTCATTGATCATTGCTCTGTAGCGAGCACCATTGACCGTAACACGGGCTCCATCCGCATTTTTAAAGAAATATAGTCCGATGATGCCTCCTGCACATAAAGCACACCAAACAGTACATTTATCGGGATATATTGGAAGCTCTTACATTGCTTCCTTATGTTAATCGGCCCAAATACGGCAATATTGCTTGTTAAAGTAACTGTTCAACCAGAATTGACCTTCGTCGCTAAACACAATTTTTCGATAAAATAATGGATCAATTTGAATTTGTTGTAAGGCCCATAAGCCGAAATTAAAACGTAAACCAATATCAGCTGGCTTCAATTCTTGTACGAGATGTATTTTATAGGCCTTTAGACCAAGATCACGCCTTAAGATACACCACAATGATCCATAAGAAATACCCAAAGCCTGAAAACGGCGACGAATCGATTGTTCACGATTTTCACGAACACTCTCTGCTACTGCAGAAATATTCTCAAAATTACAGGCTGTATGCATTCTGGTTGAATGATGAATGTAGAATAGTGTAAAATTGGTTCGAAATTTGGTGATGGTGTGACGAATAGTGCACTCAGTTGGACGCTCATAACGACCAAAACGATGTTGAAGAACTCTATACATTATCCGGGAACATCTATTACCCGGGAACATCCTCTGTGTTTTTGTTCGTTTTCCATACGACACGCACAGTAAAATAAGAGAACAAAAACTAAACGTATAGCTAATTACTTTTGTAAAATATGCATCCATATTTACGTATACATATAATAATATAGAATAGTGATTCCATTATCCGGGATCAGCTCGGTCCCAACCATCACGGATAATCGAAGTTCAACCGTACATATAATAAAATTATATGAATTAAAAGGAACTTTCAATGCAGTGTAGGGTATGTAAATTTCGGCCTGGCCTTTAACACCTATACTATGTTGGTCTTTCGCTATCGGTTTTTTGTTTCGAATTGAAAAAAAGCAAAATAATAAATAAAAATTTATAAATAATAGCAATTAACGGCACATCGTCGTAGCTATTGAATTGCGCACATTTAATTAACTAAGAAGAATTGTAGAGTTACCCATGCCATGGAATTTGCAGACATCATTTGGAAAATTTCTTTTTTTGTTTTAAACCACCACAATTTCAAACTCACAAGTTTTCTTTTGCCCATTTTACGGGCTTTTATAGTAAGTAATTAAGTTGCTGCATTAAAGGTATATGCGCATATAATCGTAATTTGCAAAACTAATAATAAAAAAAAAACGTTTTTTTCTCAATACAATTTTTTAATTGAACCCTTTTGTTTTTTTTGCTGTGCAAATTTATAAAAAGAAAGTTAAAACAAAAAGAAATCAGTTAATGAATTAATGAATGGCGACGATGTTCGTAAGTTAAGAAATACTTTAGTTTTTGTATGCGGCCACAAAATGAATTGCATCTTTATTTATATGGGAACTACAGTTTTTCAAAAACATTTGAAATTAAAAAAAAGGGGGTTTAATACAAAAGTCTATGAATATTTTGTTGCAAGAAAACGCAAACAAATTTGTACCTACGCCACTTTCTATGAATATCTTAATTCTTCAATTACGTTATATTTTAAGCTCATTATTTATTCGAAAAAAAAATTTCAAACTCTAAAAATGTTTTGAAAATTTGAACTAAAAATACAAGATACGCATAATTCATATATAAGAGATATTACCAAAAAAAAAAAATTTTAGGCCTTTTACCTTGAATATCATTAAAAAATGTTGAACAATGCACTGAGCTTTCTCTATGATAAATTATCTAATCCATAACTTTTGTTCAGATTAAATATCTATCCGTTCAATAGTAAGTACGATAATAGTGAAAAACTTTTTTGTGACCTTTGCACTTAAATATTTTGGATACCTTGCTGGTCAATTTCGCCGTACATTTGTGTATACTAAGGCCACTGAACATTACACCCCAAAAATTACATTACAGCAAAAAAAAAAGTTATCTACGATATGACCGCCAGCCAAGGGATTTGATATGCTGGATATTCTAACACAAAAGATAAGTTAGGTAGCAGTGGCAGTTGGTTTAGAAACCGACTCACTTAGAATTGAGCTATTGTGATACTACAGGATATTAAACTATACCCTCTCAAAGGACTAACCAGATTTCGACCTACACTAGCATATCCTAAGGTAATCCAGATCATAAAATAAAAACGAACCAAGTGTTTAGTGTCGCATTCTAGCAAGAGCAAGGTAGGAGTAAAGCAAATGTATAATGTTTTTCTACTTCTCCACATCCCTAGTATCTCTGCGGATGAGGCAGCGGCCAGTTATGACTACAGGTACTGATGAGATGATATGTCTAGTGCGAGAGAACAGTTGTAGAGAGTGTTTAGCATGCCATTTCGGCCGGATTTGCCAAGTTATACTCCATGTTAAAACTTGGGTTAATCTTCTATTAGACTTTTTAAAAACATCACCTTTCTCAACAGCGACTTGCAAGTAGTCCCCTGGCTAGCAAGTATGTCAGCTTTGTATTTGCCATCAATATTCCTATGCCTTGGCACCCAGATGAGGTAAATGTTAAAATGCTGAGCCAACTCGTTAAGAGATGCGAGCGAGTTTAAAAAAATTGTCTCCATATAGCAGCCTGAGTATCTGTATAAATGTTATGTCCTTGAAACCTAACCTAACCTGACACCAAACTGCGGTATGATCAAAGCTTAGTTAGATTAGAATTTTTAGTTGTTTCCTCAAATGCATTTTTAGGAGGACATTTTTTCCAACTGATATTAAATAATCTTTTTTAACATAATGTTGACTAAATCACTTAAACATACTATCGATACTCCATAGAGATATCGACGAATTGTGCACAATTTCAATTTATTTTTGAACAATTACAAGATTTAATAACAGCAGCTGCGATAAGGGCAATTTGTTAACAGCATTCGGCAGCGCAATATAGTTTTTTTAAGCTTTAATTAATTTTTATATTATTTCAAAATAGTTATGTAAAACTTGTAATTTAATTTATTTATAGACAGTAAAACTACGCTGTCATTCAAGTTTTAAGTATAATGGAAACACTGGAAAGTTTTTAATTTTATTTAGATACACGTTAGGTATTGTAAGTGTAATTACCGATAGATAGACATGCAAATTTTTGTATTCTTCACCGACACACATTTTTATGGTTTGTAAGTCGAACGATTATTGAAAAAAACAAACACAAATAAAATAAATTTAAGGAAACACGTTGCACCGATTTCTATAGTAACACGAACGCTTTAAAATCTGTCTACAGACTAACTGATAATTTAATTTAAATTTTTCACTTTCGAGGGATTCAAGTGAAGCTGCTAAATTGAAGATTAAAAGATTAAAATATATATTTCACAAGTGATGTTTTTTTTTTGCGAACGAAATGAAATCTAACAAATAAACAAAACGAATTAGAGATAAGAATAGAATATAAAAATATAATCTTTTGTATAATAATTAACAAAATAAAATTATGATTTCAGAAAATTTATGAAGATATGAAAACAATAAATTGTAGCAGATATAAAAGAAAAAATTATATAACAAAAATAAATTTGAAAGTTTTTGAACGCCCCTATAAAGTCAACATTACCTACATACATTGCAGTCACTCACAAACCTCATCTACTACGCAACTGCTGAAACTGTTAGCAGCAAAAAGCTTTTGAATTTTATGGCGCCATCTCACGCCACATAACAAACACATAAAGCGCTATAAACTTATCACCACATAGGTTTGCAGCTCAGCTAAAAACTTTCTGTTGAAGAGAGAAGATAAAACACAAAAACCAGGTGGACGTGGTGAGAGATAAAAATGCAGTGACAGCGTCTTTGGTGAGTATAGCAAAAAGCCGGCAAATCAATGGTATTGGTGAATAAAATGGAAACAGTGTTGCTTCTCACATGTAGCGCGCAATTTACAGGTAGTATGTGTCCAAATTGGGAAGAATTTTCAATCAATATAACAATCTAATATGAAGTGAAAAAAGAATTTAATTTTTTAACTTAAGAAATATCACTAAAAATAGAGTGAAAATTCCTGAAAAATTGTTTCTCCTAATGCAGTCAACCGATTTTCCTATACAATACGGACAATACTTAAAAAGATTTTTTGCATAGATTTGCACAATTTGATTTTTTGTGACTTAATTTTGTTTAAAACCATAAGGCATTATTTCAAATTGTGTAAAATACTCAATTGATGAATATTAAAAAAAAAAAATGCAACATGAAAAGGCAATTTAAAAACTAATTGCGTTTTTTCATATTTAGGATGTGAAGTTAATAAATAAAAATCGAAGTTTTTTATTTTTAAATTTAACAATTCGACGGAAATGAAATACGCCATATTTTTCGTCGTAGCAACAATTGCTAGGAAAAAGTTTAAGTTCCAATGGAAAATTTTAGTTTTACGTATTATTAACCCATATATGTGCTCCTCATTAAAGGGTGTTTTTATGTCTACATATAAATGCTTGTTATTTTTATTTTTGTACATATTTTTATTATTCCATATACAAATATCGATAAATTTATTAAAGATATATGACGTTTTTAAAATCGCGCCATTATTACGAATTTCATATAAAATAAAACGTCAACAATTTGTTAATCACCCCCCATTAATTTGTCTGAACAAGGTTGTCTATAACAATATGGAAAAAAAACTTATCAACAAAAGATTTAAAGGTAAACAAAAACTTGCAAAATGAAACACTTGCGGAAGTCGGAAGACATCATTGACCGACTGCAAGAAGAATTATTTTAATATATAATTTGTTTTTATTAATAATTTAGTTTTATAAAACAGTCGAATATAACAAGAGAAAAACCATTTTCATGGTTTTATACGGAACAGATACTCTCAAACATAACCAATATAACAACGATTTGGGTAGTTCAACACGGAGCATTAATGTTTTGGTGTCAAGTTAAAATTTGTATATATAAGGCCGTTATCGGCTTGAAAATAAACAAAAGTTAATTCAGACGGCTACCCTTTTAAAAAAATGTTAATACAAAAAAATAGAGCTCTGAATCTTTAGATTACAACCTGTTTCTATATCACTTCAAAGTACAAATTTGAATTTGTTTCGATTGAAACGCAAAGAGCATGCGCTTTTATTTGTTTTAACAAGCTCCTGAGTTAATATAATTTTTGTTTTCCAATTTGATTTTACAATCTCCTAACACAAAAAAAAATCCAAATCGAACAACACAAAAACCAACTAAGAATTTTATCACACACCAGGTTCAAAAGAAAATCACTTGGATCAGTATCTTAATTCTACAAATTTTGTGAATCAATAAAGAAATCATATCTTGTTTACTTTCTTTCAATATAGCGAATAAAAATTTCAATTCTTCGCAAATTTTTTTTTAAGAATAATGAGCCAATTTACTCACGGAAAGTTTTCTTTTTTCAAAGTCCAGTTCATTGGCAACAGAGGAAAAACGAAAGGGATCGGGTAGGGACTTGAAAATTTTCTTTCGTTCTTACAGTATCCGATAGAGTGTCAAAAAAAAAAAGAAAATGCGTATCATAAGCGAACAAAGAAATATTTTCGTATGGAAATTGGGACTATGTTACCCCTTTAAGAAAAAAAAAACGCGAAAATAGAATATTTCTGAATGACTGTTGGGATCCGGATCATCCGGTATATATATGTATGTATGTATATGTACACCATACTATCCCAGCAGGCAATTGAACAAGGCCTTCCCCAGAGAAGGCCTGCTAGCACTGCTCCGATTGTAAGAGGCCTTCTCAAAACTAAATTTTCATGCAAATAAAAACATGAATGCTCTTTTTTTTATTATGATTTTTGTTTTTATTTACAATCTGTCAATATTAACAATAACTAAATTTTATAAGTGAAATTTTAATTAGCAGAATAGTTACACTCCATTGAGTGTATAACCATGAAATGCTATTAGTCCTTACCACTGCATTCGTGCTATTATGACTTCCCACAGCAGCAGTGCTATAAGGCCTTCCCACAGCAGCAGTGCTATAAGGCCTTATATTAGAAAGCAAGGAAGAAGGACTTCATGTATTTTTTTATTTCATGTGTTTTATGATTCGACATTACTTTTTTGTCATTGCATTGTACTTATACGACATCAAAAGTAGATTAATAGTTAGACGTAAGATACGTTGTGCATGCTGCTAGGCTGGTCTTCTGTTTCATGTTATGTTAAAGTGGTAGAGTGTTGTGTATTCAATGGCAAATTATAAATTAAGAAAACGTCACAAAAAGATTTAATTTTTTCAAAGTACTTCTGTGACCCCTTCTACGGTAAGCGCTCTTAGAAGGGCTCTTGACGCAAGCGATGTAGGAAGACCTGCTTGAAGAGTATTTCTATCAGGCCTGCTAAAGAAGGCCTGTTTTATCGGGACGTTTCATATAAAAAAGAAAGTAAGTTTGAAAGGAGGTGGCAAGGTCTTAATCTTACCAAGGAAGTCCTGCAAGCTCCTGCCCTTGCCTACTGGGATTATATAAAGAGGAAGTTTGTTTGTATGTAGATGGTAATCTCTGGAACTACTAAACCGATTCTGAAAATTCTTCTACTAATAGCTAAGCTATCCCGAAGCAACATAGGCTATATTTAATTTTGATAAAAGCAAGCGGTGTGGCACTTTTCGTGCAATAAAAACCTTTAAAGTGTCATATCTTGACTCATATGACTTGCATATGAGACTTGAGATTTGGTTTTAGGATACATATGGAGGAGACTACAACGGGGCGCGGCACCTTTCATACAACAAAAGTAATTTCAACGCTATATCTTGACATCTATGATAGCAGAAGTTTTGAGATTTTGTACTAGAAGATATATTGCCTACGCTAAGCGCCTCACGAAATTTGGACGATATTAGGCAAGGAGGCACTTTTCATGCGACAAAAACACTCAAGACGCCATATATTGGTTCCTATAATAGCAGGAGTTTTAAAATTTGGGCGTGACGCCTTCCATGCAACAAAAAATCCTTAAAACGCTATATCTGGACACATATTATAGTACGACTTTTGAAATTCGATACTAAATTTACTATCTATGCTTAGCATTTCACGAAATTTGAACGAAATTAGGCAATGTAGCGGCTCCTTTCATTCAAAATAAACAATTAAAACGCTATATCTGGTTACTAACGATAGCTACAGTTGTGAAACTTGATACATGAATCTACAGTGTTAGTGAGATTAAATATTGGGGATTGGCACCTCCCATACAACAAGAACACTTAAATTGCTATTCTTGATACTTAGTATTATAGCCAGTTCTGAAACCCAATACTCTGCAGTCAGGACTGCGTAAAATGTAAGCAAGGTTGTACTACAGGAAAGGAGCGGGCAAAGCCGCGGGAACAGCTAGTATAAAGTAAAATAATTTAAGTCACATTTCGAACATGTTTTTTGTTTGCTATGTTTTTGATTAAGTTAAAAACAAAGGGAAAGAAAGCTTTGATATATCGCAGCAATTGATTCAAATTTTTAACATAATCAGCAAATAAAATGACACGGCGTCATTTCGTTAGTAAAATAAAGCGAATAAAACAGAAAATATTTAACATACGTAAAAGTTGTTTTGATAGTTAGAACAACAATAAAATGGAAAAAATATCATACAGTAAGAAAACAAGTTTTTTTTTTCAAACTCTGAGCTTTTGCTGTGAATATTAAAAAAAAATCCCCAAAAGCACTGATTCCACGCGAATTATAAGCGTTGTCGGAGCATAGGTTTCTAATTAGGCTTAGAAGCAGCAATTTGCAAAGTTTTATTTCAAACAAAAGCTTACATTATCCGTCTATGGTAAGAGAGACTAAAGCAAAAACCAAAGTTCAATGAAACATTTTATAAGATTTTTATTTTTGTATTTTTTTTTTTTGTTGTGAGGTTTTTCTACTTTGCTTTATGCGTTTGTTTACTCTTGGTAAAATACGAAAAAAAACTGGATAAGGTCATCAATGGTGTCACAAATACTAAAGCACTAAACTGAACCACACATGCGCAAAACAGTTTCTGCTGCTAAGCTAAAAGAGTGTGGTTAAAACGTGCCGCCGATAAGATACTTAGAATATTAACAACAAAAATACTGCACGATAGTAGCGACTCAGATATATTTTGTAACGCAATTCAAAGTGAAACTTTGCGTTAAAGAAAAGAAGTATCAAATGCACCTGAATATATCGAAGATGGTTGAATCTCCCATCTTCTAGGCATTAAGTTTATATATCTTCTAGAATAATTAAATTGACATTTGTTTTTAATTTCATATGCTGTGTTGTGTAAAAAATATCCGGAATTCAGTTGTTCTCGACTACCACGGTGTGAAGCGCTCTGAATCCGAAAACGGCCAGATTTTTGTAAGGACAACTTATAGATTTTACACCACAATGATGCACCATTGCTACGGTAAACATATTTTAGGAGCTAAGTCCGGGATAAAAAAAAATCATTGAATGCGTAAAAGTCCACAACCAAATTTGTTTTGCTGCAAATAGTTGATGACCTTTTTTTAGGAACTTAGCATAAAAATAATTTAGCAGTTCCTTATTGAAAAAAATCTCTTTGCATGACACAATTTCAAACTGACAAGAAAATATTAATATCCAAATACGGAACAAACACAGGACGGTATTTGCAAGAGGAAGACTTATACTTTAAGATACTACCCATAGTTTTTCGAACAAAAACAATAACCTCAAATATGTCAAAAAAAAGAGTGTTTTCTAGTCTTTTAGGTAAAAATATCCTTACGTGATAGAGCAATTCTGAGCACGGATTCATTCAGCACACGAAATTCTAATAGCAACACTACTCGAAATTTAAAAAGGAAATTAATAGTAATTCCGAGTCCCACCAATGACGTTAAAAAAATATCCCTTCAGCATGACGCTAACTCCAGATAGCAACTCTCGCTTAGCATCAGAATATGAGCTCGTGCGCGATTGCAACTATCGTCTCGTCGATTGAAATATGACTCATCCGTGATTAAAATTATTTGCTGGATTTATTTAAATATTGAAAATTAATATGTTTAATAAATACAATTTTCCGGAGCGTACATTTACCTCATTTTCAAAGTTACAAACTTTAACATGAAATTGAAAAGCATTTAAATGGAACGACAAAATTGTAATCTTTATTTTTATTGTAAACAAACAACTTAAGAAAAAGCAACGAAAACATGACAAAAAAAGAAAGCTGCTTCACACTTACAAAAAAAAAGTTTTGTTATATTAACACGTAATTTTCCGTGCAATTTTTTAAAAAAATATAGATAACAAAGACGCAAATTTACACGCAATTTTTAGTTCCGAATCTACAGCTGTTGACAACTTTAGATCGGACAGTAAAAATTGCTATGAATATGCGCCAATACTAATGTTTCCCTGTACTTTTTAAGTTTAATATCTATACGCATTGTTAGTCAAATAATTTGAGATAGTAAAAGTGACTCGAGTTAAGTGTCACAATGTATAAGAACAAGCAATTCTTTTTGTATTACTTAAGCTTTGGGCCTTTTCGATTGGAACTTTTAGATATTGATGCATGACCTATCAGCTGACACCTGCTTCGTTTAAGTCATTACAGTAATTCTGTATTCTCTGATTAATTTTCATTTATTTCTGTTTCAACTCGAAAACTATTTATGTATATGACCAAATTGGGATTTTGTAACATATTAATTACATATCAAAATCATATTTTTTAAATTGATTCAGGCATTCTTGAATTATTGCGATATATATATATTTTTTTAATCAGAAGTAAAGGGTTATGGTGTTTTGAAATATGTATGTGTAATCGTCACAACAAAGTAAACAACAAATGCGTTAAGGCGTAAATTCATAATAATTATTAGACTGGGGTCTAAAGTTAGCGACAGCTTTTGGGCATATACTAGATACAGAAAAAAGCTGTTGCTAATAATATTGCGTCAAATAATGACTACGAAAATCGAGCTATGTTTTCTTATCAGTATAATATATTCACAAAAGAAACTTATGAATAATTTTACTGTTTTGAATTTAAGGACTGTCCCAGAAAATACTTACTTTTTTTAATGTCTAGCAAGCAACAAAATAGTTATTGCATCAGAAAGAACTGTTTTTACGGTTATTTCTAATTATAAGAAGGTTCTACCAGTTTCACGAAAAAAAAGGTTCAGGCAGAAAACCAGAGTTTTCTAACCCATAGGTTGCGACGAAGGTGAAGCGCCTATCTAAGCAGAATCCCAATACCTCATTGCGAGATATGGCGGTTAGAGCAGGTACACCAAAATCTACTGTACAAAGAATAAAAGAAAAAAGTAAGCTGAAGACATATAGAGTTCAAAAAGTACCAGACCATTCTGATAAAACACAGTTGATGGCTCAGATGCGAGCCCGAAAATTGTGACTAAATGTGTTTGCTGTATTATGAACGACGAAACTTACGTTAGAGCAGATTTTAAGCAGCTACCTTGGTATGAATATTAAACATCACCGAAGATGGGGCATATGCCTAGTAAATTCACAGAAACAAAAATTTCAGAATTTCCTAAGCAATATACATATGTTTTGGCAGGGCATACGCACCTATGTCCTCATAAGCGGCGTCTTTGTTACGCAAGGCACAATAAATTCCAAATTTTACATAGACGAGTGCCTCGAAAAACGTCTTCTACCATTTATTTGTGCACGTGAGGGTATAGTTATGTTCTGGCCTGATTAAGCAACCTCTCATTACTCTAAAGCTACGATGGAATGTTACGCAAGTAAAAAGATCAATTTTGTACCAAAAATAGCAAATCCACCCAACTGCCCAGAGCTTCACCCAATTGAAAGATATTGGACTATAATGAAAAGAGATTTTCGAAAGAGTGGTAAGACTGCAAAAAGCTTACAAGACTTCAGACTTAAGATGAAAAAATCGTTCCGCACTGTCGATGAAACAACTGTGCAAAATTTAATTTAAAAAAGAAAACGCAAGTTTTAGCTGGGACAGTCCTTAAAAGTTGATTTTAAAAACCTCAAAGCCCGCCATTAATATTTCGTCAAAATTTCAATTGTGTTATATTGTAAATAAAACTTTTACGAAATAAATGAGGTTAAAAGTTTTATTTATGTGTCACACTACATAGTTCTTGTTGGCCTTTAAACGTTGAGTTTCATATGTATGTACATATATTTTCTTGCTATTTGTTTTGCTAAATTTCAATCGTGATTTAGTCACAATAGCAACTGCCGATTAAGATTGATAGCGTGCTTTAATTAAACAATGACCAAGCAGAAAAATTTCCTTTTTAAAGTGACAAAAAAGTTTCTGGAAACTAAAAAAAAAAAATAATAAACTGAGTCAACAAAATAACATGGCATCAGTGGATTATGTCAACAACCAGTTTACCATGCAATTATTAGTAATTTATAGTATTAACTTTTTAGTATTATTCGAATGTTATGTTAAAACTAGCGGCTTCACTTTGTGAGTGTTTTACATTTCTTAAAAGCTTCAGAATTAAATTTAAAAATGTTGTGTCTGTCTTGCTGTGCGTTCGCACTGAACGAACAAACAAACAATTTATGAATCTGCTAAAGCTCAGCAAATTCTATGACATTTTCATTTAGTTTTCACAGAGAGTGCTTGAAGTTGTAAAGGTTCACACCATTGGCTTTGTCTTTCAAATTTTTTTGGTAAATTTGATAATATTGCATGTTTCCAAAAATCCTTTTTAAGAATTACTACATGTCTGCTTGCAGCTTTTTATTATGAAAATTTTATACTAAACGTAACATTATTTAATTATCTAATATTGAAGTTCAAACTTTTTTTGGATTACCAGAGGATATGCATTTGACTTTGTCCAAAAAAAGTTAGATTGTTTTTATCTCATCTCATTTTATCAAAACTCTTCAATACACCTTGCGAAATTTAAGTTTTGAACGATTCAAAGAATCGTGAGCGGCAAATCAGCCCTCACTTTTGTATTCATTCAATACCGCTCAGTACTTTTTTCGTAGAATTAAAACAAATGAAACTTTCTCAGTAGTCTCATCGGAAACTTGTCTTCTACAAAATTTGGACCGAACATTGCGCCGACGAGAAATAATGCAAATACCATATTTCACGAATTATTACAAACAAATGAGTTTGCCGCATTTAAAGATGATGCCATATCTGCACTGAGGAAACAGATAAAAAGTTCAAACCCGGTTATTTCAAACCACCCATCACTTGAATACTAAAAGAAATCCAGTTAACTCAGACCATTATCTGGTTACAAATGAAAAAAAAAAATCTCCTAATTGTTATTTTATTGAGCTAACAGTTCAATAACTTTTGTGTGGCAAAACGCCAAAAAATTACATCTACAGAGATAAATGAAAATAACAAGTGGTCTAAAGCTAGTTATACTAGTTTCGTCTTCTGCTAGGAGAACTCATCAGTAACTTTCAAGCCAATTAGTAAGAATTCGCAAGCCTAATATGTTTCCTTTCTTGCATGGATGTGTTGAGAACCCAAGCAAAAAATTAAACAAAGAAAGCAAAAATTCTTTTTTTTTTTTATTGTTTATCTTAGTTATCGTAACTCCCTTGATATTACACAAATTTTAAAATAAATAGATTTTTTGATTTTGTGGCTTAGACCCCATTCAAACGTGACAATAATTGCAAGCAAGTCTCCCGGCGCTTGCCTTTATTTCTATGCACTTTTTTGCTTAGAAGCTTGGCGGCCTTTCTAGAAATTATTGCTTCGTCATCATGTTTTTAAAAAAAGCAGATATATTTTGTGACTATCATTTCTGAAATAAAACACTGGGGAATGGATACAAATCATGCTCGCAAACATAACACAGGCCAACAGAATATCAGACCCAGACATATACTTTTCAGAAGGTTTTTGACGCACAATATTGGAGGTTACGTTTCAGTGTAGGATGAAACTTTTCGACATGACTCGACGGGACAACTGAAAATGCCAGTTATTGCCTTCAAAACCATTTGGATTCGTCTCAAAACATTTTTCTTCTTTGAAATATTTCATGGTTAAATCTTTCGTGATTTTAATATTACCAATGCTGATCAGGAGGCTCAGTAAATAAATTATTTAATTATGATCTGTTCCAAAAACGCAAACAAAGATTGGATTTATTATTTTTTTACGATCAATTTCAACTACTTTGAGGTTTATGCATAAGTATTCAATGGTTCAAATCAGCAGGGCAATTGAAAACGTAAGCATTAAAATATTTAATCAGCAGGTTTGAGGCTAACTCAAGTAAATACATGCCTTTTATGTCGATATGTAAACATTGAATAACTTTAATATTTGTCAGCCGATTGACTTAATTAATCATGCTTTGGAAACGTCAATTCAGTGCAAGTTTATTCATGAATCGCTTCACACCGAAACATCGCGTCGAAATAGTGACGCTGTACATTGAAAATAGTCGTTCAGTTGTGCTAACTCAACGTGCATATTGTCGAAAATATCGTGGCCAATAGACACCGTCTGACAACACTATTCGCTGTTTGGTGTTGGATTTTTTTTGAGCACGAGACAGTGGGAGATCGTCAACATTACGTTCAATTTCTGCAACGAAAATTTCCTGGACGTCTGATGTCAAAAAGAGGCTAAATTGATTGGCCACTCAGATCTACAGATTTGACACCTTCAAACAAAGTGAACGCCAGCAAGACTCAGTCCATTGACGAGCTCAAGGCAAACATTCGTGTCGAAATCATCGCTATACCGCTCGAATTGTTTGAAAAGATAATGATAAACACAGCAAAAAGGGCACATTTTGGTTTAGCCAATAAAGGCGGCCACTTGATCGCTGTTGTATTTAAAAACTAGTACGAATAAATTGTAAAAGACCAAATTGAATAAAAATACCTAGTATATGTATATAAATCAGTGCTTTTTTTAAAGTTATTCAATGGTTACATACCGACATGAAATATGGTGCACCCCGTACATAGCAGTATTTGCTGCAAATCAACGGTGTTGTGGTATTTTTTTTTTTAAGAAATTGTCAATTTGGGAAGTTCAAACTTTCAAACCAGCTAAGGCAAAAAAACTAGAGCCAAATAAAACGCAATATCGTAGCAAATAGTTCAAACTACGTAGTACAAGTAGAATCATGGCTATTAAAAGTTTGTGTAAGTTCTTACTTGGTGCAAGTCCTTATCACGAAATACATACATAAATAGTTTAATGTGGTATATGTGGATTCGTACATATGATATGTAACATATCTAATGTATAAAATTCTCGTGTCGCGGGGTGCGAAATTGAACTCCTCCGAAACGGCACGACCGATTTTCGTGAAACTTAGCGTGCATATCGGTTAGGGTTGAGAATCGAACAACATCTATTTTTCATCCCCTTTAATGTTAAGGGTGGTCCGAAAATTACAAAAAATGAGATAGGTTAGTTTTAACCAACAAACAGTATAGAAAAGTAAGTTTTACCCTCTTTATGACAAACAGGATAGGGATAGCGATAGGGATAGGGATAGGGATAGGGATAGGGATAGGGATAGGGATAGGGATAGGGATAGGGATAGGGATAGGGATAGGGATAGGGATAGGGATAGGGATAGGGATAGGGATAGGGATAGGGATAGGGATAGGGATAGGGATAGGGATAGGGATAGGGATAGGGATAGGGATAGGGATAGGGATAGGGATAGGGATAGGGATAGGGATAGGGATAGGGATAGGGATAGGGATAGGGATAGGGATAGGGATAGGGATAGGGATAGGGATAGGGATAGGGATAGGGATAGGGATAGGGATAGGGATAGGGATGGAGACAGATATGGAGCTGAAGATAGTGACATGAACAGTCACATGAACAGTGAGGGCAGAACAACGTTTGCCGGGTCAGGTAGTGTATTTATATATATACCTAACATGATAAGATCAAAATATACACCGTATGTGCATTCAAAATTTATTAGAGACATATATAGTATTTTTCAAGAAGTTTCGTCATTACCCATATAATAATCACTAATTGTAGCAATTTTTATAGATTTAAGGATGTTTGTAAAATCGTAGTATTCTGCTTTTGAATTGAATTAAATTGAAGAGCAATTTTTGGTACTGTATTTACGAAAATTCAAGACAAAATGCTAACAAACATTTTTTATCTCAATTGTTTCACATTTTGTACTGGAATGTATCAGTACTGAGGCGAAGGTAAAAGAGCACACAATGACATCATAGCATGTACATTTAAAAAATAAATAAATTTTTTGTTATGGGGTAGCAAACTTTGTAGACCTGTTATACTTCATATGCAATTGCAATTATGCAGATTGCGACAGGTAATCAAAATATCGCATTGCAATAAATTTTTATGAAACCAAAAAAAAAACAAAATAAATATTGATAAGGTATGTAAATGTAATACATTTAAGGTATTGCATTTTTAATTCACGGAAGAACCTGCCATATTGAGCCAAATTTCAAGAAAATAAAACATTCATACATGCAAACTGTATACATATGTATAAATATGTAATACATTGAAATTAAACATCAGTTCAAAATATTCAATGAAAAATGCATTCATTTTTTGCAACAGTTGTACAAAAAAAAAATTTAATTTTCAATAAAAATCCATGCAAATAGCAAATTTTGCTTCGGGGACACGAAACATTTTTAGCTTATAACATGATTATTTATATAAATAAGTCAGCGTAGAAAGCGATTGTTTGTTTCATTGCGTTTTTTGTGTAAAAAAAATTTTTCTCTAAAAATAAATCTTATAATGCATATAAAAAAAAATTATATTTTTTGCTTTGAAATATCAAGTAAAAAGTTAAGACAACTGCATGTGTCAAATTCAGACAAGTGCTTTTTCTTTAGTTGGCTGGATGTTCATGTATTGCCTCAAGATTTTTTTTGTGTTTTGTAAAAATTAAAATTAGCACCCTACATGAAAAAATTAAGTGAAAAAAATTTTTATTTTTTTTATTTTTCCTTTTTTTTTAAGTGCGTATTAGCTTGAGGTGGAGAAAAAGAGAAAGCTCAAAGCAAGCTCGTAGTCCTGCGGTCCCGAGCGAAATGCTTGCTCTACTTTGTTATTACTGACTTGAAGGATCAACACCAAGCATGCAAATAAGAGCAAATTTATGTTAAAGCACATAATGAGCTTACCCTCGCAAGTGACTAGCAGGCTGACACTGGTCTAAAAAAGCACAACGCATCCTTAGAGTTTCTTATGCACAAAAATTATTTTAGTTTCGCGACAACAAAAAAAATGTCCACACAATTAAATGAAAGCAAAAATATTTGTAATGTGGAAAAATCTTCACCAATCTATAAGTTCACGTAAAAAATTGTCCACATTAATACTGAACGTAGAGTGCCACATACATATATCTCATAAAAATGCGAAATTTTTTTAGTTTGCAATTCGCTTGAATATTTTGCAAAACCTCCATTAGAACCGAGCTGACAGAATGGCTATTGACCTACTTTCTGTCTCGGAATTTAAATAAATTTTGTCAACAGACGTTCTCTTTTGTTTCAAACAAATTTAATTTATTTCATGCAAATTTAATTGATATGCAATAAATAAGAATTTAGAAGACAATTTAGAGATTCTGAATATCCAAATTTGTAAGCTGTAACCGTTAAAAAAACTTTACGAAATCATTAATAGCCATATTTGGTATGTAAACTAAATTGTATTTGCATTTAAAAAAAAAGTCCGACTAACGACACAAATTACGTTTCAACGTTTTATTTTAAGCTTAATTTGAATTAAAAGTTGCACACGTCAAATAAAATATGTAACTTCAATGTTACGACTAAAAACAGGAAAGAATCTAAATTTATGCATTGCATTTATAATAAAATTTAAATTTCTTTGTTTTAAATTGAACATTAAATATTTAGTTCAATGAACATATTTAAGAGGGGAAATTATTGTTTAAGTTAGCAAAAACTGTAGTGATAATTTTAAGCTAGAATAGCACTTATCATGCAAGTCGCAAATACTGCACGTTTATGTTATATAGATAACAACGAAAAAAAAAATTTTTATAACGAGCTTTATTAATATAAATATTAGTTAGCTATAAGGTAAATAATGCCAGTAATGCAAGCAAAAATTGTAAGGGCCAATTTGAATTCGTTTGCTTTTAAAAATATCATTCAAGCCAACTATCTGAAACTGGCAGGTATGTATTTTAAAGTTAAGGTTAAATACTTTTCAAAATAATATCTCAGGGATCCTCACGTGTGGTCTTGGGTCTTGGCATCAAATAAAAATGTTAAACTGCTAGTAGTTAGTGAGTGTTTTAAACTTTGAACTCCTACTATCTCGAAGTTTTAAAATAACAAACAAAAATTGCCTGCAATTTAATTAATCTCATTTTATAGATTACGCTAATCAATCTCTCACCTCTTTGGTTAGTTCCACTTGACTTATAAAAGGACTCAACTCAATTTCTCCATAATTTTCTACGTCTTCCTCTTTTTTAACGGAATTTGTTGCAGATGAACATGACGCCACCTCTTCTAAGCTATGTTTACCAACTTCATCATCATCATCTACATTTTCCACTTTAATACTCGAAACACCATCCGGTTCAGGAAAGGTATCATTAAGCGCACCTGCACTGTGTGCATCAGCATAATTTGACTCATAAGCAAATCTCGGGAGATGTTCATCAACATGAAAATCCAAATAAGTATGATTAAGTGGTTCCTCTTTCATCGGTAATCCTGCATAAGGGTTAAATGCTGCGGGTAAGTCACCGAAATCGTGAAGATCTGCTAAATTCTGTTCCCAGACTGAAAGTTGATCCTGAAAATGCTCAGAATTCAGAAAGAGGTCTAAATCAGGAGCACCTAAGCCACCGATGCTAATGCTGCTCGAGTCGGCAGAGCTTACAATGCTAGCCGCCGCAGCAGTGGCTGCTTGTTCGAGTGCTACTGCACCAACAGCAGATGCAGCCGAAGATGGCGTTGGTGTGGCTTGCAATTCTTGCATCGCAGCCGTTTGATTCGCCGTATCGCCTTGTACATTGAGCAAATAGGCAGTAACATTATATTGATTATTCGAGTGCTGTCGATCGAAACGCACCAAATCTTCGATAAGCGGCATCATTGTCTTCCGATTCGCATAAGGATACTCAACCATTGGTACGGCACGTAACATTTCCAATTCCCAGCCATCACCATCCCGTAACTCTAGTTGGGAGTCCCAGCTGCCAAGACGTTGATACAAATAATTATCCGGATCTACTTGGAGCAGGCTTAAGGCCAGCGCCAACTGAAGCATTTTCATTGCATACGATTTTTTATTAGAAATCATTTTTTCTGTTGCCGTCGCTGTCGAAGATGCAGCTAATTAATTTATTAATTAATGTGTGCTTTTTATTAAAGCTGTTGTTTTTGCTGTTTCAATTAAACTATGTGGGTGGGTGGTGTGAATTGCCTGTTAACTGCGTATACGACAGCAGTGACTTCGTCGTCGTTACGCCGTTGGATCGTTCAATGACGCCTCCTTGTGTTTGTTATTTCTCTTATATTTTTTTTGCGTTAATTCCAAGAAGAAGAAAAGAATCGAGAAAAACAAACAAAACAAGACGCAAATTTTTTCTGTTTTCTTTTTTTTATATACTTAAAACGCAATTTTCTTTTAGCCTTGAATCTTCTTATGCGTTTCCTTGCGTTTCAGCACTGTACTGAGTGGAGTTGCGACTTGGGGTTATTGTGAGGAAATTGACCCGTGTCCTTGCAAAATTTGTTCACAGTAGTTTAGTTTTTGCAACGATGCCTTTTATGTATGGAAGCTGCAAAAAAAAAAATATATATGTAAAAAATTTGTACTTAGATGAACTCTATAACTTAAATGTAAAAAATGTCAATAATGTTTATGATTGAAAGTGAATTTCGATAAGTCTTTTTATGTAAGGGTCAATCATCTACATTCAATTTTTTCAAAAACTTTACTTTTATTATAAATGCTTCACAATTTTACTATATGTAAGATATGGAATTGAAGGACACCTCGACAAAGTATTTTGGTAAGTAGCTCTTAAAAAATGATATCAAATTTAAATTTTAGTTTAATTCTTATCCGCTGCACTAAATTTTTTAGAAAATATTAATTTGGTATTTTTCTTTTTTACAGAAGTTATGGTCATTTAAAAATAGTTTCCCAAGTATTTTATAGACAATAAGTCGTATAAGTGACATTTATTGGTCGTAGAAAATAAAAGTCAATCATTCATCACAGTGAACCTAATTTCATGAGAAGAAAGTTTTAAACGGCTATGCCTTTAGTAAAAATGATGACAAATTAGTAATTTATGCACTGTTTAAATTATAAAAGTGGGTTAAATATAAAATTTAAGCAAAAATACACAAAAATTTTGTATGCGTATGTTTACTAAATATACCCAACGGGAAATCTGGAAGTAGCTTCGAAGGGGAGCATGTTAGATGTGCTTCTTCGGAAGCATTTAATTCGATTTTCTATTTAATTTAAAAAAAATGTATTCCGCATATATGTACATACGTATGTATATATACTCGTATTATATGAATTATCAAATGACAACTATAGAGATAAAAAACTAAGCTTTTCATTTTGATAGAATACTTATGTAGTTTTAGCCTCAATAATATTAATAATGAGAGTAATAGCTCAGGTGGCTAAGATGTGCGCGTCTCAGAACACTGGCACAACGAAGGAGACTTTCGCTCGAATCTGATCGGTGACAAATAGAAAAATGATAAGTATTTTCAGTATTAAGCTTCATTGAGTATATCTAGCTCATTTTTTAAACACTTCAAAAATTTCCAAGGAAGCGTATTTTATATGCTTCCACAGATGTGCATCCCCTCAATGACATCTTATGTTAAAAAAGAAGAAGTGAGAAGTGCACTGGAAGCTTCGTGCTGCCCTTGAAGCACATCCAAAGCACTTTAAACGCGCTTTCGGTTCCCGTTGGGTATGCTAACGTGATATATAATTAATTTTGGAAACGCTTATAAACAGAAAAATAAATTTTAAGATTAAGTACTGTAGCTATCTTATTTATGTTTTTATATGTAACTATACGAATCAAAGAAATGCTATTCACGAATTTCATTTTCTTATTGTGATAAAGCGTTGCTAAATAGGCGTAATAAAATACATATTCATAGTTGACCGTCCATAAGCTAGTATTTAGCTGTTTTGGCCTTTTTTGGTTCTCTCCCTCCCCCACGAAACCTAGCGTGGCTTTTTTCTTTAACCCCCTCTCTCCCTACCAATACTTGGTGGAGTTTTTTCGAAGAAGAGAGTTCACCGGATAATCGTTGTGTGCATGGGCGACAATTTTAAGATTGTCAAACTGTTGAATGAAAAACGTGTGGCGCATATTACGTACATGTGAGTGCATTTTTGTCAACTATGAACCACAGGCTCGGAATGCTGCTTATTTTATCGCGGAACTACGCCCTTATCAACGTTGAAATCATTCCGAATTCATTTCTTATAAATACACCATCTCCCTAAAAAATTCTATCATATCTCGAAGATCAGTAATTGGTACTAACTTTTTTACTTAGGTCTATTAATACATCAAATGTTTAATGAATGATGAATGAGTTGTGGCCAATGCATTTCGCTTATAAAATAGGATAACCTTCAAGAACGTACACTCACCTTTGCTTGTGCGATGGTTTTTTATTCCCTCGTTGGGCTCTCTTCTCAAGCGCACACTCTTTTATGAATTCTAGCAAGAGCTGCGATATCAAAGGGGTGTTTGTGGCTTCTTCTTTTTCCTCGAGAATCTTTGAAAGCAATAAAATGTTTGAAAAATAATATGAAAAGCTGAGAGCAATTTTCACTTTTCGGAGAAAGTTTAAATTTGAAGGCAGCAATCAGTTGTTGTTGTTGTAGCTCTTAATATTGTTTCTGCTGCTGCTGCTGCTACTATTACTGTTGATGTTATTGCTGATTAAATTTGGAATTTTGCTGCTCTTGTTATTATTGGTGTTGTTGTTGCTATTGTTGTACTACACAGGTCTGGCTGTGAGACCACACTAACTGCGTGTGTCTGTATTTGTGTTTTCATGCGTCCTTGAACTTGGCTAATGTCTTTTGTATGATAAAAAAAAAAACACGACAAATGCAAACACAAAAATATTAGAAAAAAAACAACAAATGCTTTCTTCCAATAAAATAATTTCTTATAACAATGGTTATAATTTTTTTCTTATTTTCACAATTATTATTGCTATTCTTATGGAATCAAAAACGTTTGTAATTTTGCTTTATTATTCACTCACTGTTTTACTCTTTTAAGTTTTTATTTTGGTTTAATTTATTTTTTTGTTTTTTTTTTCTCTTACTTCACGATGGCAGGACTTAAATCGCGGTGGGAACGTGCGTGTCCCGCCATATTACCGTTTCAGTTGTTGCTCTAATGTTGGCAACATTTTTGAAAATTTCGTTGTTTTTAATATATTTATTTTATAAATATTTTTGCTTTTATATATCTGTTAAATTAAAAAAAAAAATTTTTTTATTTTATTTTTAAGTGTTGTCGTTTTTGTTGCTGCTGCCTTTGTTACTGTGGTTTTTAAAACTTTTCGTATGATTCACATTCTGGTTGTGAACTCACCAGACTGCGTCTTTTACTTTGTTTACTACGTAGGTGGGTGTTTACCTCTCCATATGCTAAGCAGAATTGAGGGGGTACTTTTACTGAGGGGCATTGTAAAGCGTCTAACTTTGTTTTTCATTTTGATGAAAATACCAAATAAAAGAAACCGAAATTTCATTGTTGTTGTAGATTTGATGACAAAGAACTTGGCATATGTACTATGTATGTAAATGACATAATCCAGTGTTGTTAAACATAATTTAATTATTGGTTAAGTAAATTTGGTTGAAATGAATAATATGTATAAAAATCCTAAACTGTGTTACTTAAAGTTCCATATTTTACGATTCAGGTACATATCAAATGGATCATTTTTAGCACACTGTTTTTTTGATATTCTATGAGTGATAATATCAATTAAAAATAATGTATTGAATTATAAATTGGAAGAAGTTAACGTTTCTTTGAAATGATTGAAGTACCAAAAAAATCATTTCCAACGATCCATAGTTATACCTAAAACGATATAGTTACTCTTTCAAAAAAATGTTTTGACTTGCTTGGCCACTGATATAGATTTTATGCCTTTGTCGTGATTTAAAGATAAATCATTATCAAAACTTATAATGAATAATAAACAAACTGGAGCTAGAAAGGTGAAGATGGGATAGTTGCAACTGGTTTAATATTAGCGGTCAAGTTTCATTGCTAAATATTCGAGATGTCGCTCTTCAAAAAAAATAAATGTTTTGGAATTACTTTTACGTTTACTGAAAATCCTTTTTTTGCTTTTGAATTCAAATTTACACTTTCCGAATTAAGTCTAGAAAATGCGCGTTATCTCGCTAAATTACATTGCAAATTATACCCACATTATAGAAATTGGTTTAGGCGTATCCAATTTAATAGTGTTTTTATGAAGGGTATATCCAAATCAAGTGATATTTATTGGGTAGTTATACATTATGTTAAGGGGAACAGCCTCCCGAGTAATTTTATGCACATACATATTTTTGTCGAAAAAAACCATGCTCTACAGTGGTATAGTAATTCCAAAAATAACAATAAGTTAAAAATATTTGACAAAACTTAAAGTAAATTGGTGCTATCGAAAGGTAATTCAATGACCAATAAGCTTTTGAAATGTAAAATTGTTTTAAGATGTGGATTATTTTTCAAAAAAAAATTTTCGAAAAAAAAACATACATAATTGATCTTAATTTTTATGAACAAATAAAGAGAACTTATATAGAATAAAACTATGGACCGTTTTCTAAAAAAATATCTCAAAAACGAACTTGATAGGAAAAAAATCGTAATATATGCCTTAAACAACACAGTATAAAAATTTTATGAAAAAAAATTTAAACATATTATGTTCAAAGCAAAAGAAAGTGCTTTTCCCAATTATAAGATTGTATATTTACTGATTTGATCTGAAGGTCATATCTGGTATTTAAAAAAAAAAGACGTTACTGTTTCTTTAGTTTAAGTCGTCAATTTGAACAGCGTCCTACAACATACATAGATATGTACATAGATGTGATGTTTGTTTTCTGTATAATTCTCCACTTGATCACATATTTTTTTAAAAAATTTATTAGTATGCTTAAAGTTATTAATTTAGTATACTTCCTTTTAATATGAAGTTTATTTAACTCAATTAAGTTTCTATTGCAGTACAGTAAGCTCCCGATTTAACGTATGTTAGAAAGAAGAGTACAGACTATCAAGTTTTGGATCAAATTGTTGGTCAAATAAATAATGCAATTGATATTGATGTAAATTGATGAGTTCTTGAATGAAAAGGAAACAAATTTTTAAAATAAAACAGTAATTGGTATCAAGTTTGTCGAAGAAGGTAGACACCGACACACTTGCTAACAATTTTAGCTCCGTCTGAATTGAGACCAAATAACGAACGTTCAAACCAATCTCTCTCATAAAACGAACGCTCTTGTTATTAATTTTTTGGTTTAAGTTAACCGTTAACTACAGACTTACTGCAGACAGACTTATTTTTTTAATACATATTTTGAATTGGTATCAGAAAGCAAATCAATTTCAATTTTTTGTTTATTTAATCGGTTTTTTGCTTATTAATTAAAAAGAAAATGGCAAACGCTAAGCATATGTATATCATTAAATTACTGGCACGATATCGATATCACTGGCGCCACGATTTGACGATGTTTTTCGATAAAACACGTCAAAGTAAATTGAAAATGTTAAAAAATCGATATCTCGTTTAGTTTTCGAGTTATCGATACCTAAAAATCTGATGTTGATAGTATCATTAGAATTACGATTTCAATGGCGCCGAAATTTAAGGATGCTGTTCAATAGAACAGCTCGAAATAAATGGAAAATATTTTATAAAAAAAAAAATCGATCTCGTTTGGTTTCCGAAATATCGCAACTAAAAAATGTTTACATCCTATGTCCAACACCGGCTTCGCTAGCTACAGTAATTATACATAAGAACTAGGGTAAGTGGGTGGCAGATTTCGACCACGGATCAATCTATAATGTATCCAACACCTACTTTGCTAGCCACAGTAATTTTACATAAGAATAATTTGAAAACTAAACGAGATATCTTTTTTTATTATTTGACATTTTCGATTTATTTTGACGTGTTTTATTGAAAAGCATCGGCGCCACGACATCGTAATCTCCCAAAATTATTGAAGCGGGTAATATTTTACAGTTGAAATGTTTGTATTATATTTGAAACTAGAAAAACCCTCTATTCTACAAAAAAAAAAAAACAGTCATGCCATTATACATTTCATTATATCGAGTCTACTGTATTGAATTCTCATTATTAAATAAATTGGAAATTCTAATCAGTAGCAACCACCAAACCAAATTGAAGGAATTAAAGAAATAAATAATTCGTGAATGGTTAGCAACACTGTTTTCTGTTGATGAAACGTCAAAGGAAGCAAAGTGCAAACAAAGCAACAGAAAAAAAAAAACTTTCGCAAGACACAATGCAGGCTTTGACACAAAAAACAACCCATACAAACGTACGACGAAACACTATAAAAACGCATCACAATAAAACAGAATTTTTGGGCAACAATTGCAGGCTTTCTTGTTACTTCACTTTAAATTTTATGTTCCTTTTGGCATAACCAAGCAAATGTTTTGACTTTAATCAACAATATTATTAAGAATTGTTCGAGAAATATTAGAAATATGGTGAAATTAATATGCAGAAAAACTGACAGCAATGGCATGACAATTCCTCAAACACACACAAAAGCACACACACAGGCGATGACAGCAACAACAAAAAACAAGTGCAATTTTGCAACTGCTCTATTGAAAATTTACTAATTCAATGATTGTTTTTTGTTTTAGTTATGACTTGATTATTCGTAGGATTTTCACTAATATTCAAGGCGTCTCAATTTTTCTTTTGCTTCACTTCTTTAAATTACTTTTACTCTTCACACGCTGTTTCGTTTACGAATTTTAACCTTTTTTATATTCTCTCAACCTTAAACACGTTTATCACTCACTGTTTTCTTCACTTCAAGTAGGAAATTTGGTTTGTAGTTTCCTTTTGCATTGACAATTTCTATTTGGAATTTTTTTCCTATTTGTTCAAAAATGCGTTGATTTGTTTATTTATTTCTTTGTTAAATGGTATTTTGCTTTGTTTTCTCTTTTGGATTTATTGGTTTTGTTAATTTTCCTAGATTCGTCAAAAGACTGCCGTAAGTTTAATCAGAAACACTTTGCCACACTAGTGCCGACCACACGACGAATGATTCGTCGTTTTGTCGCTTGTCATTTCTCATTGAACTTTTTTTTCAATTTCGCAGTGGTGAAAATGTGAAAAAACGCAGATAAAAGCTCGCATGTGTAAAAAAAGCTTTTTCGTGCGAAATAGGAAAACTTTTTTTGAAAACGTCAAAGTGACATTTTGTGTTTGCAGTGCTACGTTGGGTATTGTTCGCCGTGAGAATAATTAGACAGCGTTTATACGACGAAACTCTTGAAAGTTTTTCTGTTTGTAGGCAAGGGAAAAACGAATGGGTGGTGTACAGAATTTGTCATACACGCGAAATCCCTTTCGTTCTATTCTTTAGCTGATATTATGCTTTGAATTTACGTTTGTTGTGGCGGGTTGACGCAGTAATTGCTTTGAAATTATCGTGTACAAACAAATTCTAGTTTCCGTGTGTAAACGCAAAAGAAATTCACATAAGAGAATAGACAAGAATTTCTCAGACCGAGTTTGCTCGTGTAAACGTTGACTTAATTCAATAGCGCCAATCACAATGAGAATGAGGCGACGCGACGAGAGCGAGCCGAGCTGTCAAAAATATATCAAACACATGCTGGCTAATGTATCTTCGCACAATGAAATGCTTGACTACGAAATGACGCGACGTGAAAAATCAAATTTGATGAATTTTCCACGCGACGAGAGTTTTGACATATATGGCTGTTTCAAGTTTTTGTTTATTTAAATTCTAATGAAATTTGGTTTTCATGTTTGCATTTAAATTAAATTTATTTTATTTAGCGCAAAGAAGAAATTTAATTTTCTAAAAAATTTTGTCTAGCAAAATGAAATTCATGTAAAAATTTAAGTCTCGTCGCGTTGCTATTGTGTTTAACTACATAACGACAAATAATTTTGACATTTTTAACGATACTCGTCTCGCTCTCGTCCCGTCGGCTCGTCATCATTGTAATTGGGGCTAATGAACATTGTTCCAGCCATGCCACTGTTGTCATTCTCTTTAATTTTTCCTTCTTATGTTGTGTTTACACACTTCACAATGCTAAAATTTTTGTTTTGTTGTGATTATAACTTTGACTTTTGTATGTCACTAGTCGATATATCGAACATATTTTGGATTCCCCTTGTGGCCAAAGTTGCCAAGCTGAAAAAAAGCAATTTTTCCCGATCTCAAAATAATTTTTCTTTGATATGGTAAAAAGTAAAATTTTTTTCGAAAACTTTGGTTTTTGTTGTTACTTCACAATTTCTATCTAACATTGAAAACTCATTTTCCCAAAATATCAGCCTCCATTTTCCTCCGCCAAAGCACAAAACCACGTTAAGCTTCATGGGTTGAGGGAGGAGATCGAAATTGCCCCAAATTCAGCCAAGTGGTCCTTAGTTCTAAAAGTTGTAATGATTAGTTTGTTTATATTCTCATGAAAAAGTCCATATGTTGACTTACAGTTTTTGAGATATTTAAGGTTCAGTACTATATCGCACACATTTTACTTAAGAGTCACAATTCAAAATTTTTGAATTTTCAGAAAATGCAAAATTTGGTTTGAAACTAGTGAACAATTTTTCATATATAAAATGTGGATTATCTAGAAGAAGGTACTCACAGAATATGATTTGAAACCGCTCGAGAAGCTTTACTTTTAAAATCCGACACAACTAAAAATAGGACCAAATAGACACATAACAGCCAAAGTTCCATTACAACATGAAGAGACGTAACTATTTTTTGACAGCAAAGTACAGCAAAAATCTATCGGATACGTAATCTACGGCAAATTCTAAGAGAATTTGACCAGGAAACTATAGGTATAAAATCAAAATCGAGCCCTCGATTTTTAACGAGGATATTTTTATATCACATTTTTATAAAAATAGTGCAACTTCTTAAGAAAGCAATGTTGTATCATTTAAAAAATATCCATCATATAAAGGGTGTTTTTTTTAGAGGTATAGAGCTTTGAATCGAAATAAAACACAAGAAAATCGTTTTAATGTCCATCAATTTGGCTTTATTGGAAGGATAATTTTATGCCATTAATGTTTAAATATGATTTCGGGCATGTGGCCGCCGCGGCTGGCTCGAATAAAGCCAATTCTACAGGTCCAATTTTGAACCACTTTTTCGAGCATATGGGGCCGTATGTCGGCAATAACGCCACGAATGTTGGCTTCCAAGTCCCCTAACGTTTCTGGTTTGTTGGCGTAGACGAGCGACTTCACACATCCCCAAAGAAAATAATCCAATGGTGTCAAATCACACGATCTTGGTGGCCAATTGACAGGTCCATTCCGCGAAATTATGCGCTCATCGAATGTTTCCTTCAATAAATCGATTGTGACGTGCGCTGTGTGGCATGTAGCGCCGTCTTGTTGGAACCACAACTCATCCACATTCATGCCATCCAATTCGGGAACAAAATAGTCGGTTATCATGGCTCTATACCGGTTTCCATTAACGGTAACTGACTCTCCAGCATTATTTCGGAAGAAGTATGGCCCAATGACTCCACCAGCCCATAGAGCACACCAAACAGTCAGTTTTTGTGGATGTAATGGCGTCTCAAGGGTCTCATGTGGATTCTCTTCACTCCAAATGCGGCAATTTTGCTTGTTGACGTAGCCATTCAACCAAAAATGAGCCTCATCACTGAACAAAATTTTGCGATGAAAATCAGCATCGAGATCAATCTCATTTTCGGCCCATACACCAAAATCACGACGCATTGCATGGTCTCGCGGCTTTAATTCTTGCACAAGCTGGATCTTGTAAGGTCGCAAGCCAAGATCTTTGCGCAAAATCTTCCATAAAGTTGATGGACAAAGCTCCAATTGCTGTGCACGGTGGCGAATCGATTCATTCGGGTCCTCTTCAACATTTTGCTCTACAGCGGCAATTGTTTTTTCGGTGCGCACTGTTCGACGTCTCTGCGGATGCGTATTATCACATAGAGTAAACGTAGTGCGAAAACGATTCATGGTTAACCGAATTAATTGCTCTGATGGACGATTATGTCGACCATAAAATGGACGGAGCTTGCGGTAAACTTCGCGAACTGAACCATTATTTTCGAAATAAATTTGCACGATTTGCAAGCGTTGTTCTTTTGTCAACCTGTTCATGATGAAATGGCAAACCAAACTGAACATAAATGACATTAGAGTTGCCAGATTTGACCATAAAATGCTAGTTTTATCTCTATTCGAAAAACAAACCTCTAAAAAAAACACCCTTTATCATTGGGGCAGTTATCTTTCTGAATTTTTTTTTATCATGAAAAAATTTTGATAAGAAGGCCGAATTTCGAAAAGGTTTTGTTGAAAAATGGTTGAAAATGCTAAAACAATTAGAAGCTGTCATATCATTTTAAAATAAAAAAATTCGCTGTTGTTGGGCTTATAGTATGTGACGAGACTTATGGATGAGACAGCGGTGGATCGTCAAAATCTATACACTCTATAAAATTAAAAGTGATAAAATTTCTTTTACTATTGTATGCAATTTTTAGCGGCTTTGCACCTTAGGCGCAATTAATCAAATTACAATGTTGTTGTTTTTCCAAATATGTATTTAAAAATTTAATTGAAAATTATGCTACAGAACTCAATACTCCAGTCGGCTTTTTGTTATTTAAAAGTATAAACTATACAACAAGGTGTTTTGTAAGAAAATCATTGTTAAAATATAAAATTTACAGGCTGTTACTCAAATTTAGATATATGTATTTTGGGAGCTTTTTACAACAAAATTTTTATGTCAACACATGATGACTGTGGAAAAATTATAAAACTCACTGTATAGAATGAGTCTATTTACTACGAGTATATATAAAAATACAATCTTCAATCCTTATTTTGGCGATTTTAAAATCGACTCACCTGTGAAATATAACGAAAACCACATCCAATGCTAGCACAATTTCCAGAACCAATATTTGTAATCGTATTTCCAGTTTCCATTAACGATACGGTGTCATCATTTAGATTATGAAAGTCTTCAACATCTTTAAAAGGCGATAAGGACTCAAGTCGGGGTAAATCTTCTAAGTCAATCATTGTTATGAAGCATTTAACGATCAGTAAACTGTTGAAGAAAATATTTAAAGCTTAAGTATCAATTGCCTATATTGCGAATTAAACTTCTTATATTAGTGTTGCCTTGTAAACATCATGTTGCATAGCCGCATAATTCAATATTGGGCAATCAATTTTAAAGGTCATATTGACTTAAAAAAATTTGTTATGATATTTCTACCCGTACTTGTAATGTTCTCAAGTTATTTTGCTCTAAAAACAAAATGTGAACTTTAAGGACCAGTGACTTAATAAAACCACTTTCTGACTCATAAATGCCACTTTTGCAGGCAATACCACATACACATACGTCATATATATAAATAAAAAAAAATAATATAATATTTTCAAAATCTATTATCTATATTATAATTTATGAAAGAGTAAAGATCTTCCCAATGAACTCATACAGAACCGGAGCAGCTATGTGTGCCGAGTATGCAAATGCTCAGCGCGCTTATTGTCGAGGAAAATCAGCTTAATTTTGCTAAAAGTATCTTCTTTTTATACCTACACCAGGGTTTCCAAGTTGAAAAGAAGAAGGTCCCGACCTTCCAAAACAAAAATAATTTTTCCCTCAAATAATTTTTTTTTGGACAGTAATATTAAAAAATAAGTTAATATGATCGTAAAAACTTAAATTTTGGGTCGAAACCAGCCACTTGGCAGCCCTGCCATACACTCAGCGTATATTCACTTTGTAACTCCGTTTCTAACGTAAAGAAAGGTACCTTTCATGTATATAATAGTATATATATTCTTGATCAACCTCACCACTTGAGCCATGTGCGTCTGTCTCGCTGCCTGTGTAACTGACTATCGTCTGTCTGCATGTCGTCCATCTGTGTGTCGCCTGTCTGTATGTTGCCTGTCTGTTTGTTGTCTGTCTGTATGTCGTCTATCTGAATGACTGTCAATCTATGGAAATCACCATTATGGGAAATCCTAGCAAGATTAAGGAATGAGATTCATAGTACATAGACTACACCTTCAAACAATGTCCTTGGGATGGAAAATGGGGAAATCCGATCCACGGAGACGTCCACCGTCCCAAAAAACAAAACATTTAAAACGCTATATTGAGAGAATTATTCGATGTAGTGCAACAAAATTTCTCACAAATACTAGGAGACTTATACATGCTCTGGGCAAAAAATTAGCGAAATTCGACAAGAGGGCGTGACAAGCATACAAGCAAAAACTTATAAAAAAAGGAAAAAAAAAAATGGTTCGGGCTCGCATCAGACAAGAAGTTAACGAATTTCGGCTAAAGAGCTGACACCTCTAGGACAAGCAAAAATGAATTCGGAAAAGTTCTGGACAAGAACTACGCTCATTTTATCAAATGGGCAGGGCACCCTTAGAAATAAAAATTTCAAAACGCTAGAAATGCAACGGCCCAGCACCAGAAAAAAATAAACAGATTTTGAATAGAGGGCGTGGCACCTACGATATGAGCTTAAACTCTAAAACTTTGATGTAGTGTAACCAAATTCTACATCATGTAACAAAAATCATTCTATTCCCGGTTTTGACATGAAATTACACTTGGCCACTTGGCTACCCTGTTCTACACTAGCACGGTATATAGAGAGCTATTTAAGTAAGTGTTGCCAAATTCAATGTAGATACGCTTAGTCAAACCAGCCCAGTAGGCAAGGGCAGGAGCTTGCAGGCCTTCTAACAGGCCTTCTTTGGTAAGATTAAGGCCTTGCCACCTCCTTTCAAACTTACTTTCTTTTTTATATGAAACGTCCCGATAAAACAGGCCTTCTTTAGCAGGCCTGATAGAAATACTCTTCAAGCAGGTCTTCCTACATCGCTTGCGTCAAGAGCCCTTCTAAGAGCGCTTACCCTAGAATTGGTCACAGAAGTACTTTGAAAAAATTAAATCGTAATACGTCGTGAGACTCTTAGTTAAATGTTTTTTTTATCTGCGTCAACATTTCTTGCGTTTAATGTTTATTTTTTGTGACGTTTTCTTAATTTATAATTTGACATTGAATTACTTGAATACAAAACACTCCTCTACCACTTTAACATAACATGAAACAGAAGAAAAGCCTAGCAACATGCACACCGTTCCTTATTTCCAACCATTTACCTACTTTTGATGTCGTATAAGTACAATGCAATGACAAAAAAGTAATGTCGAATCATAAAACATTGCAATACATGAATTAAAAAAATTCATGAAGTCCTTCTTTTTTGCCTTCTATTATGAGGCCTTATAGCACTGCTGCTGTGGGAAGGCCTTATAGCACTGCTGCTGTGGGAAGGCCTTATATCAGTACTGCTGTGGGAAGGCATAATACCACGCCTGACGTGGTGAAACATAATAGCATTTCGTGAGTATACACTCAATGGAGTGCAACTATTCTGCTAATTAAAATTTCACTACTTATAAAATTTACTTATTGTTAACATTGACAGATTGTAAATAAAAACAAAAATCATAATAAAAAAAAAAAAAAAACTAGCATACATGTTTTTATTTGCTTAAAAATTTAGTTTTGAGAAGGCCTCTTACAATCGCAGCAGTGCTAGCAGGTCTTCTCCGGGGAAGGCCTTGTTCAATTGCCTTCTGGGAGACAGCACGTAGCGCGGTGAAGAAATACCCTTTTTATAAAAAAAAATTAAAGCCTACGCGAACTTACTGTTAATTCGGAATGGGATATTTAATTTTTGACGAGGCCAAAGATAAGATCCTCATAGTTTTTATGGGTCCGGTCGTATTCAAATGTGATTTTTTCAAATATCTTCTTAATGCTTATAGAAATAATTTATAAATGGAGCCTTCCAATTCGGCAAGAACTTTTAAGAATATTCTTTTACTTGGACATTTTACTATTTTTGGGTTGCATTTGAAAGTTACAAGACATTTTTGATGTGAAAGTTTTTGGATTGAATTTTTGCGTCTCTTTTATTTCGGAATTTTTCTCGTAGTGCAATTTTTCTTCTATTCGTTTCTGATAACTACATTTAGAATGCTTTAACCTGTCATGACTAAAAACTTGACGCTGAAAAAATTCACAAAATATGTATTGTACAGGGTGAAAAAAAAATCGGAAAATACCATCTACTTCCTTAATTGTTATGTTACCAAAGACAATTTATTTATTAATTTGTCTACAAAAAATAGAACTTGGAAAGTCTTGTTTCCAAAATTCCATCTAAAACACAACTTAAAGTGAGCGTTATGTAAGGAATTAAAAAAGATTTTTTTTTTGACAGTGCAATAAAATATAATGACTTTCATATATCATGGAAATCTTCGTTACACCTTCAAGAATTATTTTACTATGCATTCATATTAATGAATTGTGATTACGTATTCTTAAGTAATTTAAACTAATAGGTGTGGTTGATTAACAATCAACTCATTCGTTATCTTATTGTTTATCTGGGCGCTTTTTAATCAATTGTTGTGTCGATAAGGTTTGATAAAGTAAATGCCTTCAAATTTATGAGATTCGTGGTAAAAAAATTAACATGACAACCAATAATTAATAATAATAATTAAAAGTATAATTTATTTAAGACAATATGTAAAGGGTGATTTTTTCCAAAATTGAAAAAAGTGTTGTTGATGAGTTTTGTTTAAACAATGTGGATTATCTAGAGTTGTTCCCGAAGCATTTGAACACAATGGCCCATAGTTATAGTCGCAAAATAAAGAGCGCTCAAATTAAAACGTAGTTTTTACCTAAAATAGAACATACAGAGTGAACCCATAAAAAAGTAAGACTTGCATAACGATATGTGAAATTGCTAGATTACCCTGTGCTATTGACAAAAAAAAATTGTAGACACAGTGAATAATAAGAATAATAAATAACTGGAACAAGACAGACAGCGTGGACAAGTGGTTAGGGCTCTGAAATCATAACCCTAAGTGCGTTCGATACTCGTAAGTTCAAATGTTTTTTTTTATTGATATAATGAAAATAAATGTCACTTTAAAACTTGCTTTTAAATCTTCATATTTAAAAATGCTATTACTGATTCAAGTTCCACAAATTCTCCATGATAACAGTAGTACTCAGCAAAAGTGGTCATTGCGAGATAAGTATATAATATGGTATATATGTGTAAGACATTATTTTAAGAATACATTCCAAATTTTATTTCGTTAAATAGTGTGGAAGTTACATATGTCTTTCTTGGTTTCTTCTACAGCAGGCTACCTATTTTCGAGCTTATCGTTTATACCCTTCCAATTAATCTAGAGTCAAATCTTATAGCTCTTTATAATAAAATTTTTGAAAATATTACCTGATCTGCTCTATGATTGTCATTTTGGCGATATTTGGGAAAATTTTTTGAAAGCTTTACAGAAAACTTTTCTTTTTAAATTTTTACAATAATCAAAACCTTTTTTTGTAAAATTGGCCTCTCCACTGGTACTAACAAATTGTTTTGACACATTACTTTCAGCAATTCGTCTCCTCTAAGTTCTGGGTCCCTCTCTACATCGGAAAACTCTTTACAAACGGTACCCAGCCCATTGAAAGTACATATAGTATTCACAAAAAAAAAAAAAAATATTAATTTTTTATGAAAAATTGTAACATTTCGTCAGCTTATTAGCTTTCAGATTATTAGGAATATTTTGAAGATTGAGATAAAAATTAATTTTTCTTTCGTAAAAACTTTGCGCTGTTTCCAAGGTGTGCTTGTTGCACCTTGTGTAAGAGACTTGCTTCCATATGAGCTGTAAAAGTAAACAAAGCGTTTACGCATTCGCAGGTTTGATCTTGGAAACTGAAATTTCTGGAGAATATTCTTCAAACCCGATTCTATAATATAAGATCGAAAATTAAAAAACAAAACACCTTCGGGTGTATTTTGTCCACATTTTCAGCCACACGAAAAATGCGGGCGTTGTTTGACAACAGTGAGTGCCACCACCCATACAACTAAAATACGTAAAACGATATTTCTTGGCACATAAATCGTACTTTTTCTACGTTTTAGTAAGTCGGTTTTTCGTAAAGTTTCAACAAAATCGAACACAAACTCTGACGACGCCGTTTACAGGTTTGAGCTAGGAAGCTCAAATTTTGGGACAATAATTTTTAGCATCAAGCTAAAATATAGGCGAAAATAAATAAAATATAACTACAAAATTTTCAAAGTAAACAACCCAATGTAAATACGTATATTAAACATGAAATTAAGTTGATATGTTACTTAAATGCTTAAAAACAAACACCGATGCCGCTACAGGTAGTAAGTTTAACTTCAACCAATAATTTACCTAATTGATTTTACCGGCTAGAAAAATCCGATGATAAATTCGTACACGGCTTAGCATGTGAGTTTTTGAGCTTTTTTTCGCTTATGCAAATTAAATAAACTTGTTTACAAGACTTTTATGACTTGACAATCCCCATATTTTAACTTAGTTCGCAGTAGTTGGGTAATGTATTATGTACATATGTACATCATATGTATAGATTATTTAGAAAAAATGCAAGCTTTGCGGTTTTAACTTAAGACAAATACATAAATTTGAATTATTGAAGAACATGTCGTGATTATTTGTTTACTCTAAGCGATATACATATATAATCGGGTAATAATACCGCATTAAAGTGGTGAACTAAAACATAACATTAGGGTGATAGCGTACAACGTAGAGCTACAACGTATCTCTGTAGCTGCTAACATGAAATTTCACAAGCTCTCAACTTAGCAATGAAACAATTAATACAACAGAGTACCGACTCGTAAAATACTCAAAGTACAAAAAAAATGTCGGTACTTGTTAGTCATATAAATTTATTTGTAAAAATGTATGTTTGCGCATGTATTTCTACATTTGTTTGCACATCTAATTTATCCACGAGAATATTGGAAAAATAAATAAATAATTTACATCTGAGCTACGTTGAATTGGCGCTTTGCGTATCAGCAAGATACCAGATACTAACTAGGTATCCATAGAATTATAAACTGGATAAACTGATGGGCTCTGTATGTCATTAGCAAACAACAAATTCTTACACACATTGTTGTTGTAATGATGATTATGACTCTTAAAACTATTGGACTGTTTTCGCTTTTGACGTCATATCGCAGTTTCTTTAAAAATGCGTCTTAATATACGATATATACAGATAATTCTTTCATAACAATCGTATGCAACAAAATATTTCTTTAATTTTTTTATTTTTTTTCTTTTGTAATTTACCTTTTTGAAGATTTTGTTTTATCAACTTTTAAGGTTAAATCTCGCAATAATTTGAATTCTTGTATCTTTTCAAATAGTCTATTTCTTGAACACAAATTCCTTTTAAGCTTTGAAGCTCAATTTCTGTACAAAATCACACTCAATTATTTTATTTGTTTTGAAAAAATTTCTGTAACTTCGCACTAGCGGCAAACGTAAATCACCACAATTTGACACACACAAATTTTGATGTTTTTGCATTCGATTTAGCCTAATCAAAAGCTATAGTAACACTGTTCAATATCAGCACCGCCACATAATAGCACTGCAAGAGTGTGTGCCGCTCTTGCTTTTGTATCTCACTAAGCTGAGAGATACGTGTTCTTTTTTTGTTGTTGTTATTTTTACTCTCCGTAGTGTCGGACTCTGCTGACCTAAGGAATAACAACTGATAAAAAATACACGCTCACTTGTTGAATATGAGATTATTAAAGAGAATATGCTTTAAATTTTAGCAACTACTACGTACGTGCCATTCAAAGGCTAAGTGCTGGGTGTTTAATGGCTTACTAGAGAAAATCATCGCTATTACAAAATCGTTGCAATAGACGGTCTGTTATTTCCTAAATTTCTTTAATCCAGAAGCTCGTTATATTTATGTTTTAGCCATACAAAACTTAAATTTTTTATTAAAATTTTTGATTCAGCACAGGATAACATGCCATCCACGGAGCGCTTCACGTTAATTTTTTACTTGTTCTCTAACTCGAAAATTACTGAAAAAAAAAACAAATAAAAATGTACTAAATAAAGATTCCTTTTATGTTAACGTTTTTGGAACAGATCATAATTTAATATTATTTGCTTCCTGTTCAGTAATGTAAGTGCAAAAAACGTAAAATGCAATAAAAAGACAGAAAAATGTAACCAGCTGATTGTACTATGTAGTTTCAACCACTGCTACATGGTATCATCAGTAAGCTTTGTTAGCCGATGTTTAAACATTCATAAGCGCAGTATCATGTTACAAATTTTCAGAAACAATTGTTTTTACTCCAATCTTTAGAGAAAGGACGAAATTGGACTGTACCATGAAAGGACTGTTTTGACCTATCGCAAAGAGCAAACACTTTTTTTTTTAAATTACTTCCAATAAGAGCTCTTAATATTATTATTTACTGGTGGCCCATCGAGGTTTTTGATGTTCCATAGGATTTATATGGGAAATATTGCTTTATTAGACAGTTTCGTGCATATTTATTGAAGAAAAAGTCTTGCACGAACAAGATCAAAACCTTAGGATAAAAATAACTTTTTTTTTCTTATTCTTCGAAATATCCCTTAATTCTGAAAGCTAATAAACTAATGAAATATTCGCCACCATATTGTGTTTGAACTAGAGCTGACGTAAGAGCGTTCAAACCATCATATTTTTTACATTAGAATGCCAATCCATCGTATACAGGTGGGTATCATTTAAGAGTTCATCAAATAGAATTTTATTTCGGTGAACTGAAAGAAAAGCACGCACCCACGTGCAATCGCGTGCATTGACCTTCGACTATTAGCGTCAAACTTCGCCTCCAAAGTGATAAAAAAGTACGCCAGACTTAAATCAGGCGAATTTGATTCATTTTACAAATTGCAGAAGTTGCTTATGATCCCATTCTTGGATAGCTTGAGTTTTCTGGATGCCCAAAGATTCAAGCAGCAACCAAGATGATTTCTCAGTTTGATGTCAGGCTCTAAAATAACGGCACAGTCCAATGTATAAAAAAATGTATAAAAAAAACCTTGAATGAATATTAATGACCGAATTGATTATTGCTCACGGATGACTGTTTACACAAAACAGACTACACAATTAATCCGTATGAACAGAAATTACATTTTCACTCGAATTCTGTGTTTGTCTTGACTTATTTTTGGAACATTGATCAATATTGAATATTGATCATCCATCTCGATTTACTGGAATTGTAATTATGTAATTACTAAAAAAGTACCTTTCCAACGATATATATATGTATGTGTGTATATATCTTTGGAGAAAAATCTTAACGGCCAAGGAAATATCTTTCATGTAAGGACTTTCAACCCTCTCACTTTGTCTTGATAATTAGAATTTTATGAGGTAACAAGCACGACAGAAGAAGCCATTTAGTATAACTGACCTATACTGTTCTATCATCCCATCAATTTGGCTTAGAGCCGGAAAAAAATAAAAGAGACTCGTGCTCTACGTTGATCTGAGTTTAAGCAATTGGAGACATGTGTTTCGGGTAATTAGAAACCGGAAAAAAAATCTTAAAAATTATAGTAGTTAAAATTGTCATAGCACGATTCATACAAATTATGTTCTAATATAAAAATATATAGATTTTTCAGCTGAAATATTAGATACGTATATAAATGATGATACCCCACATACCCTACTCAGCAAAAACTGATTATTGACTATAGTACGGTGTAAAAACAATGCTAAGATAAATATCTGTCCGATCAGTGAGCATATTAAGTTACTCAACCTACCAATTGATTAAGTGCTCTCAGATCAATTTACGAGTACTGTGAATGGAAATAGTCGAAGAAAAAAAAAGTTCCAAACAACATCGAAAAGAGAGTATAATAATAGTTGGCAGACAGAAAAAAATCAATTTCAAAGATACTGACTATCAGCCTAACTGATAACTGAAGTATCTTACCAATAGTTATTAATTGATTGTACTTTGTTGTTCTTCCTTATGTACGTAATTTAAGTTTTTAGAAAAAAAACACATGTAAATACTTGAGTAAAGTTTTCAAGCAAGCTACTGTCAATAAAAGCTTTCATTTGAGCAAAAAATTGCAGAAAAACCTGAATCTGCTAAATGTTTCGATAATTTAATTGTCAATATTTAAATAAGATGTTCTGACGCAGCGTTAGTTCCAAGAATCGAATCAAACAACAACACTACTTTTGCTTAAACTTTTTTTAAATTTTTATTTTTTCACTTTATAAATAGCTTACTCTTTCTTTACATAAAAGTACTGAAAATATTTAACTATTTAGGGCAGAGCTTTTCGAACTGGGTACCCTGTAGTTTATTCAGGGGTGGTATGAAATTCGTTGTTATAAATTGGAGGTATGAAGAACTTGTGCTTTAGTTTTGAGTATGTCAGAGCAATTGATTTTGAGTAAAATTGCTACTCAACATATTTTAGCTGCCGTTTTAGTTTGACATGTATTATATAATAACTCTCGTTTTATGAGAAGCTATTTTTGCGGTTTGTCAGTCACCCAGGTTAGATCACTAAGGCTGCTTGCTACTCAAACAGCACGGAACCATTGACTCTATGTGATAACTTCATTAGTACGAGAACTTTGAGTGAACTTTGTGAACCTATTAGTACTAAAACTGTCCTGATCTTCTTTTATACTGCACCATATTCAGGGTTGCTAAGTGGCTGGGATTAATCCCCGGGATAAAGTTCGAAATTTCATGTCAAAGCCGGGGGCCTAAAGCCGGAAATTGGAGGATATTTGTTACATGCACTTAAATCTAAGTAGTTTTTCCATACGAAATTTTAATTTTTCAGTAATGGCGACTCAAAAAACAAGGTCATCAAGTTTTTTTCACACAAAAACTAACTGGCTACCATTTTATGAATTTTTTTTTAGATTGCTGACCAAGAAAAAAAGTCAAACTTTTTCCAAAAAAAATTTTACTTCTTATCATTCCAAGAGAAAACTATTTCAATCTGGGAAGACCAGGTAGTCTTTCATTTCATCTTGGCAACCCTGACTATATCATTAAGGGGCACATCCACTGTATCGCTAAGGCAGTAATCTAATATATTGTAATACTTAGGTACTACTTTTGGATTATTCTTTCCTTACTGAATCAAAAGAAAACTTTTATTTTGGACTTTTAAAAAATAAAAGTTGCAGAAAAAATTTTAAAAAAATATTTTTTTGTGAGATTTAAAAAGTAAAAAATAAAACGTTTAATTTAATAAAAGACAATTTTTATATTTTATTATGACAATTCATTATTTATTTAATATGCTAAGATTCCCATTTATTATGTTTCATATTATTTTCACACATTTATTTATTATTTTACTTATTTCTACTACACATCAAAAGGAACAAAAATGGATTCTTACCACAAAATGTGCAGAAATAATTTTTAATTTAAAAAAAAAAATGTAAAAACCATTGTTTTTCTTTTTTTTAATACAAAAATGTGTACACATTAAACAGTTGCCTAGAAATTATATTAAACATATAGTCGTTAGTTTTTCTCTATTAGAGTACGCATTAGAAGCATTATTTCGAATGTTAATTAAGAAATTAAATAAATTTCATAAAAATAAAAATTAACTGAGATTTTAAAAGGGCTATAAAAAAATGTGGACGGACATTTTTACAGATTGCATAACATAGAAATTTTACCAAAATTAAAATAACGTAGGTATAGAATTTGCAAATGGGTTGGTTATGTTTCATTACTCGGCTTAGGAAACCAATAATTTGACTATTTCTTTCACTGATTTGTTTTTGCTCTCCGTTTTATAATTCACTTGTAAAATTGTATATCTTTAGCTTTGCTCAAATGGTATATGTCTACAAAGTTATTACTTACAAAATTTTAGTTTTATTTCATTTATTTAATAATTTTTTTATTTTGCTTATTTATTACTTTCATACATTTATGTTATATAGAGTAAAATGCTTCCAAAATCTGTTTTGCTTGTCCGTTTCAAACTTTTTTGTATTTGTGTATATTGACTTTGCTAATTCTATAGCAAGTAAGTAGCTATGAAGATAGTCTTATGAATTTAGAAAATTAAAGTTAAATACATATGAATAAACAATATTTTTCAGATTTAAGAAATAAAATTGGCTAAATATTCGTTTTACTAATTATTGATATCTACCAAAAAATATTTCAGGAGGCAGTGATTTTTTTCATAACGTTTTATTGCATTGTATTAAATTTTGGTTTTAATTTCTACATTTTTATTTGTAGCATTAAAATCGTTCCCGAATTCATCAATCTTGTGAAAAAATTGATTTAGTGAATATTATAGTATAGTCTAAGAGATAGCAATCTCGAAAGTCAACTGTCGCAGATCATAACTCTCAAGTTTTGCCTGAGTCATGCTGGACTCCAAACACTGCTTCCTCGGTAATGTAATTTTTTTCACAATATAACTGATTTCAAAGCTATTTTTCAATGCTACAGCTTTGACTCAGGAACCAATGCCATAGCTCAGATGTAATAGATACTATAGCTCAAATAAACATATACCTACACGGTGTGTTTTTTTTTGGTAAATTTTAGGAATCGAAGAGCAGTAAAATCTAAAATCCTATCATTGGTTTCTTTTTTAAATAATGCTGATGTTCGACGTTGGACTCGAATCTGGCATTTGTTTTTTTTCTTTCATCTTTTTTGTATATACTTGTACCATTTCTTTGGATCATTTATTTCTTTAACGCAAGCTGATTTCATATTTATCAACATAACTTGTTCAAAAAGTCTCTTATTTGACAATTGTAATATTTGCTTAGTTTATGGTTAGCCATTAAACATTTTAGATCATTTAACTACCACAGCGTAGAGCTTTAGAGTTATTAATATTTTCTACGAAAATGGTGATTGGGGCGTACCCACATTTCACGCTCTAAGAGTAGACTCTGGTCGTCCTAATCGTTCTATTGAGCCAGCGGCTCTAACATAGTTTGAAAATTTGAAAAAATTGTATCCGTTATGGATGTGTTAAGGCATATGCATCAACAGAACTTATGCTCGCCTAACAAAATCGGTGCTGTAAGTGGAAGCGTGGGCAAATACCAAAATCTTTCGATTAAGTGTTGCGCTCAGCGCTCTTCAACCATATGAACATCAACTCACCCAAGTTATAGACTGCAGACCATAATTTGCGTAGAAGATACGCCGATTGAGTACTGTTGTCTTATATGGGGCTCTGAAAACCCACATGTGATCTAAGATACATTATGTCACTGAGCGCTATAGTGATATCATTTTAAATTTTGCTAATTCTCGAACTAAATATTATACCTAACATTTTACAAAAAGAAATGATACTTTTTCTTTTATTAAAATCCTTTATTTGAATATAAGGACTCAGAACTGAATGCTACCAAAGTAGCGTAACTTCATTCGTCAGATAAACTTGGACTTTTATGACTTGGGACATTCAAAATTCTCATAAAATAAAAGTTTGCTATTTCTCCGACTTTAGTATTTTATAGTTTTTGCAGCCAAATTTACACGTCCCGAAAAGGAAGGAAAATATTTGTTGAAGTTTTTCATCATTTATTTTAAAATAGCAATTGTTCATACATACCAAACATTAGATGCGATTCTTTAATCAAAATTATTTTTATATTTTTGCAAGGCTTGAGTTAAAATTATTAATAACTAATGTTGCGTTATGATTAGGCACTCCTTCACCGTATTTTCTACATAACTACATTCCAAATAATTTTACTAAATATTAAAAAAAAACTTTACGTATTATTCTGCTAATGTTGTCCCGGTATTTTATTTTGTTATATGAATTTATTCTCATTTAAGATACTTTCAAGTCAAAGCCGGCTCTTTGAAAAACACAAATAATTAAATTAAGATCTAATACTCTTTAGTAAATCTGATGAGTCAATTAAAGTATTTCACAGTAAAAGTAAATTATTTCACAATAAAAGTATGTTACTAAGAAAATTGAAAAAAACTCTGAACTTTTACAGAGTATGGCTCAATGAGTATACGCCATAGTTATTCAAATATCACTCCTGATTGTGGTAATTTTTGAGAAACTGAAGCTTAACTATAGCAATAAAAATTATTAATATTAATTTAATATAACAAACTTATTAATCACCATACAATGGTTTGTTAAGAGCTTTTGCAGTTTTGAGGTTTTGCTAATTTCAAAGCAAAATCTGTTACAAAAAGAGACGAGAACTAAGACGGTTAATGCGGTTAATAGATCAAGGTTTTACCATTTCAAAAGAACTTCATGGAAAGTTCACTGGTTTTTCAAAATGTAGAAAGTATACCAGAATAATTTCCATTACCAAAGGATTGTATGAATCTGAAAATCGCTGCCTTAACTCTGCCGATTCTAACGAATCTTACATCTGAATCGTAATTTATTTTCTTAAAATTTTTTTGAAGTCATCCTGCAATAAAAAAAAATAAATCTAAACGACACGATCGACCGTGGTCGAGTCGATTGACAATCGACAACCACACTATAGGGTCTAAAATCTTTGGGCATGCGCATACATGAGACTAAATAGTTGAGCAATTTTCATAAAGGTATTGAGTCTTATGAGAGTGCGCATACTTGTAATGAAATAGATGAACGAAGAAGAATTTTAAAATTGCCGTCAACAAAATAGTTGTCAACAGTCGACCAATTAATTAATTCAAAACTTATAGCTCGTCTTAGCGAGCGGACAAAGTTTTATTTTATATTATTGCACAAATAATTAATTTTTGGGGAACAATGTATGTATAATAAAAATAAAATGATTCCAGCTGGTTCTCAACCATTTAATTGGCAATTGCAATTGCAAAACTACGGCAGTAGCTTTAAAATATTAAACTACAACATTATGTTTTGCTAATAAAAAAATATTAAGAAAAAATTGTTGCAAATGTACGAAATTCTACATTTTTACGTAGATATTTGAAATTTTTATAATCATTATTATGTATATGCATATATTTATTACAAAATTGATAAGGAAGAAATTTTCAGAAAACTAATAAAATTGATTAGATGAATTATTATCGTTAGTTCTAAATTTATTTAAGTCAAATTATGCGTATTTATTTAAAATGCTAATGATTTTTTTTATTTATTTTTTTTTTAAATAATTTTAAGCTTATGTTTAAAATTCAGTTTATTTATCAATTTTTTGTTTGTGTTTTTTTGAAAAAATATTTGTATCTGCTTTAATTTTTTTGTTTCTTTAATTTTTACTTAATTTTAGTGTAAAATATATATAATTTTTGTTTTTAAATATATGTTTGTATGTATGTAAGTTACTTGTTATGTAAATGTTAGAAAAGTGTTTTGTATTGTTTTTTTTTATTATTACAATGGATTTTACTTGTTGGAATTTAGTTGTTATTTCTTTTAAGTAATTAATTTAATATTATATGTATAACTACATATGTAGGTTTATAATACAATTTTGTTTTTAGTGGCTATAACTAAATACTAGTTAGTATATAAATATATATATATATATAGATTGTTTAAATGTAATTGTGTACATGTATACATTGTTAAATTCATAATTAAACTAAGGATTACAAGAGAAACGATTTTTACTATTACTTCAATAGGTACCTTTCGATTTTAATGGATATATGTACATTAAAATCACTAGGTCGACCATTTCTTAGAATTAACATAGAACAAAAGGATACGAGTTTTTTATTTCTAATATGAAAATATTATATATTCGATAAAACGTCATTATCACCCCATTGTTAATGGTTTCTTTAGTTTTTTACATAAGAATACTTTATGTCTGATTTATTTTTTACTGTTTCTATAGATATTTTAGTTCGTCTTCAAAACTATATGTGTGTTTTTCATTAGTACATATATGTTTTTACAAATAAATGATGTTGTGATGATATGATGATAACTTTCTTCAATTTGTTTCAATAATTACTTGTTTGTTTCATATTAATTTGCTTACGAGCATTTGATGTTTGTTTGTTTGTTTGTTTTATCTTTAAATATGCGCATATGAGGAACATAATTACAAATGAGGAATGCATTTTCAAAACGTGTACAATATTTCAGTGTTTACATGATTATAAAATTTAAAACATATTTTTTGTTTTACTAAAATTTCAAAGTAAATAAATATCGTATAAAATATAGTTTAACAAAATTGTATTAAAACAATACGTGATGATGATTTTTGATATACATGCCACAATTTCTAATATATTTATTCTATTTAAGTCTCTAGAGTCGGCAATTTATTTCTTTAAATAATGAGCTTAACTTTAAATTAAATAAAAATAATATAATTATGATCAAGCAAACGCATCAGTGTTGATGTAGATTACTCTCAATCCATTTATAAAGTGATGTTTGCGATCGTGCAACCCATTCAACATTTGCTGCAACGCTGCTTAGTGTCATATTGAGCACCGACATGCCTGCACCACGCCCAAAACGATGCACAAGAGACTTGAGCTATAAAAGTTGAAAATAAAATTTTAAAGTCACCAAGAAAGTTGCCTTAAATTAGAATATAAATTATGCCCATATAACATACCTCATCGTAATCAAACTTTGTTGCTCCATATTGCGTTATAGCCGATATCACTTTGGCAAAACTTAACGTCCCCTGACCCAGACGTGATTCCAGATCAAACCATTTTGCTTGCAAGAAACGACATGCCATTGCACCACCTGTTGGCGTACCGGCAATAGCCTGTAATACTTGCACCACCTCTGCAGTTGGAAGCATTGTAACATGTGAGAGCAAACGATTTTGCAGCCATGCGTCTTTGGTGCGTCCCAGCGCACGCAACAACTGCATGCGTTCGACAAAACTCTCTGACGTACGCTGTAGTGTAACAAAACGTTCCCAGCAGTGTTGCCAGTAAATATATTCTCCAGAGAGTATGGAACCGGTGTAGACAACCTCTCTCAGATTAGGCGGTATTGCTGTACCATTGTAGTATAAGAACTGATTCAGCATATTTTTGGATTTTGTTATACTATCAATGTCCTCCCAAAGCACTGAAGCGAGAAGCACCTCCGGTCGCATTAATCTGAAAGAAGGAACGTTGTTTTATTAAAATCAAACCATTTAATTATTCTAAAATACTATTTTAAGATATGTATTGCTTAAAACTAGTTTCCCGCATATGTTCACAGCAACTAGTTGTATTAGTCCAATTTTGAACCACTTGAGAATTTATTTCCGAAATAAACTCGGTTTCTACATTCCAATTAAAGCATCGATATATTATACTTCCGTCTTGTTGTTGATTCAGCATCGAGTAAAGTACATCTTGTTTTCATATTTTTATTCGAAAGTTTTTGGATCTTAAGTTTGATCGACGTCACTGTAAACCATTGAATCTAAAAAAAGAACTCACCTTTTTCCTTCGTTACCATCATCACTCCAATTGATTTTCTCTATAACTGTTGCCAATTTCATTTTTATGAATTCAGAAAGCATAAGGAAGCACTCGGAATACTTAAGAATACGACGCCATTTCTCCAAATGTTGCAGCGCTAAAGCCATAGGGCCCCAACTACTTTCACTTGGCAGATATTGAATAAGATTCATGGTTATTTCACAAGGCAATAAATTGGCATGGCAAAGCGTAAATGCATCTGACACCAAACCAATACGATCCTGCGTAAATTAAATCCCATGTAATAAAAAATAATGTACGTAAGCAACTTTTTAATATTACCAACCTGACTTGAAAATAATGCTGGATTATTAGTTAAGTCCTCGATAATATTCGCCCAATTGTCATCATTGTAGAGCACTCGATAATAGCCAGTCTGTAAAGCATTAACTTTAATCCATTTAACATTTTCCGGCACATTGAATGTAACTGAATTATGTAAAAAGATTTATTTTTGGTTATTTGAGATTCGAATTAATGTTTGCAATTTATTTTGTCCACTTACCATCGACACTTTGCATCCATAGTGTTTCACTGGCATTATTTATATTCGATATATATGTGACTGGAAATATCCATTTCATTTGCGGGGGTGGCTTATTTTTTCCTGTTGGCGCTGCTGTAGTTGGCGCTTCGGTTGAGTTATGCGTTGTCTTATTATAGTTATTACCATCATATGTTTCATCGTGTATGGCCAAGAATTCTGCCGGTTTGAAGGGTTTTTGTGATATGGAAACGCTATTGCCTAGTTTGGTAACGATTAACAGAGGAAATCCTGGCTGGTGGGTCCACAAACTCATCATTTCCTAGAACAAAAAAAAAATCTATGTTTTCAGATCCATTGCCAACAAAGTATAGACAGACATACTTTTATATTTTTTGATCCATTTGCTTTTTTTGTGCAAATTGTCCATAGATCAGTGGGTTCAGCTGTTCGAAAACGATTTAATTTCAAAAATGCACCAAGACAACCTCTGAAACGATCTTCACCGATGGCAGTGTGTAGCATGGAAAATATTGCAGCGGTCTAAAGAAATAAAATTTTTTTCAATTTTGGGGTACAAATTTAATAAATAGAGAAACTTGTAGTTTTTTATGTTGAAAGGAGTTGTACCAAATTCAAAAAACTTGAATATTCATCAAGAACATGTTAGCAAGGCATAATTACAACAATAGAAAATACTAGGAAATAGATAGGTTGTGTTAAATGCTATAACTAGTGGCTAGCTGGATCCGATGATGTAACCAATGTGTAATCGATAAGGAGCTAAAACGTCAAACTCTAAAGCGAGTGCTCGATTTGCAAGAATAGTCTTATTGCTAGCACCTTTCCAGTTAGACATGCTGGAACTAAGTACATTTTGATTATAATGCATTACTCCAGCAGGTGTTCGGAACTGCAACGTATTATTAATCGAAGAATAGAAAAACAGCTATTAGACAAAAATATAAAAAGTTCATAGTGTCTTAGTCTTAACTGTGAAAAGACACGCAACAACTGCCAAGGTAGCAGTGAAAATCTTGTGTAAGATATTCGATGAGATCAGCATTACTGAATAGAAAATCGATTAATTTCAGGATTGCACGAGAATATTTGAGAGTTTTGTATAAGCCAACACCGGATAGTATAAAAGCAAGTACGCTATGCCAGGAAATTCGTTGAAGTTTTAATCTGTGTTTGTCAAGATTGTCAAGAGTATCAATAATTCATTTTGTCTTTACTGTACTGATTGCCTCAATATACAGAGGTTGAACTCATAACAAGTGAAGACATTACTTTCAGAATGATGTTACACAACATACCTTGTGTATAAAGAAATCCTCGTTATTGCCATCATGTCGAGTGCCATTCATTATGCTATCCCATCCTTGTATTGCATCGATATCCAATGATGCTGTTGCTATACGCAGTAAATACATTTCTCTAAGTGGCCAATTTTTTTGTAGTGGCGCAAGTGAATGTATACCCAAATATTTAATGAGGCCTTCCCATAACCATACGTCCTTGAGAACTTTTCTCGAGGTAATACCGCCAAAAAATTGTCGAACCATTGCTTCTGCAATACGTAAACCACTATTTGCAAACTGTTCCGTGGTAATCGATTCTGGTTCAGTCAAGAAAGAAGTCTTCAATGTAACCAATCCCAAAGAAGATATTATATTACGATCCAGCGAAGGTAATGCAACAAAATCTACTTTAGTCAGCGGATAACTGATATCCAACCATGTCTGTAAATATTCCAAAACGTCACGTGATGTATGCAAAATAAAAGATGAACGCGGCAGTAGATCACGTGGTGCATAGAAAGTATAGGATGGTGCACGTTTTATCGATGACATGGACTGACTTAATGATGTTAAATTTTTTCCATTCTCCTCGGCCAACGGTGATATTGAGGTGGTCGTTACATTTTTCGGCATAAGATTTATATTCAAGGAGTGGGTCAACGCTGTTATATTGCGCACTGGTGGCTTTTTATCCTTCTGCAATGTATAATTTTTAAGTTGTGCTAGTTTTTTTCCTGCCGCTCCAGATAATGGTGGCGCTGGTGTTGTTGGTTGATAAGCGGCCGACGGCTGTAAGGACTCACGTTGAAAATCACTAACAACCCATGCTACGGCATCGGCTGGTAATGGTGGGGTTTCAATGAAGTCATCACGTAGCTAGAAAACAGAACAATTAGATAATTTGATTTTGTTAAGAAAGAGCTTGAACTACTTACCAGACCAGTTCCCATATAGAAACCAACGTCTTCAGTTGTATGAACTATAGAATTGGAAAGACCGATATGAAAACGATCACGAAATACTGAGACACGAAAAGGTGCCCTAATATGTGGCTCATCGAAACAGGGAAAAGCTTTGCGAGCGCCATTTGGTCGAAAAACCGTAGCTGCCAGCAATCTGGAAAAGTGAAATTAATTATATAGTACATGTGGGTATCAAAATAAGATGTCATTAAAAATAAAATAGCTGCTATTTTCCAGGAAGTTAAATCGAAAGAATTATATTAAAAGCAACCATATTTACCTTTCCAAACCATTTGAGCTCTCATATTGATCCACATAGAAACCCTCCGGCTCCGGATTCAATTTTGAATACCAACGCAAGTTAAGTGTATAATTTGATTTTTTCTTCAGCTTATCTTTAAACTCAATATAAAGTTGTTGTCTGGGTGGATATTCAAGCACTTTAATGATTTTAATCGCATATCCTTTGCTTCCGCTTGTCACAATCGCCTGCAGCATAAAAAAATACCATTAAATGCAAGTTTCTTCTAAGTTTGTCCATAAAAAGTTATTTTTGTTTCACAAACCTTTTCTGTAACATTTAAGTCCTGTATATGCAGCACTAAAAAGCTGGTTTCCTTTTCCATAAGCAGATCAATAGTCACTTGACCTTCATTGGCACAAAAGGGAAAAAATTAATTAGCATTAAATTAAAGGTTTGATGGACAATCCCGTCCAACATATGTACACCAACTACATACCTTTTACATCCAATGTTGTTAAGTTCGGATGTATGGTCACCATATAGCGCATCGGTCTCGCAAATGTGGGTAATGACATTTCCAACCATGGAAATGGATCTCCATTTGTCGCAATCGGGTTAAAAGGTGTTGTGATATTTTCTTCATCCGTTTCAAAACCGGGCGGCATTTTACCAGCACATGAACAATCTGAAATTGAAATATGAGTAGTCAAGTTGTTATGTAGACATTAATGATGTTTCTAATATATTTGGTGTATATATTTAAAAAGATATTTATGGTTGATTTACTTTTTTTTCCATTAATGTACGATTAGCTGACAAAAAAATTACGACATTTTGTAATGCTCTAGAGTTTTTCTTTTTTCGTATTTTTCTATATTTTATACACCATGAGACACCTACATATACATAAGTATGAAGGACCTATTGTTAGATATAATGATGTTTGATGCTCTTTAATAGGAAAGGGTTTAAAAAAAGTTCTGTTAAAAAAAAACTTAGCACAAGTAGAATATGGGTTTATACATTTTATGCGTGAAATTAATACACAAAAACATTCCTATGGTGTCATATATGAGTGTAGGTCTAAAATATAATTGTTGTCTTAGTTCGAAACTAGAGAATGATACTTGATAGTATTGAACTTTTAAAATATACATAAAAACATATGTAATAAAATTACAATAATTTTGTTCTACTCGTATTGAAATAAAAATAAATTTTTATAGCTACAGAAATTAATGAGAATACTTCACATATTCCTCTGAACTCGAAGTTGGGCTATACCCTTAATTAATTTCAATTTAGCGGTTGAGTCATGCAATTTGTAGTTTTTTAGATTTAAAGAAATTATAAATTTTGAAAACTTCATAATAAATTTATTTACTTGTTTTCGTGCTGCACAAAAAAAAAAAACAAGAACAACCCGGGAAGTACCTATTAGAGGTCTGCATAAGTGCAGTCGAAACGACCATCAAGCTACTCGCCACTTTGCGAGTCAATCGATTTTTTGTGCACAAAACCACAAATCAAATCAAAACAAATCGGAACACCAAGCAAGAGAGTGCTGCACTTGCAAATAAAATAAAATCGAGTTCGAGTGCTTGAACTCGGAACTTGAATTCGGAATTTTATAGCACATGATGATCGTTTCGAGTGCACTCATGCATACCTCTAGTACATATCAAGAAGACTTGAAAGAAAAACGCGCAGAGAAAAAACATCGTTGAAGGATATCGAACTCAAAACTTACAACAGGTTGAGGTTAAAGTCTGCAGTCCCACTCGCATTGAATTCAGTCAGAATCCAAATTAAGATTGCAGTCAAATTTGACACGAAACAAAACTGATATTAAATATTGCAGTCTCATTATGAACCGACTGTAATACGACTGACTGGATATGTGACTGTGACTGACTATCTTTTCCTTAAAACCTAGTGACTGGTGAATGCGGTATATAACTCTAAATTCATCAATTGCACAAAATAAATGTAGAGCTTTAATTTTAAAATGAGTTGAATGAAAAGCTTAAGTTAGTACAGTTTCTTACAACTCTGGTGAGCAATCAGTACACTATATGATATCCATGAGCGAAATCGGTACACGGCCACGCCTACAGCACATACAAAATTTAAGCGCTTTACTGAGAGAGTTATTTAAAGTAATACAATCGAATTTAATTTTACACGAATACAACAAATTCTTTAAACAAGCCCTAGGCGAAATGTTGGCAAAATTCAACCAGAGGGTATGCCATCTCAAATCGTTATACTGAGAGATATTTGATATTTGAGGTGATGGAGTTAAATTGCTTTTAATATTTTATTATTATTATATATTATATATATTATTATTTCGGACTTTTGCAATGGAATTTAAAAGTCGATAAGTCAACGTTTACACGGAGAAACTCATGAGAAAAAGGTTTCCTGTTTGTAGGCAAGAAGGGAAAAACGAAAGGGTGGTGTACAGAATTTGTCGTACCCGCAAAGTCCATTTCGTTCTATTCGTTAGCTGATATTATGCTTTGAATTTAGGTTTGTTGTGGCGGATTGACGCAGTAATTGCTTTGACATTTTCTTACACAAAGGATTTCTAGTTTTCGTGTGTAAACGCAAATCAAATTCACAAAAGAGAATAGACAAAAATTTGTTTCACCGAATTTCCTCGTATAAACGTTGACTAACGAATTCCTCTATTCCATGAAATGGAATCAAAATTTTTCAATACATAATTTCATTGCCTGGAATGGAATCAATAACGTAATCATTCCTTTGTTTTTTTTTTTAATTAACATTTTTATATTCCATATTTTGATTCGTGGAATGGAACTGACAAAAGAATCATTGCAAGAAATTGACAAAGTCGATTGAAAAAGTTTTCATTCCAACCCGGCACCACTTCTTACTTATAACTATCATTTTAATCTTTTAATTAAATGAAATCTTAAGTAATGGACCGTCTGATATAATGATTTCCGAAAAATTGAATACTCGATTTCAAAGTAAACTAGATAATTCAATAGCCACTGCGAGACACAAGTGTTCAAGATTTCCGATCCCAGTAATCACAATATTTTGCTGTTTCGACGTGTTCGAATTGATGTGTAAAACTTCCACAAATATATATTGTTGCTTACTGGCTATAAACGCAATAACTTATTTTATTTTTCGACCTTTTCAATTGCTCTTCTTCAACATTTTACGACTTTTCCAACACTTTTTGGCTTTTTCAAAATTTATCAAAATTTTTTGAGATTTTTGAACATATCTAGAATTTTTCAATATTTTTCACCTTTTCAATATTTGTCGCCTCTTCAACATTATTTGCCTTTTCAAATTCTTTAGTCTTTTCAACATTCTTCGACTTTTTGGAAATTTTTAAATTTTTTCAACATTTTCCAATTTTTCCAAAATTTTTCTACCGTATCACCAATTTTTTTCATTTTTTTTTTCTTGTCCAACATTTTTCGATATTATTTGAATTTTTCAGCTTATAAAAGTTTTTCTACATTTTCGACAGTTTGTGGGTTTTCGACAGTACATGTTAGTTTCTGACTTCACACCGCGAGTGCCTGCACTCCCCAATTTATTTAATATCAGTAATAGTTTTCTACGCTTATGTGGCCAGCTACCAGCTGTAGAATTTCGAATATCTTGAACATAATTTTGTCCATCGTACTCCACCGATGAGCACAAGACATAAAATACTCTCACCTTCTACTATATATTTTATGATATTATAAAACATAGACTGATTTAATGATTTCTTGAAATATTAAGAAATTAGAGCCGTAAGGGCTTAAGTACGGTAAAATGATATTTAATCAATGAAAAATTATATATCCAGAGGACTAAAGAAACATCTAAGTCTTGAGAAAAATATGCTAGATCAAAAAGTTTGCTGAGAATGAAACAAAAATAAAGTAATACATGAAGTCATTCAATGTTTAGGTACAAAATAATTTCATTTCTTTCAAGTCTAGACTTTAAGAAAAATAATATTTTCTTGTGTTAATTAAATCTCAAATTTAAAAGTTGAAAAAACTTGTGCAAAAACTTAAGAAAATACTTTTGAAAAGAATGGGTTTATAAAAACAGCGACATCTAGTATTATAAAAGGAATGACAGATTGCTAATTGTGATGGATTTTCTTGAAAATATATTCAAATGACAGAGAAGACACCGACATGCCATGTGCTAAGGGTTTGATTATTTTCAAATTTTACTCACATTTTCACCAATCAAACAAGCAAAGAGAAAATGTTATAAAAAATAAATATAAATATTTTATTGCAATTAAATTGTTTTGTTTTTAACATATTGCTTTTGAAAATAAACGAAAAGAATAAAAACATTTTGATTTATAGTTAATACGGACATGTTTAAACAAATTTACAGGTGCAATAATTTTTTACAACAAAAACTTTTTTGAGAGTAGGTTTACAATTGAGGTATATATATTATGTATGACAGAAAAAAAGTTTTAAGTTTGCAACTATTTTCCAACTTTGAGTATTGAATTTTTAATATTGTGAAGGTAATTTATTTTTAAAATATTTCATATGTTTTCACCAGAACATATCTCAAATAAAGGAATCAAAATCAAAAACATAAATTATATCTTATTCAGCCTGTCGAAGAGCTGGAGCTTGTCATAACGACAACTATTGTCTCCATTATTTCATATATTTGAAACAAATGAAACACTTTCATTATCCAATTAAGACATTATGAAAATTTATATGGGAGAAATCAAATATTTTCCCTTATTTTCTAAATTGGAGTCGTTCACTTAATACGTAACGCGATTATTAAGCTTTTTAAACGTCTTAAATATCTAATTTTAGTCAGGGATCGCCAAATGTCGGGAATCGAATGATTCTTGGTTGCATGTGCTCAAGTTTCTTTTTTTTTTTGAGGAAAAAAAGGTCATCAACTTTTTCCTAAAAAAATCATTTGACTTTTTTATGTAGCATTTTAAGGAAAAGCTATTTTATTTTGGGAAGCCAGATTTTTAACAGAAAAAGTATATGAAATTCATCTTGAATTTGTTGTTAATTATCGCACATACCGAACTTCATTAAAACTTGTGAAGGTTTTTCAAAAACTATTTATTTGTCATTGTGCTCCTATCACCTTATAACTTCGTTAATTTACATAGCTTTGAATACTGTATTGCAACATGTATATATGGGAGTTGCCACACCCACTTCTAGTTTTTGTAGACTATGCTGGTATCTCTTTATTTCCTTGTAGACTTATTTCACTCAATTGAAAAAAATCATTGAAAAATCTTATTGAAAATACCGTTAGTGTATAATATAGGATTTTAAAACTGATCAATCAGTGAGGAATAAAAATTTTGTGACTTGTGAATATCTCCTCTGGAAGGTATGAAGGAAAATATATGACCAGAGAACCATGTATTCAGTAATAGGGTGTCTTGACTCCATATACATATGTATGAAACTCATTCCGCCAATCGCTGGAAAAATTTTGAAACAATTTTGAGTTCGATCAGATGTGCCTCAACAACGCTAAGGTGACTCCTTTTTTGAAAAAAAAAATATTGCATAAATCGACGCGGAAGTTGGAAAATATTTTTTATTATATCAAAGGGCGCGTAGGCTATTATTAGGGGGTATTTTGATTCCGTTGATGATGAAAGATCGTACATAACTTTTGGACATGGAGAGTTTTGCTGTACTAATCGACGAGAAAAGGAAAAAAAAACTTTTCAAGAGGATTGTTAGACATTTCGGGAGTGTACTGAACTAAAAGCCAAAATATAACCTTCAGATGAAAAAATTTAACAAGTTTTCGTAAAAGCGGATTACAGAGTAGAAAGATTTTTAATGATGTTTCATGACCAAGCTCAATTCTGCAACAAGTTTCATGTAAACGGAAAAAATTTTAATGACCAAAGGAAGCTTATGTATGTGTATCTCTACAATATGACTTAAAATAAAAGATAGCCTGCATGACTCAATTCGTCACTCACCTCCAAACCTAGTTGCGTTATGTTATATGTGAACGCACCATGTACGCTGCCGTTAAATCCCATAGCACTATCATACTTTTCTCTTAACATGACGTAAATAGAAACAAATACCATCCGATAATATTAAATTAATGACATTCATAATAAGGGACCTTCACGAATATCGAATGTTTGTAATTCATTTACATAAATAATGAAAGTGGTGAACACACAACCTCAGCATAACTGAATTACTGTTAGGCGTAATGGATGCTCCAACTTGTTCAAGGTAAATATCTATAAAAGGACTAAAAGAAATGCATTTTAGCGGATGCTTTTAAAAAAAAGAAAAGCCAACTCCGCCCATGTTTAATGCAGCATCTATGGAGCAGATTGCAATTAATTAGCAAATTAAAAGTAACCATGAAACATTTTCCTCTCTCTATACAATAAAAGTGCGCTTTTATCCAATTACAATGAAATGTAAGTGTACACAAGTGTACAGTATCAAATATTTATTGTACAGTACAAACAAGCACAGCTTAAAAGGTCAGGGAAACCTACAATTTTTTGAATTTGAATTTTTTGAAATGAAACTAAGCTTATTGTATCCCATATCTTCCATTTGTATAAAGTACATACTTCTTTCTCAAAGGAAATCATTTATTTTTCAACTAAAACTAACTTACCATTTTGCGGTCCAGCATATGCAATTATTAACGCAGTCAGCAGCAATGAACCCAATACAATTCCTGCCACAAGTAAGGCGCGCTTTTGTGAGCAAACAGCGACGCCGGTGCGTGTCTGTCGGCCGCCACTGGATTCACCACCTGAAAATGTAATTAAAAGTTTTATAACTTGGTTAAGCAGAAAATGCAAAAGAAATAGGTGGTTTTAGCAAGCCCTATTGATTAAGGTACAGGGTGTGTAAGATATGCCATAGTTGACCTTCAACAAAAAATCAATGTATTTTAAGGAATATTTATTTAAAATAGAAATGAACCTGTGAACCAAGGGAAATGTGAGCCACAAATCGTTTTGGTAACTCATTTCTTCTCTGAACTAATGGTTCGTTTTTAGAACTGGTACATATAGAGCAATTGCTCTTTACCGGGGAAGTTTAATGTATTCCGCGAAACATTTGATGTTGACATTGGCACGTAAAAGCCCAATGGCTCTTCATGTGAAATTATACAAGTTGCAGTAGTAAGACCGAACGGGTGCCTCAACACTCCCGTTCCCGATTTTGTCTGTAAGTTATTCTTCGATTTGGCAGCTTTTTTCTAACTCTGCTACTTAATTTTGGGCAGCAACAACGACAATGAGTTTATTCTTAAGACTCATTCCTGTATCGATTTCCAGAGCTCTCTGATTCTATGAAATATGAAAGGATGGATATTGGGCATAGTGGTACAAGACTTGCGTCATTGGAAGAGTATTAGGTGCGTCGTTTGAGATTTCGAAATTGATAGAGCAATCAAAAATGCCACTGTTAATAGAAGATTGTGAAATCATATTTGACCAAATATGTTGAAGGAATTTAAGGTACACTATGATGAATGAACAGACTGACGTTTTTCATTGTTGCCAGTTGGTCTTGTTTGTTCGTTTTTAAGACGGTGACGAGAATGTCAAAGAAGAAATATTGATTTTACGGGAACTGGAAACGAAATCGAAAGGAATCGACGTCATGAACATAATTTTGTGAAACTTTAATATTAGTAATAGTCTGTGGGGAAACCACAGTGGTTTCTGTACGGATAGAGTTGTATTAGAATCACGCTCTGGTCTAGTGATAATAATACAAGAGAAGGATTTCTCTTAGAAACTTTGCCCATTTTTAAAAGACTTTGCATTGAAATGGGTTCCCATCACAAAACGCTTTTTCCTCACAGCAAAGTTTGTTTGTTGTTGAAAGCCAACATACTGGAATTATACGAACTTAGAGAGGAGGTTGGCCCATTTCTAGTCTAGAAGACATCGTAATATTTATTGAATCAATTTTTTGATCTTAGAACTCAAAGGGAGTTGACTTTTCTTCTGACTATTTTCAAGCAATTAAACGAGCACAAGCTATGATTAGAAGGTTCCGGAAACAGAAACTTAGAAGGCTTGGCAAATATATTTTTTCTTCGAAGATAAATGTTATGCCTTTAATTGCAAACTTCAATTATGGATAAGTAAAGTTAGCAAAACTAGTAAAAAAATGATTTCATCATTGCGAATATTTAACGGAACTTCACAAGTTATCTGTAATTGCTGGATCAAGGCATTCAAAAGTCAACTAGTAACCTTTTTAGCTGTAATATTGGTGAGGTTGCTAAATAAGTTCAAAAATAACTCACGCCTTTTGCTATGTAAGTATATATCTCGAAGATCAGAAAAAAAATCAATGGTTCATATTTTCCGTTTTCGCGGGCCCGCTTGATTTAGGGGCCTACCTTAATCCAGCGCTGCTATTAGTATATACTACTGTTAAGTTTAACGAATAAGTTGTTATGTAGCTTTAAAACAACTTTATTTCAATTATTGTTTGTGGTGTATCGAAACAGAAAATAATTATTGTTGTTATATAATTAAATATTACACTTATTTAACTTAGCTTACTGCTCAGAGCAAGTCCAAGAAAATTACATAGTACAAAAACAAAGCAGCAACAACAAAAAAACGTCGAAAGCTAGCCGTAATAGTTTCATCTGTTGCTAAATGGAATCATTAGTGACCTTTGAGCCGATGTGTGAGAATTTCTTAGTCTGATGTGTTTCTCTTTTTGCATGGATTTCTTGAGAAGCAAAGCAAAAAGTGATACAAAGCCAGAATTATCTTTTCTGTTGTTTATTTTTGTAAGTCATTTGATATTACACTTTTCTTGCAGGCGCCTTGTTGCAAGCTTTCTTGGCGAGTCAAAACGAAGTAGCAAGCTTAAGCTTTATAATAAATCGGTGAGCTTGCCGAAAGGCAATTTCTTTGCGGTTTATTTTAAGCTTAACACATGAACTTTTTGGTTCCTGTTAATAACAAAAAAAAAGTCATAGAAGTCGCTCTCCATTGAAAGATTGGGAACTATTAACAGAGAACGCTGGCTATAAAATGGGTTGAGCTCAAAATCATAATTTCCAATTATATCTTGTTCAGACATATGTAGCTTTTCCCGACTTCTTGTTTCTCCTTTTCTGAATGATAACATAGAAAAATGTATATATTTCTCTCCTACATGGAACAGTAAGATAGATGAATATGGATACATCATGGAAATAAAGCATGTGTGAACTTAACAGATTTGGTTAAGTAGGAATTGGTTTATTGGATTTGTACAAATAATTATAATATGTAATTGTTTTTGAAAAACTCTTATGTTTCAGTGAATTTACTTAATGATATTTATGAGTTGATTGTAGAATTTTCGACATCTATTAACATGAGTAATTGCTCGTAGCAAGAGGAACTCCATCTTCTTGAACTAAATTTCTCTGGAGAGCCAAAAATTTACTTTCGGGCTACTTTCGATTAGCTGGGGTAACTGGAATGCGATATCCTTTTTTTAGAAAACTAAGTGAAAAATTATAAAACCATGGTCAATAATCTGGTTTCCGATATGCTTTCAAAAAATAATCGGAAATTTATAAAATTTCATCTTTTTCCAACGTACTTAACTAGAAAATTGTGCTCAACACAATAAAATAATAAGAATACATCAATAACTCAGTTTTGAGAAAGTGGAGGGTAAGTTCTGTTCTCCAATGGTTACTCACATATTTTGTTTGAATTTTTCATTTCACATAGATATATCGTACAATTGATTTCATTACCTGATAAGAAAGCACAATCATCTAAATCCGGATCATTTGTCATTTCGATGCGTTCACGTCTCCAAACTTTAGAGCCCCTCTGACCGCCGCCAACGACCGAAATCTTAACGGGGCCGCCTTCTCTTTGATATCCTGCCAATACGTTCGCTTACAGCTGTTTCATATAATTTTTTTAACTTTTTGTTTTCTACAAATAATTATTACGGCATTTAAATCACTTTATCGTTTATTTTTAATATTTTCTTCATCATAATCATAGAAAACCACTCAAACTTGATACTTGTCTTCAAACTTGATAATATGTTAAGTTCACCCTTTTAATATTTAGTACATTGAACCCTGTAATAAATAACTGAAATTGAAGCGAAATATCTGACTACCGCATTGGACTTTTTAACTTATTTCAATAACAAGCTGCTAACAGTTTGGTCTGTAAAGTCAAAAATCAGCCTCCACAATGTCAACAGGAGCTATAATCAAATAATCTCCTACATAATTTATTCATTCTTATTCAGCAGGTATTTTTTTTTTGTATTTTGTGGCTTTTTATTTGGTATATCGAGAGAAAAAAAATCTCGCCTTATTTCAGCATTCAGAATTTACATTCTCGATTTTTTTTTTCTTTCCCTTGTTTTGGTTGTATTTTGCCGGTAAAAAGTCCAGTACTTTCACATACACAAACACACATGCATACACGACCATGTTGTGGAGACAGACAACCTCAGCCACGGCACAAAGGCTACAAGCACAGAGGCAGACAGACAGACAGACTGACAACCCGTCAATTTTTGTGCACATTTTTAACATTTTCTAAGGGATTCTGTTTATTAGCAGCAGCGCAGAAAATCTCCAAAATTCACCCTCAAAGTTAAGTGTTGCAGACGAAATTGTTGAGTTTTATTTATCCGATAAATTAAATGGGCGAAGAGCTGTGCGTTTGGCACAACTTTGATTTTTTGAAAGGAAAGTTTTTTTAAGAAAAACCTATGAATCAAAAAAAGTTGTTCCTGTAATGAAATTGTGTATGGGCATATATCGCAAGAGTACACACATTGATGTTTTGAATTCATGAAAATAAGTCTTATTTCTAAGTAATAGTTGAATAAAAAATTTTAACTTTTACTGATATACACAGTTCCAACCAAACTTCTCTCATAAAACCCAAACAATTCAATATATTTTAAGGTTCCCGTTCATAACCCCTGTGGTCATAATCTCCAAAACAGTTTTGGGCCTTATGTCCGTTTCATTTTGAGTCATATTATCCATTTCCTTTTGGCCTTATGACCACTTCTAAAATCTGACATAGTCCCCAAAAACAAGAGGACATAACGCCAAAAAGTGTTGGGCGTTGTGTCCGTAATTAAAGTGGACATAACGCCCACTTACCCTAAATTTTATGTCATATTACTATGGCTTCGGCCGAAGCCCACCACGAAGCCGGTGTTGTAGGAGAATTCGCGAAGCCCGTGTTGGACATATTGGAGGATGTAAGCTCTGAGCCACGGGCGAAGACCGCTCACGTACCCTAACTTTTATGTAAACTTACTGTAGCTAGCTAAGGTGATATTGGACACATTATAGACTGAACTGCGGCCGAAGGCCGATACGAAGCAAAGGTTTGACATATTCGAGCTTTTATATAGAATTACGTTCTATTGGCTGAATTGCCTACATAAAATATTTCAAGGTCAAGGTCATCAGTGACGTGTATCGTTTTCCGAATAGTTACCGATTATTTCTATTTATTGCATATAACAATAATAAATTAATTGTTAGAAAAATATAAAAGTGACATTTGACGTGGCTATTTTTTTTTTGTGATTCGGTCATTGTCTTCAATTAACCATCATAGAACAAAAATTTTAAAATGCATCGCTTAACCGTGTAACCAATGTTCTTTTTATGTCTTTCATCTTCTCACATATCATAAGGCATCCACAAAGCCATTCCAACGTTCGCGTTTATTAGAGAGTGCCTTCAACTCTCTCCAAAATTTCTTCGTTCGTTGCCACGATTATTAAAAATCCTCTAAGGATCGTCTATATTCCATTGACCCAACGTATGTAGGTCCCATCCATTTCCATTTTCGCCGTTTGATATGGATGGTAATCAGATCTTTTCGGAATTGGAGATGTTGATGGGCCACAAATTTTTCAGAATTCGGCAAAGATAATTGTTGATGAACCTTTGTAAATTGCATTGCAAGGTGCTGTTGATAAGCCATCGGATTAGAAAAGCTGGCTTCGAATTCGACACAAAGAATGCCAGATATTACGATGTTGAGCGAATGTGCTTTTTGCTTTGTTGATTCTACCTTGGCTGTTTTTATTGGAATGTACTAATTAGGTGGACTTACATGCTGTTTATTTTATTAATATGCATTTAAATATAAGTCTGCCTCTTCCGATATGGATATGACGTCGGTGAGTTTTGCTTGAATGTTGAACTGTTTGGCGACAAGGAGTCATACATACATATCTCCAAACCCATATCTCATCTTCATATGCGAGATCTTCCAGATGCTAGCTAAAAGCCCAAATAGCTCTACCGAGGATCTCCTAAAGTATTATCAAAGACACTATTGTTAGCAATTTTTCTGTTGTCTTGATGAAGTTTATGATCTTGGCTGCTTTACCTTGTGTGTTCAATGCATCCCATATACTATTGATTCAAGATATACGAACTTTTCAAAAAAATTGTATTCTCAAAAGACTTCAAAACGATGCTACGTTAGCATAAAGAAATCATTTATTTATTGGGATCAAAATAGGAAACTAATTAGACTCGTACAGTTCCAAAACTAAAAGTACCTTACTGTCAGATGTGCACCCATACACATACATACTGTACATATTATTGAATGCCAAAGAGAAATAATTTTCATGGCAGCATGGTCTTTTTGTTTACGTTTTAAGTTGACATGTGGAAAACTGGCGGGATAAATTTGTATTTTTTTTTTCGTTTCCTATTTAAATGTCATATAAAAATGCCGCTATTTATTCTCATTCTACAGTTTATTTGGTAGGAGTAGGGGATTAAGGGAATGACTATTGTTATAACTGCGGATTCGATATGGAAAACGAATTTCACTGTAATAAATATACTCTCACAGATGATACTTTCTCTTTTTTTTATCCAAATCTCATTCTCCCACAAAAGAGATTTCCAAATGTCAAAATCGCTGCGAGAAAATTAAATCTACAGTAAAAAAGGGTAATCAAAAGAATTCCAATACGCATCTCACTAATTCCGCTCTGTTTAATTTAAAGAATACAATTTTTTATGCGAGAGGAAAAGCACCTTCTTCAAGGCTCTCGTGGCTTTCTCCAATATGAATAGAACTTTACAGTGTTACCGGAGAGGGAATGTTTTCAGTTTTTTGGAAATATTTTTGGATTCTGGTAGAACGGTTAAAACGTTTACATAAAATTGAAACTGTGGGCTTCTCATAAGCAACCTATAAGCACATTCTTCTATCACAATGTAATGATATCAAAACAAGATATGTATCTATATAGGATAATTGCCAACTTAAATATTGTAAAGCGACTTCCTGTAGACGTCTGAACCTCATTGATCGACAGATGGAATGGTTACAAACACGTCTTTATTTCAGACCGCAACTAGGTCCGAAGTAGGAGGAAATATACTATTGTTCGAAGGTATAGCATTTGCAGTGGTCCAAATGACGAATTGTGCAGAATGCGGGTGGCATGGTACAGAAAGTAAGTTTCCTTTTCTTGGGATTAAGTGCCTTTTAGATGGCTTTAATACGGCACTATATGAATAATGCACTCTCAAATTACCTAAAAATAGTTTCCGATTATGTTCGTGTAAAATTTAATGCCACCATACCCAGTTTTGCATGTTTTTCAATTACAATCGGTAGCGTTTACATTACGAAATCAACAACTCTAGAGCATATTGGGCAAATCGGACCAACCAGAACTAAGATGGACACATCATATGTTTAGTGGTCAAGCGTTTAGATTAAACTTCGCCCTTGCTGATAATCAAACTGTATACTTTACCTATGCATATAAGACCTTAACTGGAGTACATTTTGCTCATCTGGGTAGGGATTCATTAAATCTAGTTTATGTAGAGCTGCTTGATTGATTTCAACAACGTGCGATAATGTATAATCGATTGTCACTCTGTAGTGACACTGCATGTGATAATTATTGAAAGCTTTGAAGGGAATACTACAATCCAGGACTGCAAATGCTTATATTTACCAATATTAAAAAATGTGATTTCCGACACTCGCGCTAAAAATCTGGAAAAAGATCTAAACAGAATAGACTTAATTCCAAGAAGGTTATGGGGCGTTGTTTTTAAGGGAGCGGTCTCACAGAAAAAAAAAAATAACGCTATGAAAAAACTAGAGTAACGTACTTGCGCTCAAAAGTAATGCATGAAGTCACAATAAAATGTTAAGAGTTCCATCAGAAAGGATCAGATGCTCGTAGACTATATAAAAAGCCTACTTAAATTTGCAAAAAAAGCGACAGCGTGTAAAAAATTTGCATTTGCTATATTAATTCGTATATTAAAGAAAAATTTAATTGGTACCCTTGCAAGAACATTCAATTTAAATGGAAACACATGTTCAAGAGCATTCTTTTTCTTATTCTTATGTGTTCCGGCGTTTTTCAATGTTAGATCTGGCAACACTAAAATTCTCTTTCTACCACTATTAAAAATTTACTGCTACGTTTTCAGTATTGATTTAGATCTTTTATTTTTGACTAATTAGGTTGACTTAAATGAACTATCTATACACATTCAATTATTTAGCTTCTATTTTGATTTGCTGCCTACATTGAATAATGAACAAAGTATTTTCCGTCCATTTTGACTTTGAGTGTGAACAACTGATTATCATCTATCATTTTTACCTTTCCCCGCTAACATTAATTTCACATCCTTTTAACAGGGTTGCTGTCAGAAAAATGTATCCACACATACCACATATTTTTTGTTCTACACATCCTGCGAATATGTTTCAAGTGGCATTTTCCTACACAATATATATGTCAATAGTGTACTTTCCAGTCAGTTCTTTTCATTTTCACCTTTTTTTTTTGTCTTATGTTCTTTTTTCTCTGTATTTGTTTTATGGTTATACTAACAATTTATTGTTCTACCTTTGGTCTTTAAATTTAAATTAGAGACAGAACTGTGCATAGTTCAGCAAAAACTCATTTATGTCGTACATACAATTCCATTTAGCCAAACAGAAATAAGCTCATTTATTGCATGAGCAACCTTTGGACATCAAATTGTTCAAAGCTGCATAAAGGTCAAACATTTTATTAATTTTTGTTTTTCATATAAAACATTTTGTAGATTAAATTCTTTTGAAAAGCATTGCTACGAGTACCTACTAGTACATCAAAACTTGAAAAATGTCCTTATATTTGCAAAGCTATGCAGCCACTTTTCACAGAGTGTGAGCGATTTTGTTGCATACTTTTCAGCAAGATTTTCAATTTTATTTCACATTAATCACAATAAAATTTCCATTCAATTGATACGCACTAAAGTATTTTATTTTGTTATTTTACACACTAAATTTATGTTCAAACGTTGCAGCTATTGAATTTTTCACTTAAATTGAAATTTTTTTTACAAATGTTCTTTTTAAAAAAAAAAAATTTAAATTGATTGCTTTAGCAGAAAACCGTGAAGGTGTTTTCTTCAAGAACTTTTCACAACTGGATGCTGCTCGCAATTTTGCTCATCGGTAAGTCTAACCAACCTAAGGCACCAAAATCAACCCACCACCAATTGCTCTGCTCCGGCAATGTTTGCTCTCTGCATGCTGCCAGCGCATGCGATTGAGTTTCTGATAAGTGCACATCTGTTGGAAGGAGTACTCGCATTTATTTGATGCCAATGCGTTTTGTGGTGGTATGGCAACACTCATAACTGAGAGGAATGACATGCGTGCCACTGTGTGTGTGAGTAAATACCACTGGTATGGTGAGAACATTAAAAACAACTTGTTCCTTGTTTTGATGCCGTATTGGGGTGTCAGCTTTTGTAGTTGTTTTTGCTATTTCGTTTCTGGGGGTGGCGGTGGGTGGTTTCCGGTAGGAAACTGCAAAAGCATGGCATTAAAGTTTATCATTTGCTATGGCAGCAGCCGCAGAAGCACCCACCACCAAACAAAAAACCAAACTTTCCATAACAAGCAAAACAACAAGATTTAAGATTAATTTTTAAGGGATGTTTGCAACTATATGCAGCTTGTGTTGGGGATTCCCTCATTAAAGTGTTTGTCTAGCGACATTCAGCAATTTATTGAGAATTTTTTTAATATTTCGACATTGATTGCTGATGTTTAACATTTGCAAGAATGCAAACTTTTGTATAGTTTTTTAGAAGTCAAACTTCTTATTATTGAAAGCAATGAAATAGATCGCAAATGTTTCTAGTCAAATTTTCAAAAATCGATCGATGTTGGAGTCTTCTAGTCGCTGCACTTTTTAAATAGTATTTTGGACCTCTTTTGTAAAAGTTGTATCAATTTTTTTGTCGGACTGGTGCTATTCTCCTGCACATTCGAAAACAAAAGATTTCATTCCTTTTTAACGACTTTAGTGAGCATCCGGGTAGTACATTTGTAGAGCTTAAGTTTTGCGGCTTATATAGCGTACGAACAATTTTGATTCCACTAAAAAGACTCTACCAGTTTCTCGAGCAATTCGCCAATCACCGTCCTCAAGCCAGGCTTATCCATAATGCATTCAATTCCACTGTTGTCTTAACCAACTTTGGTGCTTAAGTCACATATCACTACTTTGAAATTTTGCGTTGTCACTCCTGTTGAAATTGAGTGTTGCAGATCATAGAAAACAGATTATCTGCACTGAGAAACTGATAAATTATATTTCTTAGCTTTAAACGTTGCAAGCATTATGCATTCATTGACGATTATGCGTTCCAACTAGCATTGATTTGGAAGCTCCGAAGCTTCAATAATGACCATAACAAAGTGTCAACAGCTGTTTCACAAATAAATGAAAAATATTCAACTTTTTAGATAATAAATTTTTAGCAACTCAGCTAAAAGCATGAAATGACCGTAAACATTCGGTAACCCAAAAAATTCACATGTAAAACTGCGCACACAATCTATACCACAACCAGAACAATCTAGACGAATGAAAGTTGACAGCCCACACTGTGCTGTAGATAAGTAAAATTTGCCACTTCAGTGAAACAGAAAAAAATGCGTAAACAAGAAAAAATGTTTGTAAACAAAAGAATATGGGTTGAGAAAATACACTACCGGCTTGTGGAAGTGAGTGCACAGGCTTTAGAACTTTATAGCAATAGATAAAAAATTGAATTAAATTAATACTCGAAGTTATTTAATCATTAAACAAGGAAATATTTTGCAGACTATGGTCGATACTTTGGTACTTCGCATCAGAGCATCTTTAGATAGCCAATGGCAAATCCTTGCACATAAGACGATGATTTTGCTGTTTTAAATGTACATAGCTGTAAGCTCAGGTTGGACTTCCTCTGTTTAGAAGTTTTCCAATTATCGATACTACATTTCACGACATAAAATAAATACAAAATTTTATAAATGCGAAACTTTTAGAGACATACATACTCAATAGGTAGGGATGCAACGATACGCGTTTTGGCCGATACCGATACCGATATACATAAAAATTTATCTCCGATACCGATACCGATATTAATAAAAAGTTGTCACAGAGACTGACATTGCATTAAAAAGAAGGATTAGCTATAACGCAAAATTGCAAAATCATTATATTTAGATAAATCAACCGCCATAAGTAATAGAAGACCTCAATTTTTTATTTCATTTTTAATTTTATAAATTTTTTAAGTATAAAAGATAATAATTAACATTATCACTAACTAGGTTTTTATTTAGGAAGCACAACATTCTCAAGTTATGCGGGAAAAAACGATTTAGGAACTCTGTTTGGATTAGACCTGAAGTTGAAATCAGTCGCTCGGATGCGACAGAGCTCATTTGAAAACTGAAATACATTTGTGGCATTTTTTTTTAAATCTGGGTGCAGAACCTCACTACGCCAAAAACTGAATGGATCTGCATCTGTTGCAATATTGGGATATCGAAAATATCTCTCAATTTCTTCTTTGAAAGTATCGGAGCACAATGAAGACAATGGTTCTTCTTCTTCACGTTCTTAATAATATTTTCACAAATACTCTATATCCCTCGTCTTGTAATTGGCTCAGAGCTCGTACTAGGTTGGAACGAAACTGTTTCTGAAGAGGTTTCGGAATATAGTGGTATATTAATAAAATTTGCAAGCCGCTTTTTTGCCGTAGAAATAGTAGACCACAATTGGAATGTTCGTAGCTTATATGGAGGATCAAGCACCGTTGCTAAATAATAAGATTCTTCACTTTCCAAATTAAATCTTTTTTCAAGAGCCAAAAATTCCGACGACTCGCGTGTTTCGTTGGAAATGTCGGTGACTTTCTTTTCTGAATTTGGCAACTAAGACAGAATTTAAAATAAAATAAAGAAATGTTACTTAGAATCGCTGCTACCATGATAATGGTTTGGCTTGAAGGCTTTTTTTCTAAACAGTTCCTTTATCCACATGATATGGTACCTTTTGTGAAAATATTAGTGGTGATGAATGTTTTTAATTGATTTTTACTCTTTGGGGCATATGAACATTTTTTTGTACATATCGGTGTATCGACAAATTAATATCGCCATATAGATATATCGGAATACACCGATATATCCAAACTAATATTATGAGTTTAAAAATGTGTTTGTCTGTCTGTTTGTAACTTTTTCACGCCTTAATTGGTAAAAAGTTTTTCTGATCCCCAGCTTGAAGGGGCTGGCAGGTTCCACCAAACAAAAACACTTAAAAGTCTATATCTCGGTGCTAATGGCAGGCATAGTTGCGAAATTTGGTCTGTTGGGTGGGTGGAAATCGAATAACTTGAAATCTATGGCAAATAAAATTGTAAAATAGGGTACACTGATAGTACATATAGTTAGATAAAATTTGGCATTTTTTTTTATCGAGTTGTTTCCAAAATTGTAATTATTTTGCTTAATCGTTTATATGAATACGAGATGGAAGTGGCAATAAACTGTTTTTTCCTCGCTGAAAATATTAGTTTTGCCAAAAAATGTCTTAAGACTAAATTTTAGTCGGTTGAACTGTTGGTAAGTTTGGTATAACAATAAGCTATTAAATTGGAGCAAAACAAACCTTTGCTTTGCGAGGCCTCGTGAAAAGTATGTGAGTGGCCTTGCATTATCAGATGGTGGTGCTTTTAGGTTATCATATAAAATGGCAACATAGTCGATATTGCTAAAAACTCGGTAAGCATCAAATTTTGAATAAAAATTTCCACCAATTTACGGACAAAGGTGGAAAATTTGTGCGTCGACAAGTCTGTTTTATTTCAAGCACTAAAGTCATAGTCATATCGGATGACATTTGGGGCTCATAAGTTCCCAAAAGCGGAAAAAAATTTCGTAAGATTCAGAAAATCTGATATTATTACATATCGCCTAGGATAGACCGCATTGCTCTACCCTATCCTAGGGACGCTACTGTTTCACGGTAGAGGTGTTAAAAGCACCCTTTAATGAATAATTTTTTTGCTGTGGTTAAATCAACTCACAGATTGTATTCAATTCCACTTAATAGCCCACTCAAAAATTTCCAATCAGTTGCAGTTCAAGCAGAAAATTTTTGCTTAACTCGTCATGTTTGGGAAAATTGATTGACCGGATAACGAGTGCAAAATCATTGAAAACTCTTAACGAGAAAGCAGACATGATTGTTGGCTTAGTTGAAGAGCTCTTGAAAAAATGCTGGCTAGGCATATGGTTCGAAAGAAAAAAAAAAAACAAAATCTATGAGATGTAATCCATGAAAACTTGGTGCAACATTGGTATTTATTGCATGCTACAAGGACGACATTGTTTATTGCAACTGCAGTAGATCAACATGGTTGCATAAATTTTATTCCACACTTCGATACTGTCGCTATAAAAAGATTTGTAGGCAAAGTAAAACATTATACTTTTGTTAAGTAAGTGATTAATTGATCTATCACTTCACACTATTTCTATTTGGCTGTGAGGGACAGACAAAAAAAAATGTTCTTCAATAACTCCAAAAGTAAGCCACAACTAGAAAAATATGTCAGGACCAATGTTGTTCCCAAACAACAATATTTGAGCAACTTTTCAACGTTTTAAAGTTTCCAATAAATACTGTAGCTTTGAGCCAAAATAGTTGTATTGGGTGAAAAATGTGGTTTTCAGATTTGAACACATAATGTAACTTAAAACTTTCAATAAAAATCGTATTTTTGAGAAAATGGAGGTGGTTATTAGAAATGTTATGGCGTAATTATTTATCAAGGCCTTAATGCAGAATTTAAAATAAATGTTACTCATACGACGCGTTAAACATTAATAATTTAATTAAATTTAGTCTTCAGAATCATTTTTGAATCCCTTAAGTTTTTTTAAGGAAGAACTGCTAGTCGGTATATATTTTTAAATGGGTTAAAGCGTTACATCAACTTCTTACACATTTAAATGTCTTTTCCGTTGCTGTTGTACAGTTACTGCTGCGTCCTAATTGCCACTTATAAAGGCTGACATTACATTACGTCCCATATACTGATATTTCTTTATTGTCAAGCAAAGTTACATTTAAATAAATTATTTTCCACAAACAGCAACCAGCTGCATCACTTTTTTACTGCACCACCTGCTGATACAGCCAGTGTTCCAGCTGCAGTGACTGCTGCAATTCCTGTTTCCTTTTTAGCTTTCATATTTCCGTCATTTTCTGTTTTTTTTTTAATTTAAAGTACTTTGACCTATAAACACATTTTTTCCCTTTACTTTCACTTACGTATAGCAACAAGCTAAAATGAAAAAAAGGGAAATTATTATAAAAAGGAGCCTACACAATAGAGATAGACGTACTAAACTGCGGTGCTGGAATACTTCAAGCCTTAACCGCCACACATACGCTACGACTACTGCTTGTTTTGTGCTATCTCATAAGTGTAGCAATCTTCACATCACAATCACTGACGACGTCATCCTTATATTCATTGGCTCTGGCATGACGGCCACTCAGCGCTTCATCAGTGCATGCACTGGTGCAGTACATTCCCTGACATTTATGTGGCCCAACTTAAAGTGTCATATAGAATGCACTTTGAAGAAGTTAAATGTTTAGATTCTCAAGCCTGCAATCGTGCAAGGTATGGTAAAATATAAAAAGGTAGCTATTTACACCGACAAAAATAAACTGTAAAATAAAATATAATGAAAAAAAAATATGACAAAAATTAGCTCGCACTTAAACTTAAGAAAGGATGTTAATAATCATAGAATAAGCCTTCGTTTGGTAAAGCAAACTGACTATTTATACCAGCTGATGCTGAATTGTGCAAAACCCTACAACATTTTAGTGCAATCCAGAGGTCTATCATTGCACGCATACGTTTATCGATTCTACTTGCTATTGCACAATACTAACTCACAGTGAATATAAAGGATTGTGTTCTATTCGTTACGGGCAAACTAAGCAAGCTAATTGAATGAAATTCGACACACAGGTCGAACCTTCTTGCAATCTGCTGGCATATAGCAATGGGCGAAATCGGTTCACGGCCACGCTTACCGCCCATACTCAATGTAAATATATCCAAGTCCATTTTGAAAAAAAATGAAGATGAGAACAAAATTAAGATTAAGCCAGGTTTTAAGTTTGCAAAGGCTCTTAGAGGGGCGTGGCACAGCCCTAAATTTTTAATTTTAAACTCGTAAACCGTGCAAGATATTGTGATTAAATTTGGCAAACGAATACAGATCTTAAAGATTTTGAATTGCGCATAAAGTGGGCGGAATTGTAAAAGTGGGCGTATTATGTTTCAGCAATTGAAAATTTGGATTTCGTATAACTCCGAATCGGCACGTACGATTTTCATAAAAATTTTAGGGATGATACCACTGAAAGTAGTCATCAATACAAGCTTTGTTGATGTACTAGAAAATTTTTTTAAAGGGCGTGGCACACCCTACAATATTTATAAACGTTATATAAAGAGAACTAACAACGCAATCGTTATGAAATTTAATATGGCAGATAAACTTGCTAAAAGTTGTCTCTTGAAAAGTTTTTCCGGTGGGTGTGGCACCTCCCATAAGCAAAATACGTTTAATGCTATAGATAGTGTGCTATGAGAGTAATCTTCATAAAATTTTGTGTAGAGGTGTCGGCTACCATAAGCTTTGAAATTAAATGAAACTTGACAAGATTGCATCAGTGGGCGCGGCACCTCCCTCGTTATCATAAAGTTGTAAGTGCTATTTTAAGTGAACTATTGGAGCAATTGATCTGAAATTTGATGTAAGTGATTTACTGGGTACTAGGTATATATGAATCAAAAGCTGGCGAAATAGCAACAGTAAGCGTGGCACCTCCCATACAATTAAAATAATACCTTGAAAGGTATAACTATTGAAATATATGAGCAATCATACTGAAAATTGGTGTTAGAGGTTTGTTTATGGAAACCTATTTCTGGATCATAATTAGACTGGATAGCACCATTGGGTGTGTCACCTCCCTAAATTTTTCATATTTTTTCAACATTTTCAGTTTTTTCCAACACTTTTCAAAATTTTTGAAAATTTTTACATTATTTTCGACTTATTCAACCTCTTCAACATTTCTTTAACATTTATTCAAAAAGTACTTGCAATGCAGTGTAGGGTATGTGAGATTCGGCCTGGCCGAAGATAACACCTTTACTAGTTTTTATATTGTGTTTGTGAATTTCTTAAACATCGTATTATGGTCGCAACCGTATCCATACCAGAAGTCTCAATTAACGTAAAGCATGTGCATGTGTATTTAATGGTATAATCAAAATTATAATATTTTCCTTAAAACGCCACACATTTTTAACAATTAACATAGTGAACAGCCTTCACTTTTTCTTAACTTAAAGAAACAATTTTTTTTTTTGCAGCTATGAGATTGAAACACTGCTGTAGGGACCATTTAAGTAGGACTACAGAAAGAATACTATGCTTTCTTATATAAATTGGTCTTAGTGTTATCGAAATGGATTTTGTAGTAGCTTTTTGTCAGTAGCCGAGTTCTTATGTTCGACTTCTATGTTTTCAGCCTGGGTTTGATTCTCAGTCTTCAAAAAGATCAAAGCAAAGAAAGATGATGACCAGAAGCTCATCACTTAATAGTCAAAATAGTACATAGAAAAAATTTTTACATTTTTTGGTTTCACATGAGATGAAGCCAATCAATCTACTCCAGATGAAAGAGTTTTCGAATGCAAATTATATTTAAGTTGCATGTGAACAGTTTCTGTCAGTGTATTTTTAGGCGCTTTAATTGTACGTGTAGAAAACAGAACAAGTGATGTTAATATATACTGTTCAAAAGTAAAGCGCAAATAACTTAGTAAAAACGTTCTAAGATAAAACGTCTCTGCAGCTATGTTTAACACAGTGGCGTCAATTCAATAGGGCTGGAAAGGGCATTGGCCCCCTCAAACCCATCTAATAGTGGTGGAATTATAGTTCTCGTCCCCTCCCCACGATTCGGTGAAGTAACGCCACTGGTTTAACATCTCTATGGAGTTCTTTAAAGCGCTGCTTTAGCATGACTTTAATTTAAAGAAATCAGGCGTTGTCACGCTGTATTGTAATATTACGTCTTCGCCAAGTTTTGCGAATGCAAAATTGATAAATTGTGTGGTACTGAGTGAGCGACATGTAACTTCATATTTGGGTTTGTGATTGAAGAGGAAGCTTCCTATTATTAGTGTGTGGGAGAAAAATCTACCAAATGCTTACCATTTTACTTTACTTGACCGATACCGTGCTTACCGAAGACATATTCGATGCTATTGTTGTACTGAGGCAAGAGCTGAGGTTAATTTGCTTTAGATTTCGAGCTTCTTCTCGGGCTACATAGCTCCTGTCGCGCCATATAACTGATATTCTGGAGTTGAATGATGCTGTGATAATTCTGGAGAAATCAGCTGACAAACTCATACGCCTTAAATGCAGAGGTAATCACGTCCCAAATATATAAATTTTTCTTTAAGCTTTAAGCGCTCACATCCAAGGTCGTTCTGCTGAAGTCGGCTGCATTGATAGAGTATTTGAGCATTCTTGCATCCTATTTGCATAACCTTTTTTAAATAAAATGACGGTCCCGAGAGTCACTTTTATTCCAAGTCTCTGAGGATATTAGCTATTTGGCAGAAATGGGTGATTGGCCCAGGTCACCTAGAACGGTGGTATAATTGCCATCTTTAAAGTTTCAAATTTCGATTCACTGGAGTACGTAAGGTGTCCCTGAGGCAAGTGTTCTTACTTCTATACAAATAGTTGTGACCTTAACATAAGAACCTTTTTAAGAAAATGTCCTATAACAAATACGACAGTAGTATTTTACTTCTTATTGTTTTCTACTAAATAGTTTCACACTAAAAAGCACTTTAGTTCGTTAAGCAACCATATCATGATTTCAATAAACCCCTTAATGTGATAGCTCCAAGAAAAACGCACAAAATTCTGCCATAATGTCCGTTCTAAATTCGAAAAATCATAATCTGTCACGTTCAATTTTTATCAGCTGGGACAGACGGAAATTCAACAACGGAAACTTCCTACAGCTTTAGGAATGTGATGTCTTCATTAACAACAACAGTAGCAGCAGCAACAGCAACAACATTGTCAACAACACCAACACTATGAAGCAATGCCGCTAGAAAAAATGCTCGTATAACCAGAAATAAAAGGGAAAAAATAAAATTAAAAATCTAAAGAATAAAAACCTACGAAAACGATGACGATTTTTTTTTACATCCATTCCATGGTAAAAACATCGCACAAAAACCACAGTCATGTTGTTGCTACCATCATGTTGAGGCGCCTTGTAATGCAGTTGCTGTCGATGTTGTTGTGGGTGCTGCACTTATGTCTGAGTTGCTTTGGTGAGTAAGGAAGGGTAGCAACATCTAAATGGGGATATTTGGAATAAGGTTGTTACCTTTAAGGGTTGCACTAACGCACAGTGTGCTTAAATACTAAAAAAATGGTTTTGTTTAAAACGTTTTGTATTTCTTCAACTAAAATATTGCAGATGTCTTAAGATACAGAGATTGTTATACAACTCAATGTATCAAATCATGGTGATAGAACGTTTGCTGATGAAAACAAACATTTTTTTTTTACTTTTCTTTTATTTATTGTATCTGTTTTAATTACATAGACAAACAATAAGTAATAAGCTCTTATTTCTAAGTAAAACAATTAAAAATTATAAGCTACATATAAATTGGTATATGTATTATAATAAGTAACTACAAGTCTGCATGAGTTAAAAAACCTGAACTGGTCGGAAAGTAGATTTTACCAAACATTACTTCTGTTAATTACTACAATTGCGGTAGGTGAGGCTTGGATAACCCGTTGGAGCAGAGGCGTGACGTCAGCTTCATAACAACCCATCTATAGTACGGTTGTTGACCATTGCGGCTCCGCTGATTAATTTTTAGCCAAGACGAGCGAGGTCTCGGTCTGTGTTGGCGTAGTAGCAGAAACGAGCTAGGTCCCTGTTCACCACCATGGAGGTAACTAGTACCTCGGTAACGATTGTGTCGTGGTAGTTGAGGTTCCGCTCTATCACGTCGGGGAGGACTAGTGCCATTAGGACAACTTTGAGGCGTTAGCCAAAATGAGCTAGATTCCGGTCTAGCACCCAAAAGGTGCCTAAACGCCCCGTTGCTCAAACACTCCTGCTGCCGCACTCATCGGGCTGCGGCCGAGATTAGCAAGGTAACAGTCCGTGGCAGACGAGCTAGTGGCGATGAGTTGACGAGTTCGGTTTTTTTATTTTTATATTTTGTTTTAATCATTATTAGAGAACAGTACCCGAGACAAGCTAGGTCCCGGAACGGAGTCCTCATCTGATTTATAATGTAAGCCGATGTACCAGCTGATTTTGTGATTTGATATTGCAAATCTCATCTGGGGTGCCTGTTTTCAATAGCTTGTCAGCTCTCTTTAGTCTCGAAAATAGCGAAAACAAACATTGAACATAATATTTTCAGATGCCACTAGAGCATAAAACGAAGCTATAAAGCGAGCAATAATTTAGTTTATTCCTTATATAGTTTCCTTTTATTTTTTTACTGAGCCTCCTGTTTAGTACTGTAAGTGCAAAAAATAAAAAATAATATTAAATTATGATCTGTTCTTAAAACGCGTTTGTTTTATTTTGATGCTCTTCGTCTAGCGATGAGCTTCTCATTCGACCCAAACCTCAACCTACCGAGCAATTTCTTTAAGTTTAAAAAAAGTTTATAGTTGCAGGGAGCTAAGTTTCAAGAATACAGTTGATGAGGAACCAATTTGTAGCGCAACTAATACATTGCGATGCATTGTCCTGATGAAAAAGGACTTTTTTCTTCAATGAATGCTGTCATATATATTATATCTCAGCATCAAATTTATGCATTATCTCTAAATATTATTTTCCGGTTATCACTTTGCCGTTTTTAGGGTAATTGATGTGAAGGATTCCACGCACATCCCAAAAAAAAGAACAGTCTTTATCACCTTGTTGGTCGACAGACCCATCTTGATCCTTTTCGATTTTGATCTCCAAGAGAAGATTCGATTATTCCTTAATCTCTGGTGTGTAATGAAACAGCACTAAAAGTCCATATTGTGATTGAAAATCTCCAAACACTAATATGACTAAGTATAAACAAACTTGATACGCTGAACAAAAAGGGCGAGGTTAGGCAAGTACTCGTACATAAGTAAATAAATAAATAAAAATACAAATTCCATCCTTCAAGCCCACTGTCTTTTCTTGCCGGCCTAGCGACTGGCGCATTTTAACGATGCAAATCCACATGATGATGAATTCATAAAAAAAAATCCCCCGGGGGGAATACAAAAAAATAGCAAGCGTTGAAGTTGATGAATAAATTTCAGACAGCCAAAAGAATTTTTTTTTCGCTTTTTTTCGTTTTATTTTTGCTCTTATTCTCCTTTTGATAATTTCACATTCATTCGCGCCTTTTGTCAAACGAATTCCTAGGTAGATATCCAGAAAGCAAAAATTGTGGTGACGCGTGCATAAAAGGGATAAATTACAGGAGAGCAATTAAGTAATTGTGTTGGAGAATGCAACGACATAAATATTTAAATTATTTCGGTGTAAAAGAAAGCAAAAGTGGAACCACAAGTGGGGTACTTATTCCAGAATTTTAAACGATTATGTTTGGCAAATTGTTTTGAGGACTTTCATAAGTACTAGGGCGCTCAAAAATACCGGGATTTTTCAGGATTGTATATAAAACCAATTAATTCCGGTATTTTCGTTTCAGAATCAGAATCAAAACGAAGAATGAATAAAATATGTCAACAGACCAATTATGATAGAAACTTTATATTCATTTTGTCTCAGTTTTGTGAGTCCACTTTAACATTTAGGAACATTTACAACGTCTTTTTGGGAAATTGTTTTGTCTTGCAGGCGAGATGTACAAAAGTTTTGCTTGGCCAGTATTTTTTCAGTATCTATAATGGAAAATACTATTCTTATCCAACTACACCATTTTTTCTTAATTCATGGAAAGGAAGGATACTTCCATGATTAAATTATGCCGTTCTAAATCGTTGTGAAACCGCTTTCTAGAACAAGAAACATGTGAAACTGGGAATATGATAATCAGACATTCGCTAATGACCATGCACGAAGAAAGAGTTTAGGCTATTAGCCAGCCCTAAAAGAGTATCGTTTACTAAACGGTTAATTTTCTACAAAAATTTGCGATTACTTCAATGAAGCTATAAAAACTTTTGATACCACTAGCTCCCAACCATACTTCTAATGACTTGAATGCAATTTTGATTTAACGACAAGGACTAAAGCGAAACATTATTTCTGAAGATATAGTTATAGTTATTATTATTTTATTACCTAAAATAGTTCGATATCAGAATATTTGCACATAATAAGAGAAGAGAAGAAAGATAAAAAAAACAAACAAAACATATAAAAGAAGAAAAAAATCCATTGCATACTTATGGTTGATAAAGAATGGTGTAATAAGTTAATTATAAAATGGGAGAAAATTGTGTGTGAAGGTATTTCAGCCAGCACTCTCACTTTGGAAATATAATTGTCCTGAAATAGTGGCAAAACTTACAACGTACAGTTGCTTAAAGATTATATCTCCCACAAGTACTGAATCAGAGCGCTGGATATCTTTGCCAACTATAATCTCAAGATTTTTTTTTAAAGTTTAAAATAAGTTCTGTTCGTACCAGAAAACGGCTACTAATTAATGTGCTTCAAAGTACTATTCAAAGCTGAATTCAGTAGCACTAATTTTCAAGATTAATTTTACACAAAAGAAATTTGTCGAAAAATTAAATATTTGGCAATCCAGGGATGGCAATAAGTTTCAGGATTGAACTCCCTGATGCTTACGTATATCAATTTTTAATCAAAAAAAAACAGCGATGATTAAAGGAATCTTTAATTTTAAGATCTTAGCTGTGTTATGTGCTCGTAGTTCTTTAAAAAAAAATGCTGATTTTAAACATCTCGATAATATTGTTATGTTTCTCGTTTAGAGCAATGTTATGAACTGATGGATTTTTTCTTAGATAAAATTTTTCGGCGCTATTTTCAATTTATTTTATATGCTTTGTGGCAAAATACATGCCATGGATATGAGCGCTCATTTCTATGTTGTGTCAGTGAATATTAAAAATGACTGAAAAGGAAACATAACTCGGTGTTACACGGCAATTTTGATGAATTTTGTAGAGAATGAAATCGTATGAATATAAGCTCCATATTTCCCAAAACTTTGTGGAAAATATCATAAATGGAAATTGAAAGTCGTGTAAAATGTGAGTTTTTGGTGATATTTTTGTAGATTTTACCTAAACATAATAATCCAAATACAAGATATTTTTTAATATGCAATTGATTGATTTAGAATTCATAAACTTTCATTTGATACTAAAATTTTTTTTTTTTAAATGCAATCATTACAAAATATACGCAAAAACTCATTAAAATACCGTATTTTTTGGCTTTTATTGATTTTCAACAAAAAAATGGTACCATCAATATAACGCCATATAACACTCAGAAAAAAATTTTTTTGTTAATGGACACCCTAATGTACATAACTTTAAATTTATTTCTAGCCAGACGACTAATTTACTCTAAGAAATATAGTTGCCACTTATAGTAAGTAATGCACAGGCTAACTAAAATTATAACAAGTTATTAGGAAAAATTATTTTCCCAACTTTTATAAAAGTTTTTTGTCACAAAAATGTTTCCACCATACTTAGTTATTAAAAAATAATCAACAATTAACTCGTACTCACCGAATGTGACACCATTTGTTTGCTTCTCTTTGTCTTTATCCTTGTCGGACTTCTCACCGCCTAAGGGCTCTAATTCGATGCCATCCGTTGTGGCAACTTTGTAATCCCGCTTCGACATATTGCCACAAAATCCACAGCATAACATTTGATAAAATTTTTCTTTATTTCCACGCTATTAGAATGTGAAGGGATTGATATGTAATGAGGGATTATGAATTTAAGCGTAAATAGCGCTAAGGGGTGTAAATGATAGGAGCGCAAACGATTATAGTTAAGAGTTAGGTAAAATTGGTCCTAGTAGTGTTATCTGAAAGTAAAAATAAAATAAAGAAATTTAAATAACATTTAAAAATAAACAGATTTTATTTGAAAACCTATCTTTATATAAAGTAAGGATTTCAAGATATCAAAGGTTACTTTTCTGTGCTGAAAAAACAAACAGTATTGATTCATGGTATATCATACGGTTAGAAAACTCGGAATAAATTTTAATACAAGCGAAATATTACAAAGATTTTTAATACAATTTTGATTACAGTTAATACAATTGAATAGATTACAAAATTTTTTAATATATTTCATATTAAATTTTATTACATAAGTATTATATTTGATTTTCAAGCCATACTGTGTTATATTTTAATACTTTTTATATTGAATTCAAAAAAAAATTATGTCGCCTTCACTGGGGTTCAAACCTGGTTCCCTTTTACTATAATGGTTGCATGCTCGGCTTAACGACATCAGCCAACGTAGCATTTTATTTTGGTTGGCTTGAAGTATATTTCAATTCAATTGACAACTACGTAAAATAAAAATTCAATATTTAATTTTGATGGAAAAGTATTTAAGTTTTAGTCGATCACATAAATGACGGCAGTAGCTTAGCTGGTAAAGATGAGCATATTCCCAAGAGTGGCATGATTGGCGACCTAGGTTCAATTCTGACCGGTAACAGTTAAAAAAAACAATTAAAATTTTCCTTTAAAGTTTTAAAAATGCAACACAAATAAATAACCAAAACTTACAGCAGCAACATTATAGAAGAAGGAGACGGCAGATATGGTAGGTAACATTTTTTTAAAATCTTAATAAAAACGAGTATTAAATTTTAATACAATTCTGGTGTGGTCATATATGTAAGCCCGAAAGTATTAAAATTTATTCCAAAATTTCTAACCGTGCATGCTTGGCGCAATAAACAGCAATTAAGTACCAAAATTTGGTTACAAATATTTTAAAATCTAACAACTTTAACATCTGCTTTTTTAATTTTGCGAGTAACTTCTTCTTTTGAGTGTAAATGACTGTTGCTTTCATTCATTCTTTTTTATTAATTTTAACAAATGGAAGAAATATTATTTTCATATGAGTCACAAAAGACAGAAATCTAATATAAATTGATTTAAAAAAAATAGTGGATAGAGTATAAAGTAATATTTTGCCTACTTGTCATATTTTTTCCATCATCCATCCATTTAGGTATTTGTGCTTCTATAGTACACACAAATATGCACAGCATTCAACATGTAGCTCGGACGTTGAACTGTAATGTTGCTCAAGGAGTATCGGCCGGAATACTTATGCTGGCACAAAGTTTTTCTTTTCTAGTTATTGTTGTTTTACATTTGCATTGCCTCAACATTTGAACCAATTCTATTGTTGTTTGTGTAAATGAGAAATTGTTGTGTGCGCCATTTTTAGAATCCTTAATAAATGAACATACCAAGCATTCAAATGACGGCGACGTGCTGGAGCAAAGTTTACATGAAAGTTACTCCAGAAACGAAAAAAAATAATACATCAGTATCGTTTGAAAAGAAACCACACTTGAACAAAGTATTCCAGAAGGCATATCAAGATTTCTTTGATTTTCCTGTTAAAGTTGCGTTGTAGAAAAACTGTTTTTTTTTTTATAGAGGAAGAGCAGTCACAAGCGAGTGATATGACGAACGCGAAAGATTAAAGTTTTAGAATAGTTGGCAATACACTCATTACGATTAACTAACATAAGTTGCTATACCGACCAAACCCCAAGACATTTAATTACTCAAGAGAGTAATGAATTTAGTTAGCAGTTTGTTCTACAATGCAAAGAAACAGTTTCTGAATTCTTAAAGACAGAACGTCCAATAAAGAGAAATATGATGGATAATTTTTTTGCTATTTGTTTTTTCAGTATAAATTTTTTGACACTTCACGCGTGATTCGTAACATATGTCAACGCCAAAAATGCTCAATAAGGTTTGCCATTTCACCATGAAAAGACTAACAAACGAACGGCGCTTGCAAATCATAGAGTTTTATTATCGAAATTCGTGCTCTGTGAAAAATGTATTTTGCAAATTACGTCCATTTTATGGTCGTCGAGCGACGAAGCTCATTCTTGGCTCAATGGATACGTCAACAAACAGAATTGCCGAATTCGGTCTGAAGATCAGCCAGAGAAAGCTCAAGAGCTGCCAATGCACCCTGTAAAATGCACTGTTTGGTGCGTTTTGTGGACCGCCGGCATCATTGCATCGTACTTTTTCAAAAATAATTAATATCGCAGCGTTACAGTCAATGGAGCAAGGTACCGTGCGATGATTACCGATTTTTTTTTTTTATCTAAAACGGAAGAATTGGACTTGGTTGACATGTGGTTTCAACAAGACGGTGTCACATGCCAACGGCAAGCGATACCATGAACCTATTGAGAGGCAAGTTTGGTGAGCAATTATCTCACGTTTTGGAGCATTGGCCATTAGCCGCAAAGATCATGCGATTTGACCTCATTTTACTATTTTTGTGGGGCTATGTGAAGTCTCTCTTGTATAGGGACAAGCTAGCCACAATTGCAGCCCTGGAAGACAACATTACAGCTGCCATTGGTGAGATACCTGCCGAAATGCTAGAAAAAGTATGAGAAAATTGGAGCTTATGAATGAACGACCTCTGGCGTAGCCGCGGGTAACAATTACATCAAATAATCTTTAAAAAGTAAATGAAAAAAAGCCTTAAATAAATATTTGATTCACTATTGCAAAATTGTTTGTTCTTTTTTCAATTTTCAAAAATCAAACGCTTAAAAAATCACCCTACATGATCCTGGTCAAAACAATATATAGTAAGCTTGCTGGTAATATTATCGTGCACCCAAATATGTACAAGAAAAATATATTTTATTATGGTATTTTTGGAAAATACTGCAATTTAAAAGAAGATTTAAAAAAAATGATCTAATTTTTTCAATGGCCAAAATTAACCGGAACACCCTGCACATCACTTGCTAGGCTAGACTTCTTAATGACACTGATGGCAGATTCAATGATTTTCATTAAGGCAAAACTTATTTATTATATGAATGACGGATTTTTTTCACAAAAATATTTTTAAATTTTTTACAAGAAAAATGGCGCTGCAATGTCTTAATGCGGCGCTGCTAATTCCGAATGAAACAAAAGTTTGACAGCGTTTCGTAATGCTTTTGTACGCATACTAATAAAGTAAGTCGGGAGCAGCATAAAATAAGTTAAAAAAAACCACACAGATAGGTTAGTAATTTTTTTATATCAGATATCGCACGACGTGTCCTAAAGCTGTAGCCTTCTGTTTTTTACTTGCTCCCCCTGCCACAAGCAATACATACTAAATGCTTCCATGTTGAGCCTGATATTACGCACGAACCTAAGAAAATATTACTATTTCCGCGTCTATATAGCTGGCTCATGTTCTCTTATCCTTTGGATTAAGGATTAAAGGATTGCAAACTATCCTTTAACAGCTTGAATTCCAATTTTAAGCAGCTGCTTTTGTATTCCGACTCTTTCTCTACAAACATATTTTGTTTGGTTTAGTTTCAGTTTTTCTTAATGTATTATATACTTTTTCTTTTCAAAACAGTTGACTTTTTCATTCAAATGTTGTTTTTATAGTCAAAAATTACATCTTCTAATCCAATGTAGCTTAGAATACCATTTCATCTATATTTGTTACAGCAATTTGGTTCCCAACAGGAGTTCCGTTGGAATTAGAAATAAGGCTATAATGAAACACACAAAGCAAAACCCGTTTTTCCACCTCTTTAAGCTGCCACTAGAAAAACGGTTACCAGGTTCAAAGGTAAATTCTTCTTCTTACTTTTTATCATCGTATCAATAATTTTCTCAAAGTCATACATACTCTTAAAAATATTTACTTATTGAACTATCATACACACATGTGTCTATATTTTATAGCTTTTTGAAGCACCCTAACATTAACTTAGTTACTTATCCAAACATTTGCATTGTTTTTTTAAACCATACAAATGTACATAACAATAAAAAACTGTTGTTTTGTGTTTTTGCAAAAAGTACTCCTCACTTGAAATAAAAGCAAAGTTTAAACGGAAAACAATAACAAACAAAAGCCAACAGCTAACAACGAATGGAACCCCAAACGAACACCCCTAACAATGGCTGGCAATGGACTAGCCGGTTAACTGAAGCCAACTGGATGAATATGAAGTCGCATTTGCTGTCGCTTCTAGGAATGTTTGGTTTGAGGTAAATGGCTCCTACAATATACAATGGCCAAAAAGTGGTTACGATAAATGGAAAATGGATTTTTTGCGCTTATTTTTTTTTGTGCGTTCACTTACATTTGTAAAGCGTACGTACACGTACTGTTATCGTTTGTTTAAAAACAACTCCCAAGTGCACTTTTTACATGATGACTGAATTATCCTAGGCACATCATCATTGGCTAGTCAATGGAAAAAAAGACCGCATTATTGTATTATTACCCTACACCAATCTTTGTTATTGCATCATATGCATGACCACAAATTTGGTTGCATTTGCAAACAACAAAATAAAGGGGAGGTTGTTAATAAAAATTAGATTTTAATTGTGTTATAAATAGGAATTATGTATTCTTAACTATGACGAACATTAGTAATCAGAAATTTTCTCAACTTTTTATGAACTTAATATCCAATGCAATGAAACACAAACCAAACTGCTTGCCAGACCTCAATCTTCTTCAGTTTAAAAATAATCATGCATTTACAGTAGTATCTCCTCACGGAGCATAGTGCCTATACAAAGCTTTTCAATCGTCCACGATCAGCAGCGAGCGTTACAGTCCAGACTCATATCACCCTACGATTTAGGGCAGCAGCAATGCATGTCAATTTTCGCCATTAGTTTTTGATGGAAAAGCGATCTTGTCGGCATCTGATGTGCAATTCGACATTGGATACAGAAAAACTGGCTTCACATTCGATTCAAAGATTTTGATTCGAGCTTTGATACCTTTATTGGATCCCGCTATTAGGGATTATAATCCCAAATAAATTAACCTTTTTTCTCCTCCTTTTCTTTATTTCAAATCCGAAACGGACTCATAGGATTAGAAAGTTTCCCGGTAGTGAAGAATCTACATTTGAAATTTTCGCACAGAGCATTGACGAGGTTAATGATATTGGGCGCTGCACCTCGTTCGTTTGCTACTATCAAATGTGGTAATGTAATTGATGAAGGTTATGTTAAGTGTCACTCTGCTACTCATTTCCCTGCTACACGATAATGAGCTGCTTATTTATCTAATCAGTTGATTGACGTTACAGTGATGCCTATGCAATTTTGGGGCATTGAAATATCCTTTTCTTTAATTTTTCACCAAGATCTTTGTTAGACAGTCTTCAATTTATACGTTCTATTCACAAATTATGAACTCCGGAGATCTTTTAACATTTCAGCAGCTATGGGATAAACGCCTGATAATTTCTTATTTTAAATATATGTCATGTGGCCTTTGTTATCTTCGTTTGTGAAAGCCGGCGCGAGGAGAGCCGCTGTGGCTTTCCCTGAGGAAAAGAAGTATACCCAATATTAACGGATGGCGGTGGACGGTTGGTGGTTACCGAAAGGGTTTTTTTTCTTTAACATGTTAGGTTAGGTTTCCATTTTGATTGGTCGATCTTGTTGTCTGTCATCTTGCGCGTTGTTTCATGAACATTCGGAGGTCTTTGATCTCTGCGGCTTGTTTGGCTATGGCTCAAGTCATCCTGGAGCTTATAAAAGGAAAACTTTCGGGTTGTTGCTATGCATATATATGTAAACTATATTGAGCCATATGGAAGCCACAAAGAGGTGGTGAACAAAGCCAATATTGGCGCTTCTCTGGAGTCGTAAGTGAAGAGGACTAATCTATCATACTCTTTTAATACAGCATTTCTGTAACAGAAGCGGTCCATCTGGTTTTTCGTCCGGTAGTCAGGTAAAACCCATGTTTTTTTATGTTCAAGTTTATGCTGAAACAATATTTCCTCAATCCTTAAATTCCAGTTATTGCAGTATTTTTAGAAATTCACTGCATTGAAAACGATGGCATGTCGACATCAGCAATGAAAACGGCTTGAGGATGTTGTTGTTGCTTCCACTTAACCGTTGAATTCGCCCATAACCATAATTATGTCATGCTTACTCTTGCTATTAGTTTACATTACCACAGTCTGAGGATATGTTTGTGATATTAAGTCATTTTCTGGTCGGCAAGAGCTTAAATATTTTTCACCAGAGGTGATTGTGAGTTCACCTGAACCGATTTCATTTACATAGCAACAGCCCTAAAATTTAGATTACCTATAATATAAGTATATTTTTTACGAACCCAAATTTATTACGACTTCCCCTTATCAGCTTTTCAAACCTTTTTCATTCCAATTGTAAGACCAAGAGCAGATTTTTCTTGGCTCTGAAGCGTTGTTCAATAATGTTTGGCTTAGTTAAAGACTATAAAAAGATTTTAATGGAATTCAAGTCTGGTGATTGGGTAGGTACATAACTCGAAGGCTTGAATACAATTATTACACAACACTTTTTCAGCAGCTCCGGTGTATTTTTCAGGTCATCATCATGCTGAAACTTCCATCGTAGCTGCATATTCCATTGAACTTGTACCGCATAAGTAACATTATTACGTCTGTTTTGTGGAAAGAGTCACCGCACATATAATCTCTTTTCAAACGGGTTCATTCTACTAAAGTCCATTTTACTCCCGCCGAGTTCAATGAGCAAAATAATGAGCCTGGTAGTCCAGAAGGTAACGCCATAAAAAATTTACTCAACTGCGCACTTTTCCAATACGCTTTTTTAATTAGTTAATGATCGCCTGAACACAATGTCGCCGAACTGCCGTTCTATTGATGGAACAGCATAACACATTGTGCCCAAACTTGATACTCCTAACTTGCTTAAACTTGCTAGTCCTAAGGTTATTTAATTGTTAAAAAATGAAAATTTCCCATTGAATGAGAATTCGTTTTTTTTTTAAATGAGAAAATTACATTTCATGTTTTGAGATCTGACGTCTCCAGATCAAAGTTATTACTTGTCGTTTTTCTCACTTTTCATATCTATTTTGTAACTATCCGAGTAACATTTATTTTAAGTGTGGATACGTGCCTAGCTACCTGCAAGGACGCTAAACTAAAGTAACATAGTAAAACAGTTGAATAGGGGGAAGTGGGATGAAGGTCTCTTCCTATACTGCTACCATACAGAAATGAAACCAATTTGGCGCAAATTACAATGAAACATAACACAATTGTAAAGAAATTAATATTTACCTGATGTCCTTTGACTTATGCGTTGTGTTTTATCAAGATTAAGTGCTATAATTATTTTCTAGAAGCATTCCTGTGAGACCTGCTGAATGAAGGCAAGAGTGGTCGAAATATTGTAAATTTTGCTTGGTACACGTCACGTTTTATTTTTAGACACTCTGAATGAATTTATATATTAATACACAAGATAAATGAGATTACAGTTTGGAATGAATATAATTTTTGTAAATCTTTATGTAAGAATCTATTTATTTTATATATTTTCTTGAGAGTTTAATTAAAATTAAACAGAACGTGTTAGTTACAGCAATTTACTTGAGTTTTTTCTTTATTTTTTTTTTATTGAAATTATTATCGTTAAACTCTCACATAAACAACACCGTTGGGTTTGAGTACAGACTACGTCGTTGATATGTACAATACATAAATGGCCTTGAAGTATCCTTTATTTAACAGTTTAAAGGACTGCCTTTGTTTAGTTATATTTTTTTTTTGTGAAATGATTTAATTTAATTAATGAACTTATCAAATTGAAAGCATTAAAAAATTACGCGCACGGCATTTTTATTATTTCAATTAGTCAACTAAAAAATTTTTAATATTTTTGTTTTTTTTTTCTTTTTTATTTTAATTTGCAACACAATAAGCAACCATGAGCAACAAAGGATTCACTCTTTCTGGCTGTAAAAGCGATTCGATGTTAAAAAATATAGCAGCAGACAATTTTGGTTTCCATTTTCATAAGTCAAGTGCTGTGAAGCTTTTCTTGATTTTGCGCCAAGCGACTGTACTCTCTCATAGTATCCTGCGAGAAATAAAATAAAATGGTCTCTTTCTCAGTTTGACATTTACGTCAAAGAGAAACTGATAAAAGATTTACATAAAAAACATTGTTTTTCTCAGAGCTTCAGAGCATCGACAACCACCACCATCACCCACTTACAGAAAGTTTCACGTTTTTGCCCGTTAGCATTTTTAAATAAATAGCTATTTGTTTAGTTTTGTTTTGATGAAATGTTTGCTGTATACAATACAACAAAAAAAAAAGGACTGTGCCCAAATCTTCCCATCCCTTTCGTTATAATCTATGATATTTGAACTATATCATGCCATCAAGTTCTCGAACCCTAGAGAAATGTTGGACTACATATGAAACGCACAAAACAAATTTTTTATTCCTTTAGTAATAACTTTTGTATAATTTTGTTTTCCGACTACACCTTAGCCCTCTGATGACCGACAAAGTTCATTGGGACCTATGACGTTATTAACGATGCGGGATTTCAAAACGGTTCAAACGAATAGCTTGAGCCTCCGTGACTGCTACAAATAAGATATGTAAAAGTTGCTTAAGATCGGTTAGGATGCGATTCCGTCAAATTTTTCATCATATTCGTCAACTCGAAGACAAATATGACGTCGATGACCAAGGTCCGTAGGGACATTCTAAGGACTTATATGCAATTTGTTCGTATTTTTTGGCTCAATGTTTAAATTTAATTTTTCAATATTTTAGCTATGGGTAAGGGAGCGACACAGAATAATATTCTGAAGCGTTTAGACTTGTATTGACCGATGTTTTATGTATATGTTTCTTTGCAGCTGCAGAAGTTTTACACATATCTGGCCATGTTGCTGCATGTAGGTTATTATCAGTCAAATTCTGAGCCAGTAAAAGAGCTGTCTGGTGAGATATATATGACTCTACATTATGCAGCAATGAGTAAAAATCATTTCTGCGCCATTAACAGAACTATTCGTTTTAATAATGGAAACACCCGCGCAGCAAGACTACTAGAAGGTAAGACGACAGCTTATATGGATAGTGATGATGGCTAACTTGGAAAGGTCGTATTCACCGTGTGAGCCGATGGATATGGACGAGCAACTGTCTCGCTATCGCGGCCGAGCTCGCTTCACCTAACATATTAACATTCAAGACTGCAAAATGTGGTATGATAGTGTGGTGGCTCTGCGGTTAATTATAGCGAAAAGCAGCCTGGTTAGGAGCTTCAAGTAAATCAAGGGCAACATTTTGTTTTGGAATTGGTGCGGCGGACTTAGAGAATATTAGAACAATCACTAGGGCTTAAAAAATAAATCTAATCGCATTACATGCCATATCAATAGAGAAGGTCTGGGCCGAGGGCTTTGTGCGAATTGAAAAATCTCGGAAAAAGTCGTTAATTGGAGGATTTTGTTATACATATTTACTTTAATATTTATTTAACGAGCACAAAGAAAATAAGGTTATCAAGTCTCATATATTAACTATGTATTTTATGTGTACTGACGAGCAAAAAAAAAAAAACTATCAAGAATTTTACCACCATAACATCAAAAATGAAACTTTAAGGAAAAATTATTTAATTTTGGGAAGGCCGATAATTCATCGTTTTCAACTTTTAAATCTTAAAATAAATACTTAAAAACTAGAGGCACACATGTTCTTAAATTAATTACATATATTTGAAAATATCACCAAATTGTTTTTTAAATTGTATTGCAGTTAGAAAGGCATCTATTGGAAAATGAATATTATTTGAATGATATTTTCCAAAGTTACGTCGAGAACACCTATTTGAAAGCAGATACCATCTAAGCATTGAATGAATAACACAAAATTTTATGTCGAGGATATTTGGAGAAACATAGTGCCATGTCATGTCATGACGGGAATTTCGATACCTAACATAAGAAATCATTCAAACAAGAAGTATCGAAGTAGTCCATTGAAATGTTACATTGACCTTGCATTTTGGGTAGGACAAGATTTTATTTTTTTGTTGTGTCAGCATGAGTATAAAACTCGGTTATCGGAGTTGAAAGCCCCCCCCATTTGGCCGCAATTTTGAAAAATGGGTGTAAATAGTTTTTCCGCGATATCTTGAGAGCCGTAAGTCTCACAAAAAAATTTTAAATTTCTTTTTGCAGAAAATTAAAATTTCCATAATTTTAATCAAAACACTTCTTACCGTAAAATTGAAAATTTTCGAGCAAAATATCATTTAAGGGCTATAACTATTTTTCTATTGATTTTATTGGAAAAACACTTTAGATAGTTTTTATAGACCATTTCATTGCGAACAATTTCTAATTCTAATTTTTACATTTTTTTTATTTAGTGAGGTGTTAGGATTTTTTAAAAGAATCAAACCATGAGATAATCTGAAATAAATATTTATTAAAATAAACGTTTAAATATATATATGTATGCATAGAGACTTATTACCGGAATTCACATTGTGTATCGTCATTTTTAAAATTAAATAGTTGGTTCTATGTATTAATATTAACTCTTTTCCCCACCACCCATGAGGTAGAGTTTGAAAGCGCATTTTTTTTAACGTGGTTTCCCCAGTAGGAATGATCCACGAAGGACTGTTTATTGAGCAGTTTTTTGTCGTTTAGAAGGTCCTGGCTGCGGTTCAAGATCAGTTGTTGGATTCGTAAATGCTGGCTGTGGACTGATGAAAGACTCTGATGATGATATTGTTGGAATATCTTCGCCACAGCAATTTTGACATGCAGGTGAACATTTCAATCCAGCCTTACGACACCGCTAACCCCCCTACACAACAAATAAAAAAAATCTTGTGCTACCCAAAATGCAAGGTTCAGCCAAAATTTTGTAACATTTCAATGGACTAAAGATATTTTGAGAAACATTTCTATAAATTTAAGTTTTTTCAATTTATTTTTTATGAAACCAAAGCATTTTGAAACAAAAATTATTATATGTTTTTTATTCTATTCCCCATAGTTTTGATATATATTTTTTTAAACATGTTCAAAAGGGTCAAAACAAAACAAAGTGTGTAGTTATGTAAGGAATAACCGATATGCATGTTGCCAACTCAGCCTTGTGCTCATATAGACTTTTTTCAGGACAACATACTGAGGCTTCCTTTACAAGAAGTGCGTTTTAATGATTGCTATAAATGTGCAAGGAAATACCATAAATCAAGGATGCGCAGCCCATAGCTCGTTTGGCTCTTCCAGCTCTTACATTAATAACAAAAAACATTGAGCTCACTTCGAGCTCTCTCCGTTATTTGAGCTAAATCATTTTGGACAGCAACCATCGCATGTATTTTGTTCCTTCAACGCATCGACTCGTTGAACTCTTGCCGTTACTGAAGTTAAAGAATTTCGGTTCGCTACAGTTGCTTGGTTTTTGATTTTGTGTGATTTTGTTTTCAATTCATTTGCCTTGAGCTTGAGATTATTGTTTTTGTTTTCCTTTGTTTCCGTGCAATTAGCTTGCCGCAGCTATTTAAAACTTTTCATCAATACTAGGAATTTTTTCGCAAAATATTTTTGAGTTTTCTTACCAGAATTGATGTTGTTGTAAACAGCTCTCGAAACAATTTTGGTGTGCATCTCTGTCGTATTCCTTATCTCTGCCATAGATGACCACTTGAAGGAGAAAGATAGTATTTCATGATGTATTGATTAGAAATAAGTTGAAGAACTTTTTTTTTAATTCTATACATAACCTCGAAAGTAGAAGTGATGGGTCGCTTCTGAGGCAAGCTTCAGATTCAACGCAAAAAATTACTTTGGAAATGACCCTTAGCTGCCCACCAACATCCATGACTCATTTATTCACAGAATTTTTAAATTAAATATATTTTTTCCACACAATCTACATGTGAAACTAACAGGCTTCGGCGCCACCTTTGAAATTGAGCTTAAGAGCTGCGTTTCCGTGAAATTATAATTTTCAATAGAAAACAATGGGGTTAAGGATATATTTTTTATTTATTTTATATCTAGGTTACAGGTATCAAAATTTTCGGAGCTAGTGAATTTCTGCCCTAATCTGTTGGCTCCATTTTTCCAATGCGCATTTTTGTAATTTACCGGACCTATATGTTCCTTCCTGATTTCATGTCGCTGAATTCGAATTCATTTAGATCCAGCACGTCAATTTTTTTGATTTCTTCCATGCCTGTGATTTCTTAACAAATCTTTTAAACATGATAGATGTACAAACAATTTATTATTACTTGTTTAATACAATGATAATAAAAAAAACCAAATAAAATAAATACTACACTCTTACAGGAAAACAATTTATATGTACTGAAATCTTAAAAATTATATGTATTATATATAACAGATGAAATTGAAAACTTAATAATAATGCATGTTTGCTTGAAGAGAAAAATGGAGATATTTGATTTTTTTTTCAATTAACCTGTGGTAGTAGCAATGATTTCTGAACAGATCTTTAGGAGAACCGCAATAATCTTTAACTTGCCTAAACAAATTTGTTCTTTTAGGTTTTTTTTTTCTTCAGTTTTTCAATAAAAATTATTTCTTTTCATTTGAGCGATATTACTAAGTAATTCTTTCGAAAATTATACACAAAGAATTTATTATTACTATTTTAATACGATTATAAAAAACAAGTCTAAACGAATTAAACACAAGATCTTTACAAGTAAAAACTGTTATTGAAATCTTAAAAACTAAACATAAAACAAATGTTTCCGAAAACTTTCTCGAAATTTTTTTCAAAAATAATGCTTAAATTCAACTAGAACAATATTTTATTTAAAAAAAGCATATATTTAATCTCGTATACGCAAATCAATTGCCTCGCCACCTTCTAGCTCTAGGGTAGCAGGAGTATCACCAAATTCCAAGGGTTCTCCGTCAAAGCTGTTAGCAAAATATATGTATGTAATCAACTTAAAAAAAAATCGTTTAGCGAAAAAACAGACCTCAGTGTTAAGCTCTCATATGGAATATTCAATTCTTCGGAACATTTTATATAAAGAACTTTCAAATTATCAGTTCGCAATAGTTCAATTTGCAGTGGTTTTTTCCATTTATCAGATTGTACTTTTAATAAAATTTTGTTAGTATCACGTTTCTTCCGTATGGGCGCAATAGGTGAACTAAATTTACTAACTAAGACTCGACCATCTATTGGAATTATAATGATTAATTTAATAACTACAAACATTTATTCATGTAAACTTACTTATGAATTGGAATATTTTGTAATCAATACTGGCAGGTGTATCCTCTGGGCTTAGAATTTTATTATTTAAATTAAATACCAAGCTTGTTTCTGGAGTTTTTTCACGCAATGCAATTGCGTTAAATATGTGCGTAAATTTTTGATGTCTTCTGAGTTTGAATATTTCTGGATTTCCGTTCCAAATTACTTTTACAGAGATTTCTGGATTTTCTTCATCGAAGGATAAATCTAAAGAGCTGCTTTTGGCCACTTTCATAGAAGCGGCCTTCGAATTATCTTCTGTATCAGAATCAACAACAACCTGTAATACACAAATGATACATTTAATTTACAATTTTGACGATGGAACTGGTAAAAAGGAGGCATTATTTATCAAAAGCATTGCTAAGAATGAAAAACATCCCACTCTAGCATATAACGTGCAATGCAAAAAAATACAACATTTTTCCAACTTTTAGCCAAGGATATACTTGTAGGTAACTTTCGGACCCATCGGTCTGACCTATTGGTATGATGCCAAGGATCGAATTTTGCACAAATTTTGCATTGAAATTTCAACAGGCACTTAAGCGGAAGCGTGCGTCATATTACGGTACATCAAGGTAGAATTCAGAATTATATATATTATTCAAATTGATGAACAAAACCGAGATATAGATCTTTTTACAAGTTTGTGTCATTGTTGTTGCCATCAAATTGTCGAGACATAATACTTACTACACCATTTATTTTTGGTACAGGACTTGACACCAAATCTACATAGTCAACGTTAGTGCACATCGCCGCCCTAGCTGCAGCTATGTTGCGTCTATTCAACATTTGTTGTATAGGATTTAACGCATTGGAAGATGCCATTTGAGACAAATTGATCGAACCAGCAACTGTGACAGAAAGATTTTGGTTTCGTTGCCGTTTTTTTCTACCGCGACCAACTCTGCGCGGGCCAACAGAAGGCTGTTGTGCAGTTGCTGCTGCAGTTATCGTAGATGTTGTTGCAGTTGTTTCTGCTACAGTTGCTTGTGTTGGTTTGGTCGACTTATTTTTCGACATGGAACGTGTTTGCCTTTGTTTTGTTGCCGACCCTGACAAGACTGGAGACAGCTCTACCGGAACAGTTGATAGAGATAAGGAAGAATCTAGCGGAGCTGCAACTGTAGAATTTTTAACCGAAGTCACAGAACGTTTTTTCGGAGGACGAGATTTCGCTGGAGAACGGCATTGCCGACCTGATAGAGCATCGTGCTCCAACGACGATTTATGTTTGGATTTTTTATCTAAAATTTCAATCCCTCTAAAGTCGTTATCATCGTCATCGCCCTCGCTTTTGGTAGATTTTGTTGAAGGGACGCTACTTTTGAATTTGTCCAGTAAATTATCTACGTAAATAAATATGTATATTGTAGATACATTTTCAAAGCATTAATATATTTGTCCTTACCATCGCAAAGAGCATCCAAATCGCCAAACACATCAAAATCATCCGTCATTTTTGATAACAAATTGTTAAAATAAAATAAAAATCTTGAAACTTATTTACGGAGATTTTGATTTTTTCAGGCTTAAGCGCTTGGGTGTGTTCAGTGCAAGGTCGTAAACAAGACTGACTCCAAACAAAGAGTTATCACAGTTCCTGCCAATCTAAAATCTAAAAAGCAAAGATAATAATTTTAGAAATCCGAAATTTCGATCGAAAAAAAGTAGTGTAGTGTGAAGTTTGAAAAAAGCTACCAACTGGACTGAAAATTTTGCATCATTTTTTTGCAATTTTGTCCCAGCGTATAAAAAATAAAATTCTAATTTAAACTACGTAGCGTAAATGAAAATCAGTCAACGGCAAAAATTGGAAAATTTAGTTTGTCCGTCCGAGTTTGTTTACATAAATAATCACTATTCATTCCTTAACTGTGCCTAAGGAAACTCAATGTATTCACACCTGATTTTTCTATTCATACAAATCAACCAAAAAGAATCATTGAATTTTTTGGGACTATAACTATGTCCAAGCTTACACATATGGCTTAGCCGCATAGGTACAGGCGTTGGACCCCCATTGCTAATGTTTTCAACAACGCTTATTTTGATCGAAAATGAAGGTCAGTACTAAGTTGTTATTTTTTTTTTGTGTGTACTTTTATTGCTTTTGACAAAGTAAACCAATTTCGATTTTGAGCACAATACTCCTTTAAGGCTTTAATGGGCTTATGTTAAAAGTAAATGGAAGGTCAATCTCCTGTTATCGCAATCTTAAAATAGCTTATATATAAATGTTATAAAATTGAATTAGGAACTTACAGCTTATATTACGAACAACATAAGTTTATAAGCGTGTTTGTTAATTTGGCTGTGTAAAAAGGCAAAAGCTACGATCCGCGTGCTTTGCCACACAGCTCAATCGAGTTTTTTTTTTTAAATCCCTCCATTAATATGCCCACAGGCATTCTATTCCAAAGTTCAATAACTGTATATCTCAATAGAAAGCACCAGTGGTATAAAAGATGTAACTGACACTGATATACTGATTAATGTATTTTCACAATTTCCTTTTTCTCGGAGTACGTTAAGGTTGAAGACTCTCTTGTTACATCAAGGGCATTATGTTGTCATGCCTGTCATAACTCAAAGCTAAGTATGTGAAATTAAGCGCAATTTTTTCATTCGCTTTGAGAGTTTTACAATCTGGAGTATTTTCATTCATTGTTTTGATTACAGTAAGTTTTTCCCCCGGAAAAAATTTTTAAAAGCATAGTTGTAGAGTAAGTTAAATGTATCTTTCAGCACAACAAATAAACCAAAAAAATCGATAGCAGAAAAGTTTTGAAATTGAATTGAATCTTACGTCACTTATTAATTAAATATTAGTCCTTAATCAGATTTAATTTAACTTACAATTTCTGTTTATAAAATTGTTTGAATAACACAACTGGACTCCACTGAGACTTGAACCTACTTTGTTTTAATGATAGCTGTCTCCATAGCTAACTGGGCAATATAATGTTGATATGTTATTAGACAAAGTTGTGAAATCGAAATGAAATCGATAATTTAATGAAAATAAATCGAATCGATGAAACGCCCCATGCAAATAAGTTACTTATCATTGCTGAATTTTTGGAATTTTTTCCTTAATTGCCGCAGGTAAAATGTAAATTTTCATTTTGTCAAAGCCTGCAAAAGAAAAACAAAAAAATTATCACAACTATTATGGATTCTACGACCTTTCAATGTTTCTGAATTTTAAAAATTCTGTAACTATTTTCAAATCGATATCATTGGAACTGAACATACTTCAGCGAATGTCAGCTGATTGTCTCTTAATTCGCAACTACTGAACGTAACCGCAACGTCACGCAAAGTTCGTCTTTTCATGGTGTGCTGCAAATAATGCAAAAAATGGAGATTTTCGATTTTTAAGAAAAATAGTTGTATATTTCTATTAAAAAGTTTAAGTTCCATAAGTATTGGTCAAAATTGTAATTTTTATAGCACAGAATGAAGAATACAATATGATGTGTATGTAATTTTTGTGTAAAGTTCGGATAGAAAGAAAAAATCGTCTATCGTCGCTGCAAAAAAAAAAGAAAAATTGAGAAATTTTCGTGGAAGATAGAGTTGTGCGCAGTTTATCGAAAAAGAAGAAAGAGAAGTTCGTGCAGAAACATTTTAAAATCATCAAATCCTTAAATCCGGGCTCACAAGAAAACTAAGGCATAATGTCTGCAACCTCAATACTCGGTGTCATTCAGCACTACCAACGTAGCATCGAAAAATGCCAGACAGACGAAACCAGAGTAAGAACCAAAAATGCTTATTTAATTAAACATTTAATTTTCTTAAGCTGCAAAAGGAATTTCAACATATTGTTAAATACACAAAAAACTAAAATTGTGAATAGACAAAAGTGTAAATGAAATCAACGCAGCAACAACATAAATACACACATTACCCACTGAAAAAAAAAGGAAAATTCCAAAGGTTAAATGCCGACCATCAAATAATTTCAATTATGTACCACAGTAAATGTTAATTTCCCTTAAATGTATGATAGTTTTTGAATTAAAAGCCCATAAAGTGGATTAGGATAATTGATTTTACCTAAAAAACGCTTTGTGACTAATTTTACTGATTATCCCCAAGCACAACAAACACTGTCTTATCGAAGATGAAATCCTCACACGCGTGTGGAATAAGAATCATAACTGAAAACTTTTTCTCATCTACTAGCTGAATGTGTCGGAGTTAATACATCAGAGGGTTTATTGCTTTTGTCCAAATAATTTTAAGGGTGGTGGTTTTCGCAGACAGATCTTATTAAATATAGGAAAATTATAGTGTAAAAATCTCTTAACTAGTATATATCTGGTCTATCTATTTTTTGCCCATTTTTTATTTTTCGACAAAATATTTATCGTTATAAGTAATCTTAGATTAATTTCAAAAAATATGGCATTGTCTGAGCGGTAATTTCAAAAACAGTACATGATTGGTATTCAAATTTCAAAACCGGTTAGATTTGGATTTTTTTAAAAATTACTATCGACATCGGTAGTAGTTACTAAATTCGTAAGCGATGATGAAGTTGTTGGCCCCAGCATGATGTCGATTAACAGAGTCCAAACTGTCAAACTGCTTTTTAAATACACTTCAAAATTAACTTCTGGTTTTTTATTCAGTTTCGTCCAAAACAACAAATATAATTATAGTTTTTTTATAATATAAAAAATGTATAGATTTGTACAGATTTTTCATTTGAAGTTTTTGAGTTTTGAACAATATACATTCGACCAAGTTGGTCAGCATAGGTACAAATATAAAAATCAGATCAGTAGTTTTTAAATTATAAACAACTTTTAAGTTTATTAAAAACATTTTTGTACTTGAATATCTTAGTGCTACAAGGGTTGACAACTAAATTTACCTTAAAACGGCGAGAAAACATCATAGATGATCATTTAAAAGGAAATATGACAGTTAATTATGATTTTGATAAAAATAGTCGGGCAACGTTTTAGAATCCTATAAATAACCTCAAAAGTAGTCGAAAACACAATTTTTTAAGTACCTAACCTAAAAAAAGTTGTAACTTCGACGAGGAAGCGCACAAATTTTCAACAAATAAAGTTGACATTTTCGAGAAAATAATTTACTTTTTATTTAAAATTAAAAATTAAAACCATGAAATGAAAGTGGTAGTATTTTTTTTCCATAAATTGATGAAAAATTTTGTGGTACGCCACATAAACTTTTACTTATACGAAAGTGCCTATAATTGGTGAAATACGGCCGATAAAATCAAATATATTTTCATATATAATAATTTCCATAATTTCTAAAAATAAAAAAATGCTTGTTCGCTTATTTTATATGGAGAATAGTACTACGTCAGCTTGACGTTTCTACGATAACCCAAGGGTATGTATGGGCACCGCACGATTAAAAATGCATTCAGTCCTAAATTAAAACTAAGAATTGTCTTACAGCGAAAAACTCACTTCCTATACTTGCGTTTAAACTAAGAATCGATATTACTGCCTTCAATTTTAAAACCCGGTTTCGATTCGATTTCGTTTTGGTACGTCTTGTTATTCTAATGTAGTCTTTTACGTAATTCATAAGAACATTTGTAAAACCTATCGTTAGTGGATTTTGGCTTTACCAACAAAATATCTGTAAAATTATCGTTGCTTCAGTTGGTTTTTGGTCAAATTCCCAACTTAAAAAACACCAAATTTTTTATATAAAAATTAAATTTTTCCAATTATGTAAACATTTTTCAGCTGCTTCATTGCATAAGTAAACTTTACAAACTACCTATTAAGGTAGAACATCTACAAGAGACTGGCATTGGAAAAACCGTTAACTCTCTTCGTAAATTTGATGGGGAAATTGGCACAGCTGCAAAAACTTTAGTCGCGAAATGGAAAGCTATGGTTGCTGCTGAAGAGGAGCCCATGGAAACAAGTTGTCATCAAGATGATGAATTCAAATCTAACGGAAAAGGTACCGATAGTGATGACGATGATAACGACGATCATAAAGATCATAAAAAAAATATAGACGTAAACAGTAACAATAACAAACATCACTCAGAAACAAAAAAGACACAATCCTCATCTAAACATCGTGGCGATGTAAAACACAGAGACGAAAGTGTCGAAAATTCATCTTCAAAATCACAACACAGGTCCACCAGCAGCTCCCAAATAGAAGTAGTTAAGAATAAACATGAGAATAAATCGAATTTTTCTTCGTCAAGCAAAGATAAAAACAACACAACTGACAAACATCACAGAAAACACGAGAAAAGAGAAAAATCCGATAATAAGCCTGAAAAATCAAAGGATTCATATCATGATAGCAGCGATAAGAAGCAAGATAAGCAAAAGAACACAGCATCATCAAGTCATAAAACAAGCAAACTCCACAAGGAAGAAAATTCATATTCAAATGAGACTCATCATCATAATTCTAAAAGGGAGAAAACTTCACACAGTGACGAGAAAGAGAGCGCACATCATAAAGAGAGTTTAAAACATGAAAATCGTTCAAGTTCATCTTCAAAAGAAAGAGCCAGAAATTCACAAAAAAATGACTCGGTAAATAAAGGCCTTAGTATATAGTTTAGCACTTCAGCGGAATGAAACATGAGTGATGCACAGAAATGTAGCTTAGATTTTTTCAAAAATAAGTCAGACATATTTGAATAGTGTTATTCATTATGCTAAATTTTTTTCTCCATCATGTAAGAATTATAAAATCTATCTGTTACCACTTATCTGTACTATGATATAGCAAAATGTAAGTTTGTTTGTGTGTACTTATGTTAAACTTTGACAGCTATGCTAGAAATACAACTTAAGGAATCTTCACTAAACTTTGTACGAGGACATTTGCTGACACATGCAAATTGGGCGTGCTACTTCCCACACAGGCAAACATTATAAAATTCTTTGCGCACAAAATCATTTCGCCAGACTTTGTACGGGAACACTTGGTGACAAAACAAGCACTAAACAAAAGAGGACGGGGTTCAACAAGTGGGTGTGGTACCTCCGATGAGCAAATGCTTTGAAACCCTTTTGCTGAAATAGATAAGAATTGATTAAAAAGTTGTCATGTTACACGTGATGCACACAAGATAATATTTTTAGAAAATGACCATTTGCGCAAAATAGATGCGAAAAAAGATGTTTGTATGAAATTTATTCCGATATTAAAATTTTGAATAGGCTTTGAAAAAAACATCCCTCGTTTCATTATCGCAGATATACCAATTTCGTTATGTCTTTAGTTCTTATATCTAATATGCACACTATATAATTTTTTCCCATTCGTTTTTTTAAGAACAAACATGAGAAACACAAATCGTCATCTAAAGACGATCGTGTTGAGAAACATGAAAAATCCAGAATGTCTTCAAAAGACAAAGATCGGGATCTTGAGCATGGCAGTGAAAAGAAAAAACACAGCTCTCCAGCTAAACACACATCTCCATCTACTAAAACAACGGTAGAAAAGCCATCAACCTCTGCTGAAGCTTCTTCGGAACGAAAACGAAAACACAATTCAGACCAGGACCTGAATAACGCAAAGTCTCCTAAGACAAAGCTACCTAAACCCAATAAGGTCGTTGAGGAAACTAATGAAGTTGAAGATGACGAAGAAGGTATTGATTCTTCAATGGGTGCGAATTTCGCCGATGTACTAGGCATGCTTAATGTACCAGGCAAAAAATTAAAGAAAACTTCTAATACAACAAAATCACCAACGGCAGGCGCAAGCATTTCGTCAGGTAATAAAACTAGTAGTCAGTCAAAAGACAGTCAAAGCAACAGCAGTAGCTCTAAACTAAATGGAATGAAGCCATCTACGTCGAGTTCACTAAAAAAATTGGATACGGTAAATGTAAAAGAGAAAATAAATTTTTGAAAATATGTGAATAAATTTTATGATGTTTTCAGAAACCCGATTTGCTTTCCTCATCTACAAAGCTAGAACCCTTAGATCCTAGTATTGCTATGGAACTACCAACAATATCAACAAATTATAAACCATTACCTCTTAGTCAAAATGTACTGGATGTCGTCTTTCCTTCCTCATCAACAAGCTCGATTCCGACAAAGCCACCAGTGCGTACCATGACTGAATTCGAAGCTATTAGTCAAGGAATTTCCTCAAAAACACAGCGGTATATTCTTTAAATATAACTGGAAGAACATTGACAATAACATCATTTTTATTATGTATAGTACTAAAATATATTCAGGTGTAAGATCTGGGCAGCTTTTGCACGCTCCCACTTTATTCGATCTTTGCATACGTGTTTTGCAGAAAAATATTGATGGTAATGAATGAAGTTAACTATGTTCACCTTTTGAGATTAAATTACCACAATCATCTTTTTAGCACTTGAGTATACGGGTGGAGTTCCCTTTGAAGTTTTACGTCCTGTTCTGGAGCGAGCATCACCTCAACAATTACTCGTTTTTGAAGAGTATAATCCATACTTGATGGAAGATTGTGATATTTTATGGCAGATACATGTACAAAGGCATTATCGTTCACATAAACGTCAAGAGTTAGAATCATGGAGAGAAATGTTTTTGGTAAGAATAAATTTTTTTTCAAATTCAAGTTATCAAAAAAATTGAAATTGTCAAGATAAAGATTGCCTTCAGGGATATAAGAGGTTATTCAAGTATGGCAACCCTAAATGGGCGGTTTCACTGAGTAGTGACCCTAAGGGTGATATTCACAATATCATAAGTCATGAAGTACAGTAAAATAGTGGTAATTTACTCAATTTTAAAATGAGATAAGGACTGTCCCAGAAAAAAACTTACGTTTTTTACGTAAAAATTACCTGAAAATTTTATAGGTCTAAAAAGACACAATATTTGTTCTATATAAAGTGACATTTAATATGATGTATAACACTTGAAGATAGCACTTTTAACGGCAAAGATGTCTAGCAAGCAACAAAAAGTCCGCGAACTGATTTTGTCCACATACCTGCAAAATCCAGAATTAAAATATTCAGCTATAGCAAAAATAGTTGGTGCATCAGAAAAATCTGTCTTTATATGTATTTCTATTTATAAGAGGGGTCTACCTGTTTCACGAAAAAAATGTTCAGGCAGCGAAGAAGGTGAAACGCATTTTTAAGCAAAATCCCAACACCTCAGTGCGAGATATGGCGGCTAGAGCAGGAATATCAAAATCTACTGTACAAAGAATAAAGGAGAAAACTAAGCTAAAAACATATAGAGTTCAAAGAGTACCAGACCATTCTGATGAAAAGCAATTGATGGCTCAGATGTGAGCCCGAAAATTGTATGAAAGGTACCTGACTAAATTTGATTGTTGTGTCATGGACGAAGAAACTTACGTCAAAGCAGATTTTAAGCAGCTACCTGAGCACGAATATTATATATTACCGAAAAAGGGGCATGTGCCTATTGAATTCAAAGAAAAAAATTTCCAAAGCAATATATGGTTTGGCAGGCCATATGCAGCTGTGGTCTCAGAAGCAGAATTTTTGTCACGCAAGGCACAATCAATTCCAAAGTTTATATAGACGAGTGCCTCGAAAAACGTCTTCTATCGTTTATTCGTGAACATGAGGGTACCGTGATGTTCCGGCCAGATTTAGCAACCTTTCATTACTCTAAAGCTACGATGGAATGGTATGCAAGTAAAAAGATCAATTTTGTTCGTAAAATTGCAATTACGCCCAACTGCCCAGATATAGGCGTGGCCACAGTGGGTTCCTCGGAACCCACACTAACTTTTGCGGGGCGCAAAAATCATATTCAAATTCACTAAAAAACTATTGATTACAGGCACAACCCAATCTGTTTTATTGTTTTATATTACAATAGAGAATGTTTTGATTTTAAAAATGTAAATAAAATAAGAAAAACTTCCATGAAAGCTTTTATTTGAAAAAGCAACTGTATTACAAAAAGATAGGTTTTTTAAGTATTTTAATACGGATTTAGATTTTTTACAAGCCGTTTACAACATTTTGAAGCAAGTAATAGAGCGCTTTTTTTAACTGAATAATTTTTTGATATTAGGTTCCTACTTTACCGAATATTTAACGTGAGGATATATGGAAACGTTTCTCTATTACTCTCTTCGTAATAGTTTTATAGTCCCAAAAACAAATTTTCAACATAATCTATTCACATCTGATTGAGAAAAAATGATTTAAAATCAGTTAGTTAGTTCCCTTAATTCAATCCAATTCTATAATCATATATTCTTTTTAATCGAGCAACTAAAAGTTTCAATACATGATCTAATTATTAGTAATTTTATTTTCTTTATTTGTATGTACAATTCTGTATATCAAAATCAATTTTGATATGTTTGTTTAAAAATTAAAAAAAAAGTATAAATTCTAATCATCTCATAAAAATTTTATTGTAAAAAAGTTATAAGAATATAGGGGGTTAAGACCTTTGTATAGGGCGCAATTTTCAGTATTGGAACCCATTCGAAAAATTCCTGGCCACGCTTATGTGCCCAGAGCTTCGCCCAATTGAAAGATACTAGGTTATAATGAAAAGAGATCTTAAAAGGAGTGGTAAGACTGCAAAAAATTTACAAGACTTTAGACCTAAGTGGAAAAAATCGTCACGAACTGTCGATGAAACAACTGTGCAAAATTTAATGAACGGCCTTACGAAAAAAGTAAGAAATTTTTATAGAAGAAAAAAAATTGTTACTTAGTTTTTAGTTATTTATATTCTGAACACTAGCCCTTATTAATAAAAACCGAAAAAAGACCAAAAAAATCACGGTATTTTTTATAACTTAAAAGCAAAACGTAAGTTTTTTTTGGGACAGTCCTTACTATGTAAAATATTAGCTTATGGCGCATTGTACCGTTAGAAAAACATTAACATAACTTCGGCTTAGTTTACACTTTATGCCGATCAAATTTATTTTGCATTGGTCACAGCTCGGCTCACAAATCATCGCTCAATAAATGCTTCCACTACATTTTCTAAAATAAATAAAATACCGCTTATAACTAAATAAGATGAATTATTTTATAAATTGGGCAAAATTAGACAATACACCACTTGAATAAAACACCGCCGTCTTATCCGGATCTAACTGTTATAAATTCTAACAATGCAAACATTTCGATATAGAAACGGTAACATGTGCTTTAGAATGTACTGTAGCCAAAATGAGCTGAATCTCCTCAAGACACGCCCACCTCCCTAGCAACTTCGTCTGGTTAAATGCTCAAGCAAAAATACCGCTAGTTTGGACGAAACTTTTCATGAGATATCTTCAATTAAACAATCTAGTTAAATAACCTGGAGGCTTTAATCTGAGATTCGTTTGGTCCAGTTTCTAAATACTTCTTTAGAATTTGGTTTCTTCACTATGGTTTATAATAAGTAGTTGACAACGAGCTACGGAATTTAGGTTAAGTTTAGAATAACAGAAATAACGTTTTGAGTGAAAAGACTCAAAAGACTTAAACTGTCGGACAATCAAAATCATTCCCAAATTTATAAATGATTTCATAAAGTATATATTTATATAATCAAGCTTACCGAAAAAGATTTATTCTCTACAAATATTCTCTTTAAATATATTTTGCTCCATTTAAATATATCGTTTGCTCCTCGCTTAACGGCGAGGCTTCATTGCGAGAGTATGGTATGTCAACGCTTAAGACTTCAACACCGTCTTCCTTATTTTTGGAGCATCTCACTACATTCTTTCTTCAAGCGTAGGCGGTTATGGTACTTTTTGAACTTTGCTTTATTTTCAGTTAGTTTTTATGTACGTAATTGCAAGCGCTTGGACTTTTGCCGTTTGCATGCGGTCTTTATGTTCAATTTATTACTCAGTGAACTGAACAGTATTCTAAATAAAATAGTTTTAAGTTTTATTTTATCAATTGCTCTTCAATCTCATCACTCATTTCCGCCGAACGAGTACCAAGCTATCAAATTGTTTCAAATAGAATATCAAAACCAATAGCGAGATGTTGGTAATTTTCTCTAACATTTAGGACTCCAAAATCCAAATTTGGAAAACAATGCAGAAAAGAATTTGTCAGGCTAGGGAGTAAATTCGATCTCTCTCTCTCATTTTGGTTCCATGCATCGATAATAATGAAAAGTCTGAGCAACTAACAAAACATGTTTTCCCTTAAATCATTTTACAAGCAAAGCTACGGTGTAAGAGCATTAAAATATCAGCACGGGCACCTCAATCCTTTCTGTTCATCTTACAGTTTTCGACAGACGGTCTTTATGTAACAGAGCTACATCTGTGTTTTCTACATTGAAAAGTTTTTACTATTGAAAACTAGCGCCAATAAATAATAATACAAGATTTAATATTTTTTATGGAGTATTTTATCCGACTATCAAACTATTCGCAAAAAATAAGGTGATGAATAAATTAAAAAGTAATGTGATAAATTTTTATTCATCAATAATTAGGGGCGAAGTAAGAAAATTCACTTCCATTCTATACCATTTTCACTACCACAGTAAATGATTATTATAGTTTCAATCTGCTTCTGCTAGAAAATAAGCTAAGTTATTATGAACTTCAAATCTTTAAATTATGAACAAAACTAAAACTAGAACTTTTCTTTTAAACTTTCGCAATATATTAAATTGAGTGAGCAACTGTGTAATTTGTGAAACTTGGTTCAAAAAAAACTATTCATTCGACATACAAACTGTGATTTCATAAACATTGGTCACCACACGTTTCTTAGGTCAATTTTTTCTTAAATGGGTGGTAACCCATATTTAAGACAAGATCCGACAAGACCACCTTATATATTCTATTAGCTGACCCGGCGAACTTCGCACCTCCTAACAGTCAATGAATGTCGTGTTAACTTTTAGCTAAACTACCTTTTATATCAAGTCCCATTCATCTGCGTCCAGTAGTTGATGTTATATGATAAATTTGATTTTGGAGCCCGAGTCATCGCCCATTTTTCTAAACCAAACTTTGCAATAACCTTCCATAGACCATAACCATTTAAAAATCAATTTTCGTGAAAATTCTATTTCAGTCAAACTTTTGTGTGAGGGCCACCCTAAGTATGGACACTTAATAAAATTTGTACGGCCTAAGCTGTGCCTCTTGATATAAAAGCCACTTGGTGTAAATTTCATGTGAATCGATTGACCGGTCTAAAAATGTGTCTGTATGAGGGCCACCCTAAATAAAAGTTTTATTGCCCAAGCCATTTCTCAAATAGAATAAGCTTCCATGTGAATCGATTAGCAGGTCTTCATAAAAATATGTTTGTATGAGAACCACCCTAAATATGCACCCTTAAGCTATTCCTCTTAATATAAAAGCAACGTGGTGTAAATTCCATGTGAGTTGATTGACCGGTCTTCGTGAAAATTATGCCATTTTTGGGCATCGGAATGGGCTTTGACAATGCAATCCTAATTGGATAGTTTCACCAAAACGCATATCTATCTTTCCTGTACAACCCATCATGTAATCTTATACACTCGACTTTTCTACAGCGAGCTCTACGCCTTCAAGTAAATTCACAAAACTAATAAATTACTGTAATTTTATTAGCGTTGCAAAGAAGAGCAGGAAATTAAACTAAATATACTCGCTGAAAGTATTAAATATTCACAAAAAATTATTAATGGTCCAGTGCGAAAAACCCAATTAGCATACGTCGATTCGATAGTTAAACCATCATTCAGCTCATGAAATCGCTCGTGTCGCAACTTGCCATGTCTTTTACAGCGAACTTCATCTCTAAAAATATGTTGGTATCATGGGAGATTCAAAAATAAAGCTTCAAAATGTAAATCCTCATGCAGTTTTAAGGAAAACTAGTAAGTCCTTTTCGCAACATTAAGCCGTTGGAAGAAAGGGCAGCAGTTGTTTCGCTTATGTGTAAGATTACTTCATTAAAGTTCAGATTTATACGGGCAGTAAAATTTCTCTTGTTCCCAAAGGATCGAAATATGTATCAGGCAACATATTCACTGATTAGTCTCATACTCGTAGCAGCAAACCAAATATATGGACCTAATCCTACCAAGTAAATTTATATGGATTTTTACAATAGCTGACCTATCGCACTCAATTATTGGTATTGATATTTTAAACAACTTTAGTATCTTGATTGACGTTAAAGGTAAGGCGTTTATACATAGTGCAACCGGAATGCTTGCGATTTGTCAAATTACGAGAGCAATTCCGGACAGCCTAATCGAATTAAAATCGATGAACTAATTACATAAATTGTTAGCAGATTACAACGATTTTACGGACGACACACGAAGAGATGTAAAACTAAAATACTGCATTTTATTACAACGAACGGACCACCTATGACACAAAAATATCGAAGATTTTTTACTGAAAACCTGGGATAGCTAAAAAATATTTCGAATGTTTTCTTGATTGTGGTATCTGCGCTCACTTCAAGAAAGAATGAGCTACTGCGTGACATTTAACACTAAATTCGACATCAGTCACATAACCGGTTCGAAATGTTGAAGAACTTGCAGGTAAGATAGTCTTTTGAGAAATAGTTTGTAAAAAAGCATTCCAACAAATATCAATCAACTCGCCAGATATTCCAAAAACAGCAATTATAACACCTCTTGAGTTATCGCATTCGGTCTAAGAAATGCGGCACAAACGTCCCGGAGGCTCGTGGATGAAGTGGACCAACTTTTCAAATGTTACCGTTTAAACTATCTGTTTATAAACATTCAATGCCAATTTGGGAAAGTTGAAGTTTTAATGTTGAACCATTCAATTAACGAAAGCAGTTACAAACTGAACAAGATTCAATGGAATATTGAAATTCTGACCACCGATTTTTGTCACTTACTGGTAAAGTAAAGCAGAAAATGGTGGCTCTCTACAAAAAATATTGAGCAACGCTCAATGCAGAAAAACACAATAATGCCCTGACAACTGAAAAAAGTTGATATCAATAAATTTAATTTGAAAGCACTTATATATATACAAACATAGCTTTAGCACACAAAAAGAAGGCTTCAGATACAGGCTACAGTTCCAGATAAACGAAATAGAATTCAACGAGTAAAGACAGATGAATATATTTTGGCGCTCATAAATTAGTTATTTAAAAAAATATGTATGTTGAATAAAGTTAGTCAAATTAAATAAAATCATTATTGTCCAAAGTGGGAAATGAACCCAATATAAAGTTGGAGGACAAAGTAATGGGTGCCAGTGTGCAGCAGATGTAATAGCGCAAAATATTCCATGTGTCGACGAAATGTTCATCAGTGGACCATATACCAGTTATATTTTGGCAGCTAATAAAATGGTTAAATTTATGTGTTAAAATTGAATTATGTGTGTACGTAACTTCTGTGATGACATGCTGCTTACAGAAAAGAATCGGAATTCAGTTAAGGGAATATAAAACTGATAGCATCTTGTATTTTCTTTTTACACACGCTATTAATATTATGTGACATTTTTGTCAACTGTGATTTAAAAATGTGTTGTATAGAAATGCGTGCAAGTAATTGCTCAAAATGTAAACGTGACGTGACGATCTCTCGCGTGTTTTTTATCGGAATAGAATTTTACGTTTTTTGATATTTCAAATACAATTGTTGAAAGGAGGCAAACAAAATGAATGAAAACTTCAGGGTTTTCAGCAAATTATTTATTTGAAGATGGTCCGGCAATATACGTCACATCACATCACGTGTGCATAATCAGACCTTTACCTAGTGAATCAAAGTAGTGAAAAATAATCAAATTCAGGATATTACGTTGCTTGTATTGAAAAAACCAAAAGTTAACGAAATGAAAAAAAAAAAAAAAAATACAAAAATATAAATCCAATGGTGCTATAATTATTGAAAGTGAAAATGCAAAAAAATTAAGAAAAAGTAATAAAATATAAAACTGGGCAAGACTTCAAAATTACAATTCGTAAGAAAATGTATCCAAGAATCCTTGGAGCAAAAATAACCACAAAGCACGAAGAAAATTAACTTAAGAAGTGCAGAATACAAAATCAAGTTATCGAAAATTGTTTCTAATATTGGTTAAGCAATGTGAAAATAAAAGAAAAAATTAAAAACACTGCAATATCAACTATCGAATGCCGACTTATTTCCCAAGGATAAATTTAACATCGACTGGGAAAAATGCAAAGTGTAGACATTACTGTGATTCCAAAGATCTTAACCATAAATAAACCGTGTGTAAAATGATTTGAAGTGCCAAGGAAGTATTGAGGTTAGAACTTGATAATAATCATTTAACAACAAACTTTACCTAGTGTGTCAAAACAAAATAAGGAAAACGAAAATCAGCTATTTGGTACCAAAGATAACAACAAGCAACTTGCTGATATACGATGTTTTCTAAACAATTTTAAACAACCTGAAGTAATAGTTGATTTAAATTTAATAACAAACAGAGATTTTCTAACAAAAAATACAGGAGAAAATAAAACAATTGTAATATAAAGGTTGTTTTTTTTTTAGAATGTCGTAGCCTGGAATTGAAATAACACAAATAATTGTCTAAATAACCCAATTTCAGGATATAGTATCTAGATATCTTTTTCATATAGAATTTAAATATGATTTTGGAAATTTCAAAAGAATTTGTAAAAAGACCTCAAGATTAACTGCAGTGTAAACATATCATAATTAAACCAAATTTTGATTACTGTTCCACTGCAACAAAACACAAACTGAGACTACAAAAACTAAAAATTAAAGCAATTAGAAATATTCTTCAGTGTAGCAGATATATATCGAGTCGTTGCGTGCAGGACGCGCTAAAACGACCAACGGAGACAATAATTTAACATCAAAATAACTTTCGTGGAAGAGGCGCAAACAAGTAAACTAAACAATATAAATGGCATTCGATTCGACTTCAGAAACGCATATCAGCTTCCCAGACAATTTTTTTTAAAGGGTGAAGACTATTTTATATGTTACCAGATATTTCTTATAACTAAGAAATATCAAAATTTAGTTTTAAGCAAAAATGTGTAGATTTTGTTGTTATAAAAGCATTTCAAATCAATTTGAACAAATAAATGTTGACTTTATTGGGCTGCTACCCTAACACTCTCAAACTATTGTCTTAGATTATTGATCGATACTCGCGGTGGATTGAAGCCTTGCCTTTTAGCGAAATAAATGACAAGTCTGTTCTGAAGGATGGTTAATGGTTAATTCGATTCGGTATGTCTAAGATCATTACTGCTAAGCGACAGTGTTAGGTTAGTAGCAATCTGTCTAAAAGTTTCAAAATCAATGGAAATAAAATACATCCATATGACGGACGGCATTTGCTATGCTATACTTCCTCTTCAAATTTTACACTTTAATATCTTCAATAGCATGACTGTTTCCCGAACTATCTTTCATTGAATTAAAGAACTCTTAACTCCATACAAAGGAGTTAACTGTTTTTGTGTGTACTATTTCTCGGAAAAAAACATCCTATTGAAATTGCCGATTTCAGAATGTTCAAGAAATAGTTAACTGCATTCATACTGCAAAATTGGCTTAAAGCTAAATTTTTTTTTGTACTTGGGAGGTAACATCTAACATTTTTTATTTGAAAATGGAAAAGCTACAGGATCAGGCGGTATTTTTGCTCATAGGAGTGAAGAACAATATTACTGATACATAATAAGTATGAGGTTTTGAGTACCTAATAAAAATTTGTGAACAAAAAAAGATTACCAAGTTGCGTTCATGGTTAAAAATTTTCGAGAATTCTCGAGGTTTTTGTGAAAATCGACGATTTTGCTGACATTTCTTAATCATTTAAATACATATTTTTATTCATCATATATTTTTATAACTATACATATATCAGTAAAAAAAAATCTTCAACTTTTTAGAGCAGAAGTCGCGCCTTATGGACCCGACAAAATGAAAGTATGCAGGAAACAAAAGAAATATTTTCTTTGAAAATGTTACCGTACTGACAACGTTGAAAAAAAATTTAATTTCGATTTTGAGAAAAAAATTCTCCTGACCTCAAATTTCGTTTGGACTACGTAAAACTTATATAACTTTATCCTCATACTATTAAAAATCTACCTTAAAATTTTTAGTGAAAAAAACGGTGGGGTTTTTGAGAAAATCAACTTTGTTTATTTCTCTAAAAAACGCCATAACTCCCCCTATTTTTAACCATTTTCAAAAAAAGTTTCTGAGAGAGAATAAGTAGTTCTATTAGAATCAAAAGAGAAAAGTAAATTATTGTAGTTAGGATGGAACTCCGCTTATTTTGAAAAAATTTTTAGCGGTTTTTCGATTTTTGACACCAAAAATTAAAATCGGAGGAACGTGCTCTCTTATTTCCTTTTAAAAACCATAGATTTTATCGGTAACCAATTCTGCACTTTGAAGTCAGTCAGCCTGCATGATTTGATACGGATTTGGTCTGTAGTTCAGCAGTAAGTAAGCTCCTTTCATAAATGGAGTTATCCTGTTTGTAAAATATAATCTGTGATTTATTTGAAGGAAAAAAGTAGAACTTTTGCTTTTAGCCAACTAGATTTCAATTTGTCAGGAAGGTAGATCTAAGGTTGAACATTTTCAATTGCAATCTGCTTTGCAAGAAAAATTGAAGATTATTGTTAAACCATAAATCTTTTGATTCTTAAAATGAAATTTTTGCAAAAAAGATAAATCAAAGCTTGAAATTACATCTCAAGAAAGTTTAGGTAGTCAGACTAAACTTTCTTATTCTAAAATAAAATTCAAAAATGGCCATTAACTTTTTGAAATAAAATTTGGCTTTTATAAGATAAAAAACAAGCTTTTAGAAGTTTTCTATTAAAATCATGTATGTTGGAATATTGGGAACTACGTATATTTTGATTTATTTTGACAAAAAGTTGACGGATTCATGTAGTTAGAACTATAGGGCTGCTTTTGATTAAATTCAAAATCTATCAATCAATCCTCGACACCTGGCTATATTTATTCAGGTTGATAAAAAAAAACTAATAAATACCTGTATTTTTTACTAGCGTTGTCAAGAAGATCAAGAGCGTAAACTAAATACACTCGCTGAAAGCATTAAACAATCACAAAAAATCATTTCTGCTCCTGTGCGGAAAACCCAAATGGCATTTGTCGATTCCATGGTCAAACCACCAAGGAATGTGCAACGTAAACAGGAACAATTCGGGACAAAATCAAAGCTAACTGCAACACCAGCTGCACGTGTTGCTGCCCTTTCAAGTGTTACACCGAATGCAGCTAAGACCGGAGATGCCCGTTTGCGTGTAGCTGCTTCCGTACGTGATAATGCTCAAGTTGGTAAGTTATTTATTTTCGTGCTTTGATAAACATTTAGTATATTCTTATTTAAATTGATGAAATTGTATTTATTTATATTTTTGTTGTTTTCAGCTAACATTGTTCGACCTTTGAAAAAGGCCCCGCTGATGGCTAAAACCCTACAATTTATGCGTGGTCGTCACAAGCGGTAAAGTAAAATTAAAAGCGCCGAAATTCAAATACCGATAACGTGATATAAACATAGCCACATGTTGTATGTAATGCTGTCTGTTTTTTTTAGTTAAAATTGCAAGTTAAAAATCTGATTGTTTTAAAATGTTTTACGACAATTTTTAAATTATTTATTTGTTCTATCAATGAAACATCACATAAACAATAACCGTTTACTTTATTTTAAGATCATTTCTCAGTTAGAAAAAATGTGTTGCCCAAGTTGCGTTTACAAAATGTAATATTTTGAAATGTAAAGAGAAACTATTGTATAGTCAGTCAGCCAGCAACAAAATTCAATAAAATAAATTATAATAAAAATTATCTGATGAAATATTTGTATTTAAAAAGAAATTACCCTAGTAATACTAAATGCTTATCATCATTAAAGTTAAATATAAAAACATTACATTTAATTAAAAACATAATTTCAAAATAATATTTTAATTAACTACCAACACAGGATAAAGTGTCATTTCGATTAAAAAGTACCCTAACCAAACGCTGACAATTGCTATTCAAAGCCAATAAACGATTACCAGATGATGAGGATGAAGGTGTGGAATTACTGCTACTATCACTGCAAGCAAAAAATTATATATTTCTAATATCAAAGTAAAAGAAAAATTTCTAAGTCAACTTACTGCATTGGAGACAATTTTGTTACATCCCATAAACGCATGCTGCCATCTTGACACGCAGAGGCTAATAAACGACCGCTCGCGCTCCAAGCTATGTTGGTCACGCTAGCTACATGTTCCTTAAGTTCACCCAATTGTGAACCTGCCGCTAAGTCAAATATACGTATTTTCGTCTCTTCACCACCTGCAGCTAACATTTTTCCATCAGGACTGAATGCAATACTTGTTACAGGCTGTTTACAATCTGAGAAAACACGCATTAATTTGCCGCTGGTCACACACCATAAACGCACTGAAAGATCTACAGAACCAGTAGCCATATAATTGCCGTTTGGATGAAAAGCAAGACACTACAAGAAAAAATTTTTTAAAAACTACAGCACAAACAATAATTTGAATCAACTCACTTCGACATCTTGTGTATGCCCAACATACGTTATAAGCGGAAATTCTCTTTCCAGTGACCATAAACGTGCTGTTAAATCTTTTGAGCCAGTTGCTGTGTACATGCCAACAGGACTTTCAGCTACACACCAAATAGGATAACTATGACCAGAGTAGACGGCAGCGCAGGTGTAATTTTCAGCACGCCAACTACGCAAGGTGGCATCCTTCGAAACGCTATATATAAGTGGATAATATGATGAAAAACATACATCGGTGATACCTCTATTATGTCCACGTAATTGAACTCCACCATAATCATTGCTACAAGCAGGTTAAAACACAAATGAAAGAATATTGAATTGTGCTTGAACTTTTTACTTACATAGAGTTTTCTTCATATTTCTGTTTATTATAATTTCGTACTTCAATATCACAATAGTTTTCCTCCTCATGCAATTTTATATCTCTTTCGATTTCGTCCTCCTCCTCATCATAGTAATTATTAAGTTCCCATTGACATATTTCGTCTGTGAACCGATTAAAAAGATTTTTGCCTTTGTTGGTTTGTTGATTCATTTGCCACAGATGTACTACTGAATTATCAAATCCAGCAACTAAATGACACTCATTTTGATCTAAATGTGCTGATGTTAGCCTATATAAAGAAAATTTAGCAAATTAAAAGATGCGCGTTGAAAAAAAAATAAATCTTGTAAAATAAACGAAGTAATTTAAGGTGAAAGAGAAATATTATTTAAGTCTTCTGAATTCGATATTTTGTTTTCAACGAAGCTTTTATAATCCTTTATTCTGCTGCATCGACCATACTTAACCATGCCATAAATTTTTTTAAGGAAAAACAGGATAAATTAGAGAAAAAATGTCATTTTTAGAATTTAACTTTGCGAAAACAGGGTTGATTACAGGATACATTTATTTTTTTCAAGCAGAATAGATACTCGTAGAAATTGTTATGTATGAATAAATATTTTGGCACTTAAATTTAATAACAGTCTTCGTCCATGTATTCCTCGTCTAATTCGATTTCGATTCGTTCAGTTTCACCTTGAGTTTCAACAAAATACTTTGGTTTCGCTTTGATTTTTCGCAGCATGTCCGGTTTTGTTTTTATCCAATTGTAAAAATCAATGCACGAAATGTTTAAATTGATCATAGCGGTCAGAATGGCTGTCAAAGTTTCTACTTTTAACTGAGACTTTTCATCTGTCCATGCAAGCGAATACTCGTTCCACAGAGGTGGTCGTGCCGGATAAACAAAGAACATATTCCACTATCGTTGCCATTTCTTCGTAATCACCTTTTCGCAATAAAGTCAAAATTCTCAAAACTTGGGAAAATAATTGATATGGAAATGTCTTATTTTACAACTTTTTTTTGTAGAACAGTTTTGATCGCGTTATCAACGTAAGTGTTGACGAACACAAACAAGAACAAATAGCGAGATAATGATCGATAACTTTGAAGAGAAATTAAAAGTTTAAAATAAATTTAAATAAAACAGTAATTACAGGATTTTTCTCAAAAATACAGGAGTGTCCTGTAGAATACAGGATAAATGGGATGGTTAACCATACTGACAACGAACAATCAAAATACGTAGAGCAAATAGAACATTTCTACAAAAGATATACATATTCAATCAGCGAATATTATGATTATAATTTTTTAATTTTATTAAATGAAACATATTGTTTTGGTGCCCTTAACTTTTTTTTTGAGACTTAAAAGTGTCATGGTAATTTAAAATATAAAAAAATTTTCATACAATATATATTTGTATGTATATATTACAAGAGAAAAATGGGAGTTTATAAATAACCACTTAGGCCGAAAAAAACCATAAACTTCGAAAACTTTAATGCACAGAAATCGTTTGTAACATTATTCTTTACAACTGGAGACCCATTATATTTTGTGAAAAAAAGAACAAGTAGAGTCAAAAATGCTATTAAGAAGGTACTCATGAAAACTTGGTCCCACCAGCACTTATCACAATAAACATGTGTCTTACCTGCTGCATTTATCAGATAATTTGATAAAACGTGGCGAGCCCATTTGTGTTTTAAAAAAATTTTTGCTAGAGCTTTGGATAGTTTTGAGACACAAAGCGACATTACGCTCACGTCCTTTTTTATCCGCGAGCTCTGCCTCATTTTCAGCATCACATTTCAATTCTTCCGAGCTTTTCATTGCATTACATTTTCTAGTCACATTTGGTTGGAGATTTGTTTTTACAATTTCATCAGGCATATCTTCATCCTCATCTGGTCCATTAAATAAAAAATCATCACTCCATTGCCGTATTTCGTTGTCAATTATATTGACATGTATCCAAGTGTACAGCAAATTGACAATCAAAACATGTCCTTTCTTTTGTAAGAACGCATTTAACGTGTTGAACACCTCATCTGTGACATATAACTCATACTTTGAGCAACGAAATAGACGTACATCTTCAATATTTTCGGCGGTTTCATATTTTGAGCAGGTTGATAACAATTGTATGAGTTTTGTGAAGAACACTAGCTCAGTATCTTCATCTTCATCGGTATTGGTGGTAATTTTCGAAAATTTAATTTGAGTGTTAATCAATGGTCCACCTCCATCTTCCTGCCCAGCAGCATCAGATGAAGGTACAGAACAGCCGTTTATTTTTGTCGGTAAAGGCGCTTCATAATTCTCAACTGGTGCTATAAGATGCGCATACTTTTTTAGAAATTCAACAGCCGCTTTGCTTTCTGTAGCCTTAATTAGTTCTAGGTAAAGATGACATAGCATTGGTGCATAAAATCGACGCAATTCTGCACGTATATCTTCATTCTGAGATTCAATGAACTGGGAAAATCTATCGAGACGGCACTTCAGAAGTGACACTTTCTTTGATTTTTTTTCGGTCAAAACTTACCTGCCAAATTGTTGCTCCACAATATGCTGATTATTGTTTATGCACAGCACATTAGAGAACACAAAAGAATTACCATTTTTTAGATCGCCTTCTATCATTTTGTTGAAGACAAATTGCTTTTTGTTTTGCAGCAGCATGAAGTCGGACTTGCGAAATTTCTCACTTCCCTATAAAATAAATTGACTAAATTCTATTCTTGTTCAGCAACTTCACCATATTTACCACATAACTTTTCTGTTTTAAATATTGCCCTACTGCTGCACGAATTAAATCATTTTTAGATTTTTTAGTTTTATTAGCACTATTAAGAACATTCTTTTTGTTTGACATCTCTTCCATTTCTGATGCATTAAGCTGCACACAGAATGAATGGGAGCCTTTGTGACATTATAAATTATATACTGTCAAACAGGGGCGCATAGTAACGATAACACCAGCTAAAAAAAGTTGTTTCAATTTGTGCATGTGAAAATGTTTCAACAAAATAATATTTATACATGTATGCAATTACATATTACATATGTATGTGCAAAATTAATGTTCAAGAAAAATTACTTTTATTGAATTTAAACACAAAGCAAGTCAAACAGCTGCGTTGTGGCTGAAAAATTCAACAATTCGACTACCTAACCGTCATGTGTTTAAAATTTCTTGAATTCCATAACAAAGCTGCAATTGCTCTTTTCACGTACTCACTCTGGTCGTGGCTTTAGACAAGGGGATCATAATATTAAAACATGAATGTCAAGATGAAAGGCGTGTTCAGAAGTTACGGCATAAGCATTATGTCAAGCCAAAACGTCAAATATATTTTCCCAACGTTCACGTAAATTGTCAAGCTTAACTGTGGAAGTGTTAAGCGTTAACTACATCGAATATCAAGGATGGTAGTGTAAGCAAAATTCCGAAAACCCTAATGGATTTTGACAAATCATATGAATGGATAAGGTTTTTTTTTATTAATCCAAAGGTGTGCACGACTTAGAGGGAAATGATACGCATCCAATATGTTCATAATATCACGACGAATTTCAAAATTATATTACGAATACTAGCCGTGTTTTTTTTTTTGACGCGGCTACCCGCTAAAAGAAATTTTTGTATGGGAAATTAGTCGGCGATATAATTGCCGCTTAAATATCAATCGTGCACATAAGCGTTGGAGCATTCACAATTGGGCTGCGCTTTGGCAGCACAGTCTCACATAGTCTCTAATTTTTAGTCAAAAAAGTACCATCTCTAAACGTAAATTTTAAGCTAGTTTGGATTTATTTCAATTGTCATTTCTTGTTTGACAGTTGTTCCACGCGAGTGCTGCCAAATTTGAGTAACGAAATTAAGCGGCGAAAGCCTTTCTTTTGCCACTGAAATAGCTTTTTTATAGCAGCGTAAAAAAAAACACGGTTATTATTGCTTTTTGTTTTTGTCGGTCCGCTGACATATATGTTTGTTCTTTTATACTTTTTAAAATTTTTTAGGTTAAATTACCGACAAAAATGTTTGACGTATTATTTGATATTGTGTACTCATGACTAAAAGCGCGCTTGTCAAAATTTGTGCCGTCTTATGTTGTTGTTTTTGATAGCGATGGAGCCACTTTAAAGGTTACTTTCCGAGTTGCCAAGTTGAAATGAATGAACTCTCGGCCATCCCAAAACAAAAGTAATTTTTTCTTGAAGTGGTAAAAAGTAAATTCATTAAATTTTTTTGTGGAAAAAATATATACAGATATTCTAACCATACAGAAACTTTGCGGGCACCAAATTGATGTTCATCTCTTCTACAACTTTGAGTTCATTGTATTTTTTCTATTTGAAGCTTATCTTTGGAGTTATTGAGCGAAACTTTTTTTTCAGTTTTTTGTTACTGCCTCCTCGACTATTAACTGTTCTTACTACTGAAATTTATATGCAATTTCTTAAATCAACACAAAGAACAAACAAAAACCGTCGCTAAGTTAAATAAAGATAGTTCTAAGCTCCAAAAAACTTCTTTGATACCCTGTTTTTAGAGAAATCGTTTAAAGATGACAAAAAATGTAATCGAGAATAACATTTAATTTTAGTATGCTTCAATTATATATGTATGCAAAAGGTATATAGACACCCCCTGAAAATTATATTTTTTTTTACATGAAACGTCAATTTATTTCCATTTTGCTCTCGTTAAAAAGTTAACTTTGACATTTGATGGGCAAAAAACTTACAGGAAAAAATAAGTATTTGGCATTGCGTTAACCTTCTAATTGAACCATCCCTTTTTGGTTGGTTGCACGTAAGTGGTTCGAAGACAACCAATTTTATTTTGTTTAACCAGTTGAGTTTTGTTTGACGGGTTTGATCGTTTGTGCAGGAGAAAATTCGGATGCGAAGTTATCTTGTCTTTCATCAAAAAACAATTGATAAACAATAGAAACTAAACATAAAACTTTAATTAGTTACATATCACTCACTGAGCAATTAATAATGACAACAACAACCAAATTTGTGAACGAATTCTGTGATATTATCGACACCTATGGAGGTCGTGATAAGGTAAGTGAAATTCAATATTGAACCCAGAAGTGGTTCCAAAGGGCATTGGAAGTACAAATATTTGTTGTCTAAAAGTAGTGAAATTTGAGGCATTATTTTTTAATTGCACTCTCAAATTATGGTTCCGGCAAAATGTAAATCGTTCGTGTATATTTGTGGAGTTGAAATCGCACGACCATGCTGCAGCCGCCGATCCAACAGGTTTCATGGTTTTGCTGAGCAGATATTCACACTTATTGATACGAGTAGGAAATGAAATGGTTCAAGTTAAAGAAGTGGACCTTGAATATAAGTGGTTGTGGTTCTCTTGATTACAGTCCACGCTCGAATACGGGTTCCCAAAGATTAAAAAAAAAAAATCGTACTGTTATGTTTTTTCAACTTAGCGGGAAGGAAAACAGGTATTCAAACTATAGGATCCAGGAGGACCCTATAGTTTGCGGGACTTTAGCCCCGAAAGTTAATATATGGTCATAGAAAAAAATTAAGTTTTCTATAATATGTTTAAAAAAATTTATTGATGATCGGGCTATTTAAATATATTGAAATTGTGTTTCCTGTAGCACACTTTCCTTTTCTCTTAATTATACCATCTAAAACCTTAATTCTAAAAAAATTCGGAAAGCTCATCAAGTAATAAATATGTGTATAACAAAAAGTGCATTCATATTAAATACATATGTATGTATAAATGTTTTTCTATTAATTATTTTATAAATTCTTAAGAACCATAGGATAGAAAAGTACAAAGGAGTATATTTGCTTGTACTTCAACGTAAGCAGTACAACGGACCAAAATTTAATTCCAAAATAAGTAAGATGTTGGTGACGTTACGTATACGTAATACGTAACAACCCAAGTAACATTCTCAGGTCTATATGTGCGCTGGTATCGTTTCTAGAACTGTTTAATAGAGTTGTCAGCATCAGTTTGAAATCTAACAGAGCTTCTAGAACTACAATACAGCTGATCTAGAGCATAGGTGGGCAAAACTTTGGAAGCAGGAGCTACTTATAAAAAAAAACAACTGCAACAAACACAAAAACCACCGCTCTCGATAGCGAAAAAAAATTTCTGCAATAAACTAAAAGCCAATTCCAAGAATCAAGCAAGCACAACATGAGTGTAGGAATAAAAGTACACTGATCAATCGAAACTAGCTAGCTAGCTTCGGTTATTATACCCTACACGGAGGGTATATTCACTTTGTCATTCCGTTTGTAACGCATAGAAATGGGCGTGGCAGGTATGAAAAGGTATATATATTCTTGATCAGCGTCACCACCTGAGTCGATATAGTGGTGTCCGTCTGTCTGTCTGTCTGTTGAAATCAAGTTTACGAGAAAACTAAGCAAGCTAATTCAATGAAATTTGGCACACAGGTCACACCTTCTTGCAAGCTGCTAGCATATAAAAATGGGTGAAATCGGTTAACGACCATGCCTTCCGCCCATACTCTATGTAAATATACCCTAGTCCATTTTGAAAAAAAATTGCTGCGATTTTGATGAAACTTGGTGATTTGGTGAAGCTGAGAACGAAATTAAGATAAGGCTAGGTTTTAAGTTTGCAAAGGCTCTTAAAGAGGCGTGGCACAGCCCTAAATTTAAACTTTTACAACGCCATAGCTCGTAAACCGTGTAAGATATTGTGATGAAATTCGGTACACGAATACAGATCTTATGAATCTTGAATTGCGCATAAAGTGGGCGGAATTGTAAAAAAGGGCGTGGCACTTCTTAGCAATTAAAAAATTGGATTTCATATAACTCCAAATTGGCACATACGATTTTCATTAAAATTTTAGGGATGATACCACTGAAAGTAGTCAACAATACAAGCTACGTCAATACGCTGAAAAATTTCTTTTAAGGGCGTGGCACAGCCTACAATATTTATAAACGTTATATGAAGAGAACTAACAACGCAATCGTTATGAAATTTAATAAGGCGGCACAATTGTGCCGGTGGGTGTGGCACCTCCCATATAAGCGAAATACGTTTAATGCTATAGATAGTGTGCTATGAGAGTAATCTTCATAAAATTTTGTGTAGAGGTGTCAGTTATTATATGCTTCGGAATTAAATGAAACTTGACAAGATTGCATCAGTGGGCGGGGCACCTCCCTCATTAAAATAAAGCTGTGAGTGCTATTTTAAGTGAACTATTGGAGCAATTGATCTGAAAATTGATGTAAGTGGTTTACTGGGCATTAGGCACATATGAATCACAAGCTGGCGAAATAGCAACAGTGGGCGTGGCAGCTCCCATACAATTAAAATACCTTGATTGGCATAACTATCGAAATATATGAGAAATGATACAGAAATTTGGTGTAAGAGGTTTGTTTATAAAAAGCTATTTCTGGATCGAAATCGGACTGGATTGCATCAGTGAGTGTGTCACCGCCTTAAGTCTTAGGAATAATTACGGCACATATCGCAAACGATACAAGCTATTGTGCTAAAGTTTGGTTTGTTTATTGAACCAAAAGTGGGCGGTATTGGAGAAGTGGGCGTGGCAACATTTCCCATATTCTTTTGACATTTTCAATCTTTTACATTTTGACATTTTCAATCGTTTAATTTCCTATAAATGTTGACAATGCAACTGATTTAACAATCTATTGGTGATAAGATATGACCATTTTTATATGAGACTAAATTAAAAATGGAAAACTATGATGAGCATAATCTTCCCGTTAATATTAAACGCTCAGATTTGGTAAGTACTTTCTAGAGGTACCTAGGAACTAGTTTTCGTGCGTCGGATCAAAAAAAAAAAAATTGATTTTTCTGACCCACCCTACTGTAATATATATATAGTTTATAGAAATTTTGTTTTTTTAATACTGCCACCTGTCTCGTTCTTAGTTTTTAGATTAATATCCTTAAAATGATCTCAAAGAATTTAAACAACGAACAATGAATCCGGAAATATTGAACTCGCTGATAGCGAGCGTTAACTGTATTCGTTAGATTTGAGTTTTTGTGTTTTATTAAATTAAATTTTTTTTATTAAATTTTGTGCTACTCTAAAGTACTTCTTAAATGTCAATGCCTGAAAATACAAAAAACTAAACCCAATTGTAATTGAAAACTAGTAGGTAACTTCTCAATAATCACTTCTCAATAATCACTTCCGAAACTTTTACTCGTTTTTTTTCAAATTCAAATATTCCTGTAAACAAAAAACAAATCTTCTTAATTTTTTAACGAACTTAGATAAAAACGTTCCAAAAACACATTCATGAGAATACCAAAAAAATTCAGTTTCGAGAAAATAAAAGATATGGTCCCGTTTTTAATAGAAAGTCCCATATTTTTTATGCTACCTTTACCTTTTTGTTTAAAGTTTGGATGTAAGACATACATTAGTGAATGCAACGAACCACTTTTTAAATAAAAATGTCTAACAGAGTTAGATGATTATATTTTTTTTTATAGATTTTCTCTAATCATTTGCAACAGTTTTCCGTATTACGCGGGAAGTTAAAAATAGATTTGGCGCTATACAAAATTAATAAATAATCAGGTGACAAAAACGGAAAACAATAACAAGCTGTTAAAATATTTATATCGGAATCAAAAATAGTTTTACATTGAAATTATTTAGACTTTACGGCATAAATGCTGTTTCCAGTGAATCGAAATTTACCTAAAAAACTTTTATTATATTTTGGACAAATTGGTTTGGTAGTGCACATGAATTAGTTTATTGGTAATATCTCCGCCACTCAAAGAATCTTCATAAAGCTTAACATATCTTAAAATTGATCAAGCCGTTTTGAATTCCCGTAGTTCAGGTTACATATAAAGACTACAAAAGTAATGTAGTTGCTTTATTACTATATCCCAATACTTTTTAATCGATTAAAACGCAAACCCATTAATATCTTGAAACGAGAAAAAATTTGAATTCCACTATTTAAAAAAAAAACTCTCTGAAATGCCTGATAACGTGATGCTTCTAGGTAACATATTAATTAATTTTTGTTTTGGCCAAAAGCACTAGACAACTCGATTGTAAACAGCACATACTTACATTTCATATACACAGATTTTAAACTAAAGATTTAGTTGTAGTTTTGTTCAATTAAAAATGTAAGCTATTCACGTTTTTATCGTAAAACGAAGTTACAAAGCATTCAGAGAATGCAAACAAACCCTTAAGTGCGCAATAGAAACTTTCAATATGCTGTACGTAAATACAAAGCAAATTAGTAAATCAAATTGTTACAACAGTAAGTTAACTTATTTAGTAAACATTAAAAAACAATAAAAATTCTTATGTAGGTATGTACTATAGTAAGTGGTTGAAATTGAGCACACATAGGTTGTCTCAATAAGAACGTCGGAATTAAATCTTGCGGTTCTAAAAATTGCATGCATAGCATCTTTCATTATTGCGATTACTATATTTATTATCATTGTTTAAGCTCACTATAAAAATGGAGAAATTTCAAGCAAACAATTGCCAGCGGAGCCGTTTGTTTCATATTTTATATCATACTTATATCACACATTTTATATTACACTTTTTGAATAGATAATATGCCTGTTTCCGTACAGTAGAGGTGTAAAATATACTGCCGCACGCGGGCAAAATCCGGCTGAAGTATGTGTATACTCGTTGCGAAATGCGAATCGCCTCGACTCTAGGTATTACGTGTGGTTGTTTTTTGTGTACATTCTAAGCTTTTTATGTTGTTCCCTAATTTCTCCTGGTGGCACACATTGACATGCATTTTTTAATTCAAAAACTATTTATTGAACCACCCTAGATATGAAATATTACTATAGATAAATACCTAACATAACGAACAGCCATTTACAAGGGTCATTATAATTTCTTTGTATATTTGCATAGTATTATTAATTAATTTTTTATTGGTGTAAGTCGCGTGACTTCATTTTTAAAAAAATGCCTGCTATTAAACTTTCGTTTAATTAATTGAATAGTCTTTATATCATGCCGCTTTTTTTGTTGTAGTTGAGAAATAAAGCAATATCGTTAAAACAAATGACTTTATCAATGGTTTTAAATCGTTTATTTAATAAAACATTGCAGTTCAAGAACGTTTAATCTGATTGACTCGTATTCATATATTTATTTTGCTAGAACTTGCCTCCTTCATAACATGACCAGGGTCATTACAAACCGAAAATGCGTTCTAAATTGAAATTTTTTTCAATGTAAGCTGCATTGTTTCTCAATATACTATACGTTGTAAATCAGAAGGCTTGAATTTTTCGTTTAGAAGAATTTAATCTTGATATAATTGTTCACATAATGTTTCTTAATGAGCTCATAAAAACTTTCCTCGGGAACAAGATGGTCCTGAGCTATGCCAGGGTGTATTAAGTATACATTTATAAAAAATATCTCTTTTATTAAAGTATACACTTGTAAAATTTGAACACAATCGATGGGAGTCGTAAGCCAGAATTTTTAGTCAAACCTTTCACACCATTGAAAAATGTTTATTATCTGCAACTTCGATCCAGTCCTATGAGTATTCGAATGAAGTTGTAAATAAACTAAAGAAAAGTTATAGTGAAAACTTATGACATCGATGGTGTTGATTATAAAATTTTAGAAAAAAGTGCTGATGTGCTTACAGAAACCGTAAAAGTGCATATTTATTTTAATTTTGCAATAAATGTGTACATACATTTATGTACATAAAATTTTTTTTAAAAACGATAAGGTAAGGTAAATGAAACCTTGTCTGCCTTTGACATTTGCATCAGATTTATCTTTATCACAGATACTAAGTAATAAAAATAAATTGTTTGCAAAGCTCTTAATTTTAAAAGTTAACAATTTATACCCTACACTTAGGGTATATACACTTTGTCATTCAGTTTGTAACGCAGAGAAGGCAGCGTGGCTGGTGTAGAAAACTATATGTTGTATATGTTCTTGACCAGCCATGTACGTCTGTTTGCGCTTCTGTCTGTCTGTGTAAATCACGATAACGGGAAAGCCAAGCAAGATAATTAAAGAAAATTTGATTCACAAGCTACACCTTCCAACATTGTTACTGGGATTGAAAATAAATGAAATCGGTATACGGATACGCCTACCGCCCATACAAATAAAACATTTAAAACGTTATATTGAGAAAGATATTTGATTTATTTTTTTTTTAAACTTAAATCATGTGCTATTTGTAGGAAACGGAGATAGGTTAGTGGAAAGAGATATAAGAATTTTGAATTTAATAATGTCAGAGCGGTCAGGAAAAACACTCGCAGGGAGATGGTACGATCAAAAAACGAATTATCAAGTTAGTGCGACGTTCTATCCAACACCGTCGTGATGCAAAAGGGATGGGCCTGATGAAACACCCGAGTGCTACGAGAGAAAACCCGAACTGTAGGCACCAGCTCGTAAATTTCCCTACGTTACGACGGTGCTCGAGAGAATCAATAGAAGATGCAATATCAACATCCCCAATTAATTTTATCGCACGTCGCTGAACTGTGTCTAGCAGCTCCAAAGTAATTTTTGGAGCCCCGGCCCATAAGTGCGATTTGTACTCCAGTTTAGATATAATAAATGTAGTGTAAACAATTTTTTTTTACTAATTCTAAGAATACCTCGTCGAAGCTCTGGAAAAATGAGTGAACTTCGGCATAGGACCTCACATAGAAACAAAAACTTTAAAACGCTACACTAGAAGATTTATTTATGCCAATGGAACCAAATTTCACACAAATCTAGGACTGATCCGTATAAGCTCTGGGTAAAAAATGGTTGAATTTGGATAAGAGAGCGTAGCACCTCTCATGCAAGCAATAACTTCAAAACGATGTATTGTGAGAAATATTTAAGTACAAATTTTGTGTAAACACATAGATCTTATAAATTTAAAAGAGACTTTCAATGCAGTGCAGGGTGTGTAAGTTTCGGCCTGTATGAAGACAGCACCTTTACTAGTTATGCTTATTAACATTATCAATGCAACTCTACAAAAAAAAAATTGTTTTTAATCTGCTTATATTTACTTTGTTTTTTTTTTTTATTCACGCATTGTTAAGAAAATACTTACAGTCAAACCTGGATAAGTAAAAATCTCAACAATAATATCACAATAACAGCTCACGAAATAGTCCCATTCCAACTTTTCTTATCGCCAAATATTGTGTTCATTTGATTTTCACAGAATCACGTCGACATACCCTTTGTTGCAGAATCCAATTGATGAGTTGAGAAACTTGTTTTCACTATTGAGAAATCGTCGTTGACTTAAAGGTGAAGGTATATAGTCATATGTGGTCCCCTAAAGTACCACATATTACTTCATTAACATATGATACATATTATTATATAGTCCGTTATAAACAACTGTAAACGGGTAGTGCGACTCTTAAGTTTTACATTTAAGTTAACTTGAAACTTATGTATGCAATCGCTACAAAATGCTGACGTAGAGTCTGTGTACTATAGCTTAAGTGATAAAAATTATTTTGTTAGGATAGGTTTTAATGGAATGACTGAATGAAAAAAATAACAGTTTTCAGTTTGGAAAGATCCACTCGACGAGTTACCTTGTGTATATATTCTTTGCTGTTTTGGCAGTTGTGAAGTGTAAAGTAGGAAAGCTTCGATAATGAAATATTTGTTTATTTTTTTTTCTTTTTTATTGTCTTTCGAAAATATTTTGAGGGTATTTAGAAATTCAATAAACCTTTTAAGGGTTGAAATCATTTTATTCAAAGCTCTCTTTTATTTGGCAAATTTTCATAAAAATTCCACAATCATGTAAGAAATGACACATACTTAATTTTAATATTATTATAAAAATAATATTTCAGAAGGACATCCTATATAGGGTCTCGATCAGGACTACCAAGTAATCCTGAAAGCCTGATAGGAATTCAAAAATTTCTGAAATATCCGGGAATCGGATGATTTTTGTGATATGGGACTTAAAATTTTTGTACCGAACAAAAAAAAAAGAGGTGCACAAGTTTTTCCCACACAAAAATGTAACTATGCATTTACTATTGTGTGAATAAATCTTTTAATATTGCTCACCAAAAAAAAAGATCATCAACTTTTTTCTAAAAGAACATTTTAGAAGCTTTGCATGGCAAATCCCAATAAGCGATGCAGTGCAAAATAATCCTGGCAAATGTGCGGTGAATTCGCCGTCGGATATATTTTACGGGTACGGCTGCACCACATTTGCTTTTTGGAATTAAACTCGAAGCATTACCAGTTGGAACAGTTGAAGTCGTAAAGAAAACATACTCCAATTGAAAGCCGATCTAACTCCAAACCACCAGCGTAAAAAGTAAACACGCTGTTGGGATTGATGTAATGGCGTTTATTTATAGTTACTAAATAATTTTGCAATAAAAAAGTATTAGCGGAACTCATTAAATATTGCAATTAAAATATAGGTAATAATTTCGAAAATAAGATAATTGAAGTTTGGATAATATTTTAAAAATATCACTCAAACTTACCACATTTGCATGGGATTAAAAATTAAATTTCGTTATGATTGCATAGTTAAATATAACATTTAATTTGAGTGCTCACTCAACCAAAACTATGCTGATGAGACTTTAAAAATCGGAACATATATATATATATTCTAGAGTTGTTTTTGTTGCTCTGTTATCAAAGTTTGTTAAAATATAGAATTAATTCAATTTGTAAATTTACATGAATATTGATTGCTGTTAACTGGCTGTAAGTTCATTTGTAATCATTTGATTATTAACTAAAAAAATTATAAAGGATTTTGGAAAATATATGAAATAAATAGTAGCTAGAGCAATTTTGGATAGTTTAAAGTTTTTCTATATTTTTGCACGAAAAAGATTAACCGAGATATTAATTTTTAAAGTTTTGGTGAATTTTTAAAACCCTGAAGAATCAAATCAGGCGAATTAAAAAAAAGAAAAATCGGAAAAAACATCTGTGTGGGAATGGTATGCCAATTTCACCTATTTATTTAAATGAGAAGGAAGGAAAAAGTCCCATTAAAAAACGGCAAAAAACATTTAAAGATATATATAAATATTCTAATCTCATAAACAGAAGAGAGATTTGTGATTTGGTGGAAGTGTGAGACAACTTCAGATTTCCATATATACATTTTTTCAAACTTAAGAATATCTCAGAGTCCTGAAGGAATGGAAAAAACAGTCGACGGACTCGTGCTTAGCATACCATCAAGTTGAAGTTCTGAATTTGAAAAAAAATGTTTTTTAAAATCGGCAACCCATTATGAATCAGAAGACAACTTTTTATAATACGTTAATTTTGAATTAAAAAAAATGTCGCTCAGTCCCAATATACAACTTGCAATTTTGGTCAAAAATGCCCCATTTTGCAATATGAATTCAACAGCAATTCCATTGCCTGATAGTGAATAATTAGGCATGATTTCGAAAATTTTTAAAATATTGTCAACTTCTGTCAAAAAAACGACATCGCGATTTCATTCATTAGGCTAGAGTAACGTGACCATGTAATCCGCATTTTTGATTTTCTGCTCCACGCGGTCCGCGCTCTTATTGGAAATAAGCGATCTTATTTTGCTAGGGTTTTCGGTGAAAGTGAAGACATTTTTTTACACAAATAATTGAAAACATTAAACATCTGATATGTAAAAGTAATTGAAAATAGTAATTATCTGATTTTGTTCCGGGTTCTCGAATATGAAAGTGAGGACTTTCTTTTTTGAGTAAATAAAATTTCTTGCAGTTAAAAAAAAAGTTTCATCAACGTTTTTCCTGCTCCGCGTTTTGGTGAAAAACATCTGGTCACGTTAGGCTAGAGCTCAAAAGAACGCCCTACAGAATACATGTTGATCATACGATATGGTAAACATTACATAAAAATAACTTGGAAATCTGACAAAATCTAAATCTTGGCGAATGTTTATTTTGGCAAGAGTTACAGTTTTGATGAAATATATTATATATATATTTTTTTAACGCTGAAAGTAATTACTTATAAACTTTTGTTTTTTTTAGGTGATGAAAGCACTTTGCTACAGCGCTAAATTAGTTGCAGGTTACCACGCCACAAGAAATCCAGATTTATCAAAGCGCTATGCAATATTTAGTTCGCGCTTATCTGGAGCACGTGCAACATTACGTTTAATTGATGACGTACCGATGATACAATATGCCATGGAATATGGACTCGGTGAGAAGGTAAATTTAAAGAAAACTAAATATAAATTCTATTTTTGAAGTACTATTTTTCTAATAACCTATTTTTCTAAGGAACCAGATCGTATGATGGCTTTCCTTGGCGTAACAGCTAATGTTGTTGACTTGCTTTATTATCCTATTGAAAAAATTTGCTGGTTGTCTGAGCATAAAATTGTTGATATCAAAAATACTGAAAACTGGGACAATCTAAACTCAGTTTTTTGGGTGTTATCAGTTTACTTAAATTTAATGAGGTATGTATTTTAAAATATTATATTGTCTAATACTAATAACTATATATGTTATACTAATTTAAATTTAAAAATTTCAGAACGCTGCGAAATTTTTCACTGAACCAGCATAATCTTAACGCAAGTAAAATTGCCACGTAAGTTATTAAAAATTAAGAAATAATTTTCTATTGCGATGGTTAATTAATTTTCTTTGCCTTTTTTGCAGTGCATCGATTGACGATAAGACAATAACAAAACATAGATTGGAAATGATTTCCATATTCCGTTTATCGCTTGATTTTATGCATGCTGTTAGTACGCTACCTAAGGGCTACCTTTGGGGTAGTAAACTATCAACATTTCAAGTTGGTGCCATTGGTACGCTGTCAGCTGCTTTGGGCCTATATCAAATCTTTGCAAAGCGAAAACTCAGCAAATGTTAGAATCTATTTCAAAAGATATTTAGTACAACTCAATAAAAGCAGTGCTTTATTGTATGAGTATTATTTTTTGATGTAAACGTTGTAAAATACGCGTTTTGATCCATCACATTAAATTGTTTCAACTAGTGTTTTTTTATATTATGCAATGGAATGGTCACAAGATTCAGTTATAGCGAATCAAAATTCATTAAAGACGCTGGCTCCAGGAAAAAAAAAAATATTAATAATTTTATTATGCTTCTTTGTGGAGCATAATAGTATTATATAGTTTTCTTGTTGTTTGAACTTATACATGTTATTTAACTGTTTGTGTATGAAAAAAAGTAACATTTGATATTAATGGTGATGTTCACCAGATTGTTAAAAACTAAAATAAAATGTAAGAAAAGAAGTCAATTAAAAAAGTGAAAGCATTGCGTTTTTCTTCTTTATTTATTAGTTTACATTTTTTATTTATTTATCATACAGTTTCATATATTGTCATATTCATTAATTATTATTAGCATTATAATATTATTGTTGTGTAATTATATTGGCTACAATATTTATAATAATAGTTTTGATATAACGCGCAAGTATGTAGGTTGTTTGTTTTTGTTACACTTGTAGCATACAATAGCTTTATATAATTATGCATTCAATGAAGTTTTATTTTTATTCGTTACTGTTGCTTAAATAAGCTCGTATATAAATAAGAATGTTTTTGCATATATATTAGTATATAATGTATTTACTTGTATGATGTTTCTTTCTTTTTTATTTTAATTTGTTAAAATTGCGTTGTCTTGTATTTTGAGACAAGGGTATGAATATGGGTTTCTTTCTAACGTTTTTTGGAAATGGTATGTTTTGTTTTGTTTTCACCAATTTATTTATTTTTTTAAATTAGTTCTAACTACAAACCTTAAGGTTATATGTGTGTATTTAGGTATATGCTTGTAGGTATTAATGTAAATATTTAAAAAATAAATACTAATGTTTGTTGATTCATCGTTTTAACAACGCTTTTATGTATACATTATGTTTAATCAATTATTAATTAGTATTATTATTTTTAGGATTTTATATTCTAGCTAAATAGATATCTAAATTTAAAATATTTGGAATTTTGGATAACATATTTAAATCAATTCAATTTGTTTATATAAAAACTAATCCAAGAGACTGCTTGATTTTAAACTAAAGCTGCTCAAAAGTTAGATCGAGACATGTGCCAACGTAGTTTTTGTAATTTTTGATGCTAAAAAATTGTAAAAATCGGTTCCGGGAGTTTATTAAACGACCGTTATCATTTTGAATTTTTACATGCGTTTCAAGTACGAATAAAAGAAAGTTTTTTCTACATAATTAAAAAGCCTTCTCTTCGTCTTAACTTGTATATTGCAACGTAAAATATGTGTTTTATTTCGATCCCTGGAGCGTCACATGTACGACTTATGACCAGCTGTATTGGAAAAACCTTTCAAATGAGGTTTACTTTAAATATGTACAGGAACTTTCTATTTTCAACCATTCTTGAAACCCAAGCAAAGAAGCTAACATTGTAACGGGTTTGTGAGAAACTTCCGGAAACGAATTTAAAATCTTCTGAGTATCACGCGTTACTAAGAATATGTTGGGCTCTTCTGATTTGTGATAGGCTTTGGTTCAAAATCAAGTAATCTCCTTTATATGTCATAGAAACCATTGCCTAAAGTAGAAAACACTTACCGATGCGAGTCTTATGATTTAATATTTTCTTTTGAAATCAGTAATTTGTATTACCAAGAAACTAATATTTTTTTTTTTAAAAATTTTTCTTATTAGCTCTATATGCAATTTTTCATTTGTGCCTCACTAACAAACTTTAAATATCAGCGTCAGCCCACAAAAAGTTGAAGAAAGTAGCTCAAAGCTATTGATATTTGATTTGGAAGAAATTTCATTCTTTTTACCGGTGTAACAGATATTGAAGTTATTTTCAAACTTAGATAATTAAGGTTTATTAAAGTAAATGAAACTGCTAAGGCTTGTGTGTCTGTCGAATGTGGTGATGTGATTATGAACCAATAACAAAATCACCAAATGGGCAAAAATGAAAGCAATTTTTAGAGTTTCTAATTCGGAAACATTTTAAACTTCAGATGATTGTAATTGGCTGATGCTTCTTTGTATATATGATATTGATAGGTCACTCTAAAGCATATTCAAATACCAACTAAAATGAGATGCATTTGTAAGCCATTTTTTGCTTAATTTGAAAAATGGACACTACGTGAAAGCATTAACATCTAAAAACTAATTGGTTTATAAAAATTGGTGGAAAATTGATTTGACCATCCCCGATGAGGATAATTTAAAGGCTTATTATCGAGTTACACATGCTACCGGCCAAACTAGATTTTAGGATTAACTAGTTTTTCATAGGCTAAATTAGTTGACCTCGACATATGGCGAAAATTTTGCTGTTGGAAAATTAAATTTGCGGCGGGAGCATGTCACCCGATGGCTCATTTGCAACACATTTTTGCCATAGAATGATTCAATTTTGCTGCAAAAATGTATGTAATTTATATTACAGAATCATTAACATTGGCTTCTATTTGCTATAAAAAAAATAATGTATGAAAGCGATCACTTGATGAATGAATAAATTTTTAGTTTAAATTTTGTGGACAATCAAATTTGCTACTAAATACTCAAAATGTTATTTCACTATTGAATGGATTTTAAATTAATGTTTCTTAAGTCATTTAAAATTGAATTATATTATCGGTTAACGTATTACGTAACCTTTTACCCAGTATTTACATTGTTTGAACATTTTTGTTTTTTTCTCTTAACTTAAATGAAACCAAACAATTTAACAATATGCAGTAAATGATACTATTATGTTTGTATAACTAGGCATTGCATGCAATTGAAAGCCTTATGATTAATAATTTTTTAATGCTTTCTGTTTCGAATATTGCCATATAATGCATAAAAGTTATATCGTTAAATACGCAGTATCTATGTAGTTTTTATAGTTTGTTTTGACTTTAACAGCAAGCAAAAACATTGATTTGTATGTAAAACATTGTAAATATTTTCAGTTATAACTAATCTTAAGTATTTACCATCATTCAATTTATTTGGTTTATGATTTTCCTATTGGAAGCTAATTAAAATGGCACTGCTGTTTACTGTTTTTACTTTTTAAGGTGGGAAAACAATTAGAATTTTATTTATAATTTTTTGCTACGCATCTTACTTTTGTTTATCTTATCGTTAATTTTTATTCTTTATGTTATTAATATATTATAGTACCTTCATTATTTTATTTTTTTTTTTAAAATCGCGCTATGTATTAATTTAAATAATTTAGTGTCCTGCATCCTTTCTTATAATTATTTGTTCTCACAATCCTGCATTTTTTTTTAAGCAGTGGTAAAATAATTCGCTGCACTTAAATGATTTAAAATCCATTTAAAATATCTAATACAGTGGCTTGTGTAATTTTCCAACCGAATTATATTATGTATTTTCGATTTTTATAAAATTTCTTTAAACAGCTTAATGGTATGTTCTTGACTAAAAGAAATATTCCAAAGTGGGCGATAAAAATCATAACTAAATATGATGACAACTCAACAAAATTGTGGTGATATGATTACTTTTAAAATCTTATTTTTTAATTAATTAATAATACAATTATTTCTTTTATCATTTAGGTAATAGGTACAAGTTTAGTTAAAAAAATCTTCATTTTTTGCGTCACAAGACAGCAATTCTTTAAAATTAAAAGGGAGCAAACATTAATTTGTTAATCTTCAATGATTTTAAGAAAAGCTGTAGAACTGATTTTTGCAAAGGCAAAATAAGCAAGGAGTACACTCACATGTATGAGAATTTCTATGGAGTTTTTGGCGATGAAACATGAACCACAACAGAGACTACGGAATAGTTAATTACTCTTGGAGAATCCGCTTCAAGTTAGTGATACTATATTAAAAATAAAATCGGTGCCCCAATTATGTATTTGAAACTCAAAATTTACTGTCGTCTGTGATCATTACATACTCGACTTGAATTTTTTACTTTTTTCCAGGACAAGATTGTAACAAAAATGTGAAGTTAACATTTTTTCATATTAAAAGCTGTATAGGAAAAAGTAAAATTGAAGAAAGAATGATTTTGTTTTGAAATATTTTAGCGTTAGCAGTATACGTCTTTTCCCTCATATTTCGTATGCATGTTAGTTAATTTTTTAGTTAGTTGTAATATTTTTAACTTTTTAAAATGTTAAAATTTAGTAGTAAGTATACCATATATTGTGTTTATGTGTTCGTTAAAATTGCTAAGTGTAAGATATCGATAGTCAGATAGAGATATTTTTTCATATCGTAAATTTACGAGTACAGATTGTTAAGTTTTACTTAAGTTAACGATTTTCTTTCTTTATAATGTATATTATCGAATATAAGTGGGAAGCGTTTGATTTTGGTTCCAAGTTATTATTTCAATTTTATATATTTTTTTTCTATTTTGTTCGAGACCTATTAATATCATTTTAGTTTAAAAGTATATTTAAAAATTGTTATAATTTAATTTGTTTTATAAATATTTCTTGGTCGTTTGCAGTTTCCTTCAATTTTATATTTTTTTTTTGGCTTATAATAAATATATGTAATTAATATTTAAAACGCTCAATATTTTTTTTTTTTTGTAGTACATATTTGAAATTATACTTTTATAGGATACGATAGTTTAAAAGAAACATTCACATTAAAAAGAAATAAGGTAATAATAACTAAAACGGCCTTCGTGTATGACACTCGTAAAATATGCTATGGATAGGGAAAATTTTAGTCAAAATATAGTGTATTAAGGCAGCCAATTTTCAAGCAGTCTTCTCTTGTGGTTTTATTGATTCCAATCTTGAGTTTTTTTTTCATATTATGGTGTTATACTGTGTAATAATATTGAAATACCTATCCATGATATTTCTTTCTTTCCTTGTTCTATATCTTTGTTTCCAAAACAATTTTATTGCACTCACAGACGAATATAGATAGATAGTTTTAGAATTGTCTAGAAGCATATTTTTCGAAAAATTGGTACACATTTCAAACTTCTGAATACCAAAGGAATAACAAGAACTGAAAATTCATTCAATTCTTTATCATCCACTTCTAGTGCTGGGACCACGTTCGGAAAAGGGGCGCGGCCCTTGAGAGGGTACGGATCGAGCGGGCGACCATTATTCTTGGTTCCATATACAGGGGCTTAACTCTAAATAAACTTTACTTTAAAATTTAAAGATCGTATTTCAGTTTTCACCCTTTCGCTTTTGTTCCACATTTTTTGTCATTTGTTTCAGAAGTTTCAGAAATAATATGTAACGTACCAGAAATGTTTTATTTGAAATATTGTAAATGGAATGTTTCAGAAAATAAAGTTATGTATTTCAAATGTCATGTTTTACAAGTAATCATTCTGAAGTGTTTCTGTAAGGTTTCAGATTCAACGTTTCCTGAACCTTTCAAATGAAATCTTTCTGACACGTTTTGAACGAATTCTTTTACATATTATCATTCTGAAGTGTCTTTGAAAGATTCCAGACTTTATGCTTATTGAATTTTCTAATGAAATCTAAACAATGTTTTATGATTCGATATAACTTTTTTGTTATCTGCATCATATGTGTCTAGTTTTAGGCAAACTAGTTACCGTTATGCCTAAAAATAGGCAATGAAATCTTAATAAAATCTTCATTGGATGCTTGGTAAGTGGCAAGTTAGGGTAAGTGGCTCAGGATTTACATTCTATAATATGTCCAATAATGGCTTCGAGGCGGCCTTCGGCTGGGGTTCAGTCTATAGTGTGTCAAAAAGCGACTTCGCTATCCACAGTGCTTTTGCATCAAAATTAAATTGCATACTCTTAGGCATACAAATCAACTACTTTGGCTTAGGAAAAGTAAAGAATGTACGCTGAACACCTATTTACTGCAGATTTTTTCGTTAAATATAGCTCGATCAAATTAACAAAAACTGAAAAAATACCGATTTTGTACGAGTTCAAGCAGCTATTTTGAAACTTGCAGTAAATTCGTTTTGGCTATGCTGTGTGACATTAATTTTTCTGAAGCATGGTTGCTTTTTCATCGAATTGCCTACATAAGCCATATGAACAGTGCATATACTAAAGTTTATTCCAACTCAAAATTAACATCTTTTTGATGAAGTTCCATTTTGTGAGCTCAACCGCTTTAGTCATATTTACCTATAATAATTAAATGTTTATTTTTATACCCTACACCGTGGGTAATATGCACTTTGTCATTCCGTTTGTAACGCATAGAAGGGGGCGTGTCATTCTTGATCAGCTTACCACCTGAGTTGATAAAGCTGTGTCCGTCTGTCTGTTGTAATCACGTTTACGGGAAAACTAAGCAAGCTAATTTAATGAAATTCAACGCACAGGTCACACTTTCTGGCAATCTGCTAGCATAAGAAAATGGGCGAAATAGGTTCACGGCCACGCCCACCGCCCATACTCTATGTAAGTATACCCAATTTTATTTTGAAAAAAGCTGATGCGATTTTGATGAAAGGTGGTTTGGTGAACATGAGAACAAAATTATGAGCAGGCTAGGTTTCAAATTTGCAAAGGCTCTTGAAAGGGCGTAGAACCCCCTAAATTCTAACTTTTATAAAGTCATAGCTCTTAAACCGTGCAAGATATTGTGATGAAATTTGGTACACGGATACAGATTTTATATATCTTAAATTGTGCATAAATTGGGCGGAATTGTAAAAGTAGGCGTGTCAGTTTTTAACATTTGAAAATTTGAATTTCTTATAACTCCAAATTTGCATATACGATTTTCATAAAAATTTTATGGATGATACCACTGAAGGTGTTCATCAAAACAAGCTACGTCAATATACTGGAAAATTTCGTTGAAAGGCGTGGCACAGCCTACAGTATTTATAAACGTTAAAAAAAGAGAACTAACAATATAATCGTTATGAAATTTAGGATGGCAGATAAACTCGGTAAAAGGTATCTTAATATGAAAACTGGGCACAATAGTACCGGTGGGCGTGGCACCTCCCATATAAGCAAAAAACTTTTAATGCTATAGATAGTGTACAATAAAAATAATCTTCATAAATTTTGGTGTATAGATGTCAATTATTATAAGCGATTTTGACGGACTGCATCAGTAGGCGTGGCACCTCCAATATTAACATAAAGTTGAAACCGATATTTTAAGAGAACTATTGCAGAAATTGGCATGTAACTTGATGTAAGTGGTTTACTTGCTATAAGGTATGTTTGCAAGAAAAGCGGGCGAAATAGCACCACTGGGCGTGGCACCTTCCATGTTAGTAAAACACCTTAGGTGGCAATAATACTGAAATTTGGTGTAGGAGGTTGGTTTATGGAAAGCTATTTCTGGATCCAAATCTTACTCGATTGTACTAGTGAGTGTGTCACCGCCCTAAGTTTTAAGGTTAACTAAGGCATATATTGCAAACTGTTCAAGATATTTTGCTAACATTTGGTATGTCGATGTCAATCACGAATATAATGTATTGAACCAAAAGTAGGGGGAATCGGAGAGACGGGCATGGCATATTTCAACTTTTTTATTTCTTCTCGATTTTTATTAAAATTTGCCATATTCTTTTGACTTTTTAACTTTTTAATTTTTCCCAATATATATCATGTGCATTTTTCCCATTTTTCAAGCTCTTTCAACTTGATTCGACATTTACTTTATTTTTTCGACTTTTTCATGAATTTTCAATTATTTCAACATTTTTCAGCCTCTTTGAACCTTTTAACATTACTATTGACTTCTTGAAACTTTTCAACGTCTCTTTAACATTTGTTTGAAAAGTACTTTCAGTGCAGTGTAGGGTATGTGAGTTTCGGTCTGGCTGAAGATAACTAACTTTACTAGTTTATTTTATTTTAATTTGTTTTTTTTTTTTAATTAAAATTGCGTTTTCTCAATAATTGCGGGCCAGGCCAATCGTTTGATGCGTGTGTGTTTTTTCTTTTTAATTTTAAAATAAGCTTTAACGCTAAAATGCGTCAAAGTTGCTTTAAAAATTTTTAAAATTATTAATTTATTTTAAAATAGATGCAAAATGTATGCAATTGTAGTAAATGCAATGCAATAAAAACACATTTACAATAATTTAAAAAACTTTCAATAAAAAGGTACTGGATTTGATTTTTTTTCATCTCTAATTTTTTTTCAATTTTAAATGCAATTATAAATTTATTTAAAATTTTTTTTGTCTGATTTTATTCATAAAATTGATGATTACCATTTTGCTTTTAAATAAATATTTAGTTTTTTTTTGTTAATAATTTTGTTATTACATATAAATATTTTCTTAAGGTTTTTTTGTGTCTTTAATTTAAACATAACGTTTATATGTATTGATGAAACATTTAAAACTCGTATTATGTAAATTTACACACATCTGCTATGTAAAATTTGTCTTGGTTTCTTACTCTGTTTATTATCAAGTCTTATACTTTTTTTTTGTTTTTTATGGTTTTTAAATTGTATTTATAATTTAGCTAAAGCACCATTTTTTAAAATGTTATTGTGATAAGTTATCATTTTTAGCGCACTTTTGATTATTTAATATAGGGATTATGAGTTTTTTTTAATATATATATGTAGTAAGCGATATTTTAAATACATTTTAGGGCTTTTTTTTTCTTTTGCTATAACGCTAAAGGCAATGTGATAAATATGGGTTTAGAATAAATATTTCATTTAAATATTATATATATATATAATAGCTATCGGATATTTGCAATTAATCTATTTGGTATAATACTCATAGTCCGGTAGACAGCGTTGCATTTTGAAAAGGTACTTTATAAAATATAGGTTTTATTTATATGCATCCCTAGTTGATTATTTGAATATTACAAGATCATCAGTTATGCTGCGAACAGTAGAGGAGATGGCATATGCTCTTAAACAAATACATTCTTTCATGTGACTTTTAACAAGAATCATAACCTTCCAAAAATTGTAGAGTTTAACTGCTGACATCACATACTTTGAAGTTGTTCCAGACGGTTTACATATAATATTTCGAGGAAAATCTGTTCAGATTGGGGTGCCAAGTGCTCTGTAGCACTGTTATTCCGCACCAGACGGCGTGTCTCGTCTATTGTTGCGGTGATAATTGCTCAATGTTTTATCGTTAGACATGTGGAAAAATTAGGAGTTCGTTCATTTGATTTTTGAAGAAGATATCAAACATTATCTTTGCTCCTGGCCCACACTCGCCAGGAGACGACAAAAAACATTTGGTTCGTTCTTATTTGGGAATGACCATACACATTAAGGTCAGATACTAAGCTTCATTACAAAATCTGGTAGGCTCTACGAGGGAGCTTAGCTTTCTCCAGGCTTGACCAAAAAAAGGTTATCATTTCCGAAAAACTTTTTCGAATTTATAAAATTTTTTCAATTTTTATAATTTTTTTTAGTCTTTTTGGAAGGCCAAGAATTCCTCATTTTTAACTTGGCAACCCTGGTCGCTGCTGATCAGAACTCAGTAGTCAAAATGGTTTCAGGGTTAAGCTTAAAATAGTATATCGCAGAAATATTTGTCACGCTTTCGTGAAATAATTTTTCATGTCTGCAAAAATAATGTACTCTCTACTACTTCCCTCGGAAAGAAATTTATCTTGTTTTCATGCATACACTAAAACTTGGCCAAAAAAATAAGTTAAATTGACTCTCTTGATACTCTGACAATTTTTAAAAAGGTAATACTGAATACAAGGGCATTTCTCAATGAGATAATCATTCCGCCGAAAATCACGCCTAAGGACTATTTATCCTAAAAAAAAAACAAAAAAAATTGTTACGCTTTGCATCTTAGCAAAGAAAATCTTTGGAATGTAGTCAACAATTCGCTGAAATATCACCTTCCAACGAAACTGAGTGTAGACTTAAGTGTTTTTTATGTTTAAAATGCAACGTTATCATTCGGACAAACAACTTTCGCCCTTATTAATAAAATTTTATTACGAAAATGCTAAATTTTATTAGTAAGGTTCCTTATATTATGATAACTGCTGAATGTATGAATATATGTATGTGTTTGTGTGTACCAATGTTGTACATTGTACATACTATGTGTATATTGTCTGAAACAAAAATTAGCTAACTCAAAAGTTGCTTAAATAAATTTCAGCAGCAAAATTTTTACTTTTTTTTCAATCTACAAGAAAATCCCTGTATTATTTTTTTAATGATATATAAAAAAAAAATATTTATAATTTTTTTAATTTAGCAAGTTAATAAAACAAATGTAAAGTTATGATTTTATTTAATCTGAGATAGACTGATGAAAAATCTTGGTAACTTTGCATATGCTTACATAATAGTACATGTGAGACATTTCTGGTGAAATTTTCATTTTGAAACTTTGATTCCTTTTGACTTATCTAAAATTCTGTTATGTTATTCTGCACTTAAAAGTATTATGTACAATCTACCAGTTCTTGAAACAAATTAAAAAAATTATATTCGTATAAGTAATAACATACTCAAATTTTATTCAGAGGGAACGTATATTAATGCAATATGTATGACTGTTGAAATTTTTATCTCCATTATTATAAAAAAATTTTAATTAGAAAAACAATGTTAATAATTAATCGTATTGTCCTTTATTTAAATTTTGCTTTCAAACTTGATGGCATTGAATTTTTCATATTTCCTATGAATGAATGTGGTATTTTCTGTCATGCCTCCAAAAGGATAATTTTAAGACTGTCATATCCTCTTGTTTCTATTTTATTTTTTGACCAAGATGATCTAAGTACTAAGTAGCATACTACGTTGCATTAAGTAGTAACTGTTTCGATATTAAATAATCCCAAAGATAATTTGCGTTGGGCGCAGTAAATTTTGGCTAATGACAAATATGAAAAATAAATGTTTTTTTTTATAATTCAGCGACACTGGGTAAACAATATGGTATTTAATGAACTTTTTTTTCTGGGACTAAAATTTGCTTAGCTTATTGTAAATATTGAAAATAAAACACTTCTCAATATTTCAAATAAATCGAAAGGCGTCAGAATGAAAATTTCACCTTAATCGCTCCTTTTGTATAGTGCCATCATTCTATGCAATGCTAAATATTTTTGTAAGCAATAATGTTAACAAAAATATATTGCATAGTTTTAAGCAGCCAAACTCCTAAAAATAATATATTAGCCACATCTCTTATTATACGCTACAAAAAAATTATGTTTTGAAGATTAGAAATAACTGCTTTCTTTTAAGGCAAAATTAAACCAAAGCTTACAGATTTTCGATAACGTACTGAGTGCAAAAGCCACGTCTTAAACACAGGAGGAACAGAAAATTAAGAACAGAAAAAATACATCATGCCAACAGTTGAAGTAAAATTGAAATTTAATACAATAACTAGAACTCAGAAATTGTTAGCTTCATATTCTTTGCATTAAAAATGTTTTATACAGAATAAAATAAAACTTGAAATCGAAATCATCTATACAAAATTAAAAAAAAATAATTACTTCCAACTTTCTTATGAAAAATGTTGCGCAGAGTAAAAATAAAAGATTTACTTATGTACCTAAGAAAATAAAAATCAGACTTCCAGAATTTCTTCACGTGTAGCATACGAGATATTGACATTAATGCCTTTGCCTAGGCAAAAGCGTAAACGTTACGGGAACCAAATTAGGTAGGTTTGTAAACTGAGTGTTTTGACTAAGCGCCTATACAATAGCTTCACCGAGGACCGATAAATATCGTTATCGTTCTCGTTATCTGTATCTAGAGCGATAACGATAACGAGACGATATCAAAAATATTATTTTCGTATGACCGAGGACGATAACGAGAAGTATCTGGCCGATATCTCGTTCTCGGCTATAATAAGATGCTTATCGTACCTCAGTAATTTATCGACAAGAATGAGATTCAGCCAGAACTTTTATAATACAAAAACACTTAAAACGCAATATCTTGGCACCTATAGTAGCAGACGTTTTGAAATTCAGCTCTAGGATGTATATTGTCTATGTTAAGTACCTCACAAGGTCTGGATTAGACAAAAGGGCATGACACCTTTTAGAACAAAAACACTTAAAGCGTCATAACTTTGCATCTACCGCAGCTAAAGTTGTGAAACCTGATACTTAAATGAAAGGTGTTTGTGCTAAGCAACTCGCTTAATGTAAACAGGGTTGGCTGATGGGTCATAGCTCGTCCCATTCAACAAAAAATCCTTACATGGCTATTCTTGGAACTTATACCAAGTTGTGAAATTTCGTAGACAGGGGACAGTGCGCGGGAAAGACGCTGATCCAGTAAGTATTATTTGTATAAAAATGCGAACGAGCATAACCGAAAAATATCGGCGATAACGAGACGAGAACGTTGCAGATCAAAAGTTTCTCGTATGAGAACAAGTAAGAGACGATAAACTTGGCACCACTACGAGCACGATACAATAGTTTTTGAATTAATCGTATCGTTCTCGTATCGATGAAGCACTGCTATATAATAATAAAAGTTTTCCTTTGATATAATTATGAAGATATGATGAAAATTATAGGCATAACTCCTCGAGGAGAAGTAATATGATAGGTCTATTTACACTCTTGACTTTGTCGCGGAAACTTTGGTAAGGTTTGAGGAAAACTTGTCTGAGTTCTACAATATGTAAATATGTATGTGTATTGCGATATTTTCAAATAATTCGATTATTTCAAAATGGGGGTATGTCAGGATTATTAAGTCGTACGGAAGAAATTTCCGGCCTTATCAAAAAAATATAAATTGAAAATAATTTTTCTTTATTGAAAAAACGGGCTGTTCGGTCAATTTTGTTTTTATGAATAAAACATTGTTAAATTCATTTGTTCACCCGACGTTTCGCTTAAGGGTTTTAAGCATCCTCAGGGGTATGTAAAAATTATTTATTGAATCACAAGTAGGAAAACATTATTTGGATTTACAAAAAATTATAAATTAAAATTAAGTTTTACAGCACCACAGTGTAACTAAGACTCTAACAGCCCGTTTTTTCAATAAAGAAAAATTATTTTGAATTTATAAAAACAAATATATTGGTCAGATATTATTCCTATATAACAAAATATAGTTTTTCCTCAAATGGTAATTTTTTGGAAAAAAGTTGATAGTTACTTTTTTTTTTGATCAGCTACAAAACACTTAAGGTCTTTGAGCAAATGGAAATATTTTTAGATTTCGGTCCAGAGGAGAGTTGGAAACCCTTAAAATATGATATGGCTGATACTTATACTTTTTAAAAAAAATAAATAAAAAAAAAATAAAAATAAAATAAAAACGCATTATTTAAGGTTTTGATAAATGCAATCAAATTATTAATTTCTATTTCAAATATCAATTCGGTTCAAACCAGTTGAAATAAATTATTTCCTTTTTGGAAAAATGCAATCAATATATATAAATAATTAATGTAAACAATTTCACTATTCTATACATAATAAAATTTTTAAAATATATCAAAACCGAAAAAAAATGAAAACAAAAACATGTTCAGTAACAAAAAAAAAAAAAATAATTTTTTCAAAAATACCTATGTACTATAAACAAAATGCAAAAACAACTAAGAAATTATGTTATATAAATTTTATACAAAATCAATGACACTCAGCATGAACAGAAAAATTATCAACTTTTCAATTAAAACTAAAAAAATTGAAATTTTACCAATTCGTGCGCACAAAAAGGGGGGATATATTGTACTGTGCTAAATAAATAGAAACTATAATTTCTAATTAATAGCAACTAAACAATTAGGGTGATAATATCATGAAAATCTATCTGATTTGTACTTAAAAATAAGTAGTTGCAATATGTTGGAATTACATATTGTTTTAAAAATAGCATTACATCCTTAAAAAAATCTAAATAAAATGTAACACATGATGTAGCAAATGCTCAAAAAAAAAAAAAAAACAACGAAGCTTAAACGCTTTGATATGTTGACAATGATTAACATATGGAAAAAAACATAAAAATTAAGCATTCCAATAAACTGATGGATGAAATGATTTTGTCAAACAAAATATACAAAAAATTATTAACAATTTTTGTTTTTTTTTTCACATATAAATAAACGTAAATTACAAATAAATACAAAAATTAAAGAAATTGCTCTTGTGTTTTTTAATTAAATTTAACTTGCTAATTTGCATGATACATTAGTTGATGTTGTTGTTGTTGTATTTGTTGATGATGATGATGATTATGATTTTGGAGGCTTTGTACACTATTGATTGATAAATTTGAGCTGTGTTGTTGCTGTAACTGTTGTTGTTGTTGCTGCGATTGTGGTGAATTCAAGGATGATAATGATGTTGTCGAAGATGCCGGCCCAATGCCAACTAACATTTGAGATTTTGAATTTCTTGTGAGAGGTTTATGATTTTCAACACTCTCAGATGAATGCTGCCATCGCCAGCAAGTAAGGCAGAAATATCTGTGTTAAAAAAATAATAACAATTATTCAATGAAAAATTTTCAAAAAAAATTTTTTCACAGTGCATAAACAAGATATTAACAAAAAAAACGTATTTTTCTCATATTTGAACTAGAATATTTTGATATTCTGATCGTATCGATAGATTATCAAGCTCTCAAAAATTATGGAATATGAATCGCAAATCATGAGTTTTTATAGAGCTTTTATGGAACTTTATGGCGATTACAAAACCGGAGCCAAGAAGTGTCATTTGTGATTTCGATTCCTCATTTGAAATTAGTTTTAGGCTTACAATTTTAACGCTGAAAATAATGTAATGCCTGACCTTACTCGTATATATCAAATTATGCTAAACGAAGGCAAATCAATAAGTCCGTGACTTTCGAACCTTCCCACATATTTACATAAATGCAACATTCTCTCTCTCTCTCTTACAATATGCCAGTCATTCCGAAAGGCATATATATTAACCTAAGAAAAGGACTCAGAAACACGAGGTTTTTATTGAGTCCTTACTATCGTTGTGATTGTTAATCACTAAATTACACGATCGCCATTTTAAAGGCTAAAAATGATATCCCACTGGGATTGAAATCGTACTTAACCTACACGTTTCACCGCTTTGAAAAAAGCATGTGGAACGGGTCAGACGCTAAGACCCGCGCGAACAAAAACACACGAAAACACGTCTGTACTCGTTAACGGACAAAACGTGTTCAAAGCATACAACCTCGTGGATTTTTGTAAAAATGGAAAAAAGAGAGTTTCGAGTGTTCATAAAACATAATTTTTTTTTGCGAAAATAACAGTCACTCAAACCAAGAAAAAGCTTGTTAAGTATTATGGGGACTTTGTACCATGAACTATCAATGGTAAAAAAGTGGTTTACTGAGTTTCGTTGTGGTCGCACATGCACTAGTGACGCTGAACGTTCTGAATTTCCAATAGAGTCCAATACACCCGAAAATGGCAAAAAAAATTTACGATTTGGTGTTGCCGATCGGACCGTAGGCATTTCGTGAGACGTGTGTAGTCTCAATGGTTTAAACTGCATGAATTGAGGTACAATTGGTACCTTATACGCCATATTTACCGGACTTAGCCCCCAGTAAACATTTTCTATTTCCAAACCTAAATAAATGGCTAGTTGGAAAGAGATTTAGCTCCAACGATAAATTATTGCTCAAAGAAATACCTATTTTGTGGATCTTGAGAAATCCATTTTTCTGGAAGGAATAAAACAATTGGAGAAACGTTGGACTGAGCGTATTGAGCTAAAAGGAGATTATGTTGAAAAAAGAAAACTTTTTTTGCTGATAAAACTGTATTTCATTGAAGAAAGCATGGACTTATTGATCCTTCTTCGTATTTCATACCAGAACTTATTTCTTTATTCAAAACTTTTGAATTTTTACCAGTTATGTCTTCTTTGAAAGGTATTTTTTATGAAAAGTAACGGTTGCTTTATATTTTTTTTATTTTTATTATTACTGAGGACACCACGAAAAAATTACAAAAATTTTATTGCAAGACTCTCCTTGAACACCGATTGCATATTTTGGTTTCTGTACTTTACCATTAAAGAAAAAAAAGGGTGCACATAAAATTAGTAACGAAACTCACCTAAAACAAGAAAGTTCCCGACAATAATACGGTCCATGCTGTACGCCACAAATAGAGCACAATGAATCCTCCAAATACGGATCAACTTGTACCTTTTTTGTGAATTTTGATGTGCGTATTTCAATAAATGCTGCCGAAACAGCACGCATATATGAACGATTATTATTGAAAGTAACACGTCCGGAACCAATCGGATATTTATATTTGTCAGTATCTATGCCTGGTAATAAATTGAAATGAATTTAATATTATTTTAAGAAACGCAAAGCTAAGTCGCATACCTGCATATAAGACACCATCAAATAAATCATCCATAATTTTAGCTAAACCCTCAGCAGTGAGTTTGCCATGCAAAGCACCAACAAATACTGTTTTAGTTGGATCCAATTTTTGTGAAGTGGACTTGACAAAATTTGAATCTGCTATAATCCAAGGAATGACTTCAACCTTTAAAATGGCAAATTTTTTAAGATATTTCAAAGGTTTAACCATACGTTAAATGTACATACGTCCTTTGCCTTAATACGTCTAGATGATATTTTAAAGTAATAGATTCCACCACTTTGAGAATCGTCTACTTGCAAGATACACGCTGAAAGCAATGCCTTAACTTGTTTATCCGATTCAAAGATAATGTAGACATAACCTTTCGGTTGTGCTGCTTGTTGTTCCTTACCGGGCCATTCAACTCTAAGATTAAATGGAAATGAATAATTATATATATCATGATCTTCTGATTGTTGAAGAGATAATGGTTAATACCTAATTTGTCCAAATGGCTTGAAAATTTGTATCAAAGACTGCTCACTTATATCCCATGGTATACCGCCAAGAAAAACTTTTGGTGAATAATTGAACATACGATGTGAACGTGTAGGCAGTGTACCACTCCAAGTGCAGGTGGCTTCACAGAGCGCAGCAGAACTACGATGGAATTTTGCGACACGATCAAGATGCGTATCATTGATAGTTTGCTGTGGTTGCGGAAATTGCCAATTTTTCAACTGGAAAATCGGAAGTTAATGTTTATTATTGGTAAAAAAAAATGTTGAAATCATTTTCCTATCATAGTGAAGAAGTTCCTTACCTGATTGGTAGTGTTGTAACCTTGCAGCAAGTGGTTTAATAGCGGCATTTGTAGCTGTTGCGTCTGTGTTTGTACTTGCAATAATTTTAATGCATTCAAAGCCTGTAAGTTCTGTAATTTTGTGAGCTCATTCAGATCAGCAAGCGAGAGCGCTTCAAAATTTGGTAAATTTTTTTCATCAAAAAGATTTGTTGTTGGTGTTTGTGGTTGTTGATTTTGATATTGCAATGGTGGAAATGATTGGTGCTGTTGCTGCTGCTGTTGTGAGTGATTTGAAATGTGCTGCTGTGCTGAATGTTGCTCATGTTGTTCATTATTTAGGGATAGTAAATTCTAAAAAATGGGACACATGTTAAGATGAGAAAATAAACCAATAATAGTAGGCTAACTACGTGGACACTTTCGATAAGAAAAAGTAATGGCCACTGGCCACCACTGGGAAACTTTGTTTTAAAGCTTCTTACATACATATACTGGAGCACGGCGGGCTGGAAGCACATTTATCTATATATGACCAAAATGCCAATGAAAATGGAGTAGGCCATTTTATTCCTCGTAGTGTAAAACTTCAGAAAAGTTTATAGTTCAAATAAAAATTATCATTTTCGCATATTCCTAACACATTTCGCAAAAAGCATTTTTTGTTTGGCACTTAAAACTTTTTCTAACACTTAAGGCCACTACAAAACAGTAAAACTCACCATCATGTCAATTAAATTGCTTTCATTATTCGATTGATTGCTGTTTTGACTTTCCGGTGAATTAGAACGACTCGACGATAATCCGCCACATCCAATACCACTACTACCACCACCGCTTAAACCACCACTTAAGCCATTGGTGATACCATTATAGCCATAAATTGTAGTAGGAAGACAATCCACTGATAAATCATTACCACTCGATGAATTGCTACTAACACTAAAATTGTAAACGTTGTATTTGTACAAATATTAATTAATAAAAACATTACTCAAGTTTATGAAGCAAATAACTTAAGCTTTACCTGATCAAAGGTGAGCTGTGAAAAGAGCGATTGTAAAGAGACGTGGGCGTACTTGGCGATAAAGGTGCAGAACAATCGAAGCTGATGTTTCTTTGGAAAACCTTAAGTTGTGCATTTTGTGCAATATTATCAAACTAAAATTTGTTTATTTGATTTTGATTCAAAAAGAAACAAAAAAGTAGATTAAGAAGAAATTTTATAGAAAATAAGAGAGAGAGAGAGAGAGAGAGGCAAGATGTGTTGTTAAAGCTAAGCTATATAATATGTACTTAGTAAATAAATTGTAGTGGTGTTGCAAAAGTTGTGGTATATAGTTCCAAAAGTCGAACATGCAAAACTGTGCAATTAAGTTTTAAAAAGGAAAGCCTAATACGATACGCATAAGATTCATTTAATTACCTGAAAGATGTCGAAGGAGTTAGTCGATAGTGTACCAGGCGAAGTGGACGACTGTGTTGAACTCGGCGTTAGCGGTGTATAGGAATGTGATGTTAGTGGTGATGATAAAGTATCACCGGTATTATTCGAAGACCCCATCATCATGTAGCTAGATTTGCCTAAGCCAAGGAAATCGGTAATACCAATTGTATCTCCTAAAAAAATAGATCAAAAATATTAGTTTTTTTAAATCGGTGGTGGCATTTTCAGCACAATTGTTTATGAATTGGCTCCTGCCATACAACAAAACACTTAAATTGCTATTCTTGGTACTTTGGTACCAAGTTGTGAAATTAGGTGCATGGACTCAATTGCCTGCAGTAAGGACTGCGGAAAATTTAAGCGAGATTGCACAGCGGGAAGTTAGCAGGCAAAGCCGCAAGATCATAAATTTAGTTCCTCAACTTGAGAAGACTACACAAGCTACTGTGTGAAGCTTAACAAAACTGGGATGTGCGATATAGTCCAGATTTTTCCTATAAGTTAATAGTGCGTTAAAAATTGACACTACAAAATATATCGCAGAGCGATTGAATAAATTCTATTTTTTTGGTGCGATTTGACACAGAAGCTAAATCGCACGTCCCAATTGTGTTTAGCTTCTGTATTGCACTATGCAGAGCTTTCGATTACCTCCTGCTAGACCAAAAATGAAGGAGATGACATTAGTGAGAGTGGTACCTCCCATACAATTTTCAAATTGTAGACTAATATACAGAGAAACCTGCTAAGGTGGAGCTCGATATTAAGAATTTAGCTACCGCAAGACCTCACTGTACAAATCATCAGCGCGATTCCATTAGGGTATGTGATACATTCACTACATCCAACAGTATTTCTACCAAAGGTGCCATGTGCACTTATGCGATTCCATCCATTTTTCCGTCAGTCAGTTTTAATGGTGTTTTCTATGACACCTGCATGTATGCAAAAGTACCTACTTTATTTTAACATTGCATTTCCTATCATGGCAATTCTTCGGTTTGTTCTCCCTTTGGAGTAAAAGGTGATTACTGTTCTTGTAATCCTAAGGGACTTAAAACGGAGTAGCAACCTTTTTCCAAAAACCGTACTCCACTTTCAATCTTTTAGAAGTAATTTCTTTAGCGAATATGTCTACTGGGTGACTTATAAATTGCTAAGCCATGAACAAAGTCAACCAGCATGCAACATAGAATTTGCTGATGTGTTCTTAACATCGATGCCGTATTTGTAAAATGAAAATATCAAAGAAAAGGAATATCAAATCATTATACATTGAAATATATGAAATCCAAGCGCTGCCTAAAAATATGCAATTATTCAATACTCTTTCTAGATTTCTCAACGTTTTTCTACTGGGCATATCCATAGTTTCCATTGATTGTATAGGTGAAACACATACTACCCAGCAGGCAATTCAGCAAGGCCTTCCCCGGAGAAGGCCTGCTAGCACTGCTCCGATTGTAAGAAGCCTTCTCAAAACTAAATTTTCATGCAAATAAAAACATGAATGCTAATATTTTTTTTATGATTTTTGTTTTTATTTACAATCTGTCAATATTAACAATATGAAATTTTTATAAGTAGTGAAATTTTAATTAGCAGAATAGTTACACTCCATTGAGTGTATACTCATGAAATGCTATTATGCTTTACCACAGCAGGCGTGCTATTATGCCTTCCCACAGCAGTACTGCTATAAGGCCTTCCCACAACAGCAGCGCTATAAGGCCTTCCCACAGCAGCAGTGCTATAAGGCCTCATAATAGAAGGCAAAAAAGAAGGACTTCATGTATTTTTTTATTTCATGTATTGCAATGTTTTATGATTCGACATTACTTTTTTGTCATTGGATTGTACTTATACGTCATCAAAAGTAGATAAATGGTTAGAAGTAAGGAACGGTGTGCATGTTGCAAGGCTGGTCTTCTGTTTCATGTTATATTAAAGTGGTTGAGTGTTGTGTATTCAATGTCAAATTATAAATTGAGAAAACGTCACAAAAAATAAACATTAATAATATCAACGCAAGGGGGGTTGACGCAGATAAAAAAAAACATTTAACTAAGAGTCTCACGACGTATTAAGATTTAATTTTTTTAAAGTACTTCTGTGACCCCTTCTACGGCAAGCGCTCTTAAAAGGGCTCTTGACGCAAGCGATGTAGGAAGGCCTGCTTGAAGAGTATTTCCATCAGGCCTGCTAAAGAAGGCCTGTCTTATCGGGACGTTTCATATAAAAAAGAAAGTAAATTTGAAAGGAGGTGGCAAGGACTTAATCTTACCAAGGAAGGCCTGCTAGAAGGCCTGCAAGCTCCTGCCCTTGCCTACTGGGTACAATTAGTTTAAAATGAAAACTACATTATCGTAGCACCCTACAGTTACATATATGCACATTTATTATGAATGTCCTTCTTAATGGCAACATTTAAATTGTCACAATAAATAAACAAGAACAATACTTAATGCTATGAAATATGGTCAGTATAAATCAAACTTATTTGCTCGACTTCTTCATTGAAATAACTTTTTAAGTATCTTGCATCACAATAAATTTAAAAAAAATATGCACTTGCACCATAAATTGAATTGAATATTCGCATGTGAAGCAGCATGAGATGTTATGCGAGCACTAAGTTGTTGTCGCTGGTAGAAGTCAAACAACCAGCCAACCAAGAAACCATGCAAACAAACCAGCCATTCCCATTCTTGAAATGGCCTACCATAAGTGGGCAAAATAATAAGTTTTTGGTAAATATTTGTTATAAGAAAGTTTGAAGATGAAGATGTAGGGGAGTTTCGACGTTATAGGCCATTTAATTGCATTTGTAACATGCGCATGTATTTGTAAATATTATCCAATAACAAAAAATAATGTTGACACTTGATTAGATAAAATTAATTGAGGACAAAACTCAGTTTTATTTGTATTTATTACTTTATCGAGGACATTATACATATAAAGCGCAATACATGTCCTTTATTTAAGAAAGCAACAAATCAAACACAAAATTACACCAAACTTTTGAAATATATAAATAATAATCATTGGATCATTTTGTATATATAGATGTTTTTAAATACATATAAGTTTAAGTAAAAAGTTCATGGGTCTACGAGAAATATAAAAAATTAAATGAGCTTATTGTTTTATGAATAAAAATAGATAGAATTGAGAGAATTAAAAAAAAATTATTTGTTTTGCTCTCAAGGACTTAAATTGAATTGACTCTTCAAAGCTTCATCATATAGTGAGCATAATTTTAAGTTACTCGTATTATATTGCAGTCTTTGTGATGGCGAGGCAAAGCGGTTTGGCCCCAGCGAAGCTGATGCCCCGCAGAGATGTCTTTGTGTGCAACGGAAAAGAAAAGAAATATTTTGTTTTTCAAAAGAGTGGCTCAACACCGCGATGATTTTCATAGCGAACTTTCCATTGAAAGTTAAAACGTAACGAAAATACTTCAATTCAAAATTTTAATATCTGTAAGGGAAGTTCAATTATTCCTTTTGTCATAGAAATGAAAAAGTCGTTCACAACTCCATCGAATGAATAAAAAATTTGCCAAATTTTAACTATGCTTCCTGTACAGAACTGACTTTTGAAGGTTAAAAAGTCTTAAATCCAAAAACAATTTATACATTAAAAATCACATTAAATGGATTTTTTTTAAATCTAAGGATCGAGGCTCTAATAGACATAGTATAAAATGATGCAAAATTTTATGTTTTTTTTAACAATTTGTGTTAACTATTGCGAAAATATTTGAGTGTATCCATACATTCATATATGTATGATACCGATAGGTGCTCTTTTCTCAAAAATAAATTCTTATTTCTTACATCACTAAGCTTACCAGTTATTGATGGCACAATAGCTTCTTTAGATTCATTGGTTCGATTTAAAAATTCATGACGTTGCTCGAGTATCGAATTGATGGAATGTTTTTGTAAAATATCAGCACCTGGTCCGGAGAGGTTTCTCATATTTGATCCAATACAATCTGTAGATTCGAACTAATATAAAAATAGAAATTATTTTTTTTTTAATAAATTACATTTGCTAAGAGAGTATTTAGTTCACAGTCCGTAATAATTTCTAATGCATCACTTTAATGCATAACTAAATTTTAGGTTGCTATTGAGGTAATGCACGAAAATGATTAAAATCGATGTTATTCATATATTTGACCATTTTCGTTGATTTGTTCTAAGGATACGAATTCTTCTGTATCATTTCGGAGTGCATAGAAACTAAAGAAATAACTGCAGTTTAATTTCTAAGCGCACAAAAATCCTACAAAACATTTCCTCTTTTTATCACAAAAAATAGATATATTATGAAAATTGAAATCCTGATTAGGATTCAGTTTCAAAAATTTCATAGAAATATTGTATTAAAAAAATTATAAAAACACATTTCAAAAATTCACTTTTGAAGCAAAATCGCAATGTCTTCATATAGAGACAGAACCCAGGAAATTCTTTAAGGCAAAACAAACAGTAGAGTACCGTAAAAAAGTAAAAAAGTCATCTGCTTTCACATTCCAACTTTGGCAAGATGTGATATTTCTCAAATAAAAAAAACTTCTGGTCCACTGCACATAGCAATTTACTATTTTTATTTACTAAGAAGCCCACAAAATTAATTTAATACGGCCGTCATTGTGCCCGGACAGCTTCTCCTCCAGGTACACTAATGAATGCAAAACACTGTCATAACATTTTTTAAGAATTGTTTCTTGGACATTATGTACATTGCGAAGCGGTCTGTCCATTTTTATATTTTTATGGTTTGATATGTTTTAGGATATGAGCAGGGCCGTAGCAAAAGCCTCGGAGGCCCTGGGGCAACAAGTAAATTTGGGGCCCCCATACGGAAATCTTTTTTCAAATTTGTTTGTATTATGTTTCTGACACTTCCTGTCACAATTGCAACGGCAGAAATATCTTTTTCGAAATTGAAATTGATAAAAAATTATTTGAGAAGCTCTATGGGGCAAGAGCGATTGTATGGATTGGCATTACTATCAATTGAGAATGAGCGAGCAAGAGAGATCGATTTCAGCGAAACGATCAACGAATTTGCGGCATGCAAATCGAGAAAGCGGCGTTTTTAATACTCCTTCGGGGCCCTTTCCCGTCGGGGGCCCTGGGGCACCGCCTCGCCAGCCCCATGCTCGTTACGGCCCTGGATATGAGTAGCATGGTGACATGCCCTAAGCTCATGGGAATATTTGTGAAACTTTAGTTTCTCTCATTTTACCAGTATTTTAGACATATGAATAGCTTACCATGCAAGTGCAAGATTTTTCGTCTAGGAGCAATTTTCATAAAAACTTAATGGGCAGAAAACACAAAAATAAAATATATTTTTGATTTATTGACATTTTTTAAATAAAAAACATTAATGACGTCATAGGTACAAAAGTTTTTATAATAATAAAAAAAAAAATAATTTTTTGAATATTTTGACTAGTTCTAAGAAACTTTTACTCAGCGCAATTTTTACTGAAAGTTGATTGTTGAATTGAACAAAGTGAGAAACAAAGGTTGAAATTTAGCGCATTTGGTTACTTGTAGGTCAATAGTTAAGACTCTAATGAGTTTGTCCTACTGAAAATTAGGTATCTTATAGGAAAAAACGTCACATTTCTTTTAAAATTTATAATAAAAAGGAGTGCTTTGAAAAAAAAATTAAATTAAATTTTAGATTTTCAAAATTCGATCTCAAACTTAATTTTTTTTTGTTTAAAATAGATATAACTCACTGAAACTAATAAGAAAGCCCTAATGAAAATGTCTTAAGTGAAATTTATTATGCACTCGGAAAAAAAGTTACAAAGGCTTTGCAAGAAAAGTTCAAAAAGTGTACCCCGTCCACCTCAGTTCATATTTGTCCAGATATGTAAATTTTTGGTGTGACGAGTAGCATCTAATAACAATATTTTGTTGGCAAGGAATATGCATGGCATATTATGCCCCATGTGTGAACCTCTGTAATTAATTCTGAAGAATATTATGCGAGAAACCGTTTTTAAGAAAAATATATAAAGTTGTGCGATTTTACCACTTTGCTGGAATCTGCATTCCTTATTATGTATTTAGTGATTATCGGTACAGATGCAGCATTTATTTCAACGCATATTTATTCTGGTGTTTTCCAATTTTTGAGTAATGGTACTTAAATATATATCTTTGTAAATCGACAAAACTGGTTTATCAGAGATGTTGCTGAGTTGGATGAGTTTTTGAGTGAAACTGCGCATTCTACACCTTTTAAACTAAACTTTTCTAATTTGAACTCTTTACATTTTTTTGATACTCTGTGAATTTTATCACAAATTATGAAAACAGTGCTGCGTGACGTGGTAACCCGGTATACGAGATGTACAGTTGCGTTGCATGGGCGTATAATGTTTACGTCATAGTTTCTAAAATAATTGCGACTCGTTACTTTTCTCAATGAACTTGGACTCTTCATGACATTGATATGGTGACATTTTTTCTCAGATTTTTAAAAAGAATAAGCATCAACTTTTTGTTTATAAAGTTACCGAAAACTCAAAGAGCAATGAATTTTTAGAAAAAGAACCACTAAGCGCTGGAGTATTTTCACTACAGCTACTAAAATGATTTTCATAATCTAACAGCAAGCGCTGTTTATAGCTTCATGGCATCTGAGAAACTGACGTAGTGGCATGATCATCATCTAATGTTAAGATATAGGAATGCAGATTTATTAAACGCATAATGATTTTAAATCATTTACATTATCATAAAGTTAAAGCCTGATTTATCAAATAAAGCCGTAGAAGCTAGAGGCCGTGCGAAAGAATTCTCTCTGAACTGCTGCTAATGTAAGCGCTTTAGCTAAGAGTCTTTATATTTATGTCTTTCATATCTGGCTTTATTTTGTAAATAATAAGTAGGTATTTTTATAAGTTTTTTTTTTAAATTTCCGTTCCTTACAGAGCCCTACAGGATGAAATATCTACAGTAGCGTACCTAAGGGTACTGGGGGCTGAGGGAGCAACAAAATGGTCGTGAAATATATCTAGTTTAGCTAGAGAGGTTTTTGAAAGCGAAAAGTAAGAACCTATATTTTTTTTAGTAAATGAAAATAGTAAGTTGCAATGTGCAGGTGTAGATTTTAATTTAAAGTGAAATATATCTCATTTGCTTTTGAAAGTCGAAAGTGAGGAATAAGCGGGCGATGTCCAAAGTACGCCACTGCTACCACGATGTTTTTTTTTTCTATCTGTGTGGGCTCTCACACAAAAAATAAGGTAATTTCTTTTGTGCCACAAAGTTTTATAATAGAAATGGCTAACTCTCAAGTGAACGTGGAACTTTTTAAGTTCATCGGGGAATATATCCTTACACCCAACCCGGGTTTTACTTAACTTAATAGCAGACTTTTAAGTTTTTATACCTACAGCAAAACTAATCCATTTCAGAGTATTAAGATGCATTACGTCAAATTGATTGATTTACTTTTTTTTTATATGAAGTTTGACGACAGCTTTCTATTTGGTGATAAAATATGTCATTACTAAGGAAAAAATGCATTTTAGAATTAGATTTCTATCGTAAAAAATAAAAAAAAAACAAAAAAGTTAAAAAGAAATAAAATTATTTTTATTTATGAACGTGCAAATGTTTACGACTGATTCCACAATCACGCATTAAATCGTGATCTAGATTTTATCCCAACAACAACTACAACAAGTCAGTCAGTTAGTCGGGCAGCAACAATTGCATACTAACGAACACCCTTCATCAAGTGCATCCATCACATCATCATTCAACTGGGAACAAGTGTATGCCACCACGCGGCACATCTCTTCTGTACAACAAAAACAACAACAACAACAGCAACAACAACAACAATACTAACAACAACAGCAACAACACTAACAACAACAATCAGCACCTTTCACACCAAAGAATGAAAACTGTTGAAGATATGGCATCGGCAGCAAGAGCAGTAACAAGGAATAGGAACATAGGACATGCAACAAGAAAACTTTAACACAGAGCCAAGCACACACTTGAGCTCTAGCAGCAGCAGTAGTAAGCGTTTGGTGCAATTAAAAGCGCATCAAGTGTTTGCAAAGTGCTATTAAAATGCCAAATTAGTGCAAATATTGTTATCAGGCTCTTGCCAAACAATTTGTAGTAAAATCGCAAACGACTCATTATCGGAGATTAACGAAAATTATGGCAACAAGTAAGTGGGCAGATAGGTGGGCTGGGTAGTTCGTTTAAAAGTCTTCATAATTTGCAGCTTTTGAGTGCGGCTACTATTCAGGCAAATTGTAAGAAGTTCAGTTTGGTGGTTAAGCTTGAAAATGTAAAATATTTAGAAAAGAATAAAGAATAATTTATTCTGTTTGATGTTCTTATAAAAAAGTGCAGCGATTATGAAATATTCAATGAATTTGTTTAATATTTTTTATTCGTACTGCTGACTTCAAAATATGCAATTTTCGTCTGGGGTCGCTCACATATTACGTAAGGCGGTTTGTAAACTTTTTTGACACTATCGTCGCATGTCATTTCAGTTTTAAGTCAACACAGTACTTCGCCTTGAAGGAAAAAGCAGAAAAAAGTAGATGTGTGAACTTGAAGATGTTTCTTTTATAGATTGGGCTCCTATAAGGCTAATGTCTTAACCACAATTGCGACGGTTGTTGTAGTATCCCACTGCTATTGCGGTCAAGTTCGGTTTGAAAACACTCATATTGACAGATTATAAATAGCATCAAGACCAGCTTGAGTTGTAAATCACGCACAGAAACGCCGCAGAAATCGTAAACCAGCTTACGAAATAAGACGCAAGGTGGGACCCAAAAAACTCAGACAAAATCGGCAAATTAAAATCAAAAAAAAGAGCCCTTTAAATACTACTGATAGCCAGCTAATTTGTTGGAAAGAACATTTTTCGGAGATCATTAACATTGATAACCTCCACCCATAAGCGCTCCCCATATGCCAGTCTTTGAGGAAAGAGCACAACGACGCCTTCACGAACGGATATAACAGCGCCCGTAAATCCTCTTATATACAACAAAGTGGCGGGCACGGATCGTATAGTTGCCATAATGTTGGAAGTTTACCGGGAGCTCACCACTGAGCTAATGTACCATGTACTTATCCAAATTTGGGAACAAGCACCAATACCAAAAAACTGGCTCAACAGAGTTTTAGTTAAAATCCTAAAAATATTGGACTTATCGTTATGCCAGAACTGCAGTGGCATCATGATTAAAAAAAACCACTAACCTGGGAAAAAACACTCATCATTTTGCCCGAACAGATCGTGTATTGAACAAATCGATACCTATCGTATTATCGTAGAGCAGATAAATGAGTGGCAGGCGTCTTTACATCAACCGAAATTGCAACTTGGATGCGTTGAACAGACGAGATCATTTCGAAGGTTACATATGTAGTCAACCGTAAAGGCAGTTCTTTTCTACGGCTGTCAAACCTGGTTAACCAACAGCAGCACCCTGCAACACAATTTACAAGTCTTTTTGGAATAATAAAAATTTGGTGTCCTATGTGTCTGTTTTTTGGGCCAGTTTTTCTTAGATGTGTGGCATCCCATGTTTGGGACAGGATTCAATTATGCAACCTTATATATTCTATTTAGGCTCTTTGAGTTCTATCATTTGGTATGCATTTCAAGCTGCAATCTTGTACACTTTTAGTTAAAATAACAAAATTGGTCAAATTTCGAATATTTTCCTGCTGTTTCGTCTCACCAAAACGCATTACTATTTTTTCTGAATATTCCACTTTGCAATCTTATACACTCGATTTTTCTATAGCGGGCACTCCGCCCACAAGTGAAGTCTGCCGGTAAGCACTGAAGTGGAACCCTTGGTTTTTTGGACGCCCTATACTCCATGAGGAGATGGAGGACACAATAAGAAACTAGCTCCTGTACTTTGCATATAATGGTGAAGTTACGAGTTATTTCCAGTAACATTTATTAACATCCTTTGAATAACGTTAAATTGCAGGCCCTAATTGTTGCTGAACGTCCGACAATATATGTAGAGTATTTTATGCTTTCTTCACGTTTTTTTTGGAAAAAAAGCTTACGTTCAGGATTGAATTGATGATTGTGTAATAGGTGTAAACACTGGTGATACTTGAAAATATCGCAAAGTTAAGTATGAATCACATGGTTGATGTGACCGGTACATGATATAGCTAAACGCAAAATATTTACCCCAGCAGACAAAACCCTGAGTGAATCTATAAGTTAAATCATCGTCGTTGAGACAAGTACTGAACACTCAAAAATAAATGTCATCAAAGCACATACTGAATAAAAGGGTTCAAAACAAAGTCAGAAGTGATTTTATGTAATTTACAAAACAGCTGAAGGTCACATCCTATTTCTGATCCCAAGTCTGATCTCAGATTCTTTGCTTCAAAACTTATGAGTGCTCATGCATATTTAGGTAAGCTATCCACATCAAAGCTGTGGTGAAAAGGTCAACTTAAGCAAAATTATGTTTAGGTTAAGGTAAGGTTAACTTTCTATTAATTTTGGCCGAAATTTGATAAGCTGTTTTTCTTCCTACCACAGAAATAGTCTGTGCGGCAACTTCTGTATGGTTGTGTAATTGAGGTTTCAGTAAAAAAAAAATTTCATCACTATGAAATGACAACCATTTTTACTTTAAACCAAAGTTCAGACTGTCATTTTGTTTAGATGATTCCTTTTTCTTTAAACGTCTCAATTGTATTGCTCTTTGTTACAACAAAAAAAAAAGAAAAAAATCCAAGAAATTTCAATATCGCGTACTTCAATTTAAGTTGTAATAGCATCCGCATGCAGGAGTGTTTCGTATAAACATTTTTTGGCGTTTATGTTGCCATGTTAAACTATTTAAGTTTTGCCCTTCCTCCCACCATTTCAACTTCCCTGTCTCACTTGTGCTCGCATTGTTGGTCCCTTTACTGAACACATTTGAAATCCTTTTGTTAACTGTGACTGCGAATAGCCGCTGCATATGATATAATCTTTGGGGTGAATTTTTTGGCAACCCTTTGAATGTGTGATATTATGTCCGATGTTCTCAATATGACTACGATTAAGGATGAAGTTTTGAAGAAGAAAAAAAAAATAATTGTGAACATCCTTGAGATTGAACCAACAACTACAAGATTAAGCTTTTAGTTTCTTTTTTCTTTCGTAAAATAACGAAAAGCACAAATGTAATAACATTTGCATACATGGTTGTCATTTGGAGGCTTTGAAGTCTTTATTGTCTTGAAAATCTATTTCTGACAAACAACAAAAATAAAACATCAATTCGAGCTATTGCAAAGCTTGCAAAAATTTCATTAGATTGTGTTCAATTGCTTGTAGAATTGATACAAGTTGTCATATTTCAATGGTACGTTTATTTCTTAAATGTTGTTTAGAGCATTTTATTGCAAACCTAAATTCACTTTGGTCTAAGCTACAAATTTTTAATTTTGAATTTATCGGATTTTGTTTTCTGATACCAAACCTCCCTTATGGTAAAATTTTACTTAAAATGTAACAAGTTATTTACAAAAACAATGTGTGTATACTTTAAATAACCATATCAACTCCAGAGGCCATTAAAAAATCTTAGGCAACTCAACCCTTAATCCTGTTTTGGACAAAGACTTCCACCAAGATTCAATGACACCCTCAAAATGTCACCAAAATGCGCGTTCGTAATCCTCTGCCGTCAGAGCCTACTATGCCGTTGTCGTAACTTGTCGAATGCCAACACATATTTCCGTTAACAAGGCGCTTAGCTCAGGGTTTCGGGCCATTTATATTTTTTACATTTAAATAGCAAAGTATGGAAGGAAAACCGCCGTTAGCCAAATCATTAAATCGTCGATTCCAAATCACAAAAAAGCGAACAAAAATACAAAAAGAAAGAAAAAATATAAAAATTAAATGAAAAACTTCCAACTGAAATTTTCAATTGAATCTGGAATTTACTTTGCAGACAGCAACTGAATTGAAATTTTCAATTTCGCTTGTTGAGCGCAGCAGTGAAATGCCACGCCGTTTTTAAAATACGTTATCATTTAATCTTTTTCCCAGTAGAAAGAAGCACTTGTACATTTGTTATGCGGGGACAGCGAGCGGATTGAGATGAAGCCGAAGCTGGAGGTGGAGGTGGAACATTGTACTACAATAGCAAAAAAAAAAGAAACTTTAATAGGCATGAAAAAGTTTTTCATGCGCCTATGTGTATGCAACAATAAAAGCGCGTTTTGTTCATTCCGCATACACCGATTCACTCACTCATCCACTCACTCACTGACTGAGTCGAAGGAAACTCATGTTAACTGAAAAATCGGAAATGTTGCCGTTGAAACAAATGTCTGTTTTGCGGAACGTTACGTAGGCGTTCATGTTGGGTGCCATGGGACGATTGGAAGAGGGCGGGTTAATGGATTGGGTGCCATTACAATATGGTTATTAAATGGGTGTATTTGATAGTTTTGAAATGCACTTAATGCATTCGTTTATTTCAGCTAGAAGAAAATGAGCGGGAAGGATATGAGTTTTTAAAGATAATAATTTTCGTTCAATTAAAAAATAATTGATAAAAAATGCAATTTATATAAATTATTTGTTTTTGTAACTCTTTGTATGCGATTTTTCATAACCTCTTAAAATAATTTAACTCCACAATTGTAGTCCAGTCTCAAGAAAGGAATTGGCGTACTTATATAAGGATTGATATTGAAAGCTTCAGATTGAGGCCGAAATTGCTGCATTCATACATTTTTGCTTCAGCTCTATACACTTTGCCCAACGCAAAATAGAGCAAAAAAGGTTTCGAAGATGACCTTATTATTTTACGAGAATTTATTTTGAAGCAGTTGATTTTGCTTTTTTAAGAAAGGAGATCGCAGTAGCATTCTTAACGACGGAAGAGAGTTCCAGAAAATACTGGCCAAGGACTTTTCTGACTCATAGTCCAGGGGTCCTCAAGTTAGAGCAAAAAATCGTACATCAACCTGGAACATATCGCGCACTTGTACACCTACACCTACGCCTACACCGAGCTTTAACTTGGCCACCCCTGATAGATCTGATTTATGCTAATACCGTTCACTTAGTGAATTAAATACTTAGTTTAGGTTAGTTTTGTTAAAAAAAATATTGGTAACTGTTGTATTTTTCAGCATTGTATAGAAAACTGTAAGTTTCTAGCATTTTTTAATAGTCACCCTGGCCCGAACTGATCGATGTTGGTATCGTACACAATACTGAAGACCATATAATCAATCAATAAAATATAAAATTGTATTGCATTTAAAAGTTGTAAAAAAAATTATCGACCTGGAACGCAAAACACATCCTGTATGTCATCCTCTGGGAGCATAGGACTTCCATAAAGGTTTTCAGTAGCGACCAGAGGCGGATACTCTAAAAATGTTGGGGAGGGGCACAACTTTCAAAAGTTTTTCAAGTGACATCTCATGATGGGGAGGGGGAGGGGGCGGGGTGTAGAGTCATAATCATCAAAAAGTATGAAAATGTAAAAGTTTTAAGGTAGAAACTACATTAGTATGGCAGACTGACGAGCCGCCTCACGTACACGCACACGTATACGTGGGATGGCTTGCTAGCCTATATAGTACCATATGGTTGTTTCATTTTTACCTTGATTCTCAGGCTAGTTTGAAGTGAAATTGTCTACTTTGTAACGCCAGCTTGATCCAGCGTGACAGACACGTTAACCCAACGTTGAAAACGCAGCATTATTCTGTCAGCCAGAACGAAGCTTGATTTCAGGTTGACTCAAGTTTTTTTTTCTCACCAAGCAATTATTTTTTACATACTGAGCTTTCAAATATGGGTCTTTGTTTTCTAAAATATTTGGAGGGAAAAGTGCCTTGCCCCCATAGTCGCTGCCTCTGGTAGTTACTCAGCATTTACCTGATTTAAGTATTGCTTGTTCTAGCTATCGATTTTACGATGATAATGGATGGCCGCATTACATGTTGCTCAGATGATTTCAGTCCAATGCTTACCGAAAATCTTCTACTGATGATTTTCGCAACGTCTACCTAAATCGATTTTATTTCCGCCATTTGATTTGAACGGTCGGATAATTACGTCTTCTGGTGAGCATTCCGTTATTGGAGCTAGTTCTGGGCTATCAAATTTTCAGGGTTCGGCATAGAGAATTGTTGGTGAGAGCTTGTAAAATATAAAGTATTTAGAATGCAGTAGGTTAACCAAGATCACAACCATACAGAAGGACTATTAACACTTTTTACTCAAAGATTTTGAGCTTCGTTTTCGTTGGCAAGAAAGAGTCTTTGTTTTGATGAGTCTAACGTGAAGGCTCTTACTGATATTTGTGATACTACCCAAATTTGTGAAGTCATTCATTTCTTCTTTCCCGAATTCACCTATCTTTTATACAGAAATGGTCTATCTGGTGATCATAAGATTTGTGTCGCAGAACGCGGTCCGAAGTTCAATGTTTACATATCTGGTGACGACACCATATCCATCCAAGCCTTAGCTTGGATCATATATTTACTCTGCTTTTGAAGCGAGCCCACATTATTTATTCACAAACAGATTCCCAGTTCATAAGTGAGTTTTCTACACGTTTGCTGAGGATATGTTCGACTCCGTCGCGGTTTAAGATATTTTCTGATTTTCCAGAGAATAAAAATGTTTTACTAGATATGATTGTGAGTTCACCTGAGCCGTTCCACCTATATTCAGATATTTTTAAAACTTCGATATTAAGTCTTTCCAATTCAATTGCCACTTTAGCAGCTCTCCAGTATCGTCGAGTTTCAATTGCGGTTGAGTTCACTTCAATTAAATATGAGTTTAGTATCTCCAAATCAGATATGCGTGCTGCTGGAGCAGGTGAACTTACTGATATTTAATCCAAAGCTTACGATTCCCTGATAATACTGAAAGAAAACCTTTGCGCTGTTACATGCATTAGGTCGTAACCTTAGGAATGAATCTGGAATGAGGCGTTACTTTTGGTGAACAGATGTGAACAACATCGCACAACCTGGGATGCAAATGCCTTTGGAAACTCTCACTCTGCGCGTTTACATATATCTTGACCGCTTCCTATATTCACAAAATTACACAGAGTTGTTAATCCCGTCATCCTTCCCCAAAAAAAAAAATTGCTAACTTTAAAAGTGCGTGAAATACCTCTTGCATTTATTTAAAATGAACTCTTATCTTTATCTAAAACATATTAGTGACACTGGTTAAACGTCGTAAGCTTTTACCAAATATTTAAAACATTCCAAATTTAAAGTTTATCCAACAGCAGCAACAACTACTACTGACGGCTGACTTCGATGACGCTGCATTCGAAGTGCATTTGTTACTTTGTTTACTAAAATGTTTAAGGATGTTGATATACAACGGATTATTATCGTACTTCCTCCGTTTTTCAGTCTGCGCGCACATTGTTCTTCTCGTGCACAGATGCTCATACTCATGCATACCCCTAATATTTAAATTGTTTGCCATAGTTAGTAGATATCAGTGTATGGGCGTATGCAGCCTAAGAGGCGGGCGGCGGGTGGTCGGGCACGTAGGCGCAAGCTACTCGCAGTTGCAATACAAATGTATTTAATATGAAATATTAAATTTAGTTGCGTAAGCAATTCATTTTATTTTATTATCTGGCAGATGACAACAACAATAATAAAAGAAATGAATAAGCAGACGACATTTCGAAAAAATGAGAGAAAAATATAAAGAAAAACGTTGTAACAAACAATGGAAATTTCAGATTTGGCTTATGCTTTTTTTTTCTGCATTTCGGTTTTTTTTTCTGCTCCCGTCGTAAGCAGTTTTCAAGTTAAGATACTTTGTATGGATTTGAGACAACTGGGGGTGAGGAGGGTGTGTTGTTTTTACAGTTAATATTCATTCAGTTGCAATGATATAAAAAGAAAAGACAAAATAAAAATAAACACTGTACAACAGTATCTAATTCTTCAGGTATTCAACTGTTCTGTGTAGTACTGTATATGATAGCATCTCCAGTGACCAATTCTTATTTATGCAAGCTTACCTATGTAAGATTACGCAGACAACTTAACGATCAAACGGAAAAATCATTCGAAGGCTTTAAAGGTATATTGTGATGACAGTGTGGATTGTTACGTTTCTTAAAACAGAACATTTCCTACCATGCTCAAATCGTTGAAAATTCTGTCACCGATGTAGCGATAGCGTATGCTTTGTGTGCAGCGCATTTGTGGAAGAAGTACTGCTTCTTCACCTTCATTTATGTGCAGAAGAAATACTGCAGAAACTCTGGAGCTTCTTCAACTTTGCAGTTTCTCAGTAGCGCCAGTGGTGTATGTCAGGTTTTCTGACTGACGTACTGATTGCACTGTTCCCTGTGAGAGCCCCTGTTAGAATGTATATCATCCATTCGTTGAACCATTAAACATCCTTGGTTTTTTCGATTCAAAGTCAACCATTATGATTTGGAGACTCTGCATCTAGACTTGGCAAATCGTTTCTGAATGATTAGATTCCTTGGTCTGATATTGAATTCTGGATAGAAATCCTGTAGTGGCATACTCGCACTTATTCGCCACCATGTATTCTAGTAATATCTCTGAACCTATCTTGGTCTTTGTCCTTAGGTACCATAATTACCAGGTTCCCAGCAGAGCCTGATATTATGCTTGCGCATGAAATTTATAAACTTTGAGGAATACATTACGCACTTCGATTTGATATAATGGGACCAGGGTTGCCAAGTGGCCGTTATTGAAGCGGCCAAGCCGTTAATTGGATGCCAAAACCGTAGGCCGCGTAGGAGGCCGTTAAGCCCTATAGAAAAATATTTTTATACAAGGTAGAAAGGCTATAAATTTGCACTCAAGTAAAAAAAAATAAAGTACTACATTGTACAAATTATTATTATTTAATATTGCTGACCAACAAAAAAAAAAAACTCAACTTTTTTCGAAACAAAATTTTTCTTTTGTTTTTATGGAAAGGCGTTTATTACTCATTTTCATCTTCGCAACCCTGAATGGGACCTTACAGCCTTTATTGCTGTCAGACTACTCAAAATTAGAATGCCAAGGTCTACTATATGTACATAGTTGTATTTATTATGTCATATTCCATTGTGTAGTTAAAGCATACAAGCAGCCTTAAGCATTCGCGAACAATTTTAGTGTAGAATTATTGTCCAATGACAATAGTTGAGGCTTCAATAGCAGCATGTGGTTTGTATTTTAAGTACTCTTAATTTTCAAGTAGGTTTTCCTTGCAACTTGTTCAGAACGGTGCGAGGGTACCTCTGCTTTCTATCATACTAAGGCATCGTAGATGAGCGTAAGCTAAACAATCAGTGCAAACATCCAGTGGATGTGTGGTTTCAGAGACAATTTCTTTACCAAAAATCTACCTAAGGTTGGGGACTTTTCATCTTTGCGTAACCTACACAAGTTCAATTTTGTTTGGGTGATACCAAGATCTGCCTATTTTAACAGTTCAGAATGGCCCATTCCATGACTTCATCGGTAGTAAGGTCGAATTTTCCAATCATAAGTATTAGAATATCTTAGCATATCAGCTTGTTTCTTTACTAATGAGATTAAGGTGATCAAGTTGAGGATTTTACAATTCAACATATTACTGACTCAGTGGCTTATTCTGTCGTTGGAAAATATGTCGTTTTGAAACTTCTCGCTAAAATGTTTCTTTTTTGTGCTAAGACAAACATTTTTGAATTCAATTCAATAAAAAATATATAAATTAATCAGTTTGGTAGCAGACAAGGAAAAAAAAAATGGTTTAAGTCGTATTGTACAGAGGAATTTTGGGCAAGAAGTCCTTTCCTCTTTTACAGCCTTAAAAAATATTTTTTAATTTGATAAAATGGGTAAAAATGATTGATTGATCTTTATAAGCGGCCACTTCATAGCTTTTGCCCAGGTACAAAATAGTTTTGCAGTCATCTCTTAAGCTAGAAACTTGGGAGGATATAATACAAAAAATCTGATATCTCTTTTACAAAAAAAATATTTTGGGTGTTTTCTTTAAGTTTGTGTGCAATTTATAATTTTCACTTAACCTCTTTTTTTAACTTTATATATTTTTCAAAATTTTGAAGTCTTATCTTCAAAACGCTGTTTAAACTGTTATTATATTATTATTTTACCAGAAGTTAAAGCCATTTTAAAATTTCTTTCTATAGAATTTGGTATTCGGTGATAAGTAGTAGAAAATTGAGGTTACTCATACGACATGTTATCTTTTTTAAAGAAATGACTTTTAAATGGCAATCATTTATGTAAAAATTGAATTATTTAATCACAATTTTAAAGATAAAACTTCAATATTTTAGATTAAGTTATTCAATTTCAAAAATTTATTTAGAAAACTAAAAATCTTAAGCGTTTTAAGCGAGAGAAAACATAATCGACAAAAATAATAAATATAGATAAATAAGAGAATTGCCAAAACAAATTGGGGTTATATTCCTATAAATAATAGATAACAATTTAGGTTATTAGAAAATTTGATTTTTGAGAGCATTTTCGGCGATTTTCCCCAAATAGGAAATGAAGTGAAAATCAACAGTGCTCACTATGGCCACAAAAAAAAAAAAAAAATAAGAAATTAAAATCTCAATTAATATTGGTCTTAATTCAAGAAGCTCTTGAACTCCCTTTTGCAGTTTACTACTTACAATTATCTATTTTAGTGACATTTTTTTTGGAAAATTGCCAGTCTTTTATGAAGAATAATTAATGCACTATGTCCGATATTCATATCATACTTTTTATTTTAATGTAATTTCAAAGTAATTTTGGGCTTAATTTCTCATTTTTTTTCGGAGTTTTATTTTTATTGAGGTATATTTTACCGGGTAATAATCTTTTAAGTAATTTTGCCTGAGCCCAAGACTTTGAGCAATTTTTCCTAAGCTTAAAAGTTTTAAGATCTGCTACCTACCTAAGAAATATTTTCTTAAGTGGACGATTTTGATTTTTGAAAGCTTAATCTTTTAGACACATGAGATTACTTCTTTTTAGGGTATTTTTTTTTTGTTCATTTATGCTATTTATTTTGAAGGCTTTTCCAAAATTTTTTCAGCTAATTTTATTTCAAAACTTTTTCTATTTTTGGAATAAACTTTTGTTGTACTGTGTTGTGCTTAAGCAAATACTTGTAATATTTAAAGTAATTCCTTAATAAATTCTTCGCTAAGATGGTAATGTCATTGAACCTTCTCTTATATGAAGTATCATGGATTAGGTTTATTCCCCAGTTACTGTCTTACTAATTTTGTGCTAAATACCAACAGAGGCATTAAGGATGACAGACAGACAGCACTTTCTTGTCTATCACTTTGAGAGATGATATATGAGCTGCGGGTGGTACTATTGTGGATGTTTGGGCGGTTACTTATGTTTGACACTTGTAAAATTTAGAAATAATAATAAAAACAGAAAAGCGCACATTATTTCACGCGTCCCTCCTCACATTAAAAACATATCACTCATACGACCCGTTTATTGAATTATTTTATCATTCAATTTTATCTCACATTTGCGCTGGAATTTATTTGCTCTCTCAAATTAATGACTTTAAAAAGTGCGCATTCACACGCACACACACACACGCACACAATACAACACACATTCACACAGCACAGCATAGAACAGTACAAGAAGCTCGTCGAACACTATGCTCCACAAGTTTAATCAAATTTATCTCATAATATCTTGCAGACATCCGCAGACATGAAGTGTATAAAGTTAAGTAATCTGATTAGGATCATGCTTGTACTGTGGTTGTTACCACAGCCTTCTTCAGGACTAACAAAATCATTTATATGGCTACGCACCTACCAAGCGATTAAATCATACCTGCAATCAATTGTGGAATCGTGTTGGAAGTGTGGGCTGATGGCGGTGGGAAGGACAGAAGCAAGCCAAAGGGGAAAAACTCTTCAATTACCATAATTCGAGTACGAATGGTTTTCTATTATTATTTACATACCTGTTGCAGCGATGGCATTGTTTTGAATAAAAATTCTACTTCCACACTTTTGCTTCTTTCACGTCGTCGTTTACTTCTCTTCGGTTCGGTTCAGTTCAGTTCTGCCAGCAAGGAACTCCCACCTCAGCTGTGGCAGGCAGAGCACAAGATTATGCGTCCAAATACAACACAAATGCCAAAAAACGAAAACACTGTATGTGAGAGAGTCACGTGTTATTCAACTCACTACACAACTGTTGTGTTGAAGAGATTTTCTTATGGTGAATTTGAAATTGGACAGCGCTGGTTCCAGCTCTCTTGGTTTCAGAAATTCAATTGGTTAAGTTCGAATCTGACGTGTAGGATGTTCTGTTAGTCGTATCCTTGTTGCAACGTTAAGTTTGATTTGAAAAACTCTGTGACGTTTGTCGACGATTGACTATATTTTGGTACCACTTTTTGGAAAAGTTATTTCTTTGTTTTTTATATCAATATTGAGTCATTTTTAACCATAAAACATAGGTATAAATTGCTTACTTCAATGTTAACATTCCTGCAATAAATTAATTTTTTTTTAAATTCTAACGAAATTTCAAGTTATAGTGGTGACTTATAAATAAATAGCCATACTAATTTTTTCGAAAAAGTTTTTTCTTTCAGCAAGGTTATATTAACTAGCATATGTGTTAAGGAAGTGTGACTTCATGTTAGTAAAGTCACATGGCTCTCTAATGAGTCGCTACAAAATATTGTTAGTATATTTATCACATGTTGAGAGTTTTCACTATGTTGAAAGTTAAATAATGTTCTATTTATATCTCTTGAATTATATGCAATACTAAAATATAACTAATTGGTTGAAAAAATGATTTCCTCTAACTCCATTATATGCAATTAATATGCTAGAGCGTTTCTTACCGACCATGTAAAACTACTCGTAAAAGAGGCATCAAGGCGCATCATGTGGGGTTTTACATACCACTCCAAATCCAAAAATTGAACAATGTTTGGCCATCGGATGCATTCACCTCTTGCGACGCTACGAGGGTTTGAATGTTTCAAAGACAAGAAGCTGTCGTTTTAAAACTTTTTGTGCATCGACTGACCCTAATCCGTTTAATAATACACTATGTACGATTAACAAAAAACCTATTTTTGATAACTTTTAAATCAGGTAAGCTGATGAAACTTGGGTAACTGCTATGCAGCCATCACAGGTGAACTCGAATTCCTTGGAATTGAGGCCAATGATTTATCTCGTTATCAAAAATTCGATTTGAAAAGAAAAGCAAAAATAACATTGTGGGCATTTCATGTGAAACGAACAGTGACTTATAAATTTATTCATATTTAGCTTAATTTTACTGGTAGAAGATGTAAGCACTTAATGTTTCTTTTGTATCAGACTTAGTTATCGAGTTATAGACTTAAGTATAAAAATTGACGTAATATGGAGAGAAGCAGGTTTTCGAATTTAACAAAGTTTGAATATATAGTAAACTTTGTACACATTTGCTATAGGAATCTTACTGCTCTTTTCAGTTATGAAATCAAATTTTAAATTTGAATTTTTTTTTTCTTGTCAAAAACCGGAAACGATCACATTTTGTGAAATATCTAAAGGCTTTTTTTTTTTGTGGAAATTAATATTTTGACGAAGTTACTGAAAATCTGATCTAAAATTTTTGCTTCCGGTTTTCTATACACTAAAGAATTCAAGATTTGAATTTAAATAATTAAAAAATTAAATAGAGCATCCTTTTTACCAGTTAAAACAATAGTGTTAATTTTTTATTATAAATTCCTTGATTCCAATAACAGCGTTCACAAAGGACGGCAGTCAAACTTCGTCAAAGCCTATAACTTGGCATTTAAGCCTCATACTAAAAAAAGTATTATGTGTAAGCATTTTTGTCTAAAAGAAGTATAACTAACCGGAATATAAAAAAATTTCCCGACCTCACTTGCTTTTGCTGTCCACTTTACATGAAATGTCTCATATGTACAAAGATATTTCTATGTATTTTCCAATGAAATTAAGAAACTAGTACTTTTAGTGAGGAAAAATCTTTGAATTTCCTTTTTATTCCAATATCTTTATGTAATTTATCTCAGAATTGTTAGTCGTGATAGACTAGGAAAAAAATGATTTTTTGAAATGTTTACAGATTCTTGTCTGAAATCTGATTCTATGATACCTTAAGAAAACCTGAGGAAAATTTTAGCCTTTTCTAAAAAGAATTAGAGTTTATTTGATACTTGTCATCAAGTGAAATATAGGTTTAATTTCATACTAAGCTCTGACTAATGTTTGTCATGTATTTTGAGTCGCTGAATACGATAGAACAACTAATTTGGCCAAAACTAATTTTTTTTTGTGTTGTTCATATTTATTAAAAAAAAACATAAATAAACTAAAAACTTCCTAATTGAAAACAAAACTTAAAAGTACAAACATATATTTCACTATAAAGACCACAAACAAAAATAAGATATAACAATTTTGATTTTTGAAATTTCAATGTTTAAATTATGTTATATTATATCAGTTCAATTGAAATAAAAGTCGAAGCAAGTTCTGAGTTAAGAGTGTCAAACGGCTGTTGGTGTGGAAAAAGTATGCAATTTAGTTCAACATAGTACTCAAATTTTAAACTTTATTTATTCAAATAAAAATTAGTAGATCGACATAAAAAATAGACTTGAGGTTTTTTATTTACTAGAGATCAACCAGTGGTTCAAATTCAACCAACTTTTAAGTATTTCATGTGAAAATACTGATATAAGATAAGAGCAGTTTTTTGTCATCGTTCCAAAAATTTCTCTACCAGCAACTCTTTGTCTTCCTTAGGGTGCAGTCTATCTCCATACCAGATTTCATTAAAATCGGTCTATTAATTAAGCTGTGAAAAGATATTTCCTACTCGGGTCGTGGCACCGTTCACTTTGAATCAAATAGCTTTCCCCAGGATTCAGTTTATCTCTGTACCGAATTCCATCAAAATCAGTCCATTAGTTTAGCACTGGAAACGTTTTTTCCTGTTAGAGGTGCTATCACGCCTACTAAAAAAAATTCAGTTTTTAGAAATCTTCTTTAGGGTTCAGTCTATATCTTAACAAAATTTCATCCAAATCGGTTTGTTAGTTAAGGAGTAACGACGTATATTCCTGTAATAGGCGTGGCACTGTCCACTAAAAAAAACTTTAATCTACAAGCAATTTAACTCCATACCAAATTTCACCAAAATCGAAGAATCGACTCAACCGAGAATGCGTTTTTTCCATTAAGGGCAGTCCCACGCCCCCTTAAATAAATCAAAGTTTTTAATATACTTTCTTAGGTTTCAATCTATCTCCATATCAAATTTTATTAAAATCGGTCAATTAGATTAGCCGTGAAAACGATTTTTAGCGTTAGGGGCATGGCACCGCCTACTATAGAAAAATAAAATATACATGTCCCTCTTTCTCTTCACCGCCTTTCTAACAAAAAAACAACAAATTAGGCAATTAATTTGTGTTATGGCTGAGAAAAAGCGTTGTAATCGTTTATCATCTGTGTGTTTATATATAGATAACTTTATGAATTCAAAAAAAAAAAGAAAAAAGTACACTGGAAAAAGATTATCTGTTTCTTTAATAGGGGAGCTTGGTGCATCTCAGTTTTTGTTAGAAACACCTTATACTTTAAAAAAACTTGCAGAAATAACGAACATTCTAATAAGGTAACTTAAGAATAGACAAGATTAAATAAAATATAAGAAAAATGCATTATAGTTTTGTCATATGAACCATAGCTTCAGAGATATTGAGGCCCGAAAACCGAAATTTTGGCAAATGGATTGTTAATAGCGCGTTTTGAATTCTTATTGTTTTGATACGTTGATTATACTAATCGATATCCAAAATGAAACTGCTTCAAAACTAACCGCTTCCTCTATTTGTCAAATTTTAAAAATGTATATCAATCTATAGGTAATTACAGTGCGACCTCAGTCAACGCAACCTTCGATATATGCAACCCTTCAATGTTCGCAACGAGTAGATTTTTTTCATTACAGACTCAGTAAGTGCAACTTTTCAAACAAATTTTGCCTCGTATATTGCATCGTATCCCATTTGAATATTTTCTATAGCATTTGTCCTGGGAAATCGAATAATGCTAAGAGTTTGTAAATAACCCAAGACGGAAAAATGGTTTCTTAAGCAAATAAATTATGATTTTCTTTTGATGAATTGATGTTGTTCTGTATTTAATGTTTTTCCTATTAAATATCACGCCCGGATACCTAAGATTTTTTGACTCCATCATTGCAACTATCGCGGTTTTTGCAACAGGCCTGGTATTTATTAGTTCCGTTGACCGAGGCCACACTGTAATTTATATTACAATTTACTGTCATAATACATTTCTTTAGGAAGACAAAAAATGACCAAAAATTGATCAAAAAATATTTCTAAAGAAAAATTACGTCCGGTTTGACGTAGAATGTCCCATATGTAATATGTATGTGTATATATGTAGATATATAATCAATTATAGATTTATGTAAAATTAAGTGCTTAATATGCTGGTAATAATGCGCTCAACTCTTTCATAGAATTAATGGCTTGCAAGCCATTGGTAAAATAGTGGTCATTCATGGCTGAAATTTTTTACAGAAGGTACGTAGTCTGTCAATTATTAGCATATGGGTCATTCCATCTATAATGGGCCTATCATTACCCTCATGTTTTCTAATTAGGCTGAAACTTTTTTCAGTGATTGGTCTATCACGTAGAAGATATAAAAAAATTAGATAAAATTTTTTTAACCAATATTATTGCTGAAAAAAAAAGTTTCAAATTGTGTTAAAAAAAACTCGTAAGTAAAACAAAAAAATTCATTGATGAATATAAACAAACCAACATTACTCAAAATAGTTTTTATATTATTTTTAGGTAGATGTGTACTAGTGGATGGCAAAATAACTGCAAATCTGAATAAATTAAGGCCTTAACGGTTTCTATGTGGTAAAAGATAAAAAAATTGACTTCCAAGAAAACATCAATTTCCCAAATACTCCATCACCGATTTCAACTTTTTATGCTCAAAATTTTCAGAACATATAGGAATACCATCTCTGAAAATTTTATCCATGTTTTTTTTTACCCTATTTGATTTTATAAGCATTTAAAGTTAAGATTTATGATTTGCAATGTAAATTGAAACATTGAGAATGAAAGCGAGAGAATAAAATTTGAATTGATTTCAGCCTTTTTATCAATGAACTTAGGTTATCAAAAGGGACGCAAAATGAGATATAAAGGAGCTGAATATGCCGATGTCCTTGAAAACTTTTTTAATGTTAAGGGTTTGTTGTGAATTTAATTAGTTTTGAAAAATAAGCCCAAAGTTCAGTTTATTAGTCTCAAAATCTTTGAAACCAAGGTTCTTAGAACAAAACCGTCATATATTTTTCAAAGTTTTCTTTTCAGAAATACATATGTTAAGCATAATTTGAACCAAAGCCGACAAGGTCATGTCTCAAAAATTTTTGATATTCTTAAAAAATCTTTGGATCGTTTGAATGTATTATTAAAGGATCTAATCTAGATATGTATATAACATATACAAATCTATTGATTTAACCTTTCAGCTAACACTGTTCAGTAAACATTGAGGTTCAAGTTCTTGCTAATTTGCCCATTTGTTCTTTGTCACCATAAGGAAATTTTGTACAAATTTCAGTAGTCTAGCTTTATTTTAACTCTTTGTGAACTATATTTATATAAAATTCACCACTGTGCAACGGTGCAGCAATTTTAAATTTATCACTATTTTTGTAAAAGTTATTGCCATTTGAAATTACTTCTCTTGAAATTTTCTTATCAAAGGCTTACTGTACTTTTTTTTATTTCAAAATTCCCAAAATTTGAAGCCAAGATCTAGAGCCCTGACCAAAGAACAATTCAAATAAAATTTAGATCGCATTCAACTATCGGTGAAAAAAAAAATAAGCTGGTTTGCTCTCGTTAGGATGCATGTTCCACAACACATGGATAGGAGTGGATGACAGAAAATAAATATGGTTTTTTGAGTCTTAAAATTTGAAATAAATTTCAATATAATAGGCATGCAAAAGAAAATAACCTTCAAATGATATGTAGATACGTGCTTAGTTATGTTTTTGGTAAAAGCAAGATGCTGAAAATGTTCTTGAAAATGGGTCTTATATGTATAAGATATAGAACGTGATTTGCTAACCAGTTTTTAATTTTTATGACTTGGAAATATCAAATTTGAATTACACGGAAAGATTGAAAAATTGTTACTACAAAATGATGTGATTTTTGATACAGCTAACCCTACGACTATAATTTCTGTAAAAAAGCTAAAAACTGGAAAATGAAATTCGACAATTTTGTTCAACCTCAGTTTATAATAACAATAGCATAAATCGAAGAGGCTGGCTGGCTTGAGAGCGCAAAAACGTCAAAACCATTTTTGTTTAAATTATGACACAACTTAAGAAGATAGAGGCTTTGAGGTAGCCTATTTGGACTAACGCTTTTAAAATAAACAAAGTACGCAATTTACCGACGGAGCAAGCAAACATTTTAAGTGAGCATACTGAATTATTAAACTTATCGACGCCAAATTTCACACAAATACGACATCTCCCATAGAAGCAAATACTTCAAAATGTCATAACGACAGAAATAATAAATACTCAAGATGGTGTTGATAGCACCAACAAAAAAAAGTCTAATATACTAGGAATCATTTGGGCAAACTTTGGACAAATATAGGACGAATTTCGATAAGACAGCATGGCACCTCCACCAAAGCAAAAAATTGAAAACATTATACTAACGAATGAAACGAAACTCCGTGCATAGACTCGAAATGGTTTGGATTAGTAAATATATGCAAGCAGTACTTTTAAAATGCTATGCTGAGACAGATATTTAATTTAAATATAATTTGTACGAGTATATACATATGTACATATGAGAGAGTACTATGTATGAGAACTTTGCATATTCCACACAAGCAAATTATTTAAAATCTTATGCTAAGTGATTTTTCAGATAATGCGTCCAAAACTTCTCACGAATAATAGAAATTGTTTGGATAGAGTAAAAATTTGGCAGACTTTTACAAAAGGGCATTGCACGTACCAAACAAGCAAAAGCTATAGTAAATATGCTAAAATCATTATAGGATTGTTTGGTGAAAGTGTTAATTGATTTTTCGTTTGTTTCTTTTTCACATAAAGGTTTTACGGTACTAATTGTAAGTACCATGAAAAAACTATTCACTTCAGATATTCGTACGTTAGCGGCCGAACTAGTTTTTAGTTTTTCCTAGGCCGAATTAGTCCATCCGAAGAGTGTTAGGATAAATCAGTTTAGCCTAGGATGAACTAGGGTAGTTATTTAGTTTAACGGCTTCACTCCCGTTGTTCTTGAAATTTAAGTATGTTAGGATAAGTGGGCGGCATCGGCTGCAGTTCACTATAGTATATCCAACACCGGTGTGCTAGCGAAGCCAGTGTTGGACATATCGTAGGACAAAGCCACTGCCTAAATCCACCCACTCTAGTCCATCTTAGCCTAGGAAAACTAGTTTTTCCTGAAACCTAGTCTGGCGAGAATGCCGTTGAGATACCTGCATAGTTATTTTGGTGATAGATAAGTGGTGCACTTACCAATATGATAACCGATCATACATTAGGCTTAGACATTCTTACTTATCGTCTCAAAAGATAAAGTTGTATGAATACCTCTACTACGGTATTTCTGTTTTGATTTTGTTCTTGTAATTTGTTTGGTTCTATCCAGGGTTGCCAGGTGGCTGCTTTTGCCGCAGCAAAGCCGTTAATTGCTATTCAAAGCCGGGGGGCCTGGTAGGAAATGAAAATTTTCAGCAAAAGCCGGAACTGAAGAATATTTCGGAAAAGGCCGTTAATTGGAGGAGTTTCGTTCCTTATATCGTTCCCTCAGAGTGTATGTCCTAAGTCACTTTCTAATATGCTAATAAATTAAAGAAAGTACAGTTTTTCGTTTGGTGATATCAAAATTTGTCTATCTCTTCCCGTTCCAAATGTCTCTCAGTATGCGTTATGTCCTAACTGCATCTTTCAGAATAAAATCTCGGAATATAAGTGTCCTAACTACATTTTTGGATTTGAAGTCACATTAAACAATCGATCTCATGTCAAAATGGCCGAACATAGATTTTTTAGGTACGAATGGTATCCTCTTCTATCTGCTTAGGCCTCATTTAATGGAAAATAAAGTTCTTGCACCAATTAATGCGAAGTGTCGAAACTAGATTTTAGAGGGTTTGCACCCTGCCGTTTGTTTGGCCCAATTCAAAGAAAATAAATATTTTATTGGACCAATCGACAGGAAAAGGTCGAGTATTAATTTAGAATGAAGGAGAGACTCTCAAAAGAATTTTTTATCCCCATTTTCGACGTTGTCCATCTTTTTAGCATTTTAAGGAAAAATGATTTTATTTTGGCAAAGCCGATATTTACTTGTTTTCAGATTGGTGTTACCACACACTGTATTGGACAGTAAGCTCATTAAAAAAATTTTAGACTGATTGTTTAGCAAGAAGTCGAACAGAAGATATTGATATGGAAGGCAAATGATTATTTCAGCGGGATAGCGCAACTTACCACACATCGTTTGCAAAAAGTGCTCTGATTACATTATTTCACATTGTGGTGATGTAGCATGGCCGTCAAGATCATATGACTTAACGCTGTTAATTTTTTTTTTGAAGCGTTACGCTAAGAATTTGCTCTGCCAACCCAAAAGATATGAGCAACTGAATTCCAACAAATGTTAAGTTATGGCCGAGATGCCGCCCGAAATGTGCGAAGAAGTTCTCGAATGGATGAAATTAAATTTGAAAAAAAAAACAAAGTTCGGAAACTGAGGTTGGATCACCCTATATTTCTTCTACAAAATTCATATTTTGACAAAACAAAAAAATATATTAAATAAGCACTAAGCGTTGGTAAAGTATAACTTGTTCAGTTTTTCCTTGTAGTTCTAAGCGAAATATCTCAAATCGCTGAACAATACATCACTATTTTGAATCATTTAGAGTTTTTATCTCGAAGTCCAGTCATTCTAGAATATGCATAAGTTCCTCAGGGGTCTTCAAAACACAGTTTTCGTTATAATTCATGCTATACTGTGCTATGTATTGCATTTTACTTACCCAAAAACTTCATTGGTTCACTATATTTCTTAAAAGGATCTCAATGAGATTTTTCCATAAAATTAAAGCTGAAAAATTCACTTCGTTTGGCAATCAAAATAGAACAATTCCAAGTCATTTATCAGTGAATCAGAACAAAATTCTTGAACAAAATTTTTGAAATGAAGGATATGAGGCGCAACTATTATTAGAGAAATAATTCACCAGGAAATGAGCAACACAACAACAGAAATGTGTGTACTCGTATTTAAAATCTTTCGCATGGTGGTATGGCCAAGCGGTGCGGAGCAAAGTAGGGCCGCCTGCCGAACAGAGCAGCATAGAATATAACCATGCAGAGTAAAGTGAAATGGAGCGGAGTGGAGTGGAGTGGAGTGGTGTGAAGGGAAGTGAGGTAAAGTAGCGAAGATGCGTAGAGTGTGTAGTAACCAAATCAGCAATAGATGGAGGGGGCTAGCACACAATGCGGTGGAGCCAAGGGAAATAAAATGTGAGGCAATAGTGAAACCGGCAACTGTCACTCGTCGCTTGTAGAGGCGCCGAGCGGGTGAAACGGCACAATTGTGACTAAGGAAAAGGATGAAAAATAGAAAACCATGACGAAAAGAAAGCGACTCCTCCCGATTTTTTTCCATTAGCAAATTGTTGTGAATTTTCAGTTTTAAATAAATAAAGCTGCGATTTATTTTAAGAAATATTAACGAAACACTTAATAAATTTAAATGGCTCCCATAAAATAGCTAAAATTTTAAAATAAATTCCAAATTTATGCGTAAATATTTTAATTTCTTGATACATACCCAATAAATGACTTCCAATTTTGTGTAAAAATGTTATTTCCAATTTAAATGATTTTTTTCTATTGTTTCCAGGCAAAAGCACATTTTCTAATCAAAGAATACAAAATCTACCGTTAATTTTCATTTATTTTTTTATACTTTTTTTTGTTGTTGTTCACTTTTGTATTCATTTAGTACCCCGAAAACAACAAGATGTCTACAAATAGTTGAGAATTTAAAAAAAAAATGCGTGAATTTTAAAACTTTTTTAAATCATTTCCAGTTACTATTTTATCATCAAAATTCCTTCTACTTATGAGTTCACTTTTTTTTGTAAGTTATTTAAAATTTGGTCGCTGCTTCAGTTTAAAATTTTAAAAACCTCACCTTTCAACTAAGTTTGGTAGACTACAAGTCGGAATCAACTCTGCCAAGTGACAAACCGTAATTCTCCAAGTGAAAATACGCAGCGCAAACTCAAAATGATGTGTTGAATTTTTGGAACTCTGCCTATTTGTTGGCACTGCGGAGAGGACAGTTGTATTCGGGAGAATGTTTGAGAGAAGTATCATGAAAGACAATCGAACTACGTTTGAACATTTCGAATGGTTAAAGGAACGGTAGGCCAAAATCATTAAACAAATTTAGTCCATTGCTGGCAAAACAATACCAGAAAGTTCTTATTACATTTTGAGTACATTACCGTTTAAGTTTAATGGGCTCATTTTTAGTACATACATTGAAAGCACTTCAGATTTTTTTGACCAAATTTAAGAAAGTTTTCTTTTTTAATGTATTGGAATTACACTGTAAAAATTTTAAGCCAAAAGGTTAAAATTTAGAGGCTCTACATGGTTTCGTTGTCCCTAAGAGTTCAGAAATTGCGATTGGCTGATGATTAAGTGATTATTGATAGGAACTTCATAGGGAAAAGTTTAGTTTCTTTTATATGTAAGGTTTTACCATAAAAGTCGTCGTTTCACTACCAAAACACAAGAAAAAATTATTTTAATCCAGTATGCTATAGCATTCATCCTTTTGACAAAACTTTTCATTAAATTATTTTTCTGCATACTAAGATATAGACATTGGAAATTACATACATAGTTTTTAAAAAATTTTTGTCCCAAAACTTCCCTCAACAAAATCGCTATAACTTTAAAGGATTTTAATAAGCTATATGCATATATTTAAAATCGGTTATAAACAGTACTGCTAAGTGGCCACTTTTGACTCGGCCAGACCGTTAATTGCACGCCGAAGCCGTAGGCCACGTATGAGGCTATTAAGCCGTTAATTGGAGAAAAAAGCAGTTAATGGTCGATAATTGGAGGTAAAGTTATTTGTAAAAAAGCCAAGATAAGATCATCAGTTTCTTTTTTGGAACTATAACAGCAAATTATTTAATATTGCTGACCAAAACCAGGTCATAAGCTTTGAAACTTTTTATCAAGCTTCTATTAGCGGCAGTCAATAAATTTTTTGTTAATTGCTATTGCTGGATTTTAAGGGAAAAGCAAAAATAGCGACATTTGAATGCCAATATTTTGACTCAACATTTTTACAGCGTACTGCTAATGTATCAACAAGACTTCTAGCAATTGACGAAAAAATTGGAAGAGAATAAATTGTTCATGTTAATTTTATCTATAGTGCGAGAATTATCTTTACATCACTAATAAGCCCTTAAAGGAAGAGAGGAAGGTCCGTTTCACTCCAAAAAAGATCGAACAGTTTTTCTTTTAGATTTATTTTATTTTTATTTGAAAAACAAGAGAGTTAAAAGGAGTTATACATATACTGTCCCAGTGGCATTTTTATTTAATATTAGAATTTTGGACTTTCAGGTTATAAATAAATATTTAGTCAAAAACTGATAGTGTGATTAGATTTTGGAGATATAGCCATAGGAAGCTGCTAATATGTTGTCCGTAAAATGGCAACCCCTCCATGATTTGGAGAAATTGGATGTAACTTAGCCCATTAGATAATTTGATTAGAGATAATATTGGCATATGCATATGTATATATATTTATATATATATATATATATGTAAATATATAGCATTAATAAAATTGTAACATTTATTGGTCAGAATTGAATAAAAAAAAAGGACTGTTCATAGATCGCGTAACGCTGTTTATTGAAATTTTGATCCTCCTTACCCCTATGCCACAATCAGTCATAAGAAAATTCTGATGAAAATATCACCGAAGCCAGATCGGTTGGATATAATTCTTTGAATATTCTAAGATTCCATCATTTCGAGCAAAATTTAAAAAAAAACCGAGAACTGAATAAAATTTTTCACGTGCTCATGCGGGTTAAGCAAGCATTTCATTCGGAACACCTCCCAAGCAAAATCAGCTGTTTACTGTCAAAGTAAAAGCAAAAAAAATATACAAATAAATTGGAACAGTTTTTAGAATTTGCAAAAGTTTGTTTATAA